>JBBBDQ010001070.1:837500-1542500 GCA_037127315.1 Ascarosepion bandense
ATATATATATATATATATATATATATATATATTATCCTGCCTTTCAGCCACGACACAAAGTTTCATGTGTGAGTTTAATAATAACGGGCTCTATATTATAAATATCTCTGAAGATGTTTTTCCTACCATGATTTTAGTATTGTATTTCATTTTTTGGGCTTTCGGTATTCACCTAACTGAATTATACATTTAATAAATAAAAATATTCACAAATCCGATTTCCTACCTATAAGGAACTTAAAGCAAGGGTCACTAAACAAAACAAGAAAAGCTCATTTAAATGTGTACCTGATTATTGCATAATATATGAAACTTCGTGTCATGTCTAAAACGCAGGATAATATTTATACCTGTTAATATACAGTAGCGAACATAATGATCAGAACGATGTTAAGAAAATGACTAAATATGAAATAACTTTTTATTTTAAAGCTTCAAATTACATTTTTTCACAAATTTTCATTTTTTCAAGAAAAAAAAGATATAAAAGTAAATTATGCAATTCCGAAATATAAAGTTCAATAAACTTATTTTGATAAAGTTATAAGAATAACATTCGAAAAAAATAGATGAGCAAAAACATCAGAACGATTAAATAAATCCATAAGATTTAATAATTATTTTGCATTATTGAAATAATTTTTAGGGTAAGAATATAAAACCGGGTATTTTGCTAAATTACATCGGCTTTTTATTGGCTCTTGCATTGTAAACATGGCGAAAAAATCTGTGACATCACTGGAACTTTGAAAACTGATAGTCAAGTTACATAATGAAGATAAACTCTCGATTGGGGATATTTCAAAGAGTGTGGGGAAATCTAAAAGTGTTATTCATAGTATTTTAAGAAAACTTGAGGAAACTGGGTTATGTGAAGCCAAGAAACCACCTGATAGACCGGAAAACAAGGGAAGACAGATGGATTAGTAAAGAATAAAAATGAATAAGAATAAAAATGGGCTAATTTGGAGGAGGAAGTGTGATGGTGTTTGGCATAATTTCTTCTGCTGGTACGGGACCGATTGTTAGGTCAAATTAATGCAACTGTATACAAAAAGGTATTGAAGAAATATGTTGTACTTAATTTGAGAACTGCAATTAATCAACCATCTGTATTTATGCATGATAATGCGCCATGTCACACAGCGAAGTCTATTAAGACATTTCTTTCCGAGGAGAATGTTACTGTTATGGAGTGGTCTACTCAAAGCCCAGACATGAATCCTATTGACAATGTTTGGAAATTACTAAATGAAAGAGCTAAGGAAAAGAATCCAACAAAAGTCGAAGAACTATGGACTAATTTGAAAGGAGAATGGGAGAAAATATCCTTTAATGAATGCAAGGCATTAATTCGCTCATGTAGCAAAAGATGTCAAGCTGTTATTGAAGGTAAACGTTTTTCACATCAAGTACTAATGAATGATGAATGCTATTTTCATTTGGATATTATGTATCTATAATAATAGTATGATTTTGTTAATCGTTCTGATGTTTTTGATCATCTGTTTTTCTAGAATGTTATATAATTATTCTTATAACTTTATCAAAAAAAGGTTATTGAGTTTTATATTTTGGAATTATATTTCCTTATTTTTCCTTGATAAAATATTCTATGAAGCTTTAAAATAAAAAGTTATTTCACTTTAAACTTTTTCTTAACATCGTTCTGATCTTTATGCTCTCTACTATATATTATGCTCTGTTAAACATTGAGCACTATTTTATTCACTCCAGATTAATATTTATATATTGATATATATCTGCGAGTATACACATATATATATTTATTTACCTTCTTATATATATATATATATATATATATATATATATATATATATATATATATATATAATGCAAATAAATTGGACAAAATTAAAAATCCATTGGAGATAATTTATTTCATGAATACTTTTACAAAAATATTAATCTCATCAGATCGATTTTTTTACAAAAATGAATGGGTTAGGCGGAAAGAATAGTTGAGGGAATGCGAAGAAGGAATAGATTCTATTGTTGGGAGAAGGAGTCCGATATACAATGTTAATTTTTAAACGCTGATTTCATATTCAGAATGTCGCAAATTACAAACCAGACGATAAGATAACCTTGGATTGAATCTTAGGTTAAACATTCTCAAATACAAGACAGTAAATTAATAGGCCGTATTTAGATTAATTGAATTGTTAGATTTTTATATTAATTTTGACAGCAATAATAATATCTTCAACTCATGAATAAAATCTTTTCTTTTAACTGTCAATCTATCAACACATTTCAAATGCGGTGAAAAAGTTAGAAAGTTCAATTCTGTGTTTAAAAAATAGTTTTCTACTAAATTTCTTGCTCTAAATAAGTAATACTTGTGTAAATCAGATTAAATTGCCATTAAATATGCTAATTTTCTAAAACAAAAAAATGGGACACAGATGTATATTTTATTTTTGCAAGATTTTTTTTTCACCGAACACTTATCTATATATACACGATATTTTAAGCTGTCAGAAAGACAAAACAGGTCTCGATATGTAAAGTCACAAATATATTCGCCTGAGGAGAGTCAACTTAAGACTCAAAACACGTGTAGCGACACAAATACCATTATGGACACTTAATATATTATACAAAAAGCAAGTAATATTAATAATATTAACAATAACTATCTACTTTAATCAAAATGTTCACGGCTTCTCGCACTTATATATATATATATATATATATAAGTTAAAATATATATATTATATACAAATAGGTATATAATTTAAATCCATTAAAACGGCTCCCCGTTAAAGACTATCTATATTCATAGCTTTATAATAATTTACTCATTATTTATTTTTTAATAATTATTTAATTTTTAAATAGTAATGATAATTATTAACATTTTTCTTATTTTGATTATTTATTATTATTATTATAAATTTTCTTATCATTATTATTACTATTGTTATAAATAATAATAATAATAATAATAATAATAATAATTATAAAAATGATTAGTAGTAGTATTGTCATTAATAATAATACCATCGGTTTTTTATTTAAATGTATAATTTTTTTATTTTTTATTTTGGTAATATTTTTATTATCGTTTATATATATATATATATATATATATATATATATATGATAATTCATATATATATATATATATATATATATATATATATATATATATATATACATATATATATATATATATAGTCATACGCAGACAGATCTGTTTCGCTGTATCACAGCTCATCAGTACGGTTAAACCCGATTGCTTCTAGCCAGGACTGAAACCCGACCGAATCGACATCAGTCGGCGATCCTACCTCTGATCTCAATATATATATTTTGATAAATTATTGATATATATATATATATATATATATTTATATATATATATATATATATATATATATATTGGTAATGGATATATCAATAATTCATCAAGATATATATATTGATGAAGTAATGATAAATAAATATGTATGTATTGATGAATTATAGACACTTTACTTTGTGTGTGTGTGTGTGTGTGTGTGTGTGTGTGTGTGTGTGCGCGTGCGTGCGTGTGTGTGTGTGTGTGTGTGTGTGTGTGTGTGTGTGTGTGTGTGTGTGTGTGTGTGTGAGAGAGACAGACAGACAGAGGGGGGAGAAAAATGTAAAATATACATTTTTGTAACTACTGATATTTTGGTTTACATTTACGTTTAAAAAGGCCATTAGTCCATATTTATTACGATTTTCATTTGACCAGGCATAAATTCGATTATATCTACAAAGACAAGGAATAAGACACGTACTTATGAAATGAATTTCGATCTGAAATATTTACTGCATAATGTTTTATGCAAATCTGATTAATAATCACCACGGAATTAAGCCCATCAACAAGAATATACGGATGCATATATGATATGCATATTGCTTTGTGTATATACACCTATATACATATACGCATGTACTGAAGCACTCATGGAGAAGTGTGTATGACTTTATACTTGTATGTGTGTCTCTATTGCGTGCTATAACCTCTGCGTGTATTATACAAGAGTGCCTAAAATCTAAAAATGATCAGGAGATTTATCTGAATCTTTAACTTTCATCAGTTGATGAACAACGTGTGTGTGTGTGTGTGTGTGTGTGTGTGTGTGTGTGTGTGTGGAATGAAGAAGACCCTAATCTTCTCAAACGCCGGTTTAACAATAAATTGGAAACAACATTCAACTCAAGATTAAATGGTGACCTGTTAAAAACGCGTTTGTATTGCAATAAAAGAAAAACTAATTTCTGAGCTGAAGAAGAAATCAATTCTGTTGCCTGAAAAGCAAACGAAAGCTGTTCTCTTAAGAAAAAACAATATCCACGAAAATAATTGAATAAAAAGATTCAACATGTAAATTTAAAATTCATGTTTTTTTTTTTCAGGACAAGACGATAACTCAAGAAGTTGCCATATTGGTAATAAATTACTTAAGATAATTTTTGAAAATAATAAATAAAAATCCTGATCCCTACAAGTCATAACTTTTTTAAATTTAAATTTTGGGAAACTGCAGCTGAAGAAACAAAACATTGAAACAACGCCTTTTTTTTTGTTTTTGTTTTCTTTTTTTTGTTTTTTGTTTTGTGTTGTTTTATATACATATATATATATATATATATATATATATATATAGCTGATGCCGGAAATAATGATATGATAAAAAGTTCATTAATCCCAGAATCTGTGACAAAATTTTCGAATTCTGGTTGCCTTTGACAAATGATATTTCCTCTTCAGCATGATAACGAGCGAACAAAATTCAAAATTTTCTAACAAGGTGTAAAGAAAACTGTGATTGATCTTGTAAAAACAAGAAAACCACCAAACTTTGCATCGAATTCACTACGGATCTTTTATATATTAAATTTCTTGCTATATTGTTAACGACATATACACTAGATTAAAGACCGTACTTTCCAAATTAGTGTCGACTTCGCAACTGCAGTTGAATGGTTCTCAGAAAATCGTTCTTGACAGATTTAAGCTGTGCCGTTCAAATGTGGCAAAAGGAAGAATAAAAAACGGAAAGAGATTTTCAAAAGACGTGTTATGATTTAAAAAATGAATCCCGATGGAACCGAAGATTCTAACGAAAAGACTTAGTTTCAAAGATTAGTATCATGAAAACATACATTCGAGATGCGATAATTGTTTGAAAGAATATACGGTGAAGCAGGTGGGTCAAAAATCTATAAGTATCTTGGCAAGCAAAGTATTAATAAACAACTTGCTAAATAATTCTCTGGTTAATGAATTGATTCGTTAAATAATTCAAATAAACTCCACAAACCTAGCACGAATATCGTCAATCTCTTTAAAAGTAATAATGCCAATTGGCATTGAGGCATCTTTTGCTTTCCTATTCTCCATCTTCTTTTTCCTTTTGAATGATTTCTTTCCAGCAACATGCTGCACTTATAGGCAACCGCAGACATCAAGGAATCACATACTTTTTACATCTTTATGTAAAGAAAAGTAAATTGAGTAAATCAGCATCCATTCAAATGTTGTTAATCAACGCTTGGGTGTATATGTCACCGTTAGAATCCACACTAAAAAAAAAATCTCGAATAAGGACAAATGTTTTCATTAGTTCAGGATTAAATTAATCCTGAAAAATATTTGTTGATATTTCAAAATCTTATGAATAAGCCCGGAACAACAACCAACAGGTAATACTAATGTTTCCTTCATTCTTCGAGTTTTTCACTATTCTTCGTTTTCTTTGAAAAATTAATCTTATTTTATTGTTCCTTTTCTGATGAAGCACAGAAATATATCTCGAAATACAATCTCATTTGTTAATAAAATATTGATTAGATATAAAAAGTAATTTTACTAGATTCAGTTCGTCTTCTTTCCTTTCAAATTCTCTTCTGGACAAATAGATTGTACGAAAAGGTTTTTGAGCATGCATTTATTAAAATGCAATCATAATCATATTTGCCAGTTTGTCACTAGAGATTATAATTCACCAACACACCAAATATTTTTGCATCGATAAGCGTTCTAATTTCTTTTCATCATTCCATATTAACATAAATATTATTATTTAATTATGGAGAATCATATGGTTACTAGTTTGAAAATGACGTCATTTGACGTTACTGGAGTGTAATAATTTGAAAATTTAATGCAATGATTCCCAGATAAATTTCTTATTCAGCGAAATTTTTCAACTAATGCCCACACCTACTTAGAATTTTTAATCTATATCTTTATTTACCTCTCTCTCTCTCTCTCTCTCTCTCTCTCTCTCTCTCTCTCTCTCTCTCTCTCTCTCTCTCTCTTTAGTTTTTTCAAAACAGATACAAAAGTTTCGATACAGAAATTAATTTCTCTCAACTGCAAGAATAGATTGTGAGGGTTTCCCCATACTAACATCAGTTTTGTAAATAATATTTAAAACATCAAAGACACTGGGGATTTTATTTTATACCAAACCAGCCTCCACAAATATTGTACATAGAGTGAATGTGGCATTGTAGTGTTTGCGGAAACGTTTTGGTGAAACAGACATTTTACGAGCAATTGGGTCAGTGATAGAGGCTAGTTAAGTTAATGATACGACAAATGATGACCAGCCCCCTCCCAATCCCCATTTTAAGGCCTTGTGTCATTTTTATACTTTTGTATAATAAATAACTCAACTGCAAGAATTCATTTACTTTAATTCAGCTATATGATCAACAAAACTCTTGATCGATACTTTGCTGTGAAATGGTACCGTGTATCGTTCTTTTCCCTATTGTAAATTGAACAAATTCTTTTAGTCATTAAATGTTAATCGATAAATCAATTATCTTTACTCGTTCAGATCAATTTCATGAATTTGATTTTGGATAGAAAACGTAAGATCTTCTCTTAACACATTTTCTGTTGCGACATTCGGATTCATTTAGACTCTAAAGTACTGGCTTAACACCTTTTTATGCGAATCATTTGGCATTATTAAATTTCCCTCGTAATAGTTTGTGAAATCAACCCGCTTAACCATGCACGTCTCAATTCCAATATTTGATTTGTAACCTGGATACCTCAACCCTACTACCCGCCCAAAAAAGCGGTTTGCTGTTACCTTGCTCGTTCTTTTGGAACCCGTTTGTTACTCGATTTTGGTCATTCGCTGCTTAAGGACAGTAGATATTTGTTTAAAAAAAACAGCTCAGTCACCATGACTTATTTTGGGAGCACCAAAGAATGTTTTGTCGGTGGCAAGATAGCACCAACGATTGTTGAACTGAGTTAATTACGACAGAAAGACTAATTTCTGTAGGATTTATAAGACAAACACCCTAACTGCAATATTCTAACGAATACTTGTAGTTTTAATCAAAACAAGTTTGGTACGACATCAAAGATTCTCCACAGATTGAAATTATTACTAATTAGTACGCTGAGTGCTGCATTAAAACAAGACGAGTTTTTGATAATTTCTTGCAAGGCAAACTAAAAAAACAGTTTTCCTTTTCCAATTTTTTCTTTTATCTATAAAAAGTAGATGCGTTTCAAATTTTTATGTCTATTATGCCAAATATGACCCCGTTTTCATTTTCTAAATAGATAGTAACATGTATTATTTTATATTATTATCATGTGTGATTTTAGTCTCTCTCTCTCTCTCTCTCTCTCTCTCTCTCTCTCTCTCTCTCTCTCTCTCTCTCTCTCTCTCTCTCCGCTACCACCAGAACGCTATTTTATATGTTAAAAAACTCATTGGCTCATTTATTTAAATAGCAAAGACGTAGTTTCTTTAAAAATATTTCTGTGAGCGTCTTAACTAAGGTTCTTATCTAAGTTTCTTATATTTTTCTTTTTCCTACTTGTTTCTTCTATATTTCACGTGTCCTTCAGTGTTGATTCGAATCTCCACTGTTCTACTTAAGTTTTGTTGGCCCACGTAAATCAACCTCTAAATCTTTCTTCAGCAGATTATGTACCAATACTCTAAATTCTTTAGACACGTTCGCCTGTTCTAAGTCTCCCTCTTCGATGTTATGTTGCTTCGCGTCTAATGGGGAGATTATATTTAACTATTGTTAACCCTCGTTTCAAACTGTGTAAATCGTATTGTTTACAATAAGTAACGATGTTCTGCGTACCGCACCTGCTGCAATTACGGCACCTACTATAGAAACGCCACAAGATTACAAACGAACGCTAGTTTTAATTGTTCCACTTTTATAAAACTGAACAATTAAAACTGAGGTTCGTTATAAGAGTTCGCTAACTTATCCCGTAGTCCGAATTTTGCCATACACATGGTTTTAACGTTACGCTAATTCGAGCGATGGACGAAATGCGTCTCTCTTCTACTAATGCTACATACTCATCTCTGCTCCTAAATCGAAACAAATTCTAACCCCATTTTGCTGTGGCTATTCTCATCCAGCCTTTGAGATTTCACTCGCCCGATCGACTCAGACGATTAAAAACTTAATTTGGCGATTAAAGTTTATTGCTTTATTCGCCCGCGGTCGATTAAAAATCTCGCAATGAAAAAGGAAATCTGATTCTTTTACAACCAAAACGTATGCCGCTGAAGATTCACAAGTTACTTTACCTTACAATGATATTATTGAACTCTTGGCTTCTATTGTCCCAGTCAATGTAAACATTCGTTTAATTAACGCTTCCAGAGTGGAGTCAAAATGTCTCTGTCGCCCAGATTAAAGCTCACTTGGAAAGATATTATCCTATATTTCCTCCCCGCTTACGAAAAGTAAAAACAAACATTTGAAAAGAAGAAAAAAAAATACGCATACTTCTTTCAACCATGAAGTGAAAAATAAATTATACAAGTAATTTTTTATAGAAAATCGTTGAGAATTTAGGTACCTCCATTCAATTGTTTTACAAAAAAAAGCAGCATATCATGATTTTAAAACTTAATAAAAACAAAGTTTTATCATTAAAATGTCTATGCTATTATTAAGAGGAAAGATCAAATTTTATTGTTATTATTTTTTTAAATTTTTAAATTCTTTCTAACACGTCCGAAATTTTAATTAAAATTTCATTTTTTGTTTACCGTCAGCGATTCACGCTATGTTTACGTAAGGCGACTATTAAGAAAATTGAGTCGGGCGAGTAAAATGATTGGGGAGCGAGTAAATTTTCCGAGTAAATTATAAAAATATATATATATACAAAATAAAGTAAAATAAAATACAAGAAGTATACGCACATAAACACGCACACATGAGACACTCACGTACACGCACACGCACACCACGAGATAAAGCAGATAGATTAAACAACGGTCATAAAACAAACCCTCTTCAACTTTGGCAAAAGTCAAACTAACGGTCAGGTCAACACATACTTAGATAAACCACATATTAAAGTAGACTGAACGTAAGCTCTTCTGCCATTCTGAAGATGAGATTTTGATCTCGAAATATTAATGTATAATAAATAGGTAATACCCAACAACTTCTTTACCTTCCTTTACTTTATGAAATGCATTGTGATGGCCTTCAAGACCCAACCATACCCCTAATATACAAAATGCTTCAAGCAAATTAAAAAAACTGCTAAATTTCCGTCGTTCTCAACCGCCGGTCGGGTGATTTCTTTTTCAAATCTCAAAGATTGGTCCCATCCTAGTATTATCTTTCTAGTTCAGCTTTCACAACATAAAATTTATATAGTGTGAGCTTGCTATTTTATTTACCTATTCTAACCTGTAATTGTGTATGTTCATCTATCTTTAAAGGCGGACAGTTCACTGTAGATGAATCCCTTTTTTAGGATTTCTGGTTTGGGTTGCAACCCACTTCAAACTCTCCTATGTTTGACTGATATTTCTGCTCCTGTGTCTATCAGATCCCTATACGAATGTCTAGCTAGCTTAATTCTAACTGAGTTGGGTGTGGCTACATTGTCGACTACATACATAATAAATATATCATCAGGTCGTCTATAGCTACAGACTTATTGTTATTTCTATTGTACGTATCAGGTGAAGTATACCTTCTCATTCTGGTAATCCTTCCTACATGGGGTTAGCTTCTATATTGGGCTTTCGCCTAGTCCTCTAAGGAATCGATGAGCATAAAATAACACTCCGTCTCTCGAGCTCATTTCCTAAATCTGCTATTCCGTCTATCTAAGATCTGTACCTCACTGAGGTATTTTTGTGTGTTTTCATTGAGTCAATGATATTTTAACCTCTGGTACAAGACTCTGTATAAATTTGGAAAAATGCTGAGTTGATATAAAATGGGCAGACGTCTTTTGAAGTGGTTTCAGATTCGTAAAATCTATTGATGCAGAATGCTACTGCAACTTAGATGATTTTTGCATTTGATGTCTTCACTGGACCCAAGCGACACTCCATAGATGCGATTAACGAAAGACGGTCCCTTTATCTTATTCGTCTCAATAGAGAGGGACGGTCTTGGTAGCATAGATTCTAGGAAGCAGCGAAAGGAAAAACTTCAACGAAGACATGCCGCTCGTTGGCTTAGCATCCCTCCACCTCTGTGTGTGTGTGTGTGTGTGTGTGTGTGTGTGTGTGTGTGTGTGTGTGTGGTTTCATAAAAAAAGGATTGACCACTATATTTGTTTTAGGGCAAGTTTTCCGATTCAAAGTTTTGCAGATATCGAATATCAAATAATTATAAATAGTTACAATTCTTTACTCTATTGAAGAAATTAATTAAAATTAATTTATTCCAAACTGTCCTTGTACAGATTTATAATCCATAACTGCAAAACTTCGATTATATAAAAGTCATTTAATAAACATGATAATACAATTTCAGATTAGATCACGTCAATAGCGTCTCCAAGAGAGGACAGATCTAAAATACATTGATGTCAAAAATCAACACGTGTATGTAACGTCTCAAGTATACGTGTGTGGGAGGTGTATATATTCAATTAACCCCTAATGAGTGGATATCATCTGTATAACTTTGAGCCGAGAAGATAAGATTTTGTTTTATATTTTGCTTACTTGTGGATTTCTTGTTGAGAACGACAGATTCAGTAAATTTTAAGTTTTTACGAAATAACTTGGCCAAGTGAATTTTTTAAATTGGTCAATTGCCTGTGCCCTGAAATTATCATCGCTCCCTCCATTGTAGCAACATGAGATTTTTTACTGGTGCAATATATGTCACATGTCAGATGAAGTTAAACAATCGCAGGCTTTTTGAATAGGAGTTTTCCAACGCTTGACTTCTATAAGAAGTTCTTTTACCAACCCACTTTAGGCTGGATTGAATTGTGACTTTCCTTCATGTAGACTGGTTGCCATTCGCGTCTATAAGGTCCAATTTGACTTGCCATTTATTCATAGCTGGGGTGGGGAGTATATTATTCATACATTTTTCAAGAGTATTTGTGCATAGTTGAATGTAACAAACTTTACTAGAACTCGATCTCGGCTCTCCAATTTCTCTTTCTGAGGCATTATTCATGCATCACCCGCACATCCAAGCTTCCAGCGCCTAGTATTCCCAAATATCCATGTAGGTACTGACCAGGTTCAGCGTGGTTACTATATATATATATATATATATATATATATATATATATGATGCTTTTTATATATATATATAAACATCAGTACCTCCGTTTGTAGCATTATATATATATATATATATATATATATATATATATATATATATATATTATAAATTATAGTTTAGAACATGTGGAATTTTTTTTTTATCTTTACATGTTCTAAACTATAATTTATAATAAATATTCACAGTTCTAAATGATAGATTGGGCACTGTTTTAAATTAATGTTTTATACGTTGTAAATTTTTCTTCGCTCCTTATTCACTCCGATATATATATATATATATATATATATATATATATATATATATATACTCTTAATTTGTAAACGAGTTATTATGCGACCTAGGTTTCTAGCATTTGGTGTCTTCAGGTGATTTGCAATAGCCTTTTGCCGTTTTTACGGTAAAATCAGTTATTGCAAATCGCCTGAAGACACCGCATGGTAGAAACCTATGACGAGTAATAACTCTTTTGCAAATGAAGAATATTCAAAAGTTCTACAATATAATTATATTGAACACTTTTTAATACAAATGTGTACTGGTCTAATTTTTAAATGAACAATAACTAAGTAATTAAACAATCAATATATATATATATATATATATATATATATATATATATATATATATATTATGTACTGATGTTGATTTTATGAAATTCTTACATGAATTATTTTCATTATTTTATATCATTTTTAATTAATTTCTTTTTTGTTTTTAACACAATAGTTTGACAGATACATTTTCGGTCTTCCTCACATGTCGGTTGTATTGGCAATCACACTACTGATCGATTTGTTGATTGATTTAGGTTTTGTTACGGCTTGTCAAAACATATTTCGGATTGTAGGAGGTAGCTATTTATAGCAGCAAATATAATATCTCAAAAAATCTATGGAATAATGAAAAGATGTCATCTCAGAAAAACAAACACCAGATTTTAATTTTAAAGAAATATAAAGTCACGATTAAAACCAGGAAAATTAAAAGCTAAACAAAGAAAATAGTGGAACGTTACGCCTCAACATAATTTATTGAAGAAAAGATGTATGAATCATTGGCAAATTGCTACAAAATATTTCCTTTTACTGTCTTTATATCTAAGAAAATTCTTCAAATATGTTATCGAAAGCATTTTTTTAAAAGATGGTTACCACGAAAATATTCCATGAATATTCTTAATAACTTGCCACAGCTTAATTTTAAACTCTTCTGCAAAGACAATGACGACGTAGCGTTATTTGCGTCATACGTGACGAGATCTGAGTGAAACAAATTCTGTAAACTAATTTAAGTGACTGGAACCGCCACTCACGCCCAGATTACGGAATTGAGACCCGGATCTATCAGTATCTTCTTTAATATATAAATTCTATGCATTCTATATTTATATATCTTTATATCTTTAATTCGATAAATACTTTCAAATCTATATTTATACGAAACTGAAAACTTCCAAAAGATATAGACAAATGAACACATACACACACACACACACACACACACACACACACATATTATCATTATTATTGTTGTTGTAATATTATTATTATACCTTCTTATAATAAAAACATTTTACATCGCTGCACAAAAGCTATCTTGTTTCAGTCCTATTAATTGTACTTTGTCATGAGATGGTTGGTTACTAGTGTTAGACAATTGTTTTCAAATTTTCATAAAAATCATTCCCAATACCAGTGACCAACCATTGCCTGTCGAATTACAATTAATACTACTGAAACATGCTAACTTTTATGCAATAATGTAAAATGTTTTTATAACTACATTTAATAAAGATATTTCAATAATAATATTGCTCTACTTTGTATTGAGCACATTTAAAAAGTAAATACTATGAACTGTGCGTCGTTACTTCATTTTTCATACTCTTGTGTGTGTGTGTGTGTGTGTGTGTGTGTGTGTGTGTGTGTGTGTGTGTGTGTGTGTGTGTGTGTGTGTGAAAACTTTATTTGACCATAAATCAGCTACCATTGTCGGATACTTTTCTGCTGATTTTCCTTCGCACATAACGAATTTTCTACAATTTCCTCAAGAAATTATTTTTCTCTTCAAAATACACAAGTTGCGTTGTCCAATTAATGTTTTGTCAATTCATTTGACACTTATTACGTATTCCAACTTTTACTGGCAAAAACTTAACATTTTAACTTCTGTGTTTTTCAATATGAAGCTTTCTTACCAAAAAATTTAGCTGCACTCGTATCAAACTTCGTTTTTTCAAAGTTCAAAAATTGAAATACAAGCGAATTTTTTTTTTAAATATTTGCATTGACAGATTCTATAAGATTATCGCAAGCATATAAATATTTTACGCTGGAATTTTCATCTCTTAGAATAGTGATATTTTAGCGACCTTATTAAAATCTTTAGTACTTTGTAAAATCTCAAACAATCGTGTTTATCAATTATCAATATAAATTTTATGATTAACTTTTTCGAAATTTCAAATGTATCTCGTGGGTAGGTCAAAATAATTCCACGATCACAAAATATCTTCAAATCTTATTTCAGAAGCTGATTTTTCTGATAAATTATTTCTAGAGTATATTAAATACTCTAGAAATAGATCAGAAAAAGTAGCTTCTGTGGACCATTGGAAGAGAAAACCTAAAGCAAAATTAAAAACATGATTTAGAGAAAATCAAAAATTCTTTTACTTTTGCAAACTTCTGCGATATATCATTTTGTTAAATTTTGTTTTGCAGAGAAAAACATGAAACCAAATTTCTTGAATAAAAAAAGAATAAATTGTTTGTTCAAGTTATATTTCGCCTTTGTTGTCAATTTTACTCATGCCAAAAATAATAATCAATAGCTTTTAACCATGTTTGTTTTTTCACTAGTAAATAAAATGGCCGTTAAACTAGCCGCTATAAGAAAAGGGGAACTATTTATTTATTTATTAAATATAAAAACCATGAAAAAGATTATATGCCAACGATATCTTTATTTTAGTTTACATGTAACTCAAAATAGTTCAACACACAAACCCTTATATACATCATTATATATATATAAGCACTTATAAATATCATATATATATATATATATATATATATATATATATATATATATATATATATATATATAAGCACTTATAAATATCATATATATATATATATATATATATATAATGATGCATACGCATATACGAAGGTGGGGTACTACAACATAGCAATTCCGAGCACTCTTTTCTTTATCAGTTATATTTTCTATTCATTATTTTATTGCTGCCACCACCAAAATGTTTCGATTTTTGAAAAAGATCCAGATATATATATTCTTTCGACACTGGAAGTTTTTTGTTTTTTGTTGTTTTGTTTCGTTTTTTTTGTTTTTTGGTTTTTTTTTTGGTTTTTTTGTTTTTTGTGTTTTCAAGTGAACGATTTTTTACTCAGTTATTTTTATAATCATATCGCCCTAAGCAAGGCATTTTACTGCCACTGTTTTGCAGGTGGTTACATAGAGGGAAAGTTATGAGAAAGGGTAACAGGAAGGGAGTCAGGAAGTGGGTAAGAAAAGGATGAGAATACTGATGAGAGTGGAGTGAACGGTGAAAGGGTCATGAGAGAGAGGATGCAAGTTAATGAGATAAGAGATGACTATTGACAAAAAATGTAAAACCGACGACAGGTTTAATGTTTAAAGAGAAGAAATCGCCAGTTTTATTTATGAGTTATAAAAATGAATAAAAATCCCAATTTATTTTTCACTTCATCGTATAATGTGGAGTTAAACCAAATCATATTTCATTTCCTCTTAGAATTTTGTTTTTCTAGTTCTCTGTAGCGATTTAACATTTCTAAAAATTAATCTGGCCTTTTGCTTCGCCCTATTTAAGATTTTCTCGTGATGTTCCTTAGATATTTTTTTAATATTCGAGGAATTCTTGGACAATCTATGTTCAAGTCCTTTTGGCATATGCTTGATGACTGCACTTAGGTGGTTAGATTTTTCCAAAATCAAAGTGCACTTTGGACTGTCTTTAAGGGAAGAAGTTTTATTTCTCTGCGATCAAGTTTCACACTAAAATACTGATCAGCTTTCAAATTTATCTTGACCTCTATCCCGAAGCTGTGGTGAACACGGTCCTAGACGAAGCAAGAGGCTTAGGGTTGCCTGCGTCTTTTATGGCCGCAGAGCGGATGCTGGATGAGGCAAGCAACATGGCGGCGAGGCCTGGAATGACTGCGCGTGCGCAGGAGAACCGAAAATGAGGCTCACGCGTACGTAAATCGTGGAAGGCACGAGAGAGAAAAATAGAGCCACAATTTGACTGTAGGCAGGAGGAGCGCGAGTAGTTGAAAGAGACGGACCGTTTGTGCGTAACAAAGAAGAGAAATACAGACAAGAAGAACTAGAACTCTATTCCTGCACATAACACATAACAAATACAGAAGCCAAGTTCTCTGAATAATTTGAATAACTTCTTTTTTATTATCTTATCAGTTTCTCTTCTTTTCTCTGTTATCTCAATTAACCCTTCATCTCGATACAAGCCATTCTTGTCAATGTACACATTTATCATGTTTCTAAAATTTCTGCAAGTTCCTACAATGTATGTGTTATGGTGAAACACACCTATTCCTATTAATAAAGGCTCTCTGGGTAGGCAAGAGGCTTCATTCTTGAAGACCACATGGTTCGTATGCTGCGTGGAAAGTTCTTTGTCCTTGAGGCTAGTTCTGTTTGTAGCAATGTCGTACCTCCGTTATCTAGGGCTGAGCACTATGTGCTCTTTTGCTTACTAGGTGTTATGCGAGTCGTGATTTGGACGACGCGACAGAAGGAATTCTATGGTGATGAGAAGTTTACCTCTTCCCAACTGATCTTGTTCTTTAAGCATCAGCTTAAAGTCAAGATCAGGACGGAAAGGAAACGACTCACTCCATCTGAATTTGGCAAAAGGTGGGTGAGTCTTGCGCGATTCTGTCGAGTGAAAGGTGCTGACCTGGAGTGGTTGTTTGATGCCGGTTAGGCATCAGGATATTGGGTGTGCTGGGCAGAACATGTGCACCCCGTCCCTGTTAGGTTAGTGTAGGGAAAGTTTGATTTTTCTGTTGTTTGCTTCAATGTTAACTTAGCTAGGTTATGATTGCTCATTGGCCCCTTTTTCTTTTTGTCCCCAGTTTTCTTTTAGTTTAATCCCCCATCCCTTCCCACTTTAGGTGTTCAACAATGTTAGTTCTCCGGTGGATGCGTGGCGACTTTCGTTATTTTTCAAGTGTGCTTTTCGTTTTTGTTATGATGTTTAAATGTGTGAGTGATTGTGTGAGTGATTGCTGATCGGATAAGTGATATTATTATATTTCTAAAGCCACGCATTATATTTCGTCCGGGGAAGTGATTTTGCTGTCACAATATTAGAGTAGTGGGGGGCTCTTATTACTAATATGATTTTGTTTAGTTTCTTGTACATATCTTATTTTCATTGTATAAAATCATTGGGGATTTTAAATGTTGTTATTTCTGCCCATGCCCTCCACTGAACATTGTACATATGGGAGTTAAGTAGGACTACATAGAGAACCCGAGGTATTATGGTGGACGTGGTAAGAATGGTAAGTAAAAATGTGGTTTTATGGTGAAAGGTTATTGTTTATGGTGAAAGGTTATTGTTAGCGTGTCAGGGTCAACGAAAGTGAATAGCTAAGTTAAATATAGGACAGTTGATGACCAGCCTTTCCCCATCCCCGTATTAGGCCTTGTGCCACATTTGTACATATCGTACAATAAATAATGAAGTACTTAGGAAGTTCATGTGAGTTCTGTAGAACTACGAGGCAGTTGATATTAGTCGGCAGTTAGCCGAGTACTAAGGAGTCATCTTTCAGTGGAAGATTACCAAGTTCTTAACATTTTGAATACGTGGTGTCGATTAGCAACCGACATAGCACTATCATAACCTTCAGTGCGAAAAATACTCCACAACAGTATTGTAAAGAGTAGTTCTAGCAATTTATTTTTACCTGATTCAGAATTATTATTGTTATGGGTATTTTGGGTTCTGATAAAATCCATAATAGTTTTGAATGTGGTTGTAATTATTTTGATGTTGTTGAAATTGTATATATTGTACTTTGGTGGAACTTGCAAAAATTAAATAAAAAAACGAAAACAAACTTATCTATGCAGACAAAAAGGATCATATATACAATATTTTTTTAAATACATTAGTCATACGTAGAAAGAAGTTCAATAACAATTTCGATCTAAAGAATGCCCCACTTATTAAGAGAGAAAGTAACTTACTTAGACGGAAAATTCTTGAGAGTGCCATTATCGAATCTTATCAAAATCTAAATATGTGGCTCAGATTTCTTAAAATTATCCTTTCCTGAAAGAATGACTCCCTTCCCAAACCAAATCGCATCACTATAAACACGTTAAAAAATTAAAAGAAAACTGTTAAATTAATAACCTCGTTTTATTTAAAATATATAACACATAAATGAAACGCAAACGCAAGTTAAATACTAATTTGCATTTTCGAAAAATATCATCATTTTCTCGGTTTCCTTTATTAGACATTGAATTTTGTCCCGGAAAAGTAAGAAAACAGCCAGAGATGACCAGGCAAAGGAACTAAAGAGTTAATGAAATAATTTCGTCCTGTCTCACATACCCTACATTTTCGGACACTTAAAACTCCTACAGAGAGTGGAAAGGATTACATAAATACACATCCAAGGACTTTCTTCTCTCTCTCTATTATATAACTTAGACATTCAACACGAGAACTTTCTGATATGAATTTGTGAGCTCTTTCTATTCTGATTTATTGTCACTATTTGCCCAGGCACTGATTTCAACCTTTACAAAATCTCTTGGTGTCGATTTCTTGTAATTTTCGGTGATTTCAAGGATCACTTTTTGATATAAATGAGTATCCCCTTATGGTTATCAAAACTCATGATATGAACCAAAACCATGTCACTACTGTTGACTTAATGCTGCCCATGCGAATGATCATTAACAAAAGGTATTTTACTAAGCTGTTTTCATAATCAATGGCACGAAACAGCGATATATCTTTATTGTCCTGATGAGGGGGTAGCGGTAGAAGTGAAGACTCCGTGAGGCGATTCTAATTGGCTGACATTCGTACTGTGTGTCATAATATGAGTTATCTCCCATAGATAAGTCCTCTCTAATAAAAAAGATAAATATTTTTAGGTACTTCCGCCCCCACGGACTTCAGTAATAAAATGGTTAGGTTAAAAACCTTACCCTGCCTCCTGTGTCAGTTCTTAATGTCCCATCCGTTTTAATCCAAGTACAAAGAATACTATTTCATGGTGGCAGCGACGGGATTTAAAAGAAATACCCACAAACAAAATGAACGCAAGGAAAACGGAGAATTAAAAAAAAAAACATCGTCACACAACAAGTCGTGTCTCTAAACGCACATGGTGACCACAAGCGCCATATTGAAAAAAAATAAAAAATAAATAAATAAATAAACAAATAAACAAAAGTGGATACACAAGGAAGTGCGGAAACCCCAAACAAAGTAAGTTCGCCAATTTAATTCCTATATCATTATTCAAAAAAAAAAAAAATTGTTATTAGAATAATAATAATACAAAAAAAAAAAAAATGAATACAAACACATGCGAGAAACCCCTTATGCACTGGGACTCGGAAAATCTGGTCGACTCGTTCAGATTTTTCAAGCAGCGGTGTTCACTATATTTCTCTGTAAACAGTGTTCCCGTCGAGAAGCAGGTAGACTATACACTACTGCTATCCGGCGAGGAAGGACTCAGGCGATATAATGCTTGGACGTTCGATAATAACTCCGACCGGACGGACCCGGAAATTATTTGGAAAAATTTTGAGGAACAGTTAGAGCCTCAAGTAAACTGTCGAATAGAACGTTTCTACCTTTGTAAATTTAAACAAAAACATACTGAAAGTATCAACGACTTTGTGGCGAGGTGCCGACTACAGGCAAAAAAATGCAGGTTCAGAGACACTCAGGAAACTGAAGAACGTATCATAGAGCAGGTAATTACTGGCACAAAACACCCGGAGTTACAGAAACTTCTGCTGTCGAAAAGCATGGATATTCCGCTTCGAGAAGTCCTAAATTGTGGACGATTGCACGAAGCATCCCTCAACCACATGAAGCAAATGGCTGAAATTGGAGGCGACCGACAAGAAATAAACGTAATAAAAAAAAGCCAGTGTCGACGGTGTGGAACCACTCACCAAAAAGAAAAATGCCCAGCCTGGGGCACTACATGCTCAGCGTGTGGAAAGAGAAACCATTGGGCAAAAATGTGCACTAACAAAAATGAGAGCACACGAAAATACAGCCAAGCAAGGGCGACACACAGCCAAAAACAGACACAAGAAAAAAAAAACGAAACAACAGAATATATTCAGTGAACTCCGAGCCTATGGAGATGTATAGAGAATTTGAGCAGTTAAGCTTTGATGCTATTCAGCAGCCAAAAGATGAGCGGACTAAAATCATCACAGAGCTAAAAATAAAGCTTCCCGACCGAACAGGCACCCATCTACTCAAGGAAAAAGTGGACACAGGTGCAGAAGGAAATACGCTTCCCCTGCGAACATTTCGTAACATGTTTCCAGACAGAGTTGATGACTTAGGACAACCCATTCCAGGCTCCACAAAAAAAGAGCACACCATTCTGACGGCGTACAACGGCTCCAACATAATACAGCACGGATCAATTTGCATACAATGCGGACACAAAGACAAGTGGAGAACTCTAAAATTTTTTGTAGTAACAACAGAGGGTCCCACCATAATAGGACTACCCTCCCTCAGAGACTTGGAGCTGATAAGCCTCCACTGCACCATACAAAAAAAGAAAGATCCGATTAACTCCGTCGACGATTTAAAAAATGCTTACGCAAGTCAGTTTGATCACATAGGACATTTTAAAAATGACTATCATATAGTCCTAAAACCCGATCATCATCCCGTGATACATGCACCAAGAAAATGTCCCATCCATCTGAGAGATGAAATTAAAGAGGAACTAAAATCAATGGAAACCCAAGGCATCATCAGGAAGGTCACCGAACCGACTGAATGGGTCAGTAGCATAGTATACGTTCGAAAGAAGAACGGAAAACTGCGTCTATGCCTCGACCCAAAGGATCTGAACCGGGCAATAATGAGATGCCACTACAAGACTCCCACACTTGAAGAGCTAGCGCACAAGCTGTCTGGCGCTCAGCACTTTTCAAAACTCGACGCAAAGAATGGGTATTGGTCCATACCACTTGATGCAGAATCCCAAATACTAACAACGTTTCACTCACCATTCGGAAGATTCTGTTTTCAGAGGATGCCCTTTGGTCTGGTAATGTCCCAAGATGTATTCATTCAAAGAATGGATATGATCCTAGAAAAATGCCCAGGTACCATTGGACTCATTGATGACGTTATTGTATTTGGAAAGACGAAAGAAGAGCATGATAGCAACCTACACAGGCTTATGGAAGTGGCTCAAACTGAAGGATTATGTTTTAACAGCGAAAAATGTGCAATCGACCAAAAGCATATTAATTTTTTTGGCGCAATGTTCAACAAGGACGGCATAAAACCAGATCCTAATAAAGTAGAAGCGATAAAGCAACTACCAAGCCCTACTAATGTCACAGAGCTGCAAAAAGTATTGGGAATCATCACGTACTTAGCACCCTTCATCCCACATCTATCCGACCTAACTGCACCCCTGAGAGATCTGTTAAAGAAGGAATCAGACTACCAGTGGACTACCAGTCACCAGAAGGCAATGCAAAAAATTAAGGACGTGATATGCAAAGAAATGTCACTCACCTATTTTGACCCGTCCAAAGATACAAGCCTACAAGTAGACGCCTCAAACAAGGGTATAGGTGCAGTCCTCTTGCAAGAAGGAAAGCCCATTGCGTTTGCATCGAAAGCTCTAACAGAAACAGAGCAGAGATATGCCAATATAGAGAGAGAGCTGCTAGCGGTTGTGTTTGGCTGTGAACGCTTCAAGACATACCTGTATGGGAGCAAATTCCAAGTAGAAAGCGATCACAAGCCATTGGAAATGATCAGCCTGAAGAATCTAGTCGCAGCTCCACCTCGTTTGCAACGCATGCTGCTGCGCCTCCAGGAATACGACCTAACCATCGTATATCGCCCAGGCAAGGATATGACCCTGGCAGATGGATTCTCCCGGCTACCAAACAAAAAGGCCAAAGAGGAAATCAACCTCAACATAAGAGTAGACTTCGTGCAATTTTCAGCAGAAAAACTATCACAGATAAAACTCGCAACACAAGCGGACCCCATACTCTGCGGGCTGAAAGAAACCATCGTACAAGGTTGGCCCGACACCTTCAGGGAAATCAACAAAAATCTACGCCCCTACTGGTCCTACAGAGATGAGCTGGCTATAGAAAATGGAATTCTCATGAAGAGCGGCCAAATAATTATACCCGAAGTCATGCAACCTGAAATCCTGCAAAAAATCCATTACGGCCATCAGGGAATGGAAAAATGCAAACTCCGAGCAAAAAGCTGCGTTTTCTGGCACAACATCAACAAGAATATAGATGATGTTATACAACAATGTGCCATATGTCAACAAAATCAAAAGGCACAGAGTGCAGAACCAATGATGCCACACGAGATCCCTGTGTGGCCATGGCAAATAGTAGCCACAGACCTTTTTCACAGTGAAGGACGCAATTACCTGCTAATGGTGGACTATTATTCCAAGTTCCCATTTGTGAGGAAGGTAAAGGAATTCTCCAGCCAGGAAGTAATTAGACTAATTAAACAAATCTTTGGAGAACAAGGAATCCCGGAGAGAGTTATTAGTGACAATGGTCCGCACTACAACTCTAGCTTATTCAAGCAATTTGCAAAGGAATGGGGATTTAAACACCTCACATCATCCCCTAGATATCCTCAATCCAATGGACTAGCAGAACGCTGCATACAAGCCGTTAAATCTACAATGCAAAAAGCGGCCTCAAGCAACCGAGACCTAGATATGGTATTGCTGTGTCTACGGTCAACCCCCATTGACCATGCAATTCCATCCCCGGGTGAATTGCTATGGAACAGAAAACTCGTAGGCAACTTACCCATGAAATGTCCCAACAATTCGACCCAAAAAGAAGAAATAGCATCGCGCCTATATAAAAGGCAATCATACCAAAAAAATCGATACGATCAGCACACCAAAGTGCTGCCAGAATTACATGAAGGACAACCTGTTCGTGTATATGATCCGGACTCCAGCAAATGGTCCCCTGCTGTCGTCACACAGAGATGCGTCGAACCACGATCATACACGGTGCAGACTACATCAGGAAAGTCTCTTCGTAGAAACCGTAGACATCTAAGGACAGATAAGTCTACAACGAAGTCGACCCCAGAATCAAATGACGAACCATCAATCAGTATACCAATGGATCGCATGGAAGATACCAACACCACAACACCTAATAGTAGACCCATCACAGAAACACCACACAAAACACCAAACACTCATCCCGGAACTCATAAAACATCCAGATCTGGTCGAATAATCAGACCACCCAAGAGATATAGCTATGATGAAAACAGCCCTTAATTGGACAATTACACTACTGCATATAGTGCCACAGTTCCTGTGTTTTGACTGTTTGTTTTTTCTGTATGTTCCTTTTTAGAAAAAAGGGGATGTCATAATATGAGTTATCTCCCATAGATAAGTCCTCTCTAATAAAAAAGATAAATATTTTTAGGTACTTCCGCCCCCACGGACTTTAGTAATAAAATGGTTAGGTTAAAAACCTTACCCTGCCTCCTGTGTCAGTTCTTAATGTCCCATCCGTTTTAATCCAAGTACAAAGAATACTATTTCACTGTGTAACCCTTCGTTGTAAATAATCATACATTGAGCCGAACGACTGAATGTGATTGGAGAGCGAGTAGAAATTCTTCCAAAAACAAGGAATTCAATGAATAAAAATGTCATCTACGGATATGAATTCACTCAGTATTCAAATAATTACGTTCCACACTTCTATTAGCAATTTTAGTAAATAATTTCATTTTTGTGCTTCTATTTTTAATTTACTAAATTAAACTGAGTTTGGTACAAACCAAAAGTACATGGTACCGAATGACAGGCACACCTCCAGTCATGATCGAGAAGGGCTTATTAACCATATCGAGAAAACAACTATCGGTTGGCGTTTGGTTTATGTTCAAATTTTAAAAAGAAAATAGCAGCAAGCAAAAAGGGACGTAATTCTGTCATACGCATCATGGGTTACTTCCCATTTTGTTCAAACAATATATATATATATATATATATATATAGCATTAAGTCCCTAATGTGCTTGCAGTTTAACCCTACAATCATGCTAAGAAATACAAAGAGTTCGATTGATATCCTCATTATAAAAGAAAAAATGCTATAGAAAAAATCGATCCAATAAATCCTTAAAGGAAGCTCTATCACTAAAGCCTACACCAATAACCTTACTTAAGACAATAACCTTACTTAAATACAAAAGTATTCCGTACTAGAAAAATCAAAATTAAATAAATGGCTCCCAAACTTGAAAAAGAATCAAAATTCATACATTCAAAATCAAGATTAAATATACTACTTCAGAATAATTATATCATACACAAAAATAAACTGTAAGCACACGTAAGATCTAACCCTACAATCACCCCCACCACCACCACCAAAAAAAAAATACTGGGAATTTGAATAAATATTTTTATTATTATAAAAGATAAAAAATGCTACAGAAAAATCGATGTAATAAATCCTTAAAATAAGATCTAATGCCCGCAAAAATATCTAAATAAATAAAATATATAAAAAATTAAAATAAATAAATAAGATTCCAAACGATAATTTATAGAAAAAAGAAGATAAAAAGGGAAAAAAAAGAAAAAAATTAAAAGAAAAAACCGACCCTCTAAACTTAAAATTAAGATTAAACATACAACTTTATACAAAAAACTGATAAAACGCTAATTCGCATTTACTTCCCAAAAAATACAAATTTAGATTTCTTGAAATACAATAATAATACAATTATACTCCAAACTTGAATAAAAGGAAAAAGAAGAAAAGAAAAAAGAGAAAGGGGAAAAGAAGGAGAAGAGAAAGAAAAAGAAGGAATAAAAAGAAGAAGAGGGGTATATATATATATATATATATATATATATATATATATATTACCGAAAAAATCTAAATTGGAAAGAAAAAACACCCCCCCTATCACGTCTATGAAAACCTAGACACAGGATCAAAGTAAATACATGAATTAGGTCCACTAACAGCAGACATCAACCAATTAAATGATAGCCGACCATAAAAATGACCACTCAACAGCGAGCGCCCTCTTAGAAATCCTAACCAAAAGATATACCCAACCGATAAAAAGATAAAACATACATTCCAACAGATAATATCATTAATCAACAATTTCACACTTACACACCAAATTACTCAAAAGTCTAACGATCAAAATGAGACATTCACTTAATTACCAATAACCCCAACCCACCGCCACGACAACAACGAACCAAATATAAACAGAGAATGATTCCAAACCTTTATTTCCCCTGAGGAAGTGTTTAAATCAAAAACACTGAAACAAACATATGATTGTAGGGAAGAGGACATATATAGAAGAAATTATGTAAATGTTCTAAAACATAATTTATAATAAATATATATATATATATATATATATATATATAGTCATCCACCACAGACAGATCTGTTTCGCTGTGTCACAGCTCATCAGTACGTCATACACCCGATTGTTTCTAGCCAGGATTGAAACCCGACCAAATTGACATGTTTCGCTGTGTCACAGCTCATCAGTATGGTCAGACATCCGATTGCTTCTAGCCAGTATTGAAACCCGACCGAACTGACATCAGTCGGCGATTCTACCTCTGAGATAGAGCGCTCGGTAGAGGAAGGCGGACTTTAGCGTGTTATATACAATGTAAACATAGGCTAGTAGCTGAGAGTGTTTAGGTTTATTACTAAATGAATGTTGCGTAAACGCATGAGTAGCTACTGTTTTTATAAATTCTACCATTCCTTCATATGTATATATTCGTTTCGCCAAAGGCAAGGTAATACTTCCACTGGAGGGCAGGGGTTTACAATGTGAGGTGACGGATGACAGAACACAAAACAATACAGGTGATATTGTAGAAAAGGTAAGAGAGGGGTGGGAGCTAGGGAGATAGAAGACTGCAATTGAGATTGCATTTAAAATTTCAGAGATTGTAGCTATCGGGGAAGCAAGCACGGGGGTGTTCCATAGGCGGAAAGTTCAAGGAAAGAAACTGATGGAGTAGAATTGGGGGTTACATTTGCCTATTTTGACAATAAAAGGGTTTGACTTAGTTGCCAATCTAGTTGCAGGGATAAATTAATGAGGACGGAGCACCAGGGAATAAAGCTAGTCAGAAGCCGTGAAAATATTTGTAGAAAAGACAGAGAGAAGCCACATCCCATCGGTGAGAAAGTGAATGATAGTGAGCAGCCAAATTGGAGCCAATTACATTGCCGATCCTTTTCTTGAGAAACCCCAGATGAACAGCAGGAGTATATATAGCAACAATATTCAATGCACGGACGGATGGTAGATTTATAAATGTGCAAGATGAATTCTGACAAGAAAAACTACCTATCTCGGCATAGTAACCCAGCAATAGATGTAGCTATTGATTCAATGCATTTATTCCACAAGATCGGCTGAGAGAGTAAGGTCGAGGAGGCGCAGTGTACTGCTTTCGGAGAGACTAGTGTGATCCATATTAATGGAAGGTAGGAAAGCTTCCCTGTGGTGGTTAAAGAAAACCAGCTTCGTTTTGGAAGCATTAGAATTTACAATCCATTTCTTACCTAATTCATCACAGATTTGAGGTCCTTTCTAAGAGCAGTGGCTAAATCTACTTTTTCAGCCCAGGTAGATTTCTTATTGAGACGGGTGGTCTCGTTTGCGTGGCTCCCAATTTGAAAAATGACTACATTGATAAATATCAGGAAGAGCGTAGGACCTAGGATAGGTCCTTGAGGGACACCCGCGTTCACATGAAAGGGTTTGGAAGTATGCCCACTCAGAATGACCATCATATTACGATTGGATTAACATGAAATATCGTTCAATTATACCATAGCTCTTTAGCTTACGCAAAAGGTCAGCATGCCAAACCCTATCAAAAGCAACAGACCGAGTTTCTTATCAAGGGCCTGACATATGTATGTAACTGGTGAGGGTCGTTATTACACCAGCAGTAGATCTGGTGCAGCAGAAGTCATACTGTTTCTCAGAAACTAATTTATTGGATATGAGATGCTGAATCATTTCAGGATTGATAGCAGTCTGGAACATTTTATCAAAACTCGGTAAGATGCTGATAGATCTATAGTTAGAAGGGTTGGAGGGCTCCAACAGGAACTACAAAGACAGGAACTACAAAGGAAGAACTACAAAGACAGGAACTACAAAGGAAGTCTTCCAATAAGTAGGGAAGCAAGAGGCAGCAAGGCAATAGTTATGTAATTTGGAAAAGGCAGGAGAGAGTTCATGGGTACATTTCTTAAGGACGATGACTGGATTACCACTTTCATTATGGGAGTCATACTTAGAAATAATGTTAGAGGCCAGAAAAGAAGTTATGTATATATCACTCAGCTGTGCCTCAGTTCTAAGAGGGAAGTCGGGTGTGGGTACTCCAGGTGAGTCAAGTGTGAAATTGTAAGAGAATTTACGAACAAAGCACTCATGCTGGTCTGCCGTGGATGTGAGAACTACAAAATTATTGAGTAGTGGATAGATCGAATGTTTGCTGTTGTTTAGCTCACTTTTGTAGAGGCTCCAGTAGTCCTTAGAGCCAAACTTGCGGAATGCTATACGCTACTTCATTCTATAAGCCTCATTAACAAGTCGCTTGCATTCATTACGAGCAGCGACAAAAAGGTGCCTATTATGATCAGACGCGTCACTCCTGTACAGCAGGAAGTAGTCGTTCCTGTGGGCAATGGCGGCTGAGCAAGCAGAAGAGAACCAAGAGGAACAATGAGTCATGAGTCGGAACTTCCTGGATGGGGCGAAAACATCAATGCCAGCTTTCACCCCAAAAGAAACCTCAGATGCAGTCTTCAACAGGGAGTATAAAAACTTTGTTCCAAGGGACATCACAAAGAAAGTCACAGAACGTCTCCCAGTCCGCTCTTTGAAAGTAGTAGGATATTCTGCCGGTAGCAAAGTTCCTGGAAGGATGGGGAGTGGAAGGAAGTATTAACGGATACCACGAGATATCAGATTTGCCAAGAAAGAAGAGCTGCATGGCATGGCATGAGTCAGAAATAGAAGTGAAACAGATCTAGCAGAGAGCCGAGGTCAGTAGGTTTATTGGGGAAACACGTGGAGAAATCCACTACTTGCGTAAGAGTGAGTGATTGAAAACTTCATAGTATGCACACCAGCAAGATGTGTGACATAGTTTTTCAGCCACTTGACGGGCGTGGTGAGTATTAAAATCATCGAACACAAATATATTAGAGAACAGAGAGGAAATGGTCTTGTCTATATTGTTCGGTATGATGTCTAGTACGGAACAGTTAGGATAGGAAGAGGAACGGTAGAGAAAGAAAAGGTAGCTAACTGAGCTTAGTAGAGAGAAACGGAGACACATGTAGGAATGGTCTGGAGATTCCAGAGAATTCACCCTATCTAAAGGAGAGATGTTCTCTGACATAAACGCCAAGTCCATGCATATAGACATTGGAGTCCTTCCTAAAGAGGGGAAGGTAACCAGGGATATAGAAATGAGAGGAAGGAATAGAAGCGTCAGGGTTAGTTTCACAGAAAGATAAGATGTCAGGGGAGTTTTCGTGGAGGAAGGATTCAACGCTGCAAAAGTTGGTACGGATACCACGAACATCCGAGAAAGAGATGTTGAGGGGTTTATGGGTTTTTGTTTAGCTGGTTTAGTTTTATTTCTTTGGTTGTGTGTTGTCATGATAAAAGTATTTTTTGGTAAGGAGAGGACTAGAGTAGTAATATCAGTCGGTCCTCAAATGCAACATGTACGAGAAAAGAATTGGCGCAGACTGCAACATAAAGTGGCTTAAGAGTTGCCTACCGGAGACACTTACAGGTACACACATCCATGCCCGACATGGAACTACAAGAGTTCGGGCTCCTAACTACTAGTCGAAAGAAACATCAATCAGGAAACTGCCAACCCGGTACCATCGGTATGAATACATTTTTGCCATCATACACACATATTGCAAAAACCTTGCGACAGTACCACCATTAATACATAGTAGAAGAAAGAACTGGAAGGCATTTAAAGCATTATAAAGAAAATATAGGTTATCTCCAACTTTAATCTACTCATATATAGACGAGTTCATTATCTGGCGATAATAAGAGGAGCCCAAATTTAAAACAAAAAAAATTTGGCGCCAAACCAGAGATGCTGATTTAATCTGGCTTGCTACTTCGACATGATGAGACCGTTTTTGGAAAGGGCGTGTTTTAGTCTGTTCAAGAACAGGCGATGTTGGCCACGAACAACCTGAATAATGAAAGCAGACTTTGTAAGAATGACAGCATCAGACAAGTGACGCAATCAATTTCAAACTGATATATGTATTTAAATTTCGTCGTTTTGAATTTAACTGCAAAAAGAATACGTTTTAGCAAGCCTCCTTTCTTATTCCTATTATAAGATATATCTATTATATAAAGTAAGCAATATAAATGTTTCTATTGTATTGCCTTTGTTCTTCCGCCACGACCCAATTTTGAAGGTTGTTAAATTTCCCACATTTTGCTAAAAACGTATTACGCAAATGCCAAACAAAAAGCATTTTTATACGTAATGTGTCTTTTCACTGGATCTGGTCAACTTGCACAGCGAGAATATTTTGAGGACCCTAGAAGTTATACCTGGATTTGTCATAGGAGACCACAATTTAAACAACCTAAGGTACGTAGATGATACAGTGCTAAGAGCAGACACAGAAAGGAAACTACAAGACCTCCTACAGAAGGTAGCTGAAGAAAGTAACAAGAAAGGACTACAAATAAATTGCAAGAAAACCGAATACATGTTCATCAGTAAAAAGGGTAGCCCAATGTGCCAAATACAGGTCGGCTATACTAGAATCAAGCAGGTAGAAAAATTTAAATACCTGGGAAGTGTTATAACAGAAGACGGAAAGTGCGACACAGAGATCCGAAGGCGAATTGGCATGGCGAAGTTGAGTAAGGTATTAAGAAACCTTCCAGAAGTTGAGTAAGGTATTAAGAAACAGGACAATTTCGCTAGAAACAAAGAAGAGATACTAGATTGCTATGTGCTGTCTATTCTTTAATATTGCTGGTCAATCACATCATAGATGAAGGCAAGACTTAAAGCAAAAGAAATGTGGTTCTACAGAACGATGCTGAGGACACCATGAACGGAACATATGAGCAATGATAAGGTTTTAGAGAGGGTGGACACGAGAAAGAAACTGATACTTAACATCAGGAAAAGGCAGCTGAAGTTTTTGGAACATGTAATGAGGAAAGAGGGCTTAGAGAACCTAATGCCCACGGGACGGATAAAGGAAAAAAGAAACAAATATTGTAAAAAAATCAATATTATATCAAATATTGTAAAAAAAAAGAAAAAAAAGAATTGACTTCATGGTCATGTACCAAATATTGTGTTTGATGCTATGAACTGGAAGCATGCACTGGAACGCCGAATTACACATTTCCCCGTGTGATGAGAGAATATGAAGAAGTATAGGTTATGTTCCTTTAGGTTTGCTGATAGATACACGAGTTCATTTGCTGATAGATACAAAAGTTCATTATTTGGCGATAATGAGATAGAACCACATTTAGGCGCCAAAAGGATTTGGCGTCAAACCAGAGACGCTCAGTTAGTCTGGCTAGTGACCTCGACACTATGAGTTTTGGTCTACTTTGGATTGAGAGCCTCTTGAAAACTTTTGAAGAACAGCCGTTGTTGGCCACAAACAACCTGACTAATGCAAGACTAGCAGTCACCGGGAGAAGATGATGACAGTATCAGATAAGTGTTACAATCAATTTTAGACTGATATATGTATTTGGATTTCGTTCCCGATGTCTTGACTTCCAATTCCACACTCACTACAATACCACATTTTCACAGGGCAACCTAAAAAAAAGGAGGGGGACCCATAAATATACATACAATTTTTTTAATAATTATATACCTAAAAATCTGGTGAAATATTCGCTCAGTCTTAAAGGATTCCGTGCAGTTGTCAAGTAGACGGGTGAACGATGAAGAAGAAGGAGCTAAAAGAAAAAGAGATGAGAAAGAAATAGAGAGGCAATAATAATAACGATCGCTTGACGTTTGTCAAGGGTACGTGTTCATTTCTTGTCATCTTAACTCTCTGGAGACGGTCGTCTTGTCCCGTCTTTTATATCGTTTAGGAATTCACTCCCGGATATGAATCTGGCCTTTACATTGGACCACAAACATTTTGCATCGTGACGTGAAATGTCGCGAGACTGACAAACATAACCTTGCTGCTGATCTTGAGAAGGACCTCCACTCAGTGGTGGACTGGGGTAAGAAGTGGCTCGTAAATTTCAATGCTTCTAAAATGAAACTCCTATCTGTCAACAATCACAGGCAATCTCTCCTGCCACCCATAAACATGGACCAAGTCAAACTGAAAGGAATACACTGCGCCTCCTCGGCCTTATCCTTTCTTCCGATCTCAAGTGGAATCATTATATTGAGTCAATATCTAAATACACTGCTAGGAAGGTTGGGTCACTGTGTCGGGCTAGGACGTTTTTTTCCGCCTGAATCCATCTTGCACATATACAAACCAACCATCCGACCGTGCATGGAATACTGTTGTCATATCTGGTCAGGCGCCCCTGTTGTTCGTCTCAGTGTTCTCGACAGGCTCCAGAGGAGAATCTGTAATGTGATTGGTCCCAACCTGACAGCTCAAGTCCAGCCACTTTCTCACCGGCGGGTTGGAGCTTCCCTCCATCTTTTCTATAAATATTTTCATAGCTTCTTCTCTGACGAACTTAGGTCACTAAGTTTGTCAGAGCAGAAGAATTTACTCGGGCAACCAGAATGGCAATAAGGTCCCACCCTTTTACAGTTAGATCAACCAAATGCAGGCGAGAATTTTACTCCAACAGCTTCTTTTCTCGCGCTTCCCGCCTGGGGAACCCCCTTCTATATTTTTGCTTTCCTGGTGGCTACAATCTCCATGAATTTAAATGTAAAGTCAATTCGCATCTCTTATCCACTTGACTTTAGCCCTTTACATATCACCCTGTGTATCTTGTTCTTTTCCTTTCTCTCTACCTTCGCAATTGTCTTCACTCCTGTGTTCACATCCTTCTCTTGCCCTTTCTCTTTCACTCCCGGTAGCTGGTTCGTCTTTGTCTTCACTCTCCTCCTGTCTAAAACTTTAACTCTCTTATGTAGCCCCCTGCACATCATTAGCAGTGTCGCCTTGCTTGGGGTGAAATGATTTAAAAAAATTGCTGTCTGAAGTTTTAGATCTTGACCGAGAGTCATTTTAAATTATATACGGCGAATAATAATCAAGATGTTAGATTGAAAGTGTTGACATTTGCTCTAATCTAGGCCACCAGTTACTAGTGGGGTAAACATTCAATGAAAGAAATTATAATGGCCACCTTAGGCTGTGGACTTGATGGATAATATATGCATAATATATGCATAATTTTGGATTGTGTGATCACCATATAGAAATTAAACTGCATTTCATAAAATGAAGCCACAAGATCAAATTTGGTACTTAAATGAAAATCACTAAAATTATATGTTATTCTATATTTTAAAACTAACCAAGATATTTTCGGTTAAGAATGCGTCTATCAGGCAACGTGAGTACGTCACAAAGCAATTTGTTATCCATTCAATCTTTTGTATTTTTCGCTTTTTCGTTTTTGCTATTACTTTATTTTTAATACATTTTCTTCTTCAAATTAGTCACATTGACTTTTTTCTCTTTCTGTTTAACAATTGAATCGGACAAAACTTCAACGTAGAGAAAATACTTGTGCATTAAATTCAAAAGCACAAAAAATGTTAATTCGTGTGTAACATAAATATTTAGGATTATTCAATGTGGGGATAATTTGATGATTTTAATGCTTATTTCTTTTTTTAAATTCTTGTCGAGAAACAAGATTAGTTGATGTGAATAAAATTGACATAACTGCAGGAAAGTTTCGTTTTTCAGTTATTACATATTTTCTGACTGCTTGAAATCTTATGGGTTTTGTAATATCGACTCGGAACGAAAAATTAAGGGAACCGAGTTCGAATTGCAGTTGAATTCGTCGCATTCACTTACGCACAAATATCCTTAGGAAAGGTATTAATCCGTCTCTTCCCTCCAGTTATGGGTTAAATAATAAAACAGATTGGATTCTATAGCTACGGCTAGCAACCAGTATACCGCAGAAAGCAATGGCAACCTACTGCGGGATAATCTTTTGACGAGTCAGTCATGTCTTTTTCGAGACATGATCGCCCAAGGTGTGTATCACATATGGCACTTAACTGACTGACTGAAGATAATAGTTGAAAACATAACTAAGGCTTCTACTGGGTATAAAGTTCGTGATCAGTTTTATATTGTCATGAAGTAATAAACTGATCCCCCACTAATTACTACTTAATAATATAACACATCTTTTCCTCTTCTAGCTATGAGTCAAATATTAGAACAGATTGGGTTCTATAGCCTTGGTTGGCAACCAATCTACCGCAGAAAGCAATGGCAACCTACTGCGGAATAATCTTCTGCTCAGTCAGTCATGTCTCTTTCGAGACATGATCGACCAAAGTATGGCACTTAACTGACTGAAATGTTAAGGCACTAAACTACAATTTGTCTTGTTGGGGTTAATTTATGCTCAGCCCTTTTCAACGTCACAATCTACTTATTCATCTTCACTATCACCACTATATCATGATAACCACTAATATTTAAACAGTTCATCTCTGCGTGCTTATACAAATCTGCACAGGGATAATGTCTAATCTAACTGAATTAAAGAACACCGAAAATATTGTCTGTTTCGTGGTTGACAGAAAAAAATATTGTCATGTCTGCGAAAGATTATATGATCAAGCATGAGTGTAAAAGTATAGCAAAAGGAAGACACTACCCATTGCTTTGTGGGACGTGCCCACACCGGAAGGCACTGGCCCAAAAAGATCTCTCGAATAAAAATTGTAGCGATTAGTCTCGACCGAATGCGAATGGTGTCTTGTAACCATAATCGATAGAAAACTAGTCAACACTACTGGACTATATAAACGTCGAAGAAAGATGTTGCCGGTCATTGCTTGAGACAAAAGACCAGCATATGGAATTGTAAGAAGTTTCACATCCTCTCCACCCATGCTTTCCAAGGGAAGAGGTTACCGCCTTTGAAAAATGTGATGCACTGCTGTCTATCTCGGCCGCAATAAAATAGAGCATAATTGATGCTGGCCAGAAATTTTAGGTTGACATTTGTTCAAAAAATTTCCTCAAATGGTATAGCGTTCAAGCTATACTGACCAAAGTTTAGTTAGTTTTCTTAAGTTGTCGAAGTGCCTGTTATTCGAAATATGGCCTAAGATGGCTTTTTACTAAAGATTTAAAACATAGAGTATTTCCTAGAGACAACTGATATCTATCTAAACTTATTTATAAATGGAACTTTGTGTGTGTGTGTGTGTGTGTGTGTGTGTGTGTGTGTGTGTGTGTGTGTGTGCCTGTGTGTGTGTATCCGTTACCTATAAAATCCGAAACGGCTGAACCGATTTTCTTGAAAATTTACACAGTTGTACTATAAGCGTCTGCGAGTGTTCTTAGCTAGGTTTTGTGTCGAGGTACCCCCAATAAATATCGAAAATCGATAATCGAAAAATTGGGTTATAGAAGGAGTGGTCCGATTTTAATCAAATTTGATACACTGATATACAAAGAATATATAATTTAATCAAATTTGATACACTGATATACATAAGAAACGATATTCAGAAGTTTCAAGGTTGCAGTTCTTACAATAGTGCAGAAAATCGATAATATATATATATAAGGCAAGATGTTTGCGTGTATGTCTGTTTATCTGTCTGTGTGTCCTTTATACAAATCCACAATTTTTATCCGATTCTCACCAAACATCACACAAATATTCTTTACGCTGAGTCTGAGCAACGCCGGGCTATACTGCTAGTTAAGTCTAAAGAAGGAATTGGCGGAGCGGTAGTTAGGAATATTTGGAGGAACTATACTAAGATAACAATAAGTCTTTTGATGACGTGTATCACCTAATTAAAATTCTCTGTCAAGGCGATGAATATGTCCATAGAATTGCGAACAGAAAAATTCTAGATCCACATATCAGCAGATAGACATGCATTGACTACAAAAGCAGACACCTGTGATGAACTTTGTGATTACTAGCAGAAGCATTTTTTTTTTTTTTTTTAGTCTAGGTTCTTCTGAGATCTACACCTCTTTAAACGAGTTCTCTCGAGTCCTGAACTAAGTGTGTAGATCCCCAGAAAAAGGGAATAAAATCTGGGAAACCTAGAAAAAGGTCGGGATGGACAAGATTCCTTACGAAGTGTACTTGAGGATTTTTATGCTTGTCTCCTTTCTGACGCTGATCTTCAAAATGTAGCATTTTACTTGCGGCGAAATTGCTACATGTGGACGAAAATGGTGGTAATGGGATTAATAACTGCCAATTTTCAACTATGCTGGATATGGTGTTAAAGATTCAATTCAAGGTCTTAGCAAAACGATTACATAGTGCTGCATCACGTGGTAAGTGCTGAACGATTCAAAATCTGCAATCATTTCGCACGACTATACAGAAAGCTGGCTAAGAAGCTGGATTAATCAATATAAATCAGCCCAGGACATTACCGATTTAAAGTTCTACTGCTGCGTACACATCTGGCAAAGCTAGAGAGAGTTTAAAAAAGGCTTTTGATACTAACAAAAATCATGCGTCTCTGTCTACTTGTGAATATAGATGTTTCTCCAGCTATGTGTGGATATGCGTGTCATTCTATGAATGTGTGCGAGTTTCTTTGTATGTACCTGCTTTTAGGCATATGTATGTTTGTATGTGTATGTACATGACTACCTATGTGCCTCTGTCTTTCTCTTGATGAACGTTTTTATGAGTGTAGGTGGGTAAGTGTTTTGGCGTTTGACAGCCAATCAAATCGTTTTTGAATCCGAAGCCTCACATACCTATTATTTCCAGACTAAGGTATCGTTGTGCTATTTTAATACTGAAATGAAGAAAAAATATTGATAAATTGATCAATACATGAAATAATGAACACATTCACATTTTATAAACAAGTAAAATATAGACAATGTTATCAAGAGAAACTGATAAAATGTCCTTGCAGGAAAAGTCACGTCTAATTATGCGGGTTTTATTTTAATTAGTTTATGCAACATTTTAGTTATTTATTCGGAAAAGCAGAAGAAATGACATTTGTCTTCCTTTTGTATCCATCAAACTGTAGGCGATTTTTTCACCATTAATTATATTTAAAATATTAATAATATAAAACCAAGGAAGATAGATAAGAAAAACTGCTTGTTGGCTGCGGTAATGGCGACAATACTGGGAAGGTCTTTTGCATTCTCTTCATTTTTGAAACGTCCAAAAAGTTTTCCATAAATTGACTGTTCAGTTTACGGCCCTAAAATAAACCAAAACAAATACATATGAAAGATGTTTAAAAGAAAAATCTCTCTTACGTTCGAAAAATTCTCTAAAAAGTTAAACGTGATAATTACATGAATTAAATAAATCGGGTTATAGGCTCTTTTCCCCATTTCCAAATTGAAAATAAAGCAGTTTTCGCCATAAAACTTCAGCGCCGACCCATTAACGTGAGATCGAAGAATTGAAGCATTCATAATTTTAAAAAAGAATAATTTTGGTATAAAATCATTCAAAAATCAATCAGTAATAATCAAGCAAATCAATTGATGGATAATAGAAATAAATCAATAAAAGCAAATTTTAAAAAATAGCATTTCAATAGAATATATATATATATATATTCCACCAGCCTTATCTAAAGGAAAATAGTTTCCCCACTTACAATAATATCTCATCTAATCACCCAAAAACTATTTTCAAACAGATACCCAACATCGTAAATACTAGAATTAACCGTTTATCATCCAACGTCAAAACTTTCAATGAAAATAAAGAAATTTACAACAAGGGCCTTCAGAAGAGCGGATACAAAACTAAATTAACGTTAAAAAAGATTTTTTTTTAATATGGCTTGGTCACTTGATTAGATTTTGGGGAAATGGGTTGTAGAGTGGAAAATTCCAAATGCTGCATACACAGACACACTTATATGTGTGTGCCTATGTGTGTGTCAATGATTTTTTTTAATCTGACATTATTTCTTATTAGAACTTATTAATAAAACTTGATCTAGGCCGGTTGATATTAATTTCTCTGTATAAAACAATAAAAACAGTGATGTTAACTGAAATACATGTACCAAGTAATAGAACGTTTATTGCAATTATAGATGTGTGTGTGTGTGTGTGTGTGTGTGTGTGTGTGTGTGTGTGTGTGTGTGTGTGTGTGTGTGTTGTTGCTGTTGTTGTGTAAACATACAAATGCTAATATTTAACATGTTAGGTGTATATCTTTAAGTATATATATACATTAACGCTATATACGAATGAGTGTCATTTACATGTAATATATAAAAGACGAGAAGTTTTGTTGTTTGTTTGTTTGTTTGTTTGTTTGTTTGTTTGTTTGTTTGTTGCATTTTGATATAACTATTCCAGATTTCATCCAAAGATCCTGAATTATAAATTTTCCTGACGATGAAAAATAATTTTCAATTTTAATATCTAAAAGAAAAACGTTACTTACTCTGATTTCGTTCGTGTGTCCTATTCTTTCAACCCTTCAAGATTCTTCAGTTCGTCTGGACGTTTCTCTCCAATTTAATTTAAGTGCGAGACTAATAACTAAGCTAAAGAGAATCAACGAGATAACAGAGAGAGGAATGATTATCGCAAGGAAAGGTAACTGAGTGCTGATAGTAAACTGTTTCGAGGGGATTTTGTCCTTGACAGTAACGCTGGTGTCTGCAATTGCAGAACGACGGAGTCTTTGAACGGATATACTTCGCTTGCTTTTCTTTTCACAATGAATAACGGTGCAAGTATTTTTGGTAAGACATACGTCTACCAAACAACGAATGAGAAGAATATCAGAATCGAAGAAACGGAATGCGTAGAAGTGATTACTGCGCAATGTAGAGTAGCTTTTGTAAAATTGAAACATCAGTTTTATTGGTGCTCCACTCACAGGGCAATAATCATCCATCAGTAACACTTTGTTCACATCAGTGGCATTCCTCATCGCCCAGCATCTAAACGGTATAATCATGGAAAAACGAGCAAGCGACCACAATTTCATTTTTAAATAAGTTTCAGTACCTACAGCCAGTTTGGTCGGTGATCCTTCGAAATCAAGTGAGATATTGATATTTTCTTCGATTGCCTTTTGTTCAACCAAATTAACTTTAATCTTTGTATTGATGACATAGTCTTTTGAAAAATCACATTTAATTTTTGCCTCTTTGTCTGTAACCGCTGCAAAATTTCCTTGACTTGTTCGTGTGATGATACTCAACTCAGCCGAATTCCTTTTTTTAATAACACCACATATTCCATGATCAACATCTCCCACACCAGTAAGATTAACAAGGAAACGATATGGCCATTTTTCATCTCCTTCGCCGGTAACATTCTTCGCCATCAATCCGCAAGAGCCTTTCGCTCCCTTGCCAAAAATATCATGAACAACTTCATTTTTTATCACCACGAAGATGGCGATATAAGGATTTTGTCCGCGTTTAAGACATGCATAAGTAATTCTCTGTGTAGCACTGGACAGATGTGACAAAAACGGGGCGAACACTAGCTGCAAAAACAGCAAACGATATGAAATTAAATTCACCGAGGTATGCATATTTGCTGAGTGAACAAAAAAATGAACACCAAGGATAGGGTTGCCTCGTTTAAAATGTACTTTCGCGCATGCGTACTTCGCCTCTCCACAGTCACAAAAGCAGTGATAACCGATTTATATAAAAGTAGTGGACGCAATTCAGGACGAAGAAAAAACATTTAATAAATGGTAATTATTATTATTATTATTATTATTATTATTTTCTTTTCGACTTTCTGTTTGTAAAGTCTTTCATTTGAAACCTAAGGTAATTTAATTTTTTTTTCTTAGAAAATCACTGAAAAAGTATTCATGAGTATTCATTAACACAATTTTATTTAAGTTTATCAAATTCATACACGAAAATGTTTTTCATCGGGTGGTATCTTCATGTGGATAAGATAATATGTACGTTTTTTTGCAGTCTTTTATGAACCTATCTAATTTCTTATCTTCTATAGTGTGAATGTTATGTATGGTGAAGTCCCAAAGAAATGTATCACCTTCTAAAACTGTTGCTGCTTTTGTTCCTAGCATGTTTCAGCATTGGAAAAGTTTTAAAGTAAGCATATCTTCGCGATTCTATCATAGTTATTTTCTAGGTTGATTTATTGTTCAAATACACCAAGAGTTCCTTCATCGTGTGGACACGTAGCAATCTCTCTCTCTCTCTCTCTCTCTCTCTCTCTCTCTCTCTCTCTCTCTCTCTCTCTTTCTCTCTCTCTCTCTCTCAGAAAGGATTATCCTAGCCGTAGCAAAATCAAAGTCATAACAATGTATTACCATGCACATTACAGAATTGAATAAATCTAATGTAATTCAGAGCTGCATTGAATGGTGAGAAACATATATATATATATATAGTAATTATTATTATTACTATAATAATAGCATACTACAATTTAACTATAAAGCTTCAGTGCTAAAACGCCATCATCAGGCAGTGAAATTATTTAGTAATATATAGATCTATATATAATGCTTCTATTACTTTTAGCCTTTTCTTACATCTGGATGCTATTATTTTTATATAACGAGTATGTTATGGATAGTCTCGTAGGTCTTCATGTGTGCTTAAATGAGTTCGAATTGAACTCTGGTTCGAGAGATGCTACGTGAATTTTCTTGTCAAATAAGTGGTCGTGTGTCCAAAGTAATTATTTACGAACCTGGATTGATCATGAACACAGTTCTTAAAAAAATAAAAGGACTATAAATCACATCGGTTAGATTATATGTAATTTATTTTTAATTTACAATTTTCCAGTGTTCCTCGTTCATGTAAATGTATAATTGTATAGAGACACCAATATAATAAATTTAGTCCAATGAAATTCTAAAAGATGAAACGAGTGGCAAGAAAACGTTTTTCTACTTTGTCGTACATTTTCCTACTAATATTTTTTCATATATAAAAATTTATATATATATATATATATATATATATATATATATATATATATATATATATATATATATATATGCATACGAATATTAATCAGATTAAAATGAATAGGATCTGTTTTGGGATTTTACCTACACGCTATTTTCGTTTTTTTATATATATATATACATCAAGAACGAAAGTGGCATGTAGGTAAAATCCCAAAACAGATCCTATTAATATTAATCTCATCAATATCAAAAGTGATCCTGGTAGAGGACTCTATGTAAATAGTATGATCTATTTACAGAGCCAAATACATATATATTCAAATAAAACTCCGAAAATTACATATACCGTATGCCCATTTCAGCGAGGAAAAGCGTCACTTCTTCAGTAGCAAAATTCATTTATTATGCAAATACAGTACAAAATTCATTTCCCGGAAGTATACTCAAAAAGAAATTCATACATGAAAGAAGCAAAAAATAAGATAATCTCAGAAAGAATAATGGGAGGGGTGTTAAAAGAGAGAGTAGATTTTGTTAGAAGGTTGTCGTCTCGACATTAAAACGGAGGGTAGGGAAGAAGGGGAAAAGAAAAGAGACACGGCGAAAAGGATTCAAGACACGATCATTGAAAATGACTTTTAGATTACATCTATGTTAAGAAATCAAAAATTAAAAACTAAGCGTCTTACAGGAAAGTAAGTGAGGAAAAGGAAAAACGGAAAGAAGGGGAAAAGCAAACAATGTGGTAGACAGGACGAAAGCTAAAGGAGAGATGGGGATTAATAAAAAAATTTTAAAAAAATACACCAGACAGCCGTCAAAAGAAACGTCAGTTAAATGATAGTGGTAAGAAAGGGATAGATATATCAAATGGGAAGAAAAAGAAAAGGAGAAAGAAAAAGTGAAAAAAGAAAAAGTTAACATGATGTTTATTCGGCTCTGCCAAAAGATTTTTCGAATTTTTTTTCCGTTTAAAATAATATTGTCTTACTATTGTACGGATAAAATTACTTTAAATTCTACTACTAGAATAAAAGCGAAGGAGCGGAAAAGGAAATATTGTATTTTTAAAATAAAAAGGAAATATTTTTTCACAACAAATACAAATAAAATAAATCATTTTTATTTCCATATCTTATTTTATTTTTTATTTTAATAAAAATAAAATAAAACATGTTTTTCAAAACAAAAAGAAATGTTTTTTTCAAAAAATAAAGAAAATATTGTATTTTTTCCAAAAAATTCCGTTTAAAATAATATCGTCTTTCTATTGAGGGATAAAATTACTTTAAATTCTACTAGTGGAATAAAAGGGGAGGAGGAGAAAAGGAAATATTTTATTGGCGGGGATCTAAAAATAGGATTTTGATAAATAATATGTACACATACACACATGCATACGCATATGTATATATATATATATATATATATATATATATATATATATATATATATATATATATAAATTAAAAAACGATTAATTCAATGATGTTGAATGACCATTTCGATATGAAGATCCCCACGGGGGATAACACATCACCTCAGCAACAGAAAAAATCCTTTCAGAAACTGGAGAAAAATCAGTCTACTTTTCCTTTTTAAATAGATTTGCAAAGAAAATAAAAAAGAAAATAAAAAAGAAAAAGATAAAACAAAATAAAATCAAATAAACAAGAAAAGAAAAAATTGACATCGTCTGGGTTCGCAAAAAAAGGAAAGAGAATTGTAACTTAAAAATTAACAGACGGCCGTGTTGAATTGATGTAAGGTTAAGCAACACGGAAAAAAGGTGGGAGATAAGAGAGATAAAGGAAGATGCACAAAAAACTTATAAATAAAATATGGGTACACAAAATAGGAAATTACCTAATATAGAAGGATTGTTATTGGGAAATTTAAAGATATATATAATTGTCGTGTGGATCATAGATTCCCTGAAGTTATCTCATTATATAATAATTAAGTTTTAAAAAGAAAATTTTAGGTAAGGGAAATATTCGCGAAAACCTAAAAAAGATTCACAAAACTTAAAAAAACGAATAAAAACGAATAAATTTTTATTCGTTTTTTTATTAGTTTTTTTTTTTTAGGATTTTTTAGGTTTTTGTGTAGAATCCTTCGTTAAATAAAGACGGAAGCTGACGATGGCTCGCCTGAAAGAGGCCCATACTTCCGATTCACCATGAAATAACGCGTTTGTCTTAATTTTTCTTATATTTGCTCTATATGTATTTAAATGCATATATGTTTAGAGCTCTCTTAGAGAGTTATCCTACCACTATATGTAAAGGATACTCCTTTGGATTCTTCTAGGCCCACACTGCATGCTGATATATATATATATATATATATATATATATATATATACAATTATGAATTAATTGTCATTGCGACACGGAAAATTCTGTTTCAAGATAGATTCTTTTCATCAGGCAATGTTAGATATTGGTTGTGCAAATGATTTACATTTAAATTTTAAAAAAACTTAGGTTTGCTGTTTAAGTATGTGGGAAGATATAAAATTTATGTGTGTGATCCTTTTAAGTAATCAGAGAGAAAATTCATTTTGGAATTTGGCCCGTATTTTCCAAAGAATATATCCTAACTTTTTCTCTTTTTTTCCTTTCCCTTCCTTTCTTCCTTTCTTCTTTTTCCTCTCTAACGGTCAAAATGTCAACCTGCTTTTAACCTAATTTTATCTTTTCCCCTTTTCCTTTTATTTTTATTGCTTCTCACTTAGTTTTCTTGTCTTTGATGTGATGTGCCTATTTAGTACCAAGACTGTCCTTTTTGATTTCTTATCATTTTGATCTCCTCTTCTAGAGAACAGGAGAGGGAAGAAAGAGAACTTTATTCTTCTTACCATTACTTTTCTAGTTGCAATTTTTTCAAAACCTTTGATTTTAAATAACATTTTTTATTTTTTCCTGATTTACTTCCTGCTATGCTTGTCCCATCTTTCTAATATCTATTTATTTATTGTAAAACTTTTTGTTAAAACAAATATTTTATTAACAATTTTATGTACCAATTTACTTTATTTTGATATTTCGTCAGTTGTTATTTTCCTTAAGCGTCTTATTGGTTATATGTATGTTATTTCATTTAGAGTTGTTTTTTTATCCATATTCTGATGTGAACATTTTGCAATATCTACATATGACATTTATCTCATTGCGTTTATTTAATAGATTTTTATTCATGAGCGATTTAGTAATATATAGTTTTTCGAACATGGTTCATTTAAGGACTTACATGTTTTAGAATTTTCCACTTTAATGTGGGTTTTTTTTGGTTTGGTTTTTTTTTTTGGTTTTTTTTTCCCTTTAGATATCAATGATATTTTGATAGGGATGTTCTATTTCTGTACTTGTTATTATTAAATGAAGACGTGTGCTGGTAAATGCGCTGTTTCAGAGTATTCTTAGTACTACCTATATAAATTTGTACATAACGAGGGGTTTCCTTTGAAGATATTTCGCATTAATAGACGAATGATTCCGTTAGGCCCCTGTTTTCTAACGGGCAATCTATAGGGTTTCTACAGTTACATATTTTTCTTGTCTAAATTGTTATTTTCCGTTATTAGGTTGTTTTTATTAATTTTGTTAAAGTACTTTAAAATACTGCCCCTCCAATTTACTGCTAGTCATTTGGTTGATTTGGTGTGTACCAAATAATATTTCTATTCCTATTTTCATGATGCGTTTAGCAATTGTTTTCAAATTCGGACAGCCGAAGTAGGAACATCAGACGTTATAAAAAAACATGCGCACCGTGCCCGGCCATCAGTTATAAGTAGGACATCTGTGAGAATGATGGTAGTGTCTAGAGATCTCGTTTGAGGGTTGTTTGCATTACGACTTCAAAGTGGGCTTATCAGCAGCTGCATCAAGTCGCCGCATGGCGATTACTTCAAAGACTAAATATAAGTTACACATACTGTGAAGCATTTTCTTTTTTTCCTTTAAAAACGGACAGAACTTTTTTTTTTTTTTTTTGCTTACCTTGTAATTAAATCATATTGAATTCAAGAACAAATTACATTAAAAAGATATATTTTAATTTTCTTTTATACAAGTTCATTTATTCATGTGGTCAATGGCAACATCTCAGGTGGAAGACATGCCCTTGATTAAATTGAGACAGTAGGTTTTCGTCGGAGATAGAGTGTCATAAAAAGTGCTCCGAACAAGAGACTTGAAAATAAGGCACTCAAAGCAACGGCTGTCAAATGAGCTGAAAAGATAAAAAAAGAAACAAGATCAAAAATGTAAAAAGATTGACAGTGTGAATAAGAAAAATACGAAGATAGTGAACGAGGAATTTCTGAATGATAAAAACAAATCAAACATGAAAAAACGGAGGATCAAGGAGAATTAATTTCTAGAAAGAATTTCTCAATTTAATGAGAAAGAAAGAATGAATGAATGAATTTGTTGTGGATCTTCATCGCCAATTTGTTGTGGAGTTGTGGCGAAACTTCGCCACAAAGTGTAGTGACCGGATTGTGCCGGAAGTAAGACACGGAATAAGATGGTAGGTTCAAAACAGTGTAATTAGTATAACAAGAAATTATATTCAAATGAAGTGTTAATAATAAGTAATATAGCAATAAGTAAGTGCAACAGGTGAGAAGAAATGGCCTTGTCTATATTATCTGAAATGCTATCAAACATGGAACAGTCAGGAGAGGAAGGGAAGCGGTAGAGACTGAAATGAGAGCTAAATGAGTTTAGTAGAGAGAGACGGACACACCTATGAAAGTCGATTGGAGATTCAAGATAAATCACCGTAGCCATAGGGAGATGTTCGCTAACATAAACTCCCATGTCATGTATGTGGATAGTGAAGTCCTTCTTAAAGAGAGGAAGGTAACCAAGAATCGATAAATCAGAGGAGGATATTGTAGAATTAAGCTTTGTTTCATAGAGAGCTAAGATGTCTGGGAACCTTTCGTGGAGATACGATTCCACACTGCAAAAGCTACTGCGTATACCACGGATGTTGAAAAAAGAAATGTTCAGGAGTTTTGATTAATTCATTTGATTATAATTTTTAATTCTGGACAACTTGTTTCTCAGAATTCCATTTTTACATCGCCTAGTAAAGTAACATTCGAGGCTGGATCAATAAATCCGTAACTGTTAGAGATTAATTTATATGAGTGTGGATATATGGCAAAGAGTGTAAAAGCCGCTCTGGTTTTACAAAATATTTGACAGCTCAGAAAAATAAGCCGTTACGTTAAAGGAACCAGACAGAACTAGTATGTCGGGTATGCGGGCAAGAAATTATGTCATTTGCTGACCTGAAGATTCATTGCCGATACCACAGCCAACACCACATTTCAGAATCCAGACAATTATTTCTTACCGACGATGGTCATGCCCGTTTGACTAGTGGACAGCAACGATATATATCGCACATTGAGTGCTGGTATTAATAACATGGTGCTCGATGTAATATAACAGTAATCTATATATATAAAAAGCAATCTGTGAGTCTGTGTGTGACTGTAAGCTATGTACGCCTACATTTTTTAAGCTACGCAATTCAAACTTTCTAGGGACACATATCTACAGGGAAGCCAGGTCGACACATACTTTTTAAGTTTAAGTTCAGCAGTTTTCCCTTTTGCAATTTTTGGCTAATGGTGCCGATTGTTTATATTTGCTCCGTAAAACATCTAAAATCTAAGATGGTTGCTGAATTACGTCACAGAAATCAAATCACACGTTTCAACGCGACTTTAAAAAAATGACCCTTTATATTTAATTTTTATTCCGACGTTTTAAAAAATTAATTTGGTCAACAAAAAATGTGAATATTTTTCCCCATAATTTTGAAACAAAAGAAATATTTTTTTTAAAAAGTGTTTTTTCAAACAAAAACAAAATATGTAAAAAAAAAAGTGCCAATGGTTAATTTAATTATTTACACGTCTTTTTTTTTTCAGATTTAATATTTCATACTCCAGAAAATAAAATTTAAAAAAAAATAAAGCTATTTTTTTCGCTAAATATTTAATGCAGTAAATCAACTGTATGTAAATTCGTGTGGCATTAATGTAACATTTTCCTCTAAAATTAAATGTCTACATTTTTAAATATTCTTCGAAAATTTCTGAACTGAGAGTGTAATAGCTTTTATATTTCTAATTTCAGTAAAACAAAATAAATAATTTTTATTTTTATGTTAAATTCATTTAGTCAGCAAAAAATGTAAATATTTTCCCCCGTAATTTTGAAACAAAAACAAACGCAATGTTGTTTACAATGTCACACAAAACATCAAATCACGTTTACGCAAAACAAAAGAAAATATATTTTTTTAATGCTTCTCCTACTAATAAAATGTTCTAAGTTGCACGGGCAACGCCGGGCTATGATGCTAGTAATATATATACACTTAATAATATATTAAGTATATAAATATATATTATTAAACATTAAGATTGCGTTGTGCATGAAACTCGAAGTCGTGCTACCAGTGAGGAATAATATATAAATTTATTAATATGTGTGTGTGTGTGTGTGTGTGTGTGTGTGTCTGTCTGTCTGTCTGTCTGTCTCCAAAGGAAACTGATATCTAAGGTTTAAACGGAATTTTAATAAATGAAAAATCTTCCTTAAAGCTTTTATTTTAGTTTTAATTTCAAACTAATAGATTAGATATTTTTTTTTTTATAAGCGTTTCACCCCGAGCAAGGCATGTCACTGCCACTACTGTGCAGGGGGCTACGTAGAGTGGAGAAAGGCTGATTAAATATAGGAAATAACATAGGGTGGGTGATAGGCGGGTGAGGATACCGAGAATGAGGGTTGGGTAGATGAGAGTGTTGTGAGAATAGTTGGGAGTTAGTGTGATAGGAGGTGTCTATTGACCCTACATTTAAACACCTGGAGATTGTAACTGTCGGGAAAGCAGACTTGTGGAAGGGAGTTCCACAGGCGGGAAGCGCGAGAAAAGAAGCTGTTGGAGTAGAATTTACGGTTACATCTTATTTGTTTAACTGTAAAAGGGTGGGACCTAGTTGCTAATCTAGTATCTCGTGTAAATTCGTGCTTAGGCGGCACCAGTGATCTAAGCTCATCGGAGCAGAAGCCATGAAAGTACTTGTAGAAGAGGCACAGGGAAGCTACATCACGCCGGTGTGAGAGCGGCTGCAGCCGGTCTGCCAAGTCAGTATCAACCACGTTACAGATCCTCCTTTGTATTTTGTCAAGAAGCCCAAGGAGAGCAGCAGGGGCACCCGACCAGATATGGCAGCAATATTCAATACACGGGCGGATGGTAGATTTGTATATGTGCAGAATAGTTTCAGGTGGGAAAAATTTCCGGGCCCTGCACAGGGAGCCCACTTTCATAGCAGCAGATTTGGCAATGGATTCAATATAGTCATTCCATTTGAGGTCCGCCGAGAGTGTAAGGCCAAGGAGGCGTAGTATTTTACTCTCTGGGAGGCTAGCCTGTCCCATGCTAATGGGAGGTAGATGCGATTGTCTATGGTGGTTAGTTGATAACAGCTTTGTTTTGGAGGCATTGAAATTTACCAACCATTTCCTACCCCAGGTCACTACGGATTGGAGGTCCCTTTCAAGTGCGGCAGCGAGGTTCACTTTGTCGTCCAGACCTGGTTTCTGATCGATGCGGGAGTAGATTGTTGTGTCGTCGGCATACATGCCAACTTGGGATCTAATGGTGTCGGGGAGATCATTAATGTAGATCAGAAAGAGCGTGGGACCTAGGATAGAACCTTGAGGGACGCCCGCGTTCGTCTTGTAGTTTTGGGAGGCATGCCCATTTAATACCACCTTTAATGTGCGGTTAGAGAGGAAAGGACTGGATGAGGTCAAACAGATGTCCAGTTATCCCATAGCTCCGCAGTTTGCACAAGAGGCCAGCATGCCAGACCCTGTCGAATGCTTTGGAGATATCCAAGGCAACGGTTCGGGCTTCACCATTCTTGTCGAGTGCCCGGTATATGTACTCGGTAATGGTCGTTAGCATATCAGCAGTAGACCTGGTGAAGCGAAACCCATACTGTTTGTCAGAGAGAAGTCCGTTGGTCATAAGGTGCTGAATCACCTCGGCGTTGAAAATGGCTTCGAAAACTTTGCCAAAGATTGGAAGGAGACTAATAGGACGGTAATTGGCGGGGTCTGAGGGTTCGCCAGAATTCTTAAATATAGGTACTACGCAGGAGGACTTCCAACAGGCAGGAAAGCAGGAAGCCGATAGGCAGAGGTTATAGAGTTTAGAGAGGACAGAGGAGAGTTCTGGGGCACATTTCTTCAGTACTATGACTGGGATTCCGTCACCGCCGCTCGCTTTGTGTGGGTCAAGTTGCGCTATTATCTTGGCGACCAGCGAGGGTGAAATGTGAACGTTATTTAGTTGAGCCTTAGTTCTGGGTGGGAAGTCTGGTGTAGGTATTCCTAACGAGTCCAGTGTCGAATTGGTTGGGAATCTACGGGCAAAGCATTCAGCCTTGTCGGCTGGGGAGGTGAGAACTTCAAATTCATTGATTAGTGGGGGTATTGAAGTCTTGTTCCTGCTGAGCACGCTTTTGCAGAGACGCCAGTAATCTTTGGAGCCAAACTTAGAGGATGCTATGCGTTGCCTAATTCTGGTAGCAAACGCCCTCTTGGCTTCGTTCAGTACTTTTTTACACTTGTTCCGTGCTGAGGTGAAAAGGCGCATGTTTTGGTTCGACGAGCAGCTTCGATAGAGCCGGAAGAAATGGTTCCGGTGGGCAATAGCGGCCGAGCAAGCGGGTGAGAACCAGGGGGACGAATTAGGTTTTAGTTGGAATTTTCTGGCAGGGATAAAAGCATCGATGCCAGCCTTAACCCAAGAGGAGACTTCGGAGGCACAGTCTTCGACAGGAAGATCAAAGACGTTGTTCCAGGGGACGTCGCAGAGGAAGTCCCTGAACGAGTCCCAGTCGGCTCTTTGGTAGCAGTATGATATTCTGCTGGTCTGGTTTTCTTGGGTAGAGTTAGTGCGGATTGATATGTTTACGGAGACTACGGCGTGGTCAGAGTTTCCAAGGGGGCAGAGTTGCCTGGTAGTGCAGGAGTCTGGGATGGAAGTAAAACAAAGGTCGAGTAAAGAGTCCCTTCCGTTAGGGTTTTTAGAGAAACGCGTGGGGAAGTCCACCACTTGCGTTAGAGCTTGGGCTATTGAAAAGTGCATGGTGCGGATCCCAGCAAGGTCGGTGGCTGAGTTTTCAAGCCACTTGGTGTGGTGGGCGTTAAAATCGCCAAACACAAATATATGGGCAGATGGGTGAGAAGAAATGGCCCTGTCGATGTTAGTCGAGATGCAATCAAGTAACGTACAGTCAGAGGAGGAGGGGGAGCGGTAGAGGAAGAAGAGATAGCTAACCGAGCTTAGAAGTGAGAGACGGAAGCACATGAAGGAATGATCAAGGGATTCAAGAGATGTGACCCTGGCTAGGGGGAGTTGTTCGCTGACATATACACCAAGCCCATGCATATGGACATTGGAGTCCTTCCTGAAGAGAGGAAGGTAACCAGGAACGAACAGCTCTGAAGAGGGGATAGAAGGGTCAAGGTTAGTCTCACATATAGCTAAGATATCGGGTGAGTTAGTTAGAAGGAAAGACTCTACACTATTAAAGTTACTGCGAATACCTCGTATATTTGTGAAGGTAACGCAGAGAGGTTTGGGCGATTTACGACTAGCTGGTTTAGGCTTGCTATTTTGTTTGTTTAATTTCATGCTGGTTATAGTTGTGGATAGAGAGAGGTCTAGAGTAGGGTCAGATGGTCGTTAATTGCAGCAGGTGAAGGATGGAGAATGGCGCCGCCTGCAGCATGATGTGGCCTCGGGGTTGCCCATCGGAAATTCATGCAGGGACGCCCGTCCATGCGCGAAATGGCACTACAGGAACCCCGATATTATTCAACTGTTGATCAGAGCAGCCTCTCGAGACGCTACGCAAGAGTTCGGGCTCCTAACTACCAGTCGGAAGCAGCAACCAGGAAACTGCCAACCCGGTACCCTCAGAATGAAGAGACATTGCCACCATACTCACCAACTGCAAAAAGCTTCCAGCCGAACCGACATAAAGACCGAAAAAGAGAGAGATGAACCGGGAACCCCTTCCTAAACAAGAAACAAGGCGATCACCTCTACTCCTGTCCAAAAGAAGGGGGTGGAGTGTGAGACCGGGCGATAGAAGGTACTATCTACTCCAATTAAAAAAAAAGAATAAATGTGTGACTGAAGTTAATTAAATTTTAACTTAGTATAAGTCAAACCTAAATTTGATAATTAAGAACAATTTACACAAAAATTAGGCAGAAAAGATAAGAACCGAAAAAAAAATAAAATAAAAAATACAAATAAAAATAAATAAATAAATAATTCAAAAAATAATAAAAAATAAGATCACACTGGCTAAACTCACCAAGTTGCAGGCTGGCTGACAGAAAAAAGTTAAGAAAATTTCAAAAATTATCTTCATTTTGTTTCTTCTATACAGTTCTGGAGAGTTCTGGAGAGATTAAGTTACCTTAAGTAAGCAGTAACAGACAGTAGTGTGATGGAGTGGGGGGGGGGGGAATCACCTCCAAGCCATGTGTCCAGTTAGCAAGGGAATGACAGAGAACAATAAAATAAAATAAAAAACAAACATGGCCGGTCTTAGAATTCCTACATATAACCAAAACCCTAATATACCAAACCTTAATATTTCCGATAAGCAAAATACTTTGCTGTATTTCAAAATGAATTCAAATTGGAATTTTTTTAATTGCTAAAAATTGATGATTTTTATCCATATTTACAAATCATTCAACACAATGTAAATCACTTTATCAAAAATCCATAAAATATATGCTATTTTGAAACTGATGATAAAGATTAGCTTATTTTAAGTTTACTTAATCTGATTTTAAGCTAATATTACTTATTTTTTAGTTTGAAATATCACAGAAAACATCTCTAATACGGACGTAGGTGTTTTTATGAGGTGTTGACAACTATCTCGACAGACTAATGTTTAAGAATGTTCAATACGGGATAGATCTGTAAAAATTACTTGACCAATATATCGTGAACACCTTTTTATATAATTTTAATTACCTCGAAATCTTTTAAATTTAGGAAAATATTCTAAGAAATCTAATTTTTTATTGAATTTTACTCTGGTTTTAAATTTATAATAGTTATCGTTCTTATTTTTAGATAAATTACATGTGTGGATGTCTGCATTAAAAAAAAGGCACGTTTATACACACATAAAGCAATTCATTTTTTTTTTCAAAATACTGGAGGTCGATGAACTTTATTAAGCTTTTCTATTTATGATTAGTAAATATAGTTTTTACTTAATGAGAAATATAATCAAACAAGTACAGATTAATACACAATTTTAAAAGATTTAAAATTTTATAATTTTTCTAATTATTTTTTGAATGGAAACAATTCTTGAAACGTTCATTATTCATCGAATAATTTTTTTCTTAATTGTCTTATAATATATCTTCACTTATATACTACTAAAGCTTTGTTCACAAAAACTTACCGCACCATATATATATATATATATATATATATATATATATATATATATTAGTAAAAATTCCAGAAGGTTGGTAAATAATCCTACAGGATCCTAGTAATATCGTTTAATTATTAAAACTGATCGAACAGAGAGCTCAATCTAAATTTCATTTATAGAGCATATAATAATATATATATATAGGAAGCGACCGGAGTCTAAGCCGTACTGATGAGCTGTAATACAGCAAAACAGATCTGTCTGCGGGTGACTATATATATATATATATATATATATATATATATATATATAGAGAGAGAGAGAGAGAGAGAGAGAGAGAGAGAGCAGATAACACATCACTCAATAAGTCCCGGGTCTGGCAAATAGATGGCGCCACTAATAAAAAAAAATCTAAATCATTTTTTATGAAGAACTAACCTTCAAATGGCACGTGAAAAAATTCGGCCCAATCGGATTATTAGTTTACAAATTACTGTTATTTATGTGAAGCTACTGTTGAGAAGCTTTTTAAAAAATGGAAAAAATCTTAATTTTGTGTGTTGAGAAAGTATTGCTTTCTGGTGGGAAGATATACTGTTCAAGGAAATCAATTGCTTCATAAGTTTTATTCTGATTCCACTCCGTCAAAAACAATGGTTAAGTGCTGGTATGCTGACTAAACGCGGTCGGACACATACAAATGATGCTGAACGCTCAGGTTACCCAAAATCGGCAGTTGTCCCGGAAAACGCCAAAATAATTCATAAATTAGTTTTGGCTGATCATAAATTTTAAATTTTAAATCGTAAATTTTAATTTGCGTGAAATCGCGTTGAACATATCAGAAGGCAGTGTATTCACTATTTTGCAAATACATTTGTCAATAAGAAAGTGTTCAAAGTGGGTGCTGCGTTTGCTCACGGTCGATAAAAAACAACAACGCGTCGACGATTCAGAGCATTGTTTGCAACTGTTTCAACGCAACAAGAAGTTTTTGCGTACATATGTGACAATGAATGAAACATGGATCTGTAACTTCACTCCGGTATCAATTCGGCAGTCAGCTGAGTGGACAGCAGCAGGTGAAAGCCGTCCAAATCGATTAAAGACGCAAACATTAGCAGGCAAGATTTTGGCTTCCATATTTTTGGATGTGCAAGGTATTTTGTTCATCGATTACCTTGAGTTAGGAAGAACCATCAATAGTGAATATTATATAGCATTACTTGTGAGTTTCAAGGAAGAAATCGCCCTCCAAAAAAAAAAACGCCACAAATAAAGAAAAAGGTGATCTTTCACCAAGTGTCACAAGTCGATCGCAACGATGGCAAAACTACATGAATTGCACGTCGAATTGCTGCCGCGTCCACACTATTCTCCAGATATGGTCCCCAGCGACTACTGGCTGCTTGCAGACCACAAAAGAATGCTCCAGGGAAAGAGATTTGGCTCCAATGAAGAAGTGATATCGGAAACTGAATCGTTCTACAAAAAGAGCATCGAATTGTTAGAGAAGCGTTAGAATCAGTGTGTCACCCATTTTGCCTAAAAGTTGTTGTTTTATTAGTTAGGCCCGGGATTTATTTGAGTGATATGTTATATATATATATATATATATATATAGTCATCCGCAGACAGATCTGTTTCGATGTATCACAGCTCATCAGTATGGTTAGACATCCGATTGCTTTTAACCCAGGATTGAAACCCGACCGAATTGGTGTCAGTCGGCGAGTCTACCTCTGAGCTATGGGCGCTCGGTAGGAGGCAGACTTTTAGCGTATAATGTATCATACGCCAATAGCCAGAGTGCTCTAATTCATTACTGAATGAGCAATGCGTAGATGCTAGAGTAGCTACTGTTTTTCGAAGTCTACCATTCCTCCAGGGTGTGAGAGCGTATGAGAATCCTATGTAATTTAATTCATGATTATTTGTAGAATAACGTCTAATTAATTAGTAATTGATTACGTGGTTGATCTTCATTTACTGATTTTCATTCTTTTATATTTTTTTAATGGACTGTTTTAATTTTCAAGTTTCATTTTAATCTTTATTTTTTATTTTTCACCAGAATTGATTTACTACAATCTATTAAAAAGGTTACATATCATCATCTTTCATTGGTCATAACTAACAATGAAAAAGAAGCTATCTACTGTTACTGTTTAGGCAATTTCAGAGAGAATAGATTAGCAATTTACTGTCAACACAACAATAATCGAGATGACTGGAAATGTGACGAGAGCGAGAATTATGTTGATAACTTTTCCGATTATGTCTAGGTGCAATTGTTTTAATGAGAAAACAATTCAAATTTGTTTTATTTGGAGAAAATGAAGTAGAAATTAAATTTTGTTCATACTTTTATGAAAGGAAAGATTCTTTTTTTTACGATGTGTAGTCACTGCTATTGTTTGCTGGTCTTGCAAAATAAAAAAAATTCACTTAAAACTTTCGTTACTGCCACAAAATACAAGTTCCCTGCAGTAACAATCATAAAAATATTCTAGAAAAACATGCTAATGAATTCAGTAAATATAGCAAAATGTAATTTCTATCATTCCTTACTCGTTATGCTGCATATATTTTGACAGAAGCTTTAAAGTCAAATCCGTTGCTGAAAAATAAGATTAATTTGTTTTTTATTGGAAAAAAAATTAACGGTAAACTTTTTTTTATTTAATCCTTCAAAATATTTGAGATATTCCACCTGGAAGCTATAGTTTATATATTAAATATAGATTTACTTACAATTAGTATAAACGACTCCTTTTTTAACTGTCTTGTGTGTGGAATAAGCAGAAGCTTTACCTATAAAAAAAAACAAAACATTTATCTTCATTAACTGTATTTTATTGTTGGTGATATATTTAAAAAATAATTTTGGACACGCAAATAATCAGTCTGTTAAGTGCCATACGTCATCCACGCTTGCACGATCATGTCTCGAAAGAGATATGACTGACTTGACAAAAGATTTTTCCCGCAGTAGGTTACTACAACTTTCTGCGGTAGATTGATTACCAAACAAGGCTATAGAACCCAATCTGTCCTGTTATTTAACACATAACTGGAGTAAAGAGACGGATTATTATCTTTCCTAGGGGCACGTAAGTGAATGCAACGATTTCTTGTTACGAGCCGATATCCACTGCATCACATCGCGCATCCTTCAAAGTATATCATTCAAATAATCAATAGTAGCACAATACGGTGTTTGGGGCGAATAGCAAAGGAGCAAAAATATATTCGAAATTTAATAATTTCACCAAAGGCTCTCATAAAATAAATAAATAAATAAATATTAAAATCACTCTCTAGTCGACATAACTAATAAGAAAATTTAATTTTATTGTCTCTCTTAACCTCGAAAATTTCAATGCAATTCACATACAGACAGATTTGTCTTTCATTCTAATCTGAAGAAAGCAAATCAAACAAAATTTGGCGAAACGCGTTCTTCTTTGTCGCATTATCACCACTTTTTACGCAGACACTATTCTTAGGATGTGCGTTGCGTTGTGGTGCTGTTGATATCGACTCAGGACGAAAGATCGGGGTGCCAAGTTCGAATTCCAGTTGAATTCCTTGCATTCACTTACGCACAAATTCCCTTGGGAAAGGTATTAATCCGTCTCTTCCCTCCAGCCATGGGTTAAATAATAAAACAGATTAGTTTCTATAGCCTTGTCTGGCAACCAATCTACCACAAAAAGCAAAGGCAACCTACTGCGGGACAATCTTCTGTCCAGTCAGTCATGTCTCTTTCGAGACATGATCGCCCAAAGCGTATATTACGTATGGCACTTAACTGACTGACTGAATATAATAGTTGAAAACATGATTAAGGCTTCTACTGGGCATAAAGTGGGAGATCAGTTTGATGTTGTTATGAAGTAATAAACTGATCCCCCGCTACTACCTAATAATATAATACATCTTTCCCCTCTAGCTATGAGTCAAATAAGATACCTACTGTGGGATAATCTTCTGCCTAGTCAGTCATGTCTCTTTCGAGACATGATCGCCGTAGCGTGTATGGCACTCAACTGACTGACTATTCTATATTCTAAAAACACGCATATACTGATATTAAAAGAGTATCGGGGCTGATGCTATGGTAACGGAGTTAAAGTATGCAGAGTGAAGGTACCTGGCACATACTGAACTCGTGTCCCGCGTGCATAATAAGTTATAACGTTCTCGCTCACTTCCGTGATTTGTAGCAGTGCTTGTGAGCGGAAAGTGTGTGGAACGTGGTCGTCTCACCAGACCACCAGTGACCATAGATTGTGCAGTGATCTTTGGCCAAGAACAACATTCACCAGGTCCGAAAACAACCATATTCCCAAGATCTTGCCTCTTACAACTTTTTCCTTTTTCCAAAAATCAAATCCCACAAGATTTCAAAATATCGAGGGAATTCAAGTAAATTCATCGAGGCAGTTAACTCTAGCGCCAGCCATGAATGAGTTCTCCTGCTTTTCTGGAATGGTGCAGAGTCCTGTTGCCAGACATAGGGTCTTTCAGCAGCCACCATCTCCATACAGAGTAGCACTACCTCAAGGCACTTGATGTAGGTCTCTGAGTTGAGTCTGAAGCCCTGTGGAAAGATAAATGGAGGCATAACGTCACCACTTCAAAGACCTTGGTAATCACCATTAGACTCATCCAACTCTTTCCAAATGCTCTCTACTGTCCTCATGTCCAGCACAAGTACCAAGCAGTACAGTCGTTTTCAAACTTCTGGCAGAGTGAATTGCGTCATGGCGCTCTTTTTTTTTTTTCACATACGGTGTACAACTGACCCTACTATACTGCATAGACAACAAAATTAAAAAAGAAAACAAACACGCATGCGCAAAATTAAAAATCATATTTAAGATATCTTTGGACTACGTCTTCTTAAGCACTCGTCGATCGAGTACCAACGGCAACTCTACGACGATACCTGTGTCTTTGACCTCTGCAGCCCGTCTTTCTACAGCGTCGCCTGAGATGGTTCGGGCACGCAGCTAGACGTCCGGAGGGAGAGCTCATCCGCGATGTCCTTCTCCCTTCTTCTCTACCTGACTGGCGCAAACGTGTTGGTGGGCAGCTGAAGACGTGGGCGACGACTAGCAAGAATGACCTAGCTGCACTATCGGGCCCACAAGTAGTTGGTCTTCGACGATGGAACCGCGATTGGTTCCCCATTTCGTGTGACCTGGCTCAGGATCGGCAAACGTGGGTTGCGATAGTCTGAGATGTGGTTCTCACTCGGAAGGAAGCCGGCTCAACCCGACCAGGGTGAATGCCGAAACAAGTACAAGTAAGTGAGTAGGCACAAGTTCGGATTTATGATGTGTTGAATTTCTTTGTGATGGATTGCAAAACCATTTTTTCAAAAGAATGTTTAACAGTAAAAGCCTAGTATAAAAGACTGCTATATATATGCTAATCAGTTGAACCAAATAAAACCCTATAATATATTCCTTGAACATAACATTTCCTGATTTCTCGCCATTCTGTGATTACTTCTTTCCCGTGATTGCTTCTTTCCCAAAATCAAAAGTAAAAACAAATACCGCTGACGCCATTCTAACAATTTATGAATTGTGACAAAACGACTCTTTCGTATAAATTCCAACGCTGCTTCCAAAAGGGGCCAGAATTTTAAAACAAATGTTCATTGAGGTAGATTATATTCAAGTGTAAGTGTTTTATACCGGTTTTATGAAAACTGGATTTTTCTTTAGAATAAAAACAAAATCATAGACTATTTTTTCATTCCACCTGAGTAATACGATATAAAGAAACTTACGTCTAAAATGAGTACAGAAAGCATTGACTTCCATCGTCACATGACCGCTGTGCAGTGTGTCGTGGTTGGTTAAGCGACACTCGGTTGTATTAGTGCAGTAATCGAAACTAGCACAGTTAAATTTCTCTTCTTCCATACAAGCCTTGGCACATTGTTCCTCCGAAATGTCTGTCAAAATCTGATTATTGACAAGAGCGATACGTTTACCTTTCGTTGCTGTGAAGTCGTCAATGTATTTACCTTCAAAACAGAGAATCACTCAAATAGAAAGCTTTCTTAAACGAAGATCACTTTTCTTCTTTAAGAATATTATTTATTAACTCAAGAAATAATATAAAATGAAAAATGAAATTGAAAACTGAAAAGAATCAATTTAATTCTCACTGATATCTATTATCCTCTTTTTCATCAATTCACTGACAAACTGGGTGAAAATTATTTCGAATATATTTTATATTGTGGTGATACCGAGCAAAGCAAGGGACCGGATGTTTTGCACTCTCACAACCAAAAAGCAAATGACCAAAACTCGTCGGTGCGCATCCTGGCTCCGCGCAGATGTTCCGGTTGAAAACTAAAAATTAATTAAATATTAAATTCTAGTTCGCGATCCTACGCGAACTTTATTTATCGGCCAATTTGAATCCCAGAATCAAATACGGATGTGAATTCCCAAATGATCTGCTGCGATCCAAAAAGACGAAATAAAAAGCCGATACAGAAAGCATCGATAGACAGACAGACCCAGACAGACACACACAGACAGACTCGAGAGAGAAAAGTGTAATTAGTATCTCCCTTGACCGAAGTCAAGCGAATTACTATGCTCGCCTCCCTTCCCTATCATCTTATCTTTCGCTGTCTCTAAACTACTTACCGACCAAAGAAGCGGATACATCAAAGACATTCCTAATTTACAACGCTCCTACATTCATACGCGCAAATTCTCTTTTCAGCATTTTATTGCCATGAACATTTTAACGTCCGTTGGACCCATACTTAAAGGATTACTTTAATTGTAAAAAACCTTAATTGATATGTGCATATATAAAATGTTATTTCTAAACTCAATTTGCTTTTCTTGATTTATAATCTTTTATGACTTATAGTGGGCTATCTTCAACGAGGCCCAATTCCGTTAATCTGCAACAATATCCAACTACTCACCACTAAGAACGGATAACATTTTATATTTAGCCACTCACATTTTGAAGAGTTAAAACATTATCCTAACAAGATTCCAGCAAAAACGAATATAATGTGTATTTATTACACTAATGTGTCTTCTTACAAATTAAACTGTTTTTTTTTTCATCAATAATTTATCTATTTGCAAAAAAACAAATTAATAATCTCACAAAATTATTATTTTGTGTTTTCTGTTTTCTTTGTAAATTGTAAATTATTTCAAAATAATTCAACTTACGGAAATAAATATCGCACATTATGTTGCCTTTGATCTCTCTGTCGGGAATGTCCATCTTATGAACATTACTTAAAGTGCATTCGTTAATCTGTGAACAATACTGGAAAGATTGGCACAAAAAGTCATCGTTGATTGTACATTGCTTGGCACAGTCGGATACTGAAGTCACGTCAACAACTTTGGTACCAGTTGTCAATGTCGATACCCCTGGTTCTTTGTCATATCTGTACAAATAATTGCCTTAAGGCGAAAAAACATTATTCACATAGAAATAATATGTATACATATATATGTATCCGTGTGTGTGTTTGAGAGAGAGAGAGAGAGCACAAAGTTGGCTAATAATTTCAAAAAAATAAATAGGACACTTTGAAAAAAATGTTTACCTTGTCATGTTTCGCCGATGATCTGGTGTCTTCAGAAAAATAATCTTAAATTCACATTAGTGAAACAAAATGGGATTTACGTTAAACGTCCGAGTGCTAGGTTTTAACTTTAATTTAGTTTAACTAATTCCAACTCTCTTTATTATAGGCTTTAAATATCCTTCGCTCTTTTGGTAATCATTTTGTAAAATAATTACCAGAAAACCATTAATATTAGACCACAAGCACAATTCAAGATGAAGAACTGACTAATTCCAAATAAAAGTAGTTAACTCTATTTGTATGTTAATTATAGTTATCAAAATAATACATTGCATTTAACAAACATTTTTTAAATGTAATTTCACGTTTTCTTTTGTTTTTTGTTGTTTTTTCTTTTTGCAAAATGCAAGAAAAAAAGAAACATTTCTACTTGAAATTTTTGAAATGACGATAGTTAGTTAAATACTAATTCTCGTCAAAGATTCGCACACTTAACTTTTATCCCATGAAATAACTTTCATATTTTTATTGCATATGCATTGTAAGATTCTATTTTCTCACTAACTCTGATTATTTTTAAAGTTAATATAACTATTTTTATATATTTATTTATGGAGTGAAAATATATTAAAAATGTATTGACAGTTATAAAATTTTGCTAAAATTCAATTACAAAGAGTTTTTAAAGTTTTTATTTATATTTTATTTATCTATTTATTTATTTATTGCTAGTTTCCATCTTGTTTTTACATTAAAAAAATAAAAATGGTTTTATCTTACATACTTTAAAACATTTTCACGAGAAATAATGGAATCCGGAAACTTACGATTGTATACACTGCATCCTTTGTGTATTTCAAGCATCTGAGGATTTTGATCAGGATGCGAACTAGCTAAATGACAGTCACCTTGTGAGAAGCAAAAAGCGAAAGATTCACATTTATATGTCGGCTCAACCAAGCAGAGATTGGCACAATCGTCGACTGACATTTGCTGATAAGAACGCATTTGTTTCGAACTGATGATCGTTGTGTCATTTTTAATACGGTCAAATTTCTTGATATTATTTTCTAGAAATAAAATAAAAAGAAAAACCTTTAATGTCATTGCAAAAATATTTTATTACGTCATATACCGATATATTTATAAACTATTTCTTTGCTGACCTACGATGTTTTTATTTTATAATCATATCGCTCCAAGCAAGGCATTTTACTGCCACTGTTTTGAAGGGGTTACATAGAAGGAAAGTTATAAGAAAGAGTAACAGGTTATAGGGGGTGTCAGGAAGTGGGTAAGAGAAGGATGAGAATATTGATGAGAGTGGAGTGGACGGAGAAAGGAGCATGAGAGACAGGGTGCAGGTTAGTGAGATAAGAGATGATTATTGACTTTACATTTAAATTCTTTGAGATTGTAGCTGTCGGGAAAGCAAGTAAAGGGAAGGGAATTCCACAGGCGGGAAGTGCGAGAAAAGAAGCTACTGGAGTAGAATTTGCGTTTATATTTATTGGTTTCACAGTAAAAGGGTGGGACCTACTTGCTAATCTTGTGGCACGAGTAAATTCATATATAACGGGCACCAGTGATCTAAGTTCATCGGAGCAGAAGACGTGAAAGTATTTGTAGAAGAGACACAGGGAAGCCACATTGCGCCAGTGAGAAAGTGACTGTATCTGAGCTGCCAAGTCGGGATCGATCACATAACAGGTTCTCCGTTGGATTTTGTCAAGGACCCTAGGTGAATAGCAGGAGCACCCGACCAGATATGGCAGCAGTATTCAATGCACGGGCGGATGGTAGACTTGTATATGTGCAGGATTGTTTGGAGTGGGAAAAACTTCCTGGCCCTACACAGAGAACCGACTTTCTTAGCAGCGGATTTAGCTATGGACTCTATATAGTCATTTCACTTGAGGTCTGTTGTGATAGTTAACCAGAGGACGCGCAGTGTTTTGCTCTCAGGGAGACTAACCTGATCCATGTTAATGGGGGTAAGAACGATTGTCTGTGATAGTTAATAGATAGCAGCTTCGTTTTAGAAGCATTAAAATTCACAAGCCATTTCTTACCCCAGTTCACCAAGGATTGGAGGTCTTTTTAAGCTTGGCAACGAGGTTTGCTTTGTCAGCCTCGGCAGATTTTTGATCGAGGCGAGAGTAAACCGTAATGTCGCCAGCGTATATGCCTACTTGGGATCTTATTACATCTGGGAGATCGTTAATGTAGATCAAGATAAGTATATGAATATGATATGAATAATATTTCTTTTGCTCAACAAAATATATGTTTTACATGTTTTCAGCTGAGCGGTTTCTGATTTCTACTTGCTAATAATTCCAGTTGTTTTTTGTTTTTTTTCATCTACTGTTAGTCGTTTGATAATTGTTTATCTCTGCGACTGATTGAAGCATTTTTCGAGAACAAGCGATATTCTCGAGTTAATAACTGACTAATAATTTCATATCAACGGACGTTTATATAGAATAGGTTGAGAAAGAACGATTGAAACTATTTTATTTGCCCTAAATAAAGGCTAATTTTAAACACAGTCTCTCGAATAGAGATTGATTTCTTTAATCTCAAACCATTGAATGTTGACGCCAGCAGGTTTATCTATCGGAAACCATATCTAGTTTTATGTCAGTTTTGGTATTGGATAGAGGAATTCATGTTTTCCGGAAGGAAAACACAATAGTAACACAAATGAATCACGCGCAAATTTCAAAGATTTATACTTGAGTGAATGCAAACATTTGTGATTGATTATTAAGTTTAACTAAGTCTAACAGAAAATTACATAATAATTTGTGATATGTTCATGTTTAGAGTCTATAGTACTATATACTCTAAGACAGATGCCTATCGACAGATCCATTAATGGTTTGTATCATACATATTATGTATGATATATTTTCAGTATTGTCACATGAAAAGTTTTACCATGTCAAACGAATCTTATTCAACTGAAACTTTGCATTTGCTGTTAAATACTATCTTCTAGTGAATGAATTTAAATTTTTATAATTTTTTTCTCAAATACATGGAAATGCTTACAGATGGGAAAATAATTTCTCGTATTAGTTAAAAACATGGATTTCTATTCTTAACTAGAGAGTAAAGATACAGTAGATTCCTATGACTTCTGCGATTAAATATTAATGGGGATTAAAGAAAGAGTGAAAGGATTACCCATAGTGAGCTTAGTTGAATCAGTGGTTGTGACGTCATCTCTAAGTTTAATTGCTGTATATACCTGAAAAATACAATTTAAACGCTTTGAATCTGAACGAAAACATTTCTATGAACAAGAAACCCTTTTCATAAAATATAACTACGAGAAACATTTTTTCTAATAGTGAATAAATAACAGCCTTCACTTTGTTTTTCTTTTTTTATGCGTGTGTGATTGTTTCACCGAAACATCACGTTTCTCTAGAAGATGCGACGTAGAAATTAATATAACATAGTTTATAAATGTAAAAGACAACGGCAAAAACAGTATTAGTTGCCAACGCGTTTCATCCAATATGAGCTTTTTCAAGGCAAAAAAAAATGAATTTATTAAAAACTAAGTAACTAATAATAACAAAACAAAATGTCCTTAGCAACTGAAAGAATTTAAAGAATGCTATTTTTATACTGTTAACTGAAAATTAGTCAAATACTGTCACGTGTAGAGATATTGTTTTTATAGCTGTGTTGGCGGATACAACCATTTTCTTTATACTTAATCACCAAATATTAATCTACCCCCAGGTTTTTTTCCTTATTTCACCTTTTTAACAGAATTGCTACTCTCCCAAACAAACGTACACAACAGTATCAAGAAATCGAAAGAAAATGGTTGAATCCGTCAACACAGCTATAAAAACAATATCTCTACACGTCATTTCATCTTTCATTAAATGTTTTAAATTATATATTATATTGTATATACATACATTTTTATTGTCATGTGATTTTACCCCTTTTTAGGTGCCCCTTGTAAATATGTGGTATTGTGGTGTGTGAAAGATTGGGAGATGATGGATGGGTTCTTGTGGTGAATGCGCAAATTGTAATGAGTGATTGGGTCGTGATAGTGTTTAGCTAGGTATAGGATAGTTCAGTGAGTACCGACCTCTACCCCACCCCTTTTAGGCCTTGTGCCACAATTTTTGTATTTTTTACAAAAATAGTGTTTCTAAGGACATTTTGTTTTGTTATTATTAGTTACTTAGTTTCTACTAAATTCATTTCGTTTTTTGCCTTGAAAAAGTCCACATTGGATGAAACGTGTTGGCAACTAATACATTTTTTCCGTTGTCTCTTACATTTATAAATATTGTCTTTTCTACGGGTTAACTCTGAGAGATTTTTCATAACATAATTTATAATGCATATATTAGCGTCAGGATTTCAACGAAATAACATGGTTAAGGCAATTTACCCGAACGCTTTAAGAAGACTTGTTCAATCAGATTATAGGAAATTTAATCGTGTTCCGTTCAGGTATCGCTCAGGTAAATAGTGACGCTTATCAAAGAAGCAAAATCGGAAAAACACATTCAAATTAATGTTGGACTGGCCTAAATTCCTATTTCTCTGATTTCTATATTAGAGACATCTTTATCGACAAACCCTTGATGCATAAAGCTTTGTAAAAAAAGTGCAGTCAGATGTTTGATTCATTCCATATAACCCAATCCGAGATTTATTTAAAGGCGAAGATTGCTAACCCTATTTGCAGTAGATATGTTATCAATAAATGTTATCAATAAATGTTATCAATAAATGTTATGAAATTTACATAGCAACAATCTCTTGATCGGGGAACCAACCGCCTATATTTTAGAAAAAATGTCTATAGAACAATAAAGAATTCTTACTTTCGTCAAAGTGACCTTGAAAGTTCCACTTGCAACAGCATCTTTCAAAAGTCCAATTGCAATAAGAGGGTCCAATGGACGCTTTCCGCCAGCAACAACCCCTGGATGAAAAAGATTATTCCTAAAAAAATTTGTTATTCCTCATTATTCTCGACTTAAAACGCTTCTCAAATTAAAATAATTCCAGAAATCTTTAACAACTTTCAACATGTAATTTTACTGAAAGATTTTAATTATTTTCATTTTATTTATAGCTTTAATTTATAGCCATATGATTCATCAACATATGGAGAATTGTTGACACAACCCTAGTTCCGATTCATTGTTCAACCTCCATCAAGTGAACTCCATGGGAACACAGGAAACGTTCAGAAAAAAGGCTTCAATGTTTTTTCTTCTGAACAATTCAATGAGTTAAGTGCCATATCTTGAGACATCACTGACCGGGGAGAAATTTTCCCGCTGTAGGTTGACATTACTTTCTGCGGTAGATTGGTTGCCAGTCAAGGCTATAGAATCCTGCTATTTGGCCCATAGCTGGAGGGAAGAGATGGGTTAATATCTTTCCCAATGGTATTTGCACGTAAGTGAATGCAACGAATTCAACTGGAATTCGAACTCGGCTCTGCGATTTCTCGTTCTTAACCAATGTTCACTTCAGCGCAACACGCATCCCTTACAACTGATAAAATCTGAAGAATATCTCGGCCGAGACGTTACGTTAACAACAACAATTATACAAAAATCATTGAGTGTTCGAACAATATTGAAGATGCCAAATAATACTCCCATTAATATTAGAGTTAGCAGGAGGAAGAGTCTGTGTGTGTGTGTGTGTGTGTGTGTGTGTGTGTGTGTGTGTGTGTGTGTGTGTGTGTGTGTGTGTGTGTGTTAAGAAAAACGTATTCACCCTTTTTACATTGTTCGGACTGTTGTCCTTTTTTGTCATGTTCACGACGTTTCGGCTGTTGCACGCTCCGGTTTTTTTCAGGTGATTGGAATTTCAGATCGAACAGTTTATTTAATCACTAAGGATATATTGTTCCCGTTTCATGAGCCTTGCCACTTCCGGATAACGTAGTTATCCCCCTTTAAATCAATTAAGTTATTTGTTCGCCACTGATGTAGCCAGGTACTAAACTCACAACTGTTTGGATCAAGTCACTGGAATTAACCAATACGTGGACTACTTCGAAGAAATGGCATTAGAATTCACAGCACTAAAGCCATATCTATGGCTGAGACACGTAGATGATGCCTCCATACTCTGGCCACACCAGGAAGAGTTTCAGCTACTACTGTACGGTGTGAACTCAATAAGACCATCGATACAGTTCACTATGGAAAAAGAATAATAACAAACTAGAATTCCTGGATATACTAATATCTCGAACAGAGAGGCGGTTCAAGACATCCATATACCGCAAAACAACAATAGCTCAACTTCAACTCCTACCACCCATACAATGTCAAGAAAGGGATCGTACATGGTCTACAAATCAAGCAAAAGTTATAAGCGGCGACCCGGAGACATACGAACAGGAAATGGTCAGTATAAGCAGTACCCTACAACGTAATAATTATTCAGGGTACATGACAACAACTCCAACAAAAATGGAAGAAAGAGCGCATGTGGATAATATTCTCCTTAGTGTGTGAATTGTACTTAACAAGGCAATTTTTGTATATCTCTTAAGCTGGGGTTTCCAGGGATTCTTTCAATGTGTTTTATTATTATAATCGCGATTGGGATTATTATTATTATTATTATTATTATTATTATTAAGAGTAAATATTACAAAAATGCGAAATAATTGACTTGTGTATTTATGTTTAAGAGATTCTTAAAGTGTTGAATTTAAAATATGATAGTATAATTATCAGTTTAAATAGGGAAGTTAATCTCTCTCTCTCTCTCTCTCTCTCTCTCTCTCTCTCTCTCTCTCTCTCTCTCTCTATCTATCTATCTATCTATCTAGCACTTGCATACACAGTCACGTATACTGTTATTTACAATGCATGCTGGTAGGATCTTTTGAGTGCGGTCCTCTACGCGCAAACTATTTTAAATTTTACAAAAGACCCTAGAAGTGATTTTGCTCTAAAAACCTTAAAAATATCTACAATGACGACGTAGGGTTTACTTTTAAAATGTAAAAATATGGTTGCTTTTAAGTAAAATTTGCTTAGTTGATTATCGAGACATAATAGTAAAGTCTTTAGTAATGATTGGAATCCCTAGAATTGCAACGATCTACAAGACAAGATTACTAACAATTGTTCAAATATAAACAAATGTTCCAACGCTATGGTAACGCCGACAAAGGTGGCAAAACCTACGGAACGTTTATATGAATACTGCTACACTGAATGACATAAACGTTCTTAATTTCAACTTTGATCTGAAATGGTTTTGTAACGAATCATTCGAGCACCGTTACCGTTGATCAATAAGTTTTTGTTGTATCTCAAAAGTAAAACATTAATTTGATTTTAACAGAACCAAATAAAAACTTCAACCAAAAAATATCTATAGTTCAACTTACGTGAGTAATGGTCACAAGATTTGCCACTTTTCACTTTCTTTCCATCCTGTGAATAAAGTTTACTGAGCTTACAAGAAACTCCGCCATCTTGACAAAAGTCAAAACTGTTACACGTAAAGTCTTTTTCCATGATGCACTTATTGGCACATTCATCGATGCTCTTCACATTCGAGAAACTTTTGTCTTCCTTTGTATTCATAACTTTGCCGGGCAACTTTTGAAAATGCGCTGAAAAGGAATAGCTAGTCATTTAAAATTTTTTATATACATTAATTTCACTGCGGAAATATAAAAAATGATATGAACTTTGTTGATTTCTTATTTTTTTCTGTAATGAAGGGTTGAAAAATTATTCGATTTAGTATATTTTGCTTCTTCTCCACCCAATGGCAAAATAAATAGGTACATTATTCTTTCGGTTTTTGAGATTTGGTTCTCATCCTCCAGTCATCATTTGTAGTGTATTACAATTTAACTTTGGCCAAGTTAATCTTTTTTAAGGCATTGATGCAAAATGAACGAGGTCAACGTTTGTTGGTTGTTTTGTTTTTATGGCATATCAACCTCGGCGGGTCATTTATTGCCAACTAAATTTTATTTATTTATTGCTGGTAATACCTTTTTTCTTTCAACAATTTATTGTTGCTTTTATATAAGTTTTGTACCTAGTAATACTTTTTTCTTTTCGAGTATCAAAATTCATTGGGGTTTGTTTTTAAGGGCAGGGTCCCCAAGTCCTACCCTTGTTATTTAACCCATAACTGGAGGGAAGGGATGGATTAATCCCTTTCCCAAGGGTACCAGTGCTCACCGATTTCTCTTTCCGAGCCGATATCCACTGCACCACAACGCCCATCCGTCACTAAACGCTTACAGCCCCTGGTATTCCCAAGCGGTCACCCATCGAAGGACTGACCAGGCTCAACGTTGCTTAACTTCGGTGATCGAGCGAGAACTGGTGTATTCAACGTGATATGGCCGTAAACTTCAGCGCTTGTATTCGAACCGCTGATTCCAATTCCCGCGCTAATAACCGTTTTGATACCTGCACATCCGTTCAGAAAAAAAAAAGAGAAAAAGAAAAATGCAATATGAATTGATTGCAGTGGAAGTTACCTTTCGCCGGTGGATATGTAAGTAAATTTGCGGTCAGGTAAGCGTACCGAGAGTCATATTCCAGAACAGCTTCCTGAATTCGAAGAATGTTTATTTTAGCACTTTTAGCGATTTCTTTTTCAGCTTGCTGGATAAATTCTAACGGATTATTTTTAACATCATCGAGTTGATCACCTGGTAAAGAAAAAAAAGAAACACTCAATAAATTTAATGTCACTTATCTACAGATATGAAATCTATCCTCGTTTGAGGATTTAACCATTTTTGTGTTTTGCCTTATAACAAACGAAACCTGTTAAAACCATTATCTTTTTGCGTGAATGTAAACATCCTCTCATTCCTATGAACATCAAGAAGTGATAAATAGCTGGAAAGTGATATTTGTAGCAAAAGGTCCAATCGTGTTAAAACCGAATAAGTTGTTGTGGAGTAAATAATACAACCCTGGTGACTCAAATTAACTAATGTAGGAACTTAAACAAAAAAACTGAAGTAAGTGTTAAAAAAAATCGTTGAAGTCAGTCTTCAGAGTATTTCTTATAGATGTCACGGCGAATGTCAAGCAAAATTAATTATAAATATCAGGAGGGACAAATCAAAACTCAGGTGAGATTAACTGGAGTTATGAGAATATTGAAAAATATCGTTGAAGTCAGTCTTCAGAGTATTTCTTACGGTGAGTGCCAAAGCAAGACTTTATATTATAATCGCTAGAAAACTAATTATAACAAGAGGGACAAATCAAAACTCATGTGAGATTAACTGAAGTTATGAGAATATAGAAACCCATACTAAGTCTAACAAGTAAGAAAAATCCTTCTTGCTTTGGTGCACAGGATATGAATGATGATAAGAATTTGAACCATATTGGTTTAAATGTTTTCTTTTTGTGTCTAGAAAAAAGAAAAGAAAGAAATATTCCTCAAATATGGAGGAAATGTTGGCTTCTGTGGTTAAAGTTCAACAACAACAACAACGTTGTTTAATCTTCAAAAACAGCAACAAAAGTTGATTAAAATGAAATATGGAGGAAAATAGAAGATTCTTCGACTTCTATTTCTCCTGACATGTTCGACATGCTCGCAAATGCCATATCAGAATTTACATATAATCTAGATAATTAAATTACCTTTTTTGTGTATTTCTGAAGAAACAAACAAGTTTTCAGTGACAAATGCACGGACGGGGAAGATGAGAGAAAAGATTTTTGTCGAGAAAGCACTGATAGAACATGAAAAATACTGTGAAACTTCTTTTGAAGAAATAGTGAATATTTTTGACAAAGATTTCTAATGACGAAAGGTCTTTATTCAACACGCGCTGGTATGAATCTAACGAAAAAAGAAAACAAAGGTTTTGCGATATATACTTGAATCGTTAATAAAGAATGTTAAAGATTTAGATTAAATAAACTGATTCTAGGTGTGTTTAAAGGTTTAATTTTTGGCCAAGGGTTGACGGTAAAGTAAGTCTGCAGAGGTTGTGCTTTGGCAACAAAATTACCCATCACAAAATGCAACCTTGGCCAAAGACAAATACTTTGTTGTCAAAACTGCACATAGATTTTGCAGGTCTATTAAATGGATCACGTTATCTTGCTGTAGTGGATAGCTTTACTAAGTGGCCTGAAATTTGTAAATGCAAAAAACCAACTTCTTTGGTGACAGTGAATATTTTACACAAACTATTTGCAAGGTATGGCATTCTGGGTACGATAGTCTAGGTTAACGGTACAGAATTCACTACCCATGAATTAGAATATTTTTGTAAAATGTTCTCATTTGAACATATTACTACCCCGTTGTATTAACCAAGGTTAAACGGACATGCAGAACGATTTGTGGATACTTTCATGAGAGCTTTTAAGTAATGAAAAAGTGAATGAAGACGCACCACATAAATTTTTGAGAGTTTATCGTGTAACGCCAAATCCCAGTTCACCATCAGACATGTTACCAGCAGAATTAATGTTCACCCGAAAAATCGGTGTTTGACAAATTATTACCACGTCAAAAAAAGATTAAGAACGGATAACAATTTTTCAAGTTTGTCGATAAAGTGTTTTTCAGATTGTATAAAGATGAAGAAGACGGCGTAATAATATCACGTATTAGAAAGATGGTATCCGTAGTAAAAGTTAAAAAATGAGAACATAAAAACCATTATAATCAGCTAAAGAAAAGGTTTATCGAATAAAGGTCTAGAAGAATATATTAAAGTATGATGGTATGACTATATGAGGGTTTTTGTGTACTAGCACCTGAAGAATTTGTTGAACTCATAAGTACGATTTCCAGAAAAAAGGAAACTTACAGAAAAATTGGAGGTTGATCCTAAACGTAAAAGATACAAAGTTAAATATGATGGTGAACTTGCCAGAAAGAGGAAGGGGTGATCACTAATAAATATGAAATAAAATATATATTAATAAAAAGTATCTCAAAATAGGGGGATGTTGTAGAGTAAATAATACATTCCCAGGTGACTAAATGAACTAGTCTAGATGCTTAAATAAAGAACTCCAGTGAGTCTAAACCACTGAAGTCTGTCTTCAGAGTATTTTTTTTTACAGATGTCATGGTGAATGCCTAAGGAAGACTTTATATTATAACCACTAGAAAATAACTTATAACAAATAGCATGAATTCATTTCTACCCAAAGTTATAGTCTTGCTTGTCTAGTCTTGCTTGGTAACTATTCTGGAACCAGTTGTAGCATTTTTAAAAATATTCATATCTTTCAGTAAGGTTTTTGATTTACAGTATAAGTATGTCTTAATGAACCTTAATTTTGTGTCCTTTAGTTTAGCTAAATTAAACTTTTATATTTTTGTTTTAATATATGAAACAACATCTAGCTGAAAATTTACCAAAAATTAAAATATAGCTTTTCTTCTATGACTTTCATTGAAAAGAATTTTTTTTTCCTTGTGTTTGCATTTGTTATATGAACAATAGTCAACTGGGGACCATAAAAGTTAATTGAAAAAACATAAATTATTAACTAATAATTTTATAAAAAAACATACTTTGTTGTTATGACTGCTTTTTTTTTTTTTTAATTTCACTTCAATAAAAAATCATATAAGACTCTCCCAGCCCGGTATAAAATGATTATAGTTACTTGAAAGTTTTTGTGAAATCAGTGTGAAGATTTTCAAATAAAGTATGATTCAATAAATACATAGTGTTATCTATTTAATACATTATTCAACTGCATCTAACATAAGAAAACAAGGCCTGAGTTTTTTAAATGTTCAGTTTTAGGTTGAAACATGGCCTATTAGTATATACGGCCTAATATGCCACATAAGAGGCTACTATTCTAAGAGGCCATATTTCCTATTACCAAAAATGTTTACGGCTGGGGCCGCATAAAACGTTGAAAATTTAAAAGGGAAGTAACTCAAAAATCGTTTATATTAACTCTTGAAATAATGAGTAATTAACCTCTATTTATATATTTTGACAATATTTAATTCTTAAAATACGCGTTTTTATTAGTATAAAATGCTTTTCATCTCTTTTATGTCCAGTCGACATATCGGTATTTAGCCGATTTTTGCCGACTTAGGGTGACTGAAGCGGCTGGTTGGTTGCAATGGTCACATTACAGAATTGGAAATATTGGAAGAGCTGAAGTTGATTAGATGCCCTGCTCTACGAACTGTACTTGAGGTAGTCGCCCGTCCTTGTTCTTTTGCTGAAACTGATTTACAACAACTGGATGAAGTAGAGGTCTATACCTCAACGTTTCACCAAGGGTGTGATCAAGTTATTATGCAAGGACAAGAACAGTGGGGATGGGAAAGTTAACTGTCGGCATTTAACGATGTTAAACAGAGTTAAAGATTTTAGCAAAGATCTTAGCCAGCCGTTTACAGGGTGTCCTTTCTAATCTGATTGGCTCCAAACATACTTGTGCTGCGAATGATTGGGACTATTCAGGACAACCATCATGAAGTACGCTTGAACATCGAAACAGTCGACAATGAAGTCGCACTTATCAATTTAGATCAGTTCAAGGCATCAGATAGGGCTGACTATCGATTGCTGGAGGCTGTCCTCTGGATTGGAGACGTACTTTCGTACCTGGATTCGACTTCTATATGCACCTCCTAGTGCGCTGGTGGAAGAGGATATGGTTTGATCGAGGTCTTTCGTATCTCGCTCTATTAGTCAAGGTTGCCCGCTGCTGTTTGCTATACGGTCTTCCACTGGAGCCTTTCCTTTGCAAGTTAAAGACGAATTCGGTCCTACGCTGAATTTCTCTACCTGGTGCTTCCACCTCGGACAAGTATTCCGCTCATGCTAAAGACGTTTTGGTTCTTGAGTCGAAGAAAACTGAGATTGACGAAGTCAGCAAAGAAATCAGAGGGTATGAGACGGTGACAGGGGCCAAATCAAGCGCAATAAGTCCGTTGGCATGCGGTTGGATGCATGGAAGGGGGTTTCACTACTCTTACTATTGTAATGGTTCTAGCGAGACAGGCTTGCTAACCATTACACCACCTCAAGGTGCCCAAAGAATTGTACATATGTGGATGTTCTAAGAATGGTAAGAATAGTTGTTTTGGTATAAGGAATAATGTGATATGTTTGTGTCGGTGACTGTGACTCGCTAATTTTAAATTTCAGATAGAAAACCTTCCTTCTCCTCACTCCCATCCGCCTTTTTATAAAGTCAGTCTACAGAGTATTTCTTATAGATATTACGTTATATAATGTGTTATTTTCAGCTATTAATTATGAGAATATTTTTGCATTGATTAAACAAAGAAGACTGGAGGTTGGTATCACTACTATAAGTTAATCTTATACGAGTGAATTTAAATTGATCAAATGAACTTTTAACGAAGCAAATAAAATGAATACAACTATTTTATTTGTTTAAACGTTATATTTAATGGATACTCATATTTAAAAAGATGCTTTGTTTTTTAATTCAGGCTCTACTCCTGCCGGAGAACACATATTTTCTAGCATGATTTCTCGAATATTCAGACTGGTAAATAAATAAATATACTATTTAATAATAATAATAAAAAACAGAGCATCTATTTAAACATGAGTATTTATCAAAAATAACGTTTAAACAAATAAATTAAAAATATATCAGATTTAGTCGATTTTCCTATATATATATATATATATATATATATATTCCATTTGTAAACGAGTTATTACACAACCTAGGTTTCTTCGGTCGATTTTCAATAACTGATTTTACCATTTACCGTTTTTTTTTTCTTTTTTGAGAACGCTCACGTAACGGGTGAAAACGTCATAATTCCTTTTAAAAATTGCGCGTTCAAAAATTCCCTGACACGTGAGCGTTAAAAAAAAACACCGTTACGTGAGCGTTCTCAAAAAAAAAAAACGGTAAACGGTAAAATCAGATATTGCAAATCGTCTACTGGCTCATTGGCTATTCTTTACTTATTTCGCTCTACCTAAGTATTGAGCGCTTTTTGTTAGCTGATTACTCGTATCGGTTTTTTTTTTTTTTTGGCGGGGGGGCTACGTGCTGACTCGGTCTGAACCCTTTTGACTTTGTACTTAGCTCTTTTTAAAACCGTTTTTCCCTTCTTCATAGATTCGAGGAAGTTTTTTCGACACGAGTATAGTTATAATCTCATATATATATATATATATATGCAGTTGCAGAAATATCTCTACAATATATGTTTCATTAAAAAATAACTTACAAGATACTTTGACTAAATTTTATTGTGTTTTTGCAAACAAGAACGTATTTTGGACGCAGTTTATGTAGAAATTGGCGAAATGGTTGTTTATTTTGAGCTCTTTCAGCTGATCTGTTAGTCATTTTCAAGACATTTTGGTTACGCTATAGCAATTAATCTGTTAGTTGCCAAAACGCAAATTTGTTTTTAATTGCCAAACATGATCGGTCCTGAGCATGACGGTAAACTGCATCCGACAGCTAGGCCTCTGATTTGAAGGTTGTGAGGAGCATAGAACCACCTCTTAATTGCTGTTGTTCCCAGGTCTACCCTGAGCCGGAGTGGTAGCAGCTGTTAGGGTCCCAGCTATGGGTAAATAATTAAGCCCACAAACTGGAGTCAAAACACTATGAAAGTACAAAAATAGAATTTTCTAGAAAAATATATATTTTTTAAGGAAAAATATTCCTGACAATACATTTTTAAAAAAAAAATTATTACCATAACACATTTTTGAAGGAAAAAAAAATTATCAGCAAAACATTTTTTAATGCAAAATTAGAAGACCTTTTCAGTTTTCTCAAATAAAAAAGAATAAAAACATTTTTTTTTATTAAAATCTGAATAAATCAACCCCCTCACCATAACCGAACATTAAAAGAAATATCTTAAAACCCTACTTTTTTGGCATTAAATAACCCACGGAGGTTGATATGCCGTTAAACAAAACTCAAACTCAAAAGCAAACATGATCAAGCTATAATGTACTAAACGATACTTATCGATGATATGCATATACCATAGCAAGTTAATTAGACATTTTTTTAAGACCTTATTATTAAAAAAATTAAAAAAGAAAAAAAAACAATGCTGAATATCTTCAACCATGGTGCTAGAATTGTGGATGTATTTAACAACGAATCCATTCTGCCAAGAAGAACCTCACATTTTCGTCGCTGCTTATGAAACGTCATTATAAAACATAAAGGCCAAGATGCTAAAATTTAAAACAAAATCATCTATAATATCATTTAATTTCATCGCGTAATCAATCTTGATAATGGCTAAATTAATTGCCAAAAGTACACGTTTATTATTGTTGGTATTTTTACAAACACTGACACGGGACCTTACTTTAGAAAAATTAAAAAGAAAATACTCCGTATTTATGACTTTGGGTTAAACATGTATTAATGAAGAATAGCCTGACCCAAAGCCACATAGAATAAAATTAACTCCATCATAATGAAAACAATGTTCGCTTTTGCTGGTCCTTTGAAACATGGCAAGTGCACCATAAAGGGGTCTTACTGAACTTCACTTCTGACAAATTGAAGAGATTTTTGACAACCTAAGCATTTTCTAAATTTTATTTATCGAAATTTCATGTATTTAAAGTGAATGACGAAAGATTTTAGTAAAATTAGAAAAAATTTTGCAAAAGACTCTTTGCATAGGAAACGCAAGAATACCTTTCATATCTCGATTGTAAGAACGCTGGTCGAACGAAACTATTTTTCTTGTCTTTGTTTTAGTCTTAACTGCCTGCTCCCTGTGACGAGTTTAGCTAACCTTGATATAAATAAATATAATATCGAAATGTGCAACAGTTTTGAATTGAGAAACTGGTTTTATGTAATATGATAAAATATTTATAAAGAAATTATGAGATCTTTATCAATTATTGTCTTCAATTTTCATTCATCATAAAATAACAGATCAAAGAAGAGGAGTGCAATGACATCAAAAAGTAAGCTATTTTCAATTGTGTGTAATGTCAATTATAACTGATATCACAAATTTTATTATAAAGGCTTTGTGGAAACGGTATTAATACCGACCTTCTTTTCATGCGACCAATATTTTATAGTTTTGCAAGTTTTCCTAATTCTTTCAAGAAATCTGTTTTCCATTATAATTCGTGTATTATGATATTCTTTTAATTTGATGATTGGCATTTGATCAAAATGTTTTGTTCACGCCTTGTATCAAAATATCAATCTATTTGAACTTCAGTAAATTACTTCGCCTTACTATGAGCAGCGCAATCTAGGCTCACTAGATGTTAAAATACAATTGAAATTGATCTAAACATTTCTATGACATCAAGGTACGATGACATCACCTAACATTATCTTTACTTACTAACTTTTGAGATGTCAGTGTAAATTTATATGTAAACTTTGATCTAGTAATAATTTTGCTAAAGCCATGGAAACCAATATTATTCTTTATGAAAAAATTGTGTTTGTTTTACTAGAAGATCAATAACATTTACCTGAAAAAGTGATTTGAAATTGATATTCTTTCCTTTTTTCAAAACATCTCTGAATATCAAAAATATATATTGGAAGAATCTCATCAGAAAACTCAAAGAAGTTAAAGACGGCATAATAATTCACCTGCAATGAAAAAACAAAAACAAGTTACCTCGTAAACGAGTTTTTTTTATTATCATTAACCCTAATTTTCTACGTAAATTAATGAAACTGAAATTTTTGACCCACTCTCATTAACCTGAACCTTATAGATAATTTTAAACCTTAAAAAAAGATGATAATTCTCGGAGGGTATCGGCATCTTATTCGGAGAAAACGAGAACTCACATCAGATTTTATTAGGACCTTAGATAATTTCTCGCTATTTTCTAGCAGACAGCGTTCCCAGAACTCCGGGCGCGTAGTTTCAGATGGTAATGCATCTATAAGGAAGTATTATAAGCAAGCTCAAAATTCAGTGTACACTCCCGATCAAAAATTTAAGACCACTTAAAAATCTTTAAAAAGAAATTTTTTTTTACAGATAGATTTTAAACTCCTCCCACTTAAGGTTACCAATACTACAATCTAAAAGGTTATGGAAACAAAAAGCTACATTCCAAACATTTTATTTAGAAATTTACATTTTTATAAAATGAGGTGATTTACACATGATCAAAATTATAAGACCAGAGAGAAAAATTCTACGAAATACAAAAAGTGTATGAAAACATTCAACAACCAAATTTAATAATGAAGTCTACCTCCACTGCTTTTAATGACTTCAAAAATTCTGTCGGGCATGCTAGAAATAAGCGTTTCCATTAAGGTGCGGGGGATGTTGCTCCAGCTTCTGAAAATGGCTTCACGGAGTTCATATTTTGTTGAATATTGTTTGCCATTTTGATAAACATCTCTTGTCATCCATCCCCAAACATTTTCAATTGGGTTCAAGTCCAGTGAGCATGCAGGATGTCCCAAGAGATGGACCCCATTTTCTTGTAGAAAGGTCAAGGTCCGTCTTGCAGCGTGGATTGCAGTATTATCCTGTTGGAATAACCATCCATCCCCACAGAAACGATGGCCCTCCATCATCAAAGATGCTTTTTGTAGCATGTTAACACAACCAGCCGCTCTCTGACGACCCTGCATCACCTGGAGCTCCATCGTCCCTCTGTAAGAAAAGACACCCCATACCATTAGGGACCCTCCACCACTATGATGTGCGGAGAAAATTTCAGGAGGCATATTTTTGTTATACCAATATCGTTGGAAGCCATCAGGACCATCGAGATTGAATTTTTTCTCATCAGAAAATAGGACTGTCTTCCACTTCTCAACGTCCCATCTTTGGTATTCACGACCAAACTTTAAGCGGTCCACCTTGTGACGTGGAAGCAGCCGAGGAATTTGTTTACGCTTTTTATTTACCATGCCTTTTTGTCTTAAGTGTCGTCTGATGGTTACAGGACTGCAATCAGCATCCGTGACTGCCTTAATTTGACTAGAAGAAAGTCCCCCGTCTTTCATAACAACCTGTCTTATTCTCCTACTCAATGCAGGAGAAATTTTTGGGGGCCTACCAGAGGATTTTGCTTTTCCATAATTCTCACTGTTCTTTAGAAAGTTGCAAATCACAGTTTTACTGCGATTTACCTTAGCTGCGATCGCCTGCTGTGACAAACCTTGCTTATGGAAATTTAGAATTCAGGAACGCTCAACTTTGGTAAGTTTGCTTGCTTTAGATATGGTAACACATTTACTCAGTGATTGCTAGTCTCTAACTGAACTAAAAACATTGGAATTACCATAGATCTAACAATTTATACCCCTGGTCTTATAATTTTGATCATGTGTAAATTGCCTCATTTTATAAAAATGTAAATTACTAAATAAAATGTTTGGAATGTAGCTTTTTGTTTCCATAACCTTTTAGATTGTAGCATTAGTAACCTTAAGTGGGAGGAGTTTAAAATCTATCCGTAAAAAAAAAATATTTTGAAAGATTTTTAAGTGGTCTTAAATTTTTGATCAGGAGTGTATGTCCTTTCACCGAAGTGCAAACAACTTTGTTTTTCATACCGTTACAAATGTCGGATTTCGTACCAAAGGATGTTTATAGGAGAGACTGGTTTAGATATAATGAGATAATAATTTCGATGCTGAAGATGAAAAAACGCACCGAAGAAATTTGAAGACGAAGAATTGATAGCATTACTTCATGAAGACTCATGTCAATTGCGAGCTGAACTTGCAAAATGATTAAGAGTTTAATGACATGTTTCTTACTAATTTTTGTAAATAAAACTTTGCTTTTCATGAAAAATCAGCGAGAACTAATCCAAGATCCTAAAAAAATATTTTGACGCCTGCATTTCATATTTCAGGGATTATCGTCATATTCTGTCAATGTATTTGGTTTTGTAAACTTCGTTCTCGTTTGACTAAAATTTTTCTTGCTTACTAACAATGGTCTGCAAGAACAGTATTTTATGCAATACAATTTGATGCATGAGGTTCATTTGATAATGTTCACATATTGCAATACATGGACAGACATCCCGATATTTGAAGAGTATGTTTTTTTTTAAAATGGCACCAATAGAAGATTTGTTTCTCCTAAATAAGTCAGAATCTTATAAAATATTACATTTCGACAAAATTTACAAAATGTTAAAGTTTTAAAATTGGCGACAGGCAACTAGATGAAAGGGCAAATAATTATTTTGAAGGTTGAAAAAAGATTTAATTTTATTCTCGTTTTGGAGCAACTTAAAATTACATCAATTCATACTATTTGTAGCAGAATTGATTTGATTCAACTTAATTTCTTTATGGCTTTATAGAATTGAAAGTACCGTTTGCATCTAGCATTACAGCAACGTTTCACTTTATGGATTTTGATTCGATTTTAATAACACATTAAATTTAAATACACACTGTACTTACAATTGAGGATATTATTTCCAACTGAACAGGAGTGTAATTTGCAAGATTCTTTGACCCGGTGTAGCTTGTGGCCGCCCGGTTGACCTGTAATTAGAATTTTTTTAGGAGAGACACGGTTCTATAGTCGTGACAAAAAGAAGAAAAATTATGAATGAAAGGAACAAATAATCAGTAAAGTAGTAAAAAAATTTATAGGAACAGAGGAATTAGAGTGAGAAAAACACAGAATGATGATTTTTTCGGTTTTGTAAACAGTGCAATATAACACTTTCTAATATTTATTCCCTAATTTTTTTAAATTCAGTACTGTGCAAAAGTATTAAGACAATAACTATTTTATCTTTTATGAGGCATATTGACAGAAAATAAACAATTTAATTTCAAGTGATTTTATTTGATTTACTCAACAAATGCTTTAACAAGAAAAAAATACTTGTTACAAAATAAATTTAATATTTAGTATAATAGCCTTTTGCTTTGATCACAGCCTTCATTCTGTCAGGCATTGACATCACAAGCTTCTTCAATGTATCTAATGGTATCTCCTGCCAAGCAGCTTGTATTTGTTCCCATAGTATGTCTTGCGAAGTAACATTAGGTTTATCAATTTTTTTATCCAAAATATCCCATAGATGTTCAACAGGATTGAGATCAGGTCTTTGCGGAAGCCAATTTAAATTCCGAAGCTTTTTTTCCTGTTCCTTTTTAGTTAAATAATACTTACAAAGGTTTGGCTTTTTACCCTGTATTTGAATTTCAGTGAGGTTTTTAGGAAAATCACCCCTGTCCTAATACTGGTAGTGTGCAAAACTGTTAGGACAGTGGTGATTTTAAACTTTATTTTGATGCCTCATAAAAGATAAAATAGTTCTTGTCCTAATACTTTTGCACTGCACTGTATATATTTTTTTATTTACCTAAGATAAAAAAAAAAACTTATGGTATGTTATCAACACTATCAAAGCAAAAACTATGTAAGAAAAACTTTCAGAAGATTTACTACAGGAAATTCTTCTTCTTCTTCTTTCGTGTCCCTCCAGGACATAGGCGATCATGGACTTCTACTTGTCCGTATCCCTTGGCGCTCTAAACTCTTTTCCTCTTGGTATCTTTCCCCCAAACCTCAATTCTTCCTTACAAAATAGTAAAAAGGTATTTTAGTCAATTTAGTGTTTAATCAGGGTAAATCGAAGTTAAATTAACGAATAAATTTATAGTATAGACAAAGGCACATACACTTGTAATTTGGTTACCTCAAAATTCCGCGTAATTTAATGTCAATAAAAGAACATATTTCTTTTCCAGCATGAACTTTATTGAATAATATATTTACCGTTTGTTCCGCGATATTTGGACATTTTTCAGTCAATTGCATAATTTCATCCTCTCGCAGATTTTGTCTCTCGCAGGAAACAACTACTCTAGGTGTTTTTTAAATTATTTCAGGGAATTGATCATTTTTCTCTAAGAAAAGTTTGAAAGTTTGTAAGGAACATAATAGCTGTCAAAATCTACTGAATACATTGCAACAGTGAAAAGTACTCAGGTTGACTATAGCAGTTTTTGTTAATGTTTAGCAAACATGTGATTTTGTATTAGTCTGATATTACGTCTCTTTTGATTGTTAACTAATTCCAAGTACTTTTCATATAACCTTCTTTCAGTTTGTCTAATTAAAATCTATACTCGTAATGATTAATCAGTCCCTTATATGGAAGGTACTCATATAAAAAAAATGCTTTCTAATCCCACCATATGCAGTGCATTACTTTTTTAAATGAACGCAGGACATTAATGCGGTTGTGGTGCAATGGATATCGGCCCGGAACGACAAATCGAGGAGCCGAGTTTCAATTCCAGTTGAATGCCCTGCATTCACTTACGCGCAAATAGCCTTGGGAAAGGTATTAATCCGTCTCTTCTCTCCACTTATAGGTTAAATAACAGGACTGATTGGGTTCTATAGCCTTGGCTGGCAACCAGCATACCGAAGAATGTAATGGCAACCTACTACGGGATAATCTTCTGCCCAGTCTTTCGAGACATGATCGCCTAAAGCGTGTATCACGTATAGCACTTAACTGACTGACTGAATGTAATAGTTGAAAACATGATTAAAGCGTCTACTGGGTATAAAGTAGGGGATCAGTTTCATATTGCTATGAAATAATAAACTGATCCCCCACTAATTACCACTTAATAATATAATACATCACTTTCCCCCTCTAGCTATGAGTCAAATAACAGGACAGATTGGGTTCTATAGCCTTGGCTGGCAACCAGTATACCGCAGAAAGTAATGGCAACTTCCTGCGGGATAATCTTCTGCTCAGTCAAGCATGTCTCTTTCGAGACATGATCGCCCAATCGTATATTACGTATGGCACTCTACTGACTGGTAGTTCAGTACAATTTTTCAATCAGCTGTTATTGTAAAATCTACTTTTCTCATATTCCTATTACAAATTGGTCTTGTGACACATCTAAGCTGCTCTTAGAAAATCATCATATTCCTATTACAATTTTTTTCAAAAGTGGAGCATCTTTATTAAATATAAAAATACGGTTCATTTTTTTTCGTTTATGTTGAAGCTAAGCGTCATCGTGTGCAACGTAACAAAATTGATATAAATGATTTTCAAATGATTTACAAACTTTGATTATATTGACAACCTCACGTGTAGTATGATGTTGATTATTATCATGACTGCATTTAATTTCTATCAACTGCATCGTGAACATCGATTTTCAAGAAATCCCTTGACGACAAAACTTCACAAACTACTTTCTACACGTTTGATCATTTATAGTACATTCTCAAATCCAGATATACTTTTTTTACATCTATCTTTTTTAAAAAAGCACAAGTCAAACTTTTCCTTATAGTCTTTCATTTTCGAGATTAGAATCGAATAAAAATTTCACTCATTTTAACAATAAGTTTAATATGGGTGATGTTAGAATAAATAGCAGACTTTTGGGATAAATTTAATATGTTGATACTTCAACCTATTGATAATCCTTTTTTTCCCGTCAGTGAAATAAATGTATATTACAAAATGCGAAGGCCTAGGCTAGAATTCTATTCTCCCCAAATTATGAGTGAATTAGTAAAACTTGTATGACTAAATCATTACCTCCCAAAAATTCTTACAATCTAAAAATCTTTTCTGACTTTAAATAAACAGCAAATTATTAATAAGCGGTAGAAAACGAATCAATCAATAAACAAATAAATAAGTTAATTTTGTGCAATTTTATTTTTCCTTCCACCAATAAAAACATTTATTCTAATTTTTGCATCATATTTATTTTCAGCATCATGACGCTTTCAGTTTTTTATTTCGCACAGTACTTACTCGATAGAAATGCATTAAAAACCTGAGAAACTACATCTGTTCCTACCTAGAAGTATGCTGTCGAATTGTAACAAATGTATGAGTGAACGTTTGACAAGACAAACATCATGGCAGCGGACACAAAAATGGCAATGCACGTGCGCGACCAGACTGAGAGTGAGGCCCGTATTTATTTGCATAAGCGAATGCCTCACCGGCATAAAAGCTAAGAGTTTGCGACAGTAGTCAGTTTCTTATTTGAGTTTTGCGAAACTCACACGTGTTGTTCGTTTCGGTGACCTCCTCCTACGACGACGACGATTTAAAACTTCTTCGTAAAAATGAAGGAAGTTGATTTTTATGGCTATGTAGCTCATTTACTTACACGTCGCTGTATATTAGCGTTTATATTATATAAAGAAGATTCGTAGCTAGTGTTTTTGTTCATATTCTATAAGGTTTTAGAAGATTCTTGTGGACACAAGATGTGTACAACGAACATGAAAATATATTAGGACCTTGAATAAATTCTCGCTGTTTTTCAAACAAATGGAGTTCCCAGAAATGTGTACATGTAGATTCAGATGGTAATGCATCTGTATGAAAGTACTATAAGCAATCTTGAGATTTATTGTATCATTTTGCCTGGGTGTAAACAACTTTGTTTTTTATAGCGTTAGCCATGTCAAATTTCGTGCCAAACAAAACGTATTTGCGGGAAATTTTACTGCAGTAATTTATTCAAAAGAAATCGGCAACTGAAGTACACAGAATTCTTACTGAGACCTACGGCGTCCATGCTCTGTCGGAAACATGCAAAGATTGGTTTAGACGCTTCAAAAATAATAATTTTGATGTTGAAGATAAAGAAGGCTCTGAGGCACTGAAAAGGTTTGAAGACGAAGAATTGGAGGCATTTACTTCATGAAGACTTACGTCAGCTTCGAAACGTTTGAAAGCATTAGGAATCATTCAAAAGAAAGGACATTGGGTGCCGTACGAGTTGAAACCGAGGAACGTATCACGTGCGAAGAGCTGCTTCAACGGTAGAAAAAAGTTTTTTTGTATCCTATCGTAACCGGCGATGAATAGTATATACATTATGATAACTCTAAGCGTAAAAGATTGTGGGGTAAGCCCGGCCATGCATCAACATATCCATGGTTCGAAGCTTCTGCTGTAAATTTGGAGGGATCAACTAAGTGTAGTTTATTATAAATTGCTAAAATCGACCGAAACGATAACGGGAGATCGCTATTGACTGATGTGTTTGAGCCGAGCATTGAAGTAAAAACGGCCGCTATACGAGCAGAGACACGACAAAGTGATTTTGCAACATGACAATGCTGGGCCAAACGGGTGAAAATCTACTTGGAAACGCTTAAATGGCAATTCCTGCCTAACTCACTGTCTTCAGCAGACATTATCACTTTTCCAATCGATAGCATATGGTTTGACTGAGTAGCACTTTCATTCTTATGAAGATGCCGAAAAATCGGTCGAAACCTCATTAGCCTCAAAAGACGGGTCGTTTTTTCGACGTGGAATTCAAATTACTTCCAGAAACATGGGAAGAAGTAGTGACTAGCGATCGACAGTACTTTCAGTGACATGTTTAACGTTACTTTTCATGAAAAATCATCGAATACTTGTTGAAGGTCCTAATAGAAAAATTGTTTTTAGGAACTAAGGATAATTCATTCCCAATCAACTCTAAATCCTTAGTTTTTTTTTTTTAGAGAACATTCCGTACTTAATATTTACTTACGTTAAGGAAAGAATATCTGAATGTTGATACCGTTGGCTTTTGCTGACCAGGAATTATAAAATCAGTTCTGACTGATTCGTAAACATCGCACAATATTCCTCGAACTGTTTTCTGAAAATTAAAATGACAAAATGCAATAAAGATTGGACTGAATATTTTTAAAAAACATGCATAAATTCAAAACTGATAATAGCTGTTTGTTCACTGAGGTATTATAATCCTTAGTGCTAGCCTACCAATTTCATCGGATTTGTTTCTATTAACACGTGTCCAGTGACAATGAATGACAGCGTGATTTCTCATCTAATCGAGGCACCAAGGCCAATGGATTTAATGACAGGGAAATTAAAAAACATATATTCCTTATTATTACTTAGCATAGACAACCATTGTTACTATTAGAGAGCTCGATTTATATTGGATTTCTCTCATAGTCTTCTTCCGTACTTAGCTCATTACCATCAATAAATTTAAAGTTATTTCCCCCTGAATGGAAGAAAGACGATATTATCTTCGAAAGAATTCTTTCAACTCAAAATTTTATCGTTTATATGTTCAAATTATTGATGAAAGTTTAAACAATTTCGCGTCTTTACTGACAGGTTTGACATCGTCGATACCTTTCTACTCCAGTGAAACTCTCACGTTAAGTTAACCGAGTCAGAATTGTAAGGTTTTCAGGATTTCCATTCAGTAGAGGATTCGGATATTTTTATGTAAAGCGTAACATTGGAAGAATGGATACTGAAAATTTAATGTTTTATTATTGACAATATATTCACTACCGGCCATAATTATTAGGCCAGCCCAGTGTTTTAAAAAAATTATGTATTTCATAATATTTTTTAGTATTTATTGCCAAATGAATAATTGTAAATGAAAATAGAATGGTCCTTTTGTTAATACTGCACAATAACATGTGCATCAAATGAATTTATGAATATTTAATAATTACCTATATTGCAGTTTCATCAATGAAAGAATGAAGAAAATTTAGGGTGATTCGGACGAGTTCATCTTTGCTTCCTTGCCTTGTAAAATTTTGCAAAGTAATAATAACAAAAGGACCATTCTATTTTCATTTAGAATTATCCACTTAAAAATAGTATGAAATACATAATTTCTTTTTAAAAACTGGGGTGGCCAAATAACTATAGCCGGTAGTGTATATATTCAGCGGTTTTCATTTTTTTTTTTTTGTTTCTTTTTAGACTCACGAAGGGCTATGAAAACGCAGTTACAAATAGTGAGTATTAGGACTTAAAAATTAAAAAAAGAAAATTAATAATTATTTCATTCTATTCTTCCTTCTACCCCACTAAATCCGATCGTCGTAATAGATAATGGAAGACAAAAACTCTTTTTTTTTCTCCAACCAGCGCACGTATACAAGTTTGTGAGAAGGGATATATATATATATATATATATATATATTTATAAATGATTATGAATTAATTGTACAATGCGACACAGAAATTTCTATGTTTCGAAATAGATTCTCTTCATCAGGCAATGTTGGATGTTGGTTGTGAAAATGATTTACATTTTAAATACAAAAACCCTCGGTGTGCTATTCATGTATGAAGGGAGATATAAAATTTATCTGTGTGTTCCTTTTAACTAATCAGAGTAAAGATTCACTACCACGAAAATTCCGTGTCGGAATGTACATTTAATTCATAATTATATGATTACATTAAACTCTATAATATTTATTATATTGTGCACTGTTTATAATAAAATAAATGCCGAGGTCCTCAAAAAAAGTAAAACCTTGGGTCCTCTTCACCCGGATATATATATATATATATATATATATATATATTCCATTTGTAAACTATTATTACGCGACTGAGGTTTCTACAAGGAGTCGTGTCTTCAGGCGATTTTCAATAACTGATTTTACCGTTACCGTTTTTGGAAGAACGCTCACGTAACAGAGATTTTTGGAACGATCACGTGGCAGGGGATTTTTGAACGCGCAATTTTTTAAATTACAAGAAATTATAACGTTTTCATTCATGGTTGTATGAACCTAAGAGGTATTTTTTAGTATGGTTAGTCATAATTTCCATTCTTTCATTCAATAGTTCATTTTTGTTTGGGAATAGCATAATCTCTAACTTTTCTCCCTGGCACACTCTACATATTTTGCCACCGTTGTAAGGCTTGGCTGTTTTTACTGTGCTCCACATTATGTCTGAAATCAAAATATGAAAACGACGCAGACATATTGTTTGCAATTTATAAATTTACTGCCTAAATACACAAAGGGTGGAAGAACTTTCGACAAGTCAACGGCCAGCTAACTAAAAATGTTGTGTCAATAAAGAAGAAAAGACGGCAGTGGAAAATCACTCCACTATTAATCACAAAAAAAAACATCATGGCAATAAACAGTTAAAATATGAAACCTAACGGCGTGAAGTGGGTTAAGTCTAAAGGAATTAACCCATTGCCCGTTAAGCAGCGATATGTGCAGCGTATCACCTGACCATCATATAAAATATAACTCTCGGGACATGTAATGTCAGAACGTCAAACAACTGCAGCCATCTGGGAAATGTTAGACAGGAATGAGTAGTTTAAACGTCAACATTTTAGGTGTATGCGAAATTAGGTGGCCAAACAACAGAGATATTGTTAGGATCATATGATTATATAATTATATCGGAGAAAAACATTTAAAAGGATTTGGATTGATACTACATCAAGACATGAAGAAATGCGTTCTAAGTTATTTCAAAGTATTCTTGTAGTTAAACTGAAAGGAAAGCCGTTCAACAAATCTGTTACTATTTGTGTGTGCATCAACGATCTAAAGTACAGGAGAAGAAATTGAATCTTTCTACTTCATGCTAGACAACGCCAAGGCTCAATGTAAACCGCAAGAAATTACAATTTTCTTGGGTGACCTGAATGCCAAAGTAAGCAAGGAGAAGGAAGGGGAAACATCTAGTAAATTCGGACTAGGCACACGGAACGAACGCGGAGAAAAATAGGCCCAATCGTACAAGACGAATGAGCAGATAATAGCCAACAAATCGTTCTAAGAACATTCAAGACGTTTATGAACATGTCCTAGTTCGAATTCTAGTTGAATTCCTTGCATTAACTTACGCGCAAATAGCCTTGGTAAAGGTATTAATCCGTCTCTTCCCTCCAGTTATGAGTCAAATAACAGGACAGATTGGGTTCTATAGCCTTGGTCGGCGACCAGTCTACCGCAGAAAGAAATGGCAACTTACTGCGGGATAATCTTCTGCCCAATCAGTCATGTCTCTTTCAAGACATGATCGCCCAAAGCGTGTATCACGTATGGCACTTAACTGACTGACTGAATATAATAGTTGAAAACATGATTAAGGCTTCTACTGGGCATAAAGTGGGGGATCAGTTTTATATTGTTATGAAGTAATAAACTGATCCCCCACTAATTACTACTTAATAATATAATAAATCTCTTCCCCCCTCTAGCTATGAGTCAAATAACAGGACAGATTTGGTTCCATAGCCTTGGCTGGCAACCAGTCTACCGCAGAAAGAAATGGCAACCTACAGTCAGTCATATCGCTTTCGAGACATGATCGCCCAAGTGTGTATCATGTATGGCACTTAACTGACTAACTGAAAAGCTCAAGAGGAGAAACTAAAATCCAAATCGACCACATAACTATCAACGGATTCAGGAATGCAGTTGTTCACTGCAAAACCTATCCAAGTGCTGACTGCGGAAGCGACCACCTCCATGTTATATTTAAATTAAAAATGGAATTACGGAAACTTAAGAAGCCTATCGGAACATCCAAATTACAATATAAAAGACTCTTGAACGAACCTAACGTGAAGGGAAAATATATGGACAGTGTGAAAAGAAGATAGGAAGACAAAATGTAAATGGAAACTCTAAATGGGACACACTAAGAGAAGCTTTAGCGACATAACAAACTCCATCGTACCAAAGAAAAATGGACGTAAATGAAAAGTAAGAGGTAAAACGAGTGAATCACATGAGATTCTCGACGTGATGCAAAGGAGACAGAAAACAATGTCAAGTCATACAATGGAATACATAAAACTGCACAAGGAAATAAAGAACAAATGCAGGCAAGCTAAAAAGGAATGGCTCAATATTAAAGTATATGCTTAAGGGGATTTGTTCATAAGTACAAATAAAATAATAATAGTAACTGGCTTTGTTTTTATTTCTTCATTTTTATTTATTTTTTATTATTATTGTGTCGTCCCAAGCAAGGCATTTTACTGCAGGGGGTTACATAGGAGGAATGTTAATTGAAGGAGTGAGAGGTTACAGGGGGTGTCAGTAGGAGAAGGAAGATAATACTGATGAGAGTGAGGTGGACGAAGAAAAAAGCATGAGAGAGAGAGGGGGGGATGTAAGTTAGTGAGACAGGAGGTGCTATTGTCTTTACATTTAAATTCTTGGAGATTGTAGATGTCGGAAAAGCAAGTATGCGGAAGGGAATTCCACAGGCGAGAAGTGCGAGAAAAGAAGCTGATGGAGTAGAATTTGAGTTTACAATTTATTGGTTTCACAGTAAAAGGGTGGGACCTAGTTGCTAATCTTGTGGCTCAAGCAAATTTATATATAGGGGGTACCAGTGAGCTAAGTTCATCGGAGCAGAAGCCGTGAAAGTATTTATAGAAGAGACACAGGGAAGCCACACTGCGTCAGTGAGAAAGCAACTGTATCCTAGCTTCCGTACAATAAAGACGGAAGCTCATGATGGTTCACCTGAAATAGGCCTATACTTTCGATTTACCATGAAATAATGTCTGCCTTAATTTTTCCTATATATATATATATATATATATATATATATATATATAATTATGAATTGAATTAAATGTACACTGCGAAACCGAAATTTCTTTGATTCGAAATAGAATCTCTTTATCAGGGAATGTTGGATGTTGGTTGTGAAAATGATTAACATATATATATATATATATATATATAACAAATCAGGCCCAGTTCGGAATACACATGCCAATTTAATTTAAGTTTACCAATTATGTTTTTGTATCTTTTAAATTATTAATAAGTGTACTAATTATCATTTTATTAAAAATTCATTTCATAAAAAATTTATTTCCTCATCTTTTCTGTCTAACAAAACAATTCTTTATATTCAATCCTGCATGTCTTTGATACATTTGAATTTGATCTCAATTTACATTGGAACATATTTTATTTTGACAAAGCTACAGAAATATGTTCATACTGAAATGTTCCTGGCCTTTGGAATTTGGTGGGGAGGGGCAATGATTCTAACTTACCTGACCGTAAAATGTGTATTTTGCATCCATTTTAAACAGTTGATCAGGATTCTTCATTCGCAGAATCGTTGTACTGTCTCGTTTTTGTTCGACGGTATCGAATGGGTTGTCTGCTATTGGAAGGATCGTGCAGTTACCAAAAACTTTATCAATATGATAGGAGACTCCTGAAAGAAACATAAAAGTCACTTTAATATTATCCTTATCATCGTCATCTCTTAAATTAAAATATCATCGATTTGTTAAACACTCATATTTACAAGTACTATTTTTTATTTGACAATATTTCATTTTCTCACATAACAAACGGTCTTCAAGGCTGTTCTATGAACTTTATTCGTTTTTATATTTGGGAAGAAAACGAGCCGATGAACATTTTCACAAGTTCCCTTTTCTGTACTCAAATCTTTCGATTTTCTTTAAGTTGAATCCACAAAAAAGAATGACCATCTTCGATGAGAAAGACCAGACTCTTTTTTTATTTCATACTAGCAGTTTAGCCCGGTTTCACTCGGGTAGTTTAAGGAATAATAAGAATAAAAAAAAACATATGACGAATTTACATTGCAAATGCTTACACAAGGTCCACCCTCGTCACTTTTATAGATATAGATAACAATAGAGAATGTCTCTATTGGATTAGGGTGGGAGGAGGAGGGGCAACATTTATAGATATAGATAATATAAAGTGGGGGTGATCGATTCTATATTATAATTAATAAATAAACTGGTCCCTGATTTTGTGGAGTGATAATATATAGTTTCTACCCCTAATTTTGGCTTTCTGAAAATTGTCAAGGTGTCATTAGCATTCTAAAATTTTGATCTATATCTGAGCGCAACTCCCGTTGAGCTAGACCGCAAAATGCAGACACTAAGTCGAATCTATCAAACAAATACTTACACAACGTCCACCCTCGTTACTTTTATAGATATAAATTAACGCACCTACCTTCATTAAAATCGTTGATTGTGGTCAGTGGATTCAGTGAATAGAACGGCGCCTTCGGTTTGGTAAAACGTTCATCTAATCGAAGTAATTTACGTTCACTGTCGTACAACACCTGTCAAATAAATATGGATTCTGCTCAGTCGGCTATTTCAGATGTAAAAACAGAATTGAGCTGCGATAACATATAAGAAGTAGAAAATTCTTTTTTTTTTTTTTTTGTTTCATTCATTGAGGAACTCATATGCCCATGTGAAATTGAAAATTGAATTGACAGAGTTTAACTCTCGCTAAAGACCTACACTGGACTTATTCAGGGCTCACTGAGATATGCTAAAAAACAGTCCTGATCTAAATCTATGAAAGAAAGATCTGTGCAAGGTTAGTATGCTGATCTAGCAAAAGATGTTTAATGGGAGGGCTATGAACATGGCTTTGAGCTCAAAAGAAAGATAAGAGGCTAAAAAGTTTCAAAAATGTTATTAAATCTGAGATTTTGTAGATGAGGGGAAAAGTAAAGTCCTGCTAACAATGTTTATCATGAGATAATTTTAAAGAAAAACAAGAGCGGAAAAGTTTTTTCATATATATATTGCGTATGTGTTTTTTGACAAAGAAAGACTTTTGGGGATATTATATCAAGGATTTGATCATCTCTGACAGGAGATAATTATTCCAAACTGATGTATTCCACATAAAATGAACATAAAACTTAAATTTTTGTTTATGTTTCTGTACATTGTAATTAAGATTCCATAGCAATATAATTAGATCACAAATGGGTGTATTCGTAATCGGGGTGGATTTGACACTTTGGCTGATCATTCACTCAAATATCGCCGTGATTCCTGAAATTCAAACTGGTGAGGTGGAAGTGCATAAGAAATTTCGGAACAAACGAGGAATTGTTCACTACTTTACCTCGAAGTGTTACTTACCGTATGGAAGTTTACTTTTTCTAAGACCGGCTCTGAAAACTCAACACGGTATGACATTTGAGCTGGAAATTTCGGACTGCCTTTAGGATCGATCACACCTGGAAAACGCATTAGATACTGCAGGTGTTTAAAGTACACAGGTAACATGTTTTCAATTTTCATTAAATGTAACAAAACAGGATTTCCTAATAGTTGCTATTGCCTTGTCATATGTTAGAGCAGTTCTTTAGACACCATTATTTGAAAAGTAATCGGGATTCGTTGAAAGTAATGAAATATGCAAAAACTTCATATGCAAAATGCTTCTCGAAAGTTGATAAAATTTGAACATGAAAAAATTTAGAATTTAATTTTCACATTCTGTTTCTAAATAATCTTCTTAGAATTTAGAATTTAATTTTCACATTCTGTTTCTAAATAATCCTCTTAGAATTTAGAATTTAATTTTCACAATCTGTTTCTAAATAATCCTCTTAGATATGATCACAGTGAATCCCAAAGAGAACTGATTATAAATGGTAATGGCAAACCCTGTACTACGTTCAGTTCGTGCGCACGACTTTTTGGTTGTACTTTGTATATTGGTCATAAAGGACGCGATTAAATCCGACTAGAAATATACATTAGGCAGTTAAGTGCCATACGTGAAAAACACTTTATGCGATCATGTCTCAAAAGAGACATGATTGACTGAGCAGAAGATTATACCGCAGTAGGTTGCCATTGCTTTCTGCGGTAGACTGGTTGCCAGCCAAGGCTATAGAACCAAATCTGTCTTGTTATTTGACTCATAGCTAGAGGAGGGAACAGATGCATTATATTCTTAAGTAGTAATTAGTGGGGGATCAGTTTATTACTTATAACAATATGAAACTGATCCCCCACTTTATGCCCAATGGAAGCCTTAATCATGTTTCCAACTATTATATTCAGTCAGTCAGTTAAGTGCCATACGTGATACACGCTAGGGCGATCATGTCTCGAAAAAGACATGACTGACTGGGCAGAAGATTATCCCGCAGTAGATTTCCATTGCTTTCTGTGGTTGACTTTTTGCCAGCCAAGGCTATAGAACCCAATCTGTCCTGTTATTTAACCCATAACTGGAGGGAAGATACGGATTAATACTTTTCCTAAGGATATTTGCCCATAGTATTCAACTGGAATTAGAACTCGGCTCCCCGATTTGTTGCTTCGAGTCGATATACACTGCATCAGAACGCACATCTAGCAATATACATAGACGCGCCAAAATCATTTCCGTCTATTGCAACGGCTCGACAAGCGTTCGGAAAAAAATCTGGAGAGATAACGAGACATGCCGTCTCGATAACTGTCCACAGTTCCATGTTAATTTGAGATGACTGATCTTATGTGTAAAAAAAGATCTCATCAAAGCTCGATTGGCATTATATCAAGTAAATTCCTTTTTTTTTTCTTTTTTTTTTTTTCATATGAAGTACCATTCTTTGGAAAACTTCGGACGCACAAATCAGTTCTTAGGCCAGATAAAACGGTAGATTGTTCTGGTTTCCATGTACCCCGTCGTCAGCGTACAAGAAATCCATGAATTGATGCAAATTATCACGTAGCAGAGGAATGTAGCGGTCATCGGTCAATAAAACGATTAGAAGAACTAGCGGACCCAACCAATGATACGTGAATATACCTAATGCAATAAAGCCTGCGCGGTACGTTGTTAAAAACTGGGGTCCATGACCTTATGTCAACCGTACCATATCACCTTGAAATAACTGGAACCGCAATCTATTGGAGCACATTGCCAGTTCTTCAGTGTTAAATTATTGATGCTAAAAGCCCAGCTGAGAGACTTTCTGTTAATAACGACATGCTTATGTGCTTTCTACTCTCGTATCAAATGCTAGCAAAATGCTGAAAAAATGTCTGGTACATCCTGCATTGAATCCTAGGGGAACTTACGCCAACGGCCTTTGTATGTGGCAATTAAACAATTATAGCCAGATCTCTCTGATCACAATCATTAAAGACTTATTCACGACCTCTACACTATCCACAATGGGCAGTAATGTATTCCTGGTGCACATGACACCGCGTATCGAGTGGTGTCAAATATCTCCATAATTTCAGAAATGGGGTCCCCATCCGTTTGGCACTCATTGAACTCAGATAATTCACTTTGGCATAATTAATATAGCCAACTCATAATTCATATAACCAAAAACAACAATTTTATAATTTAAAAAAAACCAGGGATCTTTAAGGATTAAAAGATAACTTCATTGCTACTGTCACATTAAAAAAGAAAAAGATTAAAATAAATTCACATAAATTTAAAGCAATATAAAAAGCGTTATAACTCTTCGAAAGCTGAATCCGAAAATAATTCGACTTTACAATCTGAAAAAAAATTAATGTTAAACTTTTTACTAAAATATGGTGATGAATATCTCAAAGCAGAAACTTCTTCATAGCTAAATTCAATATCATCCAATCGCACATTAAATGAGTCCAATAAAATTAGTCTGCTTGATTAAATTTGAATTTCTTACATCCACTTCATTAAAACTTAACGTGTTTCCCATTAAACAAATGTCTTGAATACCAGAATTCACTACACTAACAAATGAATTTGTTAGGGCTTGTAGCTGTTGTTGTTTAATTTAGTTTTGAATATGTCTTCTACAAGTGCCATCTCAGAGTTAGTATAACTGTTTGCTCGGATTTTTCTTTAGTGCATTGAGAAAACTTTATTAACTTTTTCTTTTTTATGTGGAAATATTTTCAGTGTTTTATTTTAATTACGGTAGAAAACATTTTAGAAATCAGGTTTTGACTCCGCGTCGTTGCAAATCTCAGCGATAAACTTTATTTCAGAAATCAAATACTTTAAAATTCAACTTTAACTCACCAAACACTAATTCGACGGTTCTGGCGATGTATTTAACTTTTTCATTCTGAAATTTTAAAATAAAAAAACTCATTAAAATGGTATTTTTATTCTGAAAATGTTTCCTAAAGTGAAGAAATTTAATATGAAACCTGTAAGTGACATAACTAAACGTTCACATTGTGTATATTCATCACAAGATTTCATTTGAAATATTTTTTCAGTCTTACTCGGATGTGTTAAAAAAAAAAAGAACGAGAAAATTGCCCTGGAAATAACAGGAATCATGAAGAAAGAGTTCATAGATTTTGAGAATTGGTCAAAACTAATATTCACAATTCTACTACAACGCCTATTTCATTCGAATCAAAATATTTATAAAAGTTTGACATTGAAAAATGCGGAAAGAATCATGAATTATTCAAGCATCGTCACTCTAACATCACCTGTTAAAACATTAATGAAGGCTATTGTTATGCTTTATTTTGTCTTTGTTTGTTTGTTTGTTTGTTTGTTTTTGTTTTTTGTTTTGTTTTGGTTTGGTTTTTTGGTTTTTTTGGTTTGGTTTTTTCAGATCAACTTTTTGTCATTGTTGTGGGATCTCCCCTTTTCTATGATAATGGACTCGACGTGAGTATACATATACCCCTGCCATAGAGAGAACCGTAGAGATCTGTGAAAAACATCGGGACTGATCCGCAAGTTACCGAACGATACCGAAGTTACACAGAGAATACAGCGTCAGTAGTCATAGTAGCTCTGAGCTCCACTCATATAGAATAGTATTACACGGATATACTAATTCCAGCACGGCTTCACTTCAAAGACTTGTATATATATATATATTCCTTACAAATCGTATTCCTGGATTACTAACCTGCGTTCCAGCTTGTATCTTACTTTTAATATAAACTATTTTTCTATCTCCATATCTGATTTTTGTTCATTATTTTGTATGGTTCCTCACTCAGAATCTACAACAGATATTTTTCAACAAATTCTGCATAGTTCCTATTCTCCTTAAAACTTCCTAATTTCTCGCATACTCTGTTAATGATATTCTCAAAGTTCATCTGTAGAATCGCATGAAGTCTTTTCTTCTTCTGTGAGAAAATCCTCTAGTATTCACTGCCATGTGGGAGATTAAATAAAAACTTTGACTTTATTTCTAAGGGCAATTTTCAGCTTCTAAATGACTTGCTTAGTTTTCAAAGTCCTCTTTCTCTACGAAATTCAGGATTTCTGTGTCACTCTCGCATGATCAGTTCCGACACTACATAAAGAGTTAATATAAAATACACTTCATTCATTCATTCTCCATTGTCATATTTTTAAAAAAAACTTTTAAATTTTCTTGCTATCGAACAACCAAAAATCAGAATAACAAACTTTTGAAGGTGTATAAAAATAGCTTTTCAGAAAGTAGGTAAAGTTATATAGAATATAAATATACATTTGAAAGGAAAGAAAGCTGAACTGTTGAAAAGTTGAATGTCTAATCTTCGATATGTGAGTGAAGAATGAACACTTTTGTCAGAAATGAAGAAATCGAGATATGTTTCTACTGATGGGTACATAGCATATGACAAATGGTGAAGTTTTAATAGGAATAGGAAATACAAAGAAAATGTTGCTAACATTCAACTGAACTATTTTGTACACATAGTGAATAAAAAAGGCTGAGAGATTCTAACACTCGCCGGGGTGTATTGAAGGCAAGAAAAGCAGAAGAAAGTGATGAGTAACCCACTTAACAAGTCTATCCATTTACCCAAACCAAAAGAAATCATAGAGAAACAAGTATTACTGAAAGAATCTGTCATGGTGGCATCACCCATTACAATGGATTGAACTCTTCCTACAACTACATATACTTCCCCTCACAAGAGGTGGGAGATCAGAGTGGGAGATCCGAAGGAGATCAGCATAAGCAGATCAGCAGAGAGCGATAGGCGGAGATAGCCAAGACTGCTACCGTTACGACTATTGCGGGTCCCGAGTTCTAGTATTACTTTCTAACCCGTATTTATTCGTTCTATTAACAGAGTTCCGCGTATTTGCATTTTGCTGTGGTTAATATATATATCGTTATTTCCTATTTTGGTGGTGGTGGTGGTGGTAGTAGTAGTAGTAGTAGTAGTAGTAGTAGTAGTAGTATTTTCTTGCTGAACTTCTTAACCGGGTCGACGACAGAATGAAAAGATCTGAGACTGCTGGAAGACATGATCATCAATGGTAGATGTAGAGATACTGTTAGAAGATACATAAATATTTTACATCGCTCTACAAGAAATATTTACACTCTTACGTTTATACATTTTATTTTGCCCTGTGTCGATTAATGTGAATTTCTTTTTTTATTCTAAAGAATTCGGGGTTGAAAGGAAATGGAAGGAGATGTTAAGTTTAGTGATGCTATCTAAAAACAGTTTTTTACTTACTGTTGAAGGATTTTCAAGCGTTATGATGAAATCTCCCTTGTAAATAGTGTTTTTCAGTCTATTCCATGCATTAACGGCAGATGCTTCTTCGATCGTCTTACCAATGACCGTTCCTATAAAAGAATAAAAAAAACTTCAAAATGAAGAATGAACATTCAGAATAAAATTTCAAAATCACAAATAAGAATCGAATTTACAAAAAACAAATATGAATGAAGCTTTATACTGAACAGATTTAAACATTACAAGAAAAATTAGATGTCTTTTGTATTTTTCTTTTTTCTTTTAGAGCTAAATTGATTTATGAATCGCGAAAGAGCTATTTGAAATTCTCCGAATAGTATTGTCATCATTCGATTCAATATTCGCACTAACAAATTCTAAAAGATTCTCAGGCCTTCCTAATATTTATGTAGCATTTTCTCCCGAAGAATCTTTGATGCTTGATTAGCAGAAAATAACTGCAAATTACGATAGATAGATAGATAGATAGATAGATAGATAGATAGATTCAGCGATTTTCTACTGATCTAGAATATTTCATTAGAATATGTAAAGTGGCAATTTGTAAAAGACGTTACGGAAGTTACATGTTCAGCGTACTTTCAACCATCGTTGATCATGTTCAAGGAAAGAAGGTAGAATTTAATAAAACATTTATGTAGTCAACAGTCCGAAATTTTAAATGAACGCAACTACCTCACGAATTTTACCTTCTTTACTGGAAAATGTCGAAAATACTCAGAATTTTACACATATTTTTGACAAGATCCTTTAACACCTTTCACCTAACATCAAACGACTTATTTGAAACCAGGTAAAACTCATTCAAATTCTTCACCGACATTCCTTGTCTGCTCTGTTCTATTCAATAAAGAATGTTTTAACAAAGAATTGCTTCCTATATACATTATCTGAGATATAGATATATATATATATATATATATATATATATGTGTGTGTGTGTGTGTGTGTGTGTGTGTGTGTGTGTTACCCCTCCCCCTCCCACGCTAATCCAATAGAGACTTTCTACATTTTTATCAATATCTATAAAAGTGACGACGGTGGATGTCGTGTAAGTGTTTGTTTGTTTGTTTAATTCGACTTAGCTTGTGCATTTTGTGGTCTAGCTCGATGGGAGTTGCCCTCAGATTAAGATCAAAATTTTAGAATGCTAACAACACCTTGAAATTTTTCAGAAAACCAAAATTAGGGGTAGAAATATGTATATTATTACCCCACAAAGTCAGGAATCAGTTTATGTATTAATTTCAATATAGAATCGATCAACACACTTTATATTATCTATATATATATATCTTGCCCTTCCCCCTTACACCCTAATCCAATCGAGACATTCTACATTGTTATCTATAAAAGTGATGAAGGTGGACGTTGTGTAAGTATTTGCTATGTAAATTCATGATTTTTATTCTTATTATTCCTTAAACTATCCGAGTGAAACCGGGCAACTAAACTAGCAGTTTAGCTAGTCTATATCTGTAAAAGTGACCAGGGTGGACGTTGTGTAAGTATTTGTTATGGAAATTCATTAACCACTCGAGTGAAACCGGGCTAAACTGCTAGTCTGTTATTAAAAAGCGACCGTTTCACATTGCTTACGTGTATAATAATTTGATGTGGTACTTGTTGTCAGTTGAGAGGTGTCATCAGAAAGTTTTGAGGCAGTGAGACGACAGACACCGTCATTAGACAAGTCGAAACCCTGGCAAGAGAACTGGAACGACGAAATACATTTCGATGCACACGAGTTCAAATCGGACTTCTGATATGTTATCTTTACATTATTTCCTTTCAATTGCTTGTTTTTTATCACTGAAAATTGAGCTGAAAAAAAAAAGAGAATTGAAAATATTTTATACTCATTCAAACTTTATTCTAAAACGACATTTTTCCTTTGTATATAAATTATCTTAAAGCATTTACCCAAACTTCAAAAGCAACAAATAATCATAAACATACGGACAACTTTTTCAAATCTGAAGACGTTTTCAGAACAGTTCTAATTTGACACGTGCCATAAAAGTTTTTTTTTGTGAAAGACTACTTTTTTCTTAATCACTACTTATAAAATTCTGTAATTAGCATCGAAAATTTGCAAAAGTCGTTTCTTAACGAGTTTATCCTGAATGTACTCTTTTATCCTCATTTTGGCATAATTTAATAAATATTGACCAGAATAGATCAATTATTGATGTTTTATCAATCTATGAAAGAAATCGGAAAGTCCTGCTTTGAAATTGAAGATATATTCTCATTTGTAGTTATTAACTTCATTAAAAATTGTATTTGATACAAAAGACTGACTTTTTCTGTAAATCTTGAAAACATCATTCCAAACTGCTATTTGTCTTTGACTTAAAACTTGCTATCATTTTCTTCTAAGAACCTCTCATGTATACAATATCTACGAATTAAAAATAAAATTATATTAAGTTTATGCAAGTTAAAGTATATTTATTTATCAGAAGGTTAGGATAATTTTGACTGCAAAGAGTTTATTTTTTTTAAGTTCACTAAACTCACACAGCTTTTCTTCTTCAGATTCCACGACTGATAATATTTTATGTAATCACGGGAATATTTTAGAAATCAAAGATTTATTTATGAAAATAATGTTAAACATTTTTCTCTTGCAAAATGTAACCGCTGATCAAATGATTATTTACAAGACGAATTAATTTCAAATTCTAAACGTTACAAAGAATTTAGTCTTGATGTTTATTTCCCACATCTCTTCGCGTTGTGCACATCACACTTTTGATTCAATCACAAATTTTATATTTTACTTTCATATTTATGACTGATATTTAAAAGAAAAAAACAATTATATCCCCTCAAAAAGACTGTAGCAGCCACAGACCTATTTCCGTTAGCGAATCAATGCCCCCGACGGGAGATTCGGTCACACACTGAACAATCAACGGGCGGAGCGCATTGATTCCTCTCTAGAACTATTTTTCCTAGTCCTGTTTATAGAACTGAGGAAAGCCAGAGAGCCATGAGCCAGCGAGAGTAATGGACGCCTCTCTCACATCGCTGCCACTGATTCCCCATGGAATGCTTTCGCGGAAGACGTTGCTGCTAGCTTCACCATGGACACTTACATACTATCTGCTGCTAGCTTCACCATGGACACTTACATACTACCAATCTTGTACGTTTACTATGTAATAAACCATTCTTTGTTGTTGTTCTAAAAGCAAGTTTCGTCATTCATTTGTGTGCCTACAAAAATATAGTGTTGGGGAAATTAAGCATTTCCCATAACTCCTATAAGACTAACGAAAAATGGGTCTTTTCATTATTTTTAAAAATCTTTATAACGATCATATGAAGAATAATATATAGATTTCAATTAGAACTTTGATTTTTATTTTTCCATAATCTAAGTAATTAATTATTTACTGAATTCTAAGTAAATATCTGTAGTTAAGAATATAATTGTTTTAAACTGCGATAATTACTTATTTTTAAATTAAACTATAAAAACTAAAATATCGAACAATCTTTCAGAAAAATCAAAATGCAGAGAAAAAAAGAAATAATTCGTGTATTAAATGTTATTTTCTGTACAAAATTGGGTGCAGCCTTGGCTCCTCACCTTCCGGTTTTGTGCGATCAATAATGGCCGCTCTAACATAAAATAATTTTGAATCGTCATGAATGGACAATTTTTGCACTCGATTTGGAGGGATTCCGCCTTCATCAGCAATCAATGAATGCAATTTTTTTTGCATGCTGTTCATCATTGCTGGATGTAAATCTCCTGCAAAAAAAAGAACGATTACATTGCGTTTAAATGGCAAAGTTTTTCAAAATCTCACGCAAAAGTTGTTCAAATGAAAATGCCGGTAAACTGTTGGCTACAATTTTATTTAATGAATGTCTTTAATTTTACTCCCTCTGGTATCTTACTTCCTATATCATTTATTTTCTAAGATGTGAGAGTTTTGCAGAATGCTTTCGAGGAATAGAGCACCAACCTGCCTATCAGTTCTTTGTGTCCGTAAAATAAATGCAATGAAAAATCTTAGTTAATATTTTTAATAACAGCCATTAGTAGAAAAATAATTTCTTTTCATTTAACAACCAGAAATTGCAGCAGATAAATACATACAGGGCGCGCTAACTTATTTGTTGTACATTTTTAATTTCACGTATGCGCTTTGTTTCGAATGCACAATGTAGTAGGGTCAGTTGGGCACCGACTGTGAAAAAAGAGCAAATGATGCAATTAAGTCCGCCAGAAATTTGGAAATGGCATGTTTTACTTTTTAGCATTCGCACCGGAAGTCCCAACATCTCAGAGTGTTTTAGCTGTAAATATGAGAACAGCGCAGATGATTCGGAAAATGTTGGATGATATGACCCACCAAAATTGACATAAACAAAGGACATTTGACACATTGCGTACTTTACGAGTTCAAAAAGGTTTTGCTATATTTAGAAATGGTGAGGAATATTTTCAATGCCTATTGAAATCAAGTCTAAAGTATCAAGAATTTATTAATGTTTACTCAGTTTCCATCAGGAAATCTGGCTCTCAAAGATTTGCCTCATTGCGAAAGAGCGACTTTAATTGACAATCTTGTTTTCTACGCCGTAACTGAAAAATGCTTGAAGCTGGTGGCGTGAGAAATATAACACCAGTTCAATACCAACCATGCAACAATCATAACCCACTTCCGTGGTCGAACCTGTTTTCATGTTTGTCATTAAAAACAAGTCATGACACCGAAAATTTCTGGAAAGGATTTTCAGTGTTGAAAAATTGATCACCTATAATAATATTCAGCGAAAGACACAGTTGATATACCCCATAGAAAAGCCTGTGCCTGTTCCAAACCCAGGATTATACCCTGCGGAAGTGATGCTCTTTGTTTAGTGTTGAAAGAAATGTGTCGTTTATTATGATGTGTTAAATTACAAGTATAGTAAATTATGAAAGTTAATTTTCTCAATTGGAAACACAAGACAAAACTATGTTGACAAATCGAGTTTCACTAATCAATTGAAAATGTATTTTTGCATGACAAAACAAAACCATTTGTCAATATTTCTGAGATTAGGTAGTATTTACAGTATTTACATTAATCGGACTATTGAACTCATCTTTGTTTCCATTTGTACGACGTTTCGGGCGTTGTACGCTCCGACTTTCTTCAGGTGCTAGGAAATTCGAACCGAACCATTTATTACAATCACTGGGGTATACATGGCCTAGTGGATATAGACGTTGGTTAGTTCCTGACTTAACTCTTAGAGTTGTGATTTCAATACCGGGCTACAGCAGTAGTGAAAAAGTAACTTGCAGGGTTTGCGGGAGATAACTCATGACTTTCAATCGTGGCATTACGCAAGGAATGAGAATGATATTCCCCAATGATTGTAATGTTATTGTCCGAATAATGAAAATACTGTAAAACAAAACCATATGTTGCAAAATTCATGTAAGAAAAGTATTTGTCCCTGAATACAAAAGTTTTATTTTATCCACTCTCGTCAAATCATTATTTCCTCGACAGGAAAAGAGTCATCTCTCATAAAGAGGTTAAAAAATAAGTTATAATTTTAATCAACTGAAACAATTTGAACGTCATGAGCATTAAATAGTTTAGGCCATGAAAACCGAAGAAATAATGACCTGAATTAAAATTATTTAATTAGTCAGTCAGTTAAGTGCCATACGTGATACAAGCTTTGGGCGATCATGTCTCGAAAGAGAAATGACTGACTGGGCAGAAGATTATCCCGCAGTAGGTTGCCATTGCTTTCTGCAGTAGACTGGTTGCCGATCAAGGCTATAGAACCCAATCTGTCCTATTATTTGATTCATAGCTAGAGGGGGAAGGGATGCATGATACTATTAAGTAGTAATCAGTGGGGAATCAGTTTATAACTTTATAACAATATAAAACTGATCCCTTACTTTATGCCCAGTAGAAAATTTAGTCATGTTTTCAATTATTATATTCAGTCAGTCAGTTAAGTGCCATACGTGATACACGCTTTGGGCGATCATTCTTCGAAAGAGAGATGACTGACTGGGCAGCAGATTATCCCGCAGTAGATTGCCATTGCTTTCTGCGGTAGACTGGTTGCCGGCCAAGGCTATAGAACCCATCTGTCCTATTAAATAATAGGACAGATTGGGTTCTATAGCTGGAGGGAAGAGATGGATTAATACCTTTCCAAAGGGTATTTGTGTGTAAGTGAATGCAAGGAATTCAACTGGAATTCGAACACGGTTCCCTGATTTGTCGTTCCGAGTCGATATCCACTGTACCACAACGCACATTCATTTAATTAACTTACCATTAAATATAAGCTAAGTAGTGCTGCTTCATTTCAACATTCAGGCACTTATTTATTTCATTCATTATGCTCTGAAGATTTACAAAGGATAAGTTTTCATGTACGGTTAACAATAACGATCTATTTACTAATTACCTTTATTTAATAAGTAAACAATTTTGCGAGAAATAGGTAAACAGGTTTGACTCTCCATCAAATTACAAAAGTATTAGTTTTAATAAAAGGCTAATACTTTTCTTAATTAAAATCAAATAATTGCCATTGCTTACCTGGAAATCCAATCTTAAAATAGATTTCCGTGTTTCTGCTATAGCATTGTGGGATACTGAACGCGTCGGGATTCACTTCATTCGTAAAATCGATAAAATTGTAGGTGTAATAAGGTGTCATATTCGAATCAAAGCCCTAAAACAAAAATTTCAAAGACTTTAAATATTTCAGTCAGACACAAGTTTCAAGGTTTAAGAGGTCGGGGAATGTAAAGTTCACGAGGGGAGTCGATGGATCAACGCTTTGATCAAATACTGTAAAGGATTAATTATGATATTTATTTGATTTTTTTCGGGGATTAGATACTTACGGGATCTTTCAAAGTATTTCCAATGTGACACGTTCTATTCAGGATCATCCGCAAAGTCAAATGAATAGAGAAATACCTGCATTTTTAGCTTCAAAATTAATTATTGGCTTTAAATGGCATGTCCCAAGAAATCGAGAGTTTCGGTGAAAAATAACTTTGAAGAAAATGCCAAAAATCGAGATATAGATTATCCGGTGAAACTAAGAATGTCTCAAATCAACTTTGCAATTAATATTAAGTAAATTAAATGCTATATTTATACTATTATTTGGTAACTCATTTAAGGAATTCTATTTCCTAGTAAAATAAAAGAAACGAATAAAATACGACAGATTTCATATATGACAATTTTTAATTTAATAATTTCATGTATGACAATCTTTAATTTAATAATTTCATGTATGACAATCTTTAATTTAATAATTTCATGTGTGACAATTTTTAATTTAATAGTCTCATACATGACAAAAGTTATTCTTGTGTCTTTATAGGCGTCACTTTTCAACTCTGACTTTCATTCGTACAATTTATTACCAGATGGTTATGGAAAAATCAAAGAAGTTGAAATTTGCAAAATAACGATTTATTTTTTTCTTAAAAAGGATTCCAACTTCACTTTATAAATATTTTCAACAGTAATGAAAAATTGTAAATGCTTCTTGTGTTACAGCAACAATCAAACTCATAATGTTGCAACTTTATATTGTACAGTGTACACTCCTATTGTGTCACAGCCAAACTCTTAATGTTGCAACGTTTTATTCCTAAAACAATTATATAACTTCGTTTCAAATTTCGAAGAAACTTTCCGTTTACAGAATGTAAAACACTTACAGATGTTTGTGCATCTTTAATAAAAACTTCTATCATGATTGGAATGCTGCTTAACTGTTCGTCAGGTCCACCCAAGTCGGGATAAAGCCTCCAGTCGTCCTAAAAAAAAGAAACGATGATATTTTCTTGAACTTAAAAATAATTTTAAAAAACGCACGGCCTCAATATTTTTTCGTCGTCAGTATGATCTTAGATTATTCATTACATAAGGCTATAAGACTAAACTCTTGCCTTTATATTGATTTAAAGAAAAAATACAAACAGTCTTTAAAAAAAACGCCAAAACTGATTTTAAACAGCACTAAAATTTAAAAACAGTTATAGTTTGAATCGCAAAATAAAAATATTTTTATCTAAATATTTGGTATATAAGTCATTTGAACTTTGTAATAATAAAATGATAAATAAAAAAAAATCCTTTTCACAGTCTATGTTCGTAACAAAATTGACTGACATTTAGTTTACACGTTTAATCAGTTTTGCAGTTCGAAGGTCAATTCTTAAAATTTTGTTCTTTTTGCAAAAGTTAAAAACATTTAAGTAGGTACCTCCAAAGAGTCGCTGAAAAAACAGTATAGTATGAAGGAAAAAGACCCCAAACTAAATAAAAACAAAGTTTTATCGGCAAAATGTTTATATTATCATTAAGAGGATAGATCAAAGCATTTTTAATTATTTATTAATTTTTTTTAATTATTTCTAACACGTTCGAAATGATTGTAGAAATCTTTTTTCTTCTAAATTGACGCATAGTTTATTACGTAAAAAACGTAATATTACGCAATGCACTTTTTTGACCGTGAAAGACACATTAATTTAGAAATTCTTGCAAAAATCAAATATTGGTCGGATTTTGAGGAAAATTTCAGGACTTATTCATAATTGACTTAAACAATTTTGAAATAATTATTTTTAGTAAAATATTGGTAAAAATACTTTTTTTTACATATGTAACCCCCCCACCAAATAATTTCCAGAAATGCTTAAAAATTCGACAATGGGCCACAATAAACCTAATATAATTAAATTCAGGAGTCATTGGGGAATGCTAATCAACCGTCTTTTTTTTTCTCCAATAGTCCCCGATTTTCTACTAAGTAGGTCCGAATTGCGAAAAATGCAATAACTATGCCAATTTTTATTTGGATAAACTTTTGATTGCTTTTATGAACAATATAAATTATGCATATCATCGTCTGAGAAGAAAAAAAATTCAATGAATAATGAATTTTTACAAGAATTATTTTCATTTTTTTTTTTTTTTTTATAATAATATATAAAGTTTCAAAAATATTTTTAAATTTCTTTCTTAACTGGGTGGGCCAGGGAAAGAAATTAATGTATGAAGACTACATTTAATAATCGAAAATTGAAAAGCAATAATTGCTGAAAGCTGTGTTAAATTTTTATTTTTAACATAAAAAAAAAACGATTTGTATGATTAAGATTTATATCAAATTCGTCTTCCATACTTGGCATTTTTGGCCGGCTACTGTAAATCATATCATTAGCACTTGACAAGTGTTGACATATGTGATAACAAGGATACCGTAATTGAGAAATGCTTTTTTTTAATATTTCAGAAAGTAAGCAAATAATTCTTGTTTCAAGCCAACTTAAGGTAAGTTTAAAGTCGGTAATTAGAATAAAACAATGTGTCAGCGAGGTGGATTTTATTTTTGTAAGATTTTTTAAAACTTTTAAAACGGCTTCTGTTTACAATCGATGAAAAATGGCGGAACAATTGAAATTTTAACAACTTTTTTAAAAAAATTTTTATTCCGATCAATATAATTTCGGTTTGAAATACACCAGGGTATTTTGCTTACTGTAATTAGTAAATTTAATCTCTTGACTTTAAATTAAAGCTAAAATTATAACATCAAGAAAACTTTTTTTTTATTTTTAAAAATTAAATTTAAATTGAGGTATCAAAAATAAGTGGAGGTACTTACATTTAAGGATACAAATGTAGTTATTGAACTTTGTTGGAGTTTTGGGTAGCCGCGTATACTAGTGAGCCAGTCATGAGCTGACTCATTTGTGAGTTCACCAATAGAAAAGTTAACCAATCAGAAGGCTTAAAATATTCAATGCGACGTGTATAAAGGCGACAATATTTTCCCGAGTATTGGCGATATAGTCAGATTCAGTAGAGTGTCTGACTCGTGAGTGTTAATCTTTGACGTTGTTTCATTGAACAGATTACGTACTGCGCTGTATTCTATATTCATAAACTGCGGTGGACATGGTCAACAAACTTTTTTATTCAATATAAATTAAATATAAAATTAAGAGCAGGCTTGTAAGATTTGGAATAACAGGTTATTGAGCGAAAAGAATATTAATCTGACAAATAAATATATAGTCTATATATTTAGCATACGTGATAATTAAAAATGTATATAATTTCTATTATATTTCTATCTACATCTCTTGTTTAAACAATCAAAATAAATAAAAAATGTTCTACACTAGATAAGAGTAGGTTTTTACGCTAACCATAAAAATGAAGATGATTCAAGTTGGGCTAGATGCAATCGTCTTCATTACTAAATATGCCAAGTGGCTCCAATAATCTGGGACTTTGAAATTATGTCGGTGACATTCATTGGATATATGAATGCTTCTCCTGTTAATGCTTCCTAGTCATTCTTGGGAAAGTTGATTTTTGTTTTGTTTTTTCGCATTTTCATCTCTCTCTGGCCATACCAATTTTTTTTTAAATAATGTATAACTACTCATCAATAGTCAGTTGTCTTCAAAGTGAAAGAAAATCATATTTTAGCTCTTATTTCTCTGTTTTTCTAAAGCCAGATTTATCAGCAAATATAAGAACGATTACTGCTATCTGGGAAAAGAAGCTTCAAACTCATCGACAATTTAATCATCGACGATTTTAATCTTCCCTTTTACCTCGGCAGCTCTCCAGACAAAACATTTATCTCTTTTGCACACGACGGCCATTGACATTATTAGTTTTTCAACAATTATCAATGCAATCTCACACATTTATAAATTTTTAATAAACAAGTAATAGATCACAGGTTACACTTGATGGTACTTTTTGTAATAAACAGAAAAAGAAAACTCAGAAGTTCTAAGGCGAAATATGTGTTCATTGACTATTCGTTAACTCTTTATTGCATAATGGTTACAATTGTAACAAAGGTTAGAAAAGGGTTACACTTGTAACCAATAGGCAACAAAGGTTAGAGAAAGGTTACAATTGTAAGCAATATGCAACAAGGGTCAGAGAAATGTTACAATTGTAACCAATATGCAATAAAGTTTAGAGAAAGGTTACAATTGTAACCAATATGCAACAAAGGTTAGAGAAAGGTTACAATTGTAACCGATATGCAACAAGGGTCAGAGAAATGTTACAATTGTAACCAATATGCAATAAAGTTTAGAGAAAGGTTATAATTGTAACAAATATGCAAAAAAGGTTAGAGAAAAGTTACAAATGTAACCAATATGCAACGAAGGGTTAACTTTTAAGCGCTGGATATAATTGAATTAAAATAAATTATTTGTTAGTCAGGAAAAACTTACAGACATGAAATAAAATACAAAAAGAGCGCTTTCGATCTTGTTGTTGGGAAAAGAAATGTTTAGCTGAGTCATAAACACGTCACAAATTATATCTCGCCGCTTTTGCTACAAAAGAAAAGAAAAAACATTAACACAACTACTCTTTCATTGACAACAAGAATTAATACAACTGCAACATGATTTTAAAAACGTTGTCGAAATAAATAGAATAACTAATGTAAAATATCGTAAATAATTGTGCAAATATGTCAGGATCGATAAAAGAATGCTAACAAGTGTTGGTCAAATATCTTACTAAACACTACTTTATGACAGGCGCCCGAAAACTTATATATCATTATCTATTCTCTGTTTTTCATTTCAACGGTGAAAACGCGAGCGAATATAAAGTAGTTTTAAATGAAACAAGAAATTAAACATAAAGCGATTTTATATCAGTAGCCAAAAAGAAGTAGAAATGGAAAAATATTGCGGCTTTCTGACGAAATGAAGTGCACTTAAGTAGGGAAGAACATAAAAAGTGATGAAGAACACAAAATAGTGAAGAGGATGAAACTGACGAAGAGAGATAAACTGACAAAGGGAACAAAATTGTTGGGAAGAACTTAATTGACGAAGGAGGATAATGACGAAAAGAACTAAAGTGACAAAGGAGACTAAAGTGATAGGAAGAACTTAATTGACGAAGGAAACTAATGACGAAAAGAACTAAAGTGACAAAGGGGACTAAAGTGATAGGAAGAACTTAACTGACTAAGGAGACTAATGATGAAAAGAACTATAATGACAAAAGGGACTAAAGTCATAGGAAGAATTAATTGAGGAAAAAGACTAATGACGAAGAGCTCTAAAGTGACAAAGAGGACTAAAGTGATGGGAAGAATTTAATTGATGCAGGAGACTAATGAATAACAGATCCAAAGTGACAAAGGGGACTAAAGTGATTAGAAGAACTTAACAGACAAAGGAGATTCATGACGAAAAGAACTACAGTGACAAAGGGGACTAAAGTGATGGGAATAACCTAATTGAAGTAATAGATTAATGATGGAAAGAACTAAATGACAAAAGGGAATAAATTGATGGGAAGAACTTAATTGACAAAGGAGACTAATGACGAACAGATCTAAAGTGGCAAAGGGTTTAAAGTGATAGAAAAAAATTAATTGACGAAGGAGACTAATGACGAAAATAACTAAAGTGACAAAGGTGTCTAAAATGATGGGAAGAACTTATTTGACGGAGGAAACTAATGACGAAAAGAACTAGCAACTGTGTAAATTTTCAAGAAAATCGGTTCAGCCGTTTCGGAGTCTATAGGTAACGGACACACACACACACACACACAGACACACACTCACACACAGACAAAGTTCCATTTATAAATAAGTTTAGATACACATATTTTGAAAGATGAAATTTCAATGCATCTTTCTATGAGATTCGTGTGTGGATTGTGAATATTAAATGTTTGAAGTTAAAAGTGAAAATGAACAAAAATTGGATGCAAATTTTGTCATTTCGTGTTCATTTATTTTCAGAAAGAAAAAGGAACGCTGTACATACAGCAAAAAATAAGTGCAGTTTATGAAAATGGTGTCATAGTTGAGTTCCTATGTGGTTTGCTATGTTCAGAAACAAATTTTTATCTAGTAAAACTGAGAAAGTTCTAGCAAGATTACAATCATATCCCTATAAAATTATCTTAATAGAAAGAACTTCAATTCTGTAGAAACCAGTAAATAGCCCTTAGACAAGTACATCATGCAGGAAGATGCCAACTTCTAGCTACAGGGAAGCATGAAGGTAGCGAAAGATAGAGAAACAAAATGGCAGATATGTGCTGAAATAAATCTATGTACAAATATCTAAATCCTTGAAATTCACTTTAAAATGCTATAAATTTTTGTTCGATACAAAATATAAACCATTTTCCCAGACATAGATTCTGTTCAATAATTGAATGAACAGTCTTCCAGCGAAACATTCTTTGCAACTCGAACCCTACTGAGGGCGAAAATCAAAGTCTCATTGACTAAAGAGACACCTTGAAAGTAGAAGAGATTGCAAATTCTCATTTTTTATTTACTTAAATTTTATGTTTAATAGTTACTAAAATACTTTTCAACAAACTACACAAGTATTCTTAATTCTTCTTTTGTATGCAAAAGAACCTAACTTTTAAAAAAATGGAAGAAAGTGTTAGTTTCCCTACAACAAAATGATCAACTATTTTTTAAATGATTTTTACCCACTTTCTTATCGGCTTTTTGAAAAGATTTTAGTATCAATAAAACAATTGTTGTCATGGCAAATAAAATAGAAGCACAAATATATCAGTCAATGTTTTCTTTATAAACAGGCTTATATTATACATTCAGCGAAGACAATCAGCTTTTAATATAGGGAGAATACTAGACTAATCAAAATAATTTCTGATTTTGCCTCCTCTGCTACATAAAGATAAAAGTTAAGATATAATCTGAAAACATCCAAATACAAAATGATTTGCGACATTTTATTAATATATTATAACTTTACAGAGAGCAGGTATCACAAATGCTGAAAAACCTCCCCAGTATTTTAAAATACCTACAATCATTCATTCGAGTTGCATAACACATAGTATGAACGAGGTAATGTTTTTCATTAATTGCATCGCCTTTGACAGATGAATTCTAGATGAGTCATTAGTTATGAGTTGCAAATCAAATGCAGCTGTTATCTATTCATTTTCTATTCAAATTTAGTGTTATTATTTCGATTTGTAAGTGTCATGGCGGCATCACCCATCCAACGGGATGAACTCTTCCAACCACTACATATACCTCCTCTCAAAGAGGTGAGAGTGAGTGGCTAGTAGATAGCCTAAGCAAAACACCCTTAACATAGCCGAGAGTCGTCTACGAACACTGATATCGTAACGACCATTCGAGAATCGAAATATAGTATTACTCACTAACCGTATTATCGTTCTAATAACAAAGTTCTAAATGTTGTATTTTGCTATGTTTAATATATATTCGTTATTTTCTATTTTGGTTGTTCTGATTTATTCTGGCTGGACTTTTTACCGGGTCCACGACAGTAAAGTAAGCATTTTAATTGGATTTTTCTGTGTGATGTAATGGAGGAGCAATATATCGACATTATGATAAAACAATGAATGTTGGATGTTGGAAGGATAATTTTAATTGGAATTTTCCAATTTGAAAGTGAGGTGATGACTTTCGCAGAATGTATCAATGAAATCAAATAAATCTTCAAATAAAAATAATCCATCACACGCTTTAAATTAGTTAACTTCCCTACCTGTTCAATATAAGTAAATGATATGTCGTTTTTTAACAATGCCAAAGGATCTCGCATTTGAAGATTAATGTACTTTCCTGTATGGACCGGAGTGAAAAAGACGCTGTCATCAATTTTGCTTTGTTTGATTGGACCCACTGAACAATTCTTCAAAACATTATCAATCGTATAAACAACACCTGGAATGAACAAAAATCTTTTTGCAATTAATTTTCAATGAAGCCAATGCATTTCCAATGGATTCCAAAACTTCATTTCATTTTTAAAAGAATGCATTTTCTTTTATTGAATAGTTTAGCGACCAGCACTGTCGTAATAAAATATATGTCGTAATAAAATATATATTGTTTTTATTTTCTAATTTAAACATAGTTTTTCCCAAGTTCAAAAGAGTAGACTACTCTGCGAGGGTTGTAGTAAATATACAAGAATTATTTAGCGAGATGAGTTTGCTAACCATCACTATATGTCATATTCTTAGTTTAAAAAGTTAACAATCTTTTATCTAGTATGGGAAGACATATTTGTTAGTCATGACTAATTAAAAAATCACTTATTTGACTTTTATAAAATGATGGAAATTCAGAATTTCATTGGGAGGCGAATAACGCGAATAGTTTTAGCCGCTTTCTTTATTCTTGTAAATCATTCGTCTTCACTAGATTCCTCAAAAATGTTGTTTTGGCGTAGAACCAGACAATAAATTCGTTTTTGTATCAATTTCAAAATATTACATTAACTTTTGAAGAAAGTGAATTAACCTTACCAATTTTTAAATCATATACTTCGGTTACTGGATATCCAGTCAAAGGGTAACTGTTCGGGTGGAAATCTTGACGTAATAATTTATTGCTGTCGTCGTACCAAACCTTAAACACCAGGAAGACATATAATTAAAACCGATTTCATGGGTTAAATTGTGTGTTTTAAGGAGATTGAACGTAATATTTTGTATTGATCACCAAACTAAAACCTTTAACTTGTAAAGATTGAATAAAAATACGAAATAAAATAAAAATACAAAATAAAATAAAAACTACGAAATAAAATAAAAATGCAAAATAAAATAAAAGTACAAAATATAATAAACATAAAAATCTCCCATGAGTCCTCTGACAGGAAAGACAATTTACGCATGTGCAAAAAGAGAGGCTTCCTGCCGCCAAAAATAAACTCTACCTCTATTTCTGTTGAACTTTGACTGATAAAGACGTGCCGACTGTTCGGGAAGGAATTTCCCCAACAAGAGGTCGTTGGACTCAAAGAATAAAATCAGTGTCCAAACTGTCCCTCTAGTGTTTCTGTATCTTTCATTTTCTCTTTGCCTATTTGTTTCAGCGACGAAAGCTATTCAACAAGTTTTGGGTGTTTAGGTGAAAGAACCAACCCGGGAAACTTCACCCACAGCAACGTCAAATATTTATAAATGCTTTTCACATTTATAAGTTATTAATTATTTTGTCAAAGCATTTACTAATATCAGAGATGGGTACTTATATGTCAGTTCTTATAGTACTGCATCGTTTCTTTAAAAGGGTCATTTCATTTGTATATGCTGACTAGCAGTATAGCCCGGCGTTGCTCGGGTCTAATGAAAGCTTTAAAACTAATCCGTGGTCCTGGAGCTCAAACTCTTTGGACGTTGGCATGAAAGACTAAAAAGCAATAGTTGTTTCCAGTTAAAGCGAAACCGTAGACTGAAAGAAAAATGAATGGATGTAGGTCAAATTTTGAAGTTTGGTGAGAATCGGATAAAAATTGTGGATTTGTATAAAGGACATACAGACAGATAAACAGACACACATACAAACATCTTACCTTTTATATATATATTATCGATTTTCTGCACTATTGTAAGAACTGCAACCTTGAAACTTCTGAATATCGTTTCTTATGTCTTTGTCTATGAGTATATCAAATTTGATTAAAATCAGACCACTCCTTCTATAACCCGATGTTTTCGATTATCGATTTTCGATATTTATCGGGGGTACCTTGACACAAAACCTAGCTAAGAACACTCGCAGACGCTTATAGTACAACTGTGTAAATTTTAAAGAAAATCGGTTCAGCCGTTTCGGAGTCTATAGGTAACGGACACACACACAGACACACACACAGACAGAGACAAAGTTGCAGCTATAAATAAGTTTAGATTACAAAAATCTTACTCATTAATTTATTTTTTTAATAATTTGTAATTCTTTTCTTTTTTTTTTTTCTTTGGTCCACGAAAATTTGTAAAATATATGATTTTGCCTGAACTTGGAAATTTTTTGAGACCCATAAATTTTTACAATTTTTTGTGCTTCAAACCGATTTGGGTGACCTTTTTTCTTGACATTTTTTAATAACATCGAATGAAAACGTAATCAAATCGGATGGAAAGAACGAAAATATTAATTATAAATTTAGGGGTCTCGAAAATTCCAAAGCTAGATAAAAAAAATAAGTAAGAAAACAAAATTTGAAAAAACATTTCTTCATTTCTTATCTAAGCGAGTTGAATTTAATGACAATCTTGTTTAATATCTGCAACAGACAATCAAACTGATTTGTATTATAACACTAACTCTGTAGTCATCTTCTCGATCGTAGAATTGTATAGTCGACCTGCTAAACAGAAGACAAAACTTTGATTCTCCACTAGGAAAGCGCAACTTTTAACTTCGATGTGGCTAAGAATAAAAATCGATAGTTACACGTGGGCTTACCAGACATTGTCGAATAGATGCGAATATCGATCATTCGTAATCGCCCTTTAATAAGCTAAATCCATGACGTGCAGAAAATTAATTCTGCATCTTTTTTAGTTGAAACTTTTTAAAAAAATTGATGATAAAATTGGCAGACTGTCAAAAGTTTTTAAGACAACGATAATCTACACCAGCTGAAATGAAGTGTTTTTCTGTGGATGATTTAACCTCATCCAAGCAAACATTTGGATTGTAGATGAAGAGAAATAGTCAAATGCCAATGAAAATGGAAGAATTTGAAAAAGTCCTTCCGTGTATGTTGCCATTAGTTTCTGCGGTTGCTAACCAAGGCTACAGAACCCAATCTATCCTATTATTTGACTAATAGCTACAGGGGGGAGAGATGTATGATATTATTAGGTAATAATGAGTGGGGAATCAGTTTATTACTTCATAACAATAGAAAACTGATCCCCCACTTTATGCCCAGTAGAAACCTTAATCATGTTTTCAATTATGATATTCAGTCAGTCAGTTACATGCCATACGTGATATACGCTTTGGGCGATCATGTCTCGAAAGAGACATAACTGACTGGACAGAAGATTTTCCCGCAGTATGTTGCTATTACTTTCTGCAGTAGACCGGTTGCCAATCTCTCCTGCTATTTGACCCATAGCTAGAGAAAAGAGAGGGATTAATACCTTTCCCAAGGGTATTTGCGTCTAAGTAAACCCAACGAATTCAACTGGAATTCGAACTCGGCTCTCCGATTTCTCGTTACAAGGCGATATTCACTGCACCACAATGCACAGCCTAAATATTCAAATATTAACGGTCAAAAATGTCTTGCTTCATTTTATGGTTTCAATACCAACAATCGCATACTTCTTTCGTTCTTTTTTTTAATCTGGATATAATTCCAAAACACAAGATTAAATTAATTTTGGGCTAATAACTTCATCGATAATCTCATTTGAAAACCTATTTTCTTAAGCTTGCAGTCATTTTAAAAAGAGACGCAAGTATCAATTATGAGGTTTAATATCTTCTTCTTCTATTTGCCTTGTCCCTTCAGGACGTTCCGTCATTCACCTGATTAGGTCCTTCAAATATGTTATCCGTTGCTTTCCCCTGTCTCTTTTTCCCTCTATCTGGCCTGTTAGTATCAGATTCTCCAAGCCCTCCTTCCTCAGTGCGTGTCCCAGGAACTTCAGCTGTCTCTTCCTGATCCTCAGTATTAATTTCCTTTTTGTTTCCATCATTTCCAAGACCTCATCATTGCTCACATGCTCGACCCATGATATTCACAGCATCCTTCTGTAGAACCACATTTCAGTTGCTTCAAGTTTTTCCTTCATCTTTGATGGTATTGTCTAGCATTCACTGCTATATTGAAGGGCGTACAGCACGTAGCAATCCAGTACTCTCTTCCTAGTTTCTAGCGAAATTGTCCTGTTTCTTAATACTTTACTCGACTTCTGGAATGCTTCCTTCGCCATGCCAATTCGCCTTCGGATCTCTGTGTCGCACTTTCCATCTTCTGTTATAACCTTTCCCAGGTATTTAAATTTTTGTGTCTGCTTGATTCTGGTATCCCCGACCTGTATTTGGCATTATTTTGGGCTGCCCTTTTTACTGATGACCATGCATTCGGTTTTCGTGCAGTTTATTTCTAGTCCTTTCCTGTTACTTTCTTCTGCTACCTTCTGTAGGAGGTCTTCTTTTCTGTGTCTGCTATCACCACTGTGTCATCTGCGTACCTTAAGTTGTTTAAATTGTGGCCTCCGATTACGAATCCAGGCATAACTTCTCGGGTCCTCAAAATATTCTCGCTGTACAAGTTGAACAGATCCGGTGAAAAGATACATCCCTGTCTTACGCCCCTTTCTATCTTTGTATATCTACTCAATTCATTACCTGTCCGTATGCAAGCGGTTTGCTGCCAGTAAAGATTCTTGATTACTCTCAAGTCTTTCCCAAATATGTCAAGGCTTCCGAGCATCTCCCTCAATTCTTTGTGGCGTATTTTGTCAAACGCCTTCGCATAAGCAATTAAGCACAGGTATAAGTCCTTCATTTGTATTGCCCTTTCAGAGAGCATCCTAATTATAAATGTGGCATTCCTTGTTCCCGTGTCTTTAACGAAACCACACTGTTCTTGTCCTATCTCTGGCCTGATTCTGCTTCTCGCTCTGTTCATCAGGATTCGGACGATCAGTTTTGTTATATGGCTCATTATAAAAGTATGAATTTATATCGATCAATGGTTGAGATGTTGAAAAGAAATATCCACTGAATGAAAATGTCAAACATTAGTTCGTCAGTTGTTAACAGTGTCGAAAAATCAATAGAACGAAATAATAATATTCTGTGTAGTCATTGTATCGGGCCAGGGTGTTTTTTTCCGCCTGAATACATCCTACACATATAGAAATCAACCATCCGTCCGTGCATGGAATACTGCTGTTCATCTCAGTATTTTTGACAAGCTCCAAAGGAGAATCGGTAATGTGATAGGTACTGACTTCTCACCAACGGGATGTTGCTTCCCTCTGTCTGTTCTATAAATATTTTCATAGCTTCTGATCCGACGAACTTAACTCACTGGTACCTCTGCCACAGGGGTTTACACGTGCAACCAGGATGGCAAATGGGTTCCACCCATTCTCAGTTAGATCAACCAAATGTCGATGACAATTCTACTCCATCAGCTTCTTTTCTCGCACTTTCCGCTTGTGGAACTCTCTTCCATATTCTTGCTTTCCTGACGGCTACAACCTCCAGGAATTTAAATGCAATGTCAATACCCATCTCTTAACCACTTGACTCTAGTTCTTTCTACATTAACCTGTATATCTTTTCCTTTCTCTCTACCTTTCCAAATGTCATTACACCTATATTCTCATCCTTTCTCTGACACCCCCTGTAATTAGTTCTTCTCTTTACTCTCCTCCTATCTAATCTTTTACTCTTATGTATCCCCCCGCGCATCAGTGGCGTTACCGTCTTGCATGGGGTGAAACGATTAAAAAAACATTTAAAAAATCTAAGGAAACATCTTCAAAATTTCAGCAAGATGAAATGCGTGATCAAAAGCGAATCAATCAAATCATATGGTACGCTAAAATTCTTAATTCATCAAAATATTTGGGCTACGTACCAAAAAACTTGAACTTACCTTTGAAATTTCAACATTAAATAAATTTGCGTCGATGATTTCGACCGTATAAGAATAAGCGTCCGGAATTTCTGGCGGCTTCGCTGAAACGTCTGCTCCTTCACATAACACTGTTGTTGGCATCTTGGGAAAAAAACAGATTTATTAAACGCATATTTACACGTAATATTTGCAATTCCGTCTCTCAGTGGATTTTCTTCTCCCAGCCCCAACTTCAACCACCCAAAGAATTAAATAAAATCTGTCAAAGTTTTCAGAGTCTTTTAAAAATTTACTTGTTCTCATTTCTAATCAGCTTGAAATTGGTAAAAGGATATTTCAAGTGTATTTTTGACACTTCGATATATAAGTCACTATTCTTAACACTAGTTTGTTCTTAATTTTGAAGTTGTAAATAGTTTTTAAAGCTGGTTTGAAATCGTAAAAAAAAATCTATCAATTTCTTCTAAATTGATAGGTCAAGCTCAAAAATATTAAACATTGTGGATCAATAATTTATTTGAATATATGCGTTTATCTTTGTTATTTTAAACTAAATTAAACGACATTTAGTAACTATCAATAGAATTATCCTTTTTCATTTTAATAAAGTCTTTTCTTTATCTCATCAAATAAAGATCGCATTTATTAATCTTTAGTAGACCTTCGAACAGAATCATATATCTCTTATCAAAAGCAAATTCGACAATTTAACGGTTATCAAAGAGTTGAGATATTTTCAGCTCTGTTGTCTCATTGTTTTCTTTATCAATATTTCAGAATTTCTCAACTATCGGTTGGGCGTGTTTTTAACAAGTAGCCTATGTAACCGCATTTAGGGCGTGGGCGTATTTTTATGACATGTGACGGTATATAGAGTTCATTTTTTTTATAATCATTTTTTTAAAACTATGGTCTTTTATATGCCAATATTTTATTGTGGGAAATATATTCCTGAAGACTCCTTGTGTCTGTCCTCAAATCCGATAATATTTTTTCTATTTCTTACCTCAAATTCAACAGTTTCGTCTCTATACCAAATTTCATCACGATATTGGAAGAAGTAATAATCATAGATAACATGGAATGGTTTGTTTTTTACTTTTCCAAAAACATCGTAACGCACTGGGATATTTTGCTTCGTTCCGCCTTCACTGTCCCATCCATCTGCAAAATAATTCGGAAAGATATTTGCCTTATACTTTACGCAAGGTTGCTAGAAAACTGTCATAACAATATTTACTATACTGTCGGTTTTATCCTAGTAAGTTTTGAAAAAGGGCTGTCATAAAAATCGAAATGATTGAGTGTCTAACAACAGAACTGATACAAGGCTGACGAACTACAGATTTATTTCGTTATATTGCCTCTACTAGCGGTAAGCGGTAGGATGTTGTGGTGCAGTGGATATCGACTCGGAAAGACAAATCAGGGTGCCGAGTTTGAATTCCAGTTGAATTCCATGCTTTCACTTATGCACAAATACTCTTGGGAAAGGTATTAATCCGTCTCTTCCCTCCAGTTATAGGTTAAATAATAGGACAGATTGGGTTCTATAGCCTTGGCTAGCAACCAGTCTACCGCAGAAACCAATGGAAACCTACTGCGGGATACTGCTGATATGCTAACGACCATCACTGAGTATATATACCAGGCTCTCGACAAGAATGGTGAAGCTCGATATTTCCAAAGCGTTTGACAGAGTCTGGCATGCTGGCCTTCTACGCAAGCTGCAGAGCTATGGTATAACTGGATAATTGTTTGACCTAATCCAGTCATTCTTCTCTAATCGCACAATGAAGGTAGTATTAAACGGACATACCTCCCAAAACTACCATACGAACGCGGGTGTCCCTCAAGGCTCCATTCTTTGTCCTACGCTTTTTCTGATCTACATTGACGATCTCTCCGATGTTATAAGATCTCAAGTAGGCATGTACGTCGACGACACCACCGTTTACTCTGGCCTCGATCAAAAATCTGCTGAGACTGACAAAGCGAACCTCGCTGCCGAGCTTAAGAAGAACCTCCAATCTGTGGTGGACTGGGGTAAGAAATGGCTCGTAAATTCTAATGCTTCCAAAATGAAGCTGCTATCTATTAACCATCATAGACAATCGCGCCTACCCCCACCCATTAGCATGGAACAGGCTATCCTCCCTGAGAGTAAAACCCTACGCCTCCTTGGCCTCACACTCTCAGCGAACCTCAAGTGAAATGACTATATCGAATCCAGGCTAAACCCGCTGCTAAGAAGGTCGGTTCACTGTGCAGGGCCAGGAAGTTTTTCCCGTCTGAGTCCATCTTGCACATATATAAATCTACCATCCGCCCGTTTATTGAATACTGCTGCCACATTAGTCGGGTGCCCCTGCTATTCACCTCGGGGTTCTTGACAAAATCCAACGGAGAATCTGTAATATGATCGATACCGACTTGGCAGCTCGGCTGTAGTCGCTATCTCACCGGCGTGACGTGGCTTCCCTGTGCCTCTTCTATAAATACTTTCACGGCTTCTGCTCCAATTAACTTAGATCACTGGTGCCCCTAGGTATGAATTTACACGAGCTACTAGATTAGCAACTAGGTCCCACCTTTTTACAGTGAAACCGATAAAATGTAATCGTAATTTCTACTCTAACAGCTTCTTTTCACGCACTTCCCACCTGTGGAATTCCCTTCCATATACTTGCTTCCCTGACAGCTATAATCTCCAGGAATTTAAATGTAAGGTCAATAGACATCTATCACACTAACTCGCATCCATTCTCTCAAGCTCCTTTTTCATCTACTCCACCCCCATCCTCGGTATCTTCATCCATCTATTACCCTCCTCCTGACATTTCCTATAACTAACCCCTCTTTCTCATTATTCTCCCCTGTGTATCCTCCTGCGCAACAGTGGCAGTAGAATGCCTTGCATGGGGTGAGATGATTCAAAAAACCTTTTCTGCCCAGTCAGTCATGTCTCGAAAGAGACATGATCGTCCAAAACGTGTATCATATATAGCACTTAACTGACTAGCGGTATATATTACAAAAATACACTTTATAACTGACATTGTTTCAGTTTGGTGCAAGGTCATTTTACGGAGTTCCTTATAAAAAGAAACTGTTTATTCGCGAGACGAATATTGTGCTATTATTATTATTATTATTATTATTATTATTATTATTATTATCTTCGTTGTCACTCATCACAATACTATTTATGGTATTTAAATGTCATCAAAATACGAGAGCTATTCGAAAATTTGAAGTCCAAGATGAATTTGATTCCTTAACACTTTTTGTGGCCAATTTTTAATCTATGACTTGCTGATTCCTATGAAAAAGATTCACTTGATCTTACACAGTGCTTCTGTGGTGATACTAGGGACCGGATGTTTGCCTTCAGAGGTCCAGATAGCAAATGACCAAAACTGGTCTTTGCGTATCTGGGCTCCACGCAGATGTTCCGGTGGAAAAACAAAAATAAATAAATATCAATTTTTTTTACGGACCCTTTACGCGAGCTGACGTAAATTTTGTTTATCGTCCAATGGGAAGCCCAGAATTAAATCCGGGTGTGAATTCCCAAATGACTTGTTCGGAGTCCCGAAAACGAAATAAAAGGCCAACACGGGAAGCATCGCCAGTTGAAAAAATAGGAGCATAATTAACACGTCCCTTGACCACGTCAAGCCATCGCATTATGCTTGCCTCTCCTTTCTCTCTCATTATCTTCTTCACTGTTCACTGAGTCACTTACCCGAATGGACTGAGCGGAGACTTCAAAGACACTCCTAACAAACGAACGCACATGCGCACAAACATTTTTCGGCATTTACTGCTATGAACATTTTTAACGACCTTTGTATCAACCAAAAGACATTACTTTTATTTGTAAAAAAAAAAGAAATAATTGATATATATATATATATATATATATATATATATATATATATATATAAGGGTTAAATAAATCTGGCAAGAAGAAGCATCCTTGCTATGCTCGTATTCAATCAGGGTGCAATCTTTTTCTTTACTATCTTTGCTAATAATATCTGGGCGATTTGCTTTTATTGTTCGATATATGTTGATAGAAAAATCCCAGAGGATGGTAACATCTGTTGTCTCAACTACAGATCCAGGATGATGTTCATACCATTTATCAGTTGTTTTTATTCCGTAATGATGGCAGATCTTCCAATGCAGATATTGAATATTGTACTCATTGGGTGTGAGTATAGAGCATCCTGAGAGATGGTGATCGATAGTTTCACTGGATTGACCACAGAATCTAGAGTTTTGGTCTGTTCTGTTATACAAGATATTAGCTTGGTAGTTGCGCTTAAAGAGTCTCTGGTCTTCTGCACCAAGAATAAAACCGATAACTATTATTATTATTTTTATTGAAAATATGTTTTTAAAAAATCCCCCTGGTTAGAAGCGAGCTAATAAATTTCAAATCTAATCCAATTCCAGGTCTCAGTGTGTGTGGGGGGGGGGGGTGTAACGCACATACGAGGGAGTTGACTAGCGAGAGGTGTCTTTTCTTCTCTCTTCCCTGCGTTCTCTTAGGCAGGGTTAGGGTTACTCGAAAAAAAAACGATCCTATATAAACTAAAATTTCCACTTATTTTGCATTCTCGAATTCCGCTTAATTGCGTCATCTATGGCTAGACATATCCAATCTTTTCACCGATTATTGTCTTTGAAACCGGTTGCCTTTGACGTCATCACATTTTTGTTTGTAACTGTTTACAAATTCTGCCCTTGAAGCCGGCTGCCTCTGATGTAATCTCACTTTTGTTGGTCACTGTCTCTGATGTCAATCATATTTCTGTCGGTCACAGAAATATATTTCAAAATGACCTGTTACAACTATGGGTTTTGCATTTTTAGGGTAGAACAAATTTAAGAGCTTTTAAAAGACACCATTGTAAAATAACTGTGAGAACTGTTAATAAATTCAGTATCCTTTTTATCTAATCCTCATTAAAAGTGAATAGAATGTCTAACGTTCACAAACTATGGTCTAGTGACTGATTTTTTTCCAATATTGCGTTCGTACAGTTTAGTAAATATTTACGACTAAAGTTTGCCAAAATATTGAACAAAATTTTATTGTTAATATCTTTCGAACTATGTGGATATTTTGGAAACATATTTCATTTGAGAAAATAAATGACAAAAGTAGATTTAGTTGAAAGGTAATAATAACTTACTTGTAAAATAGGTGTCTATAGTCAAATCCGCGACGCCTTTTTTCAGTTGATATCGCCATTGAGAAGTTTCAATTCCGCGTATCACAATTGATTTATTAATCATTGTCTGTAAAACATTCAATTACCACAAAAACAGAGAAAAATTTTTCAACAAAGGTAAAACAGCTAAAAGAAAGCTACTGTGAAAATTGAAAAACTAAAAATATATTCAAAATAACTCTGTAGAAAAGAAAAAGACAATTAAGGAATTCATTAGTAATTTGTATAAAAGTGATTTGTTCGAATGTATGAACAACATGATTTTTAATATTAAAAGTGTAGTTCACTTTATTAATGCTTAACTTTGAATTTTTCTTTTATTAAATCACCTCAATTCGTGAAACTATCATAACACATATCAACTGGAAACACTGTTGACCTCTGCAACATGGAAACAAACTTAGAATATTAATGGACTTCCTTATCATATTGAATTTTTTTTAATGAAAAGTAATCTTTTTTAGCTTAATTCATTGAAATCGATTCATTTAACTTCGAGAAACATTTTCAAAAAGAAACTTAAGACTAATTTTTCTATTGATGCATATATATTTATTATAAATCTTCAATATAGAAAAGAATTGCAACAGATGAAATTGTTACCGTTTGTAAATCTTGTAGTATACGCATTGCATCCTTTGAAGTGATTACGGGGTATTTGGCCAATGAATCCATCTTCTCGGTAAATATGTCATTCAAGTAGCTGCTAATATTTTTAAAATGACATTTGTTATCTGCAATGTAAATACTCATTATTAAACCAACCGTTTAAGATCATTATCAGGATCGTAATTAATATTATCTTTTATTAATCCAATTATATTTGAAGTTCTCATAACATTTATAATGCGTCTCTCATCCACTACCCATAGATCTTGATTTTGTTGTGATCGAGGATTTATCAGTGCGACTGGATGGCACTAATATCCAGAGACATACTTTCAATAAGGTCGGGACATGTTAACCACGGCCAGATTTACCTACCAAAAGAGTTTTCATGTTTTCTGTGTTCGGGATATTAATGAATAATATGCAAGAATGCCAAGGAAATGAATCTAGACAAATAAAGAGAATGCAACCGGGAACTATTAATCTTAATGGATTTTGTCTTTCGTAAGGTTTTAATTTAATTTGAAAGATAATGCTGTTTTCCACAGAAGTCTACAAAAAATAGTAAATAAAGTCTTTGTTTCATAAGAGAATTATACAATATATACAGCATATTCCTTGACAAGAAAATTATATGAGAAAATTACACGTGCTTTTATCTTGGTTTTGCACTGCGAATTATTTTGTACAGTTTACATTTTTCGCTTGTTTGCTCACCTTATGTAAACCCTCATTGATCCAATCATCATTGTATAAGACATGGAAATAAATAATATGTCTTTGATGGTTACAGTATCACTATCACCGATGATACGTTGAATCATTTATGTGTCATTAATTAAAATACAGATGAAGGTCCGAATCACCTCGTCGTATCCATTCCCAATCAGCCTTTCTTCAAATTATGCCTTTCCAAGGAAAGCAATGTGACATATGCATCTGTCTAGGAAAGGACACGGCAAAAAGAAAAGAAACTACAGCCAAGAAATGTTTGCTTTATCCTTCCAACAAGATCGGCCATGACAAGTAACGTAGTAAGTAATTTTAGCGCAAAATGGACACAGGTGGCTAAACGCATCTGCACTTCATAGCGCAAATATAAAGACATTCTATTTATCTGGTCCTACAGCAATGAGTCAGTTAAGATCTCCGCCCCAAAATATAAAAATGTTTTCTCCCTTTGACATCCATTGCTCACCTGATCGAGTAAAACTTGATTGGGTAGTTAGGTTAATTTTATTTGGGAAGGTTTTATAAACCAATCAAAATACTTCCTTTGTCTTTCAGGGATACATTTGATGAATGAATAGCATTTGCCTGGACTTAGCCAACAAAATTTCTGATTACTTTTTTTTAGGCGATCATGTCTCAAAAGAGACATGACTAACTGAGCAGAAGATTATCCAGAAGTAGGTTGCCATTGCTTTCTACGGTAGACTGGTTGCCAGCCGAAGCTATAGAACACAATCTGCCCTAATATTTGACTCATAGCTAGATGGGGATCAGTTTATTACTTCATAAAAATATAAAACTGATCCCCCACTCTATGCTCAATAGCTAGCCATTGCTTTCTGCGGTAGACTGGTTGCCAGCCAAAGCTATAAAACAAAATCTGTCCTACTATTTAACCTATAACTGGAAGGAAGAGATGGATTAATACCTTTTCCAAGGGTATTTGTGCGTCAGTGAATGCGATGAGAGTGCAACAAAAACAACAGGTGGCCGATGAAAGAGGTGGCCGGAATAAGAGTTGGTTGATATTGATTCTACAATCGAGTACATAATTTGGTAAAAGTTTGAGTGACAAAATAAACCTATCCAGGGACAGTGCCACTTCTTACACATAGAAAGGAATCTAGAAAAGAGAGCATAATTTTTTTTTCTATTTCCGTTCCCGATAGCCTCGCACGATATATTTTTTGTAACAGAATCAAAGAAAAATCCTTAACTTTCTTTCTACAACGTAAAAGCCAGCTAGACAGACAAGACATTGAACTTGCACAAAGTTACTCTACTTGGGACTTAACTTGTGTAGATGAACATGGAAATCGTTTTAATCAGAAAGATTCGCTTTCAAAATGAAGACAACTTGAAAAAAAAGCTATACTTTACATTTATCACAAAATCTGAAATAAGAGCAACAACTTCGTAGTGTTTGTTTCATGGAAAGAACTTTATTGCTTCAAAATACACTACCGACCATAATAATTAGGTAACCCCAGTTTTTTAAAAGGAATTATGCATTTCATATTATTATTAGTATTTATTGCCAAGTAGATAATTCTAAATGGAAATAGAATGGTTCTTTTGTTATTACTTTGAAAATTTTTACAAGGCAAATAGCGACGATTTACTCATCGCACCCTGTGGATTTGCTATATATACACTACCGGCCATAATTATTAGGCCACCCCAGCTTTTTAAAAGGAATTATGTATTTCATACTATTTTTAGTATTTATTGCCAAGTAGATAATTCTAAAAGAAAATAGAATGGTTCTATTGTTAATACTGCACAATAATATGTGCATCAAATGAACTGTTCAAAAGTGTCTAGTTTTTGTGCTCTCTTCCCCATTCTAGTCTCTTCTTCTTATTGGCTAGCCGAAGCAAAGTCTTCCTGGCTGCCTTGTAAAATTTTGCAAAGTAATAATAACAACAGAACCGTTCTATATTCATTTAGAATTATCCACTTGGCAATAAATACTAAAAAATAGTACGAAATACATCATTTTTTTTTTTTAACTAGGGTGGCCTAATAATTATAATATAAAATAATAATAATAGCCCGGTAGTATATATCAACCGACTAAGCAGTCACTGTAGAATTTCTATGTAACCACCAACAGCCACGATCTTCAGTGTCCCTGTTTCGACCCTTCAAGTCAACCTAGAAGATAAATATAAGTTTTACTCTAAACGTATTTACTTCTTATCTATCCTTGTCCCGTGCATTGAGTATTGCTGCCATATCTGGTCGGGTGCTCCTGCTATCTACCTAGGTGTCCTCGACCAAATCCACTCGACTTGGCAGCTTAGATACAGTCGCTTTCTCATCGACGCAGTGTGGCTTCCCTGTGTCTTTTCTACAAGTACTATCACGGCTTCTGCTCCGATGAACTTAGCTCACTGATGCCCCCTATATATAAATTTCTTCGAGCCACCCTTTTACTGTGAAACTGACAAATTGTAAACGGAAATTCTACTCCAGGAGCTTCTTCTTTCGCACTTCCCACCTGATCATTTCACCCCGAGCAAGGCATAACTGCCACTAGTGCATATGGGGTTACAGTGAGAGAAAAAACAAGGTATTGGGGGTGTCAAAGAAAGGATAACATAAGAGATGGATGGAATTCAAGAATATAGAAGATGGTAATTGACGTTACATTGAAACTTTTGGAGATTGTAGCTATTGAGATGTTAAAGAAAAGATAAGAGATGGATGGGAATCAAGTAGAAAAATGATAGTAATTGATATTGCATTTAAACTTTGGGAGATTGTATCTATTAGGATGTCGAAGAAAAGATAAGAGATGGATGGATTCAAGTAGATAGAAGATGGTAATTGACATTGCATTTAAACTTTTGGAGATTGTAGCTATTAGGATGTCGAAGAAAAGATAAGAGATGGATAGGAATCAAGTAGATAGAAGATGGTAATTGACATTGCATTTAAACTTTTGGAGATTGTATCTATTAGGATATCGAAGAAAAGATAAGAGATGGATAGGAATCAAGTAGAAAAAGATGGTAATTGACGTTGCATTTACAATTTTGGAGATTGTAGCTATTGGGATGTTGAAGAAACGATAAGAGATGGATGGGAATCAAGTAGATAGAAGATGGTAATTGATGTTTCATTTAAACTTTTGGAAATTGTACCTACCAGGGAAGCAAGGAAATGAAAGAGAGTTCCACAAACAGGAAATGTGAGAAAAGAAACTGAGGAGTAAAAGAGGCGGTCGCATTTTACTATTTCGACGGTAAAAGGGTGGGACCTAAATGCCAATCTAGTAGCAAAATAAATACATGTGGTCGGTGTAGCATGGAAATAGCTCGTCAAAGCAGTTATCATGAAAATACTTGTAGAAAAGACAAAGGGAAGCCACATCACGTCGGCGAGAAAGCGACTGAAGACAAGGTTCTAAGTCAGAATTGGTTACATTGCAAATCCTCCTTTGTATTTTGACGAGAAACACAAGATGAATAACAGAGGTACCCGGCTAGATATAACAATATTCAATGCACGAACGAATTGTAGATTTATAACTGTGTAAAATGAACTCAGACGCGAAAAACGTCTTGACCCGACACAGTGATCCAATCTTTTAGCAGTAGATGCAGCTGTGGATTCGATGTAGTCATTCCATTTGAGATCATTTAAGAGAGTGAGGCCGAGGAGGCGAAATGAGAGCTTTCTAATTAAAGAAGAGCATCTTCGTTTTGGAGGCATTCAAATTTACGAGCCATTTCATACTGAATTCAGTCACATATTGTAGGTCATTTTGAAGGGCAGCAGCGAGGTTTACTTTGTCTGCCTTGGCACATTTCTTAATGAGACGGGAGTAAATGGTGGTGTCATCTCCCTACTTGGGAACTGATTCCATCAGGAAGATCATTTCTGAAGACCAGAAAAGGCGTAGAACCTAAAATAGAGCCTTGAGAGATGTTCGCGTTCGTATAAAAGGTTCTTGAAGTTTGCTCGTTCAAATCAACCTTCATCTCATGATTTGATAAGAACGATCTCATTAACTCAATCGTCACAAAATGCCGTAGCTTTGGAGTTCTTGCATAGAAGGCCAGCATGCCCAACTCTGTCAAATGCTTTCGAGATATCAAGAGCAACAGCTCGAGCTTCCCCGTTTTTATCAAGTATATATATTCAGTGATGGTTGTTAACATATCAGCGGTTAACCTGGTGAAGCGGAAGCCATACTGTTTGTCAGATAGAAGGTTGTGAGATGTGAGATGTCCAACTCTTTCAGCATTAATAATAGCCTTAAATACTTTGCTAGAAAGTGGTAAGAGGCCAGTAGGGAAATAATTAGAGGTGTGAATGCGCTCCCCAGAGTTTATTAAAACAGGGACTACAGAGGAGGACTTCCAAAAAGCAGGAAAGCAGAAAGCAGTGAGGAAAGAGAATTTCAATATAATTAGAGCTCAGGGCAACATTTTTTCAGCACGATGACAGGTATTCCGTTATCTCTACTTGCCTTATGGGGGTCAAACTTAGAAATTATGTTAGAGACCAGAGATGGGGTTATATATATATATATATATATTACTCAGTTGAGCCTCGTTTTTTGGTGGAAAATTGCGTGTAGGTACTTCAGAGAATTTGCCAGCAAAGCACTTGACCTTGTCTGCTGTTGATGTGAGGACTTCGAATTGATTGAATAGAGGAGGGATCGAGGGTTTTCTGTTGTTCAGCACACTCTTGCAGAACCGTCAGTAATCTTTGGAACCAAACTTGCAAGAAACTATATATTCTGCTTCGTTCTATCAGCAGTCAGCAGCTTAGTATTATTTAGGACACGCTTACATTCATTACGAGTAGAGATAAAAAGGCGCCGATTGTGATCAGGTGTGTCACTCAGTTATAACCGAAAGAAATGATTCCTGTGGGCGATGGCAATCGAGTAAACGGGAGAGAACTAAGGAGATGAACGAGGTTTAAGTCAGAATTTCCCAGCTGGGATGAAAGCATTAATACCTTCACCCAGGAAGAAACTTCAGAGGTGCAATCTTGAACAGGGAGACTAAAAACTTTTTTAAAAAAGGAAATCACAAAACGAGTCTTAGTCTGCTCGTTGATAGCAATAAAATATTCTTTTTGTTTTATAATCATATAAGCAAGGCGTTTTACTGCCACTGTTTTGCAGGGGGTTACATAGGAGGAAAGTTATGAGAAAAAAGTGACAGGTTACAGGGGATGTCAGGAAGTGGGTAAGAGAAGGGTGACTGTGGCCATGAACTGAGGGATCAGTTTATATATTGATTGTAATGTACAATTGATCTCCTACTTTATATCCACATTATAATCGTATAGAATTTTTTTTTATAATCATATCGCCCCAAGCAAGGCATTTTACTGCCACTGTTTTGCAGGGGGTTACATAGGAGGAAAGTTATGAAAAAGAGTGACTGGTAATAGGGGGTGTCAGAAAGTGGGTAAGAGAAGGATGAGAATACTGATGAGAGTGGAGTGGACGGAAAAAAGAGCATGAGAGAGAGGATGCAGGCTAGTGAGATAGGAGATGACTATTGACTTTACATTTAAATTTTTAGAGAGTGTAGCTGTCGGGAAAGCAAGTAAGCCGAAGGGAATTTCACAGGCGGGAAGTGCGAGAAAAGAAGATGCTGAAGCAGAATTTCCGTTTACATTTTACTGGTGTCACAGTAAAAGGGTGGGTCCTAGTTGATAATCTTGTGGCCCGAGTAAATTGATATATAGGGGGCACCAGTGAGTTAAGTTCATCCGAGCAGAATCCGTAAAAGTATTTGTAGAAGAGACACAAGGAAGCCACATTGCGCCGGTGAGAAAGTGACTGTATCTAAGCTGCCAAGTCGGGATCGATCACATTACAGATTCTCCGTTGGATTTTGTCAAGGACACCTAGGTGGACAGCAGGAGCACCAGACCAGATATGGCAGTAGTATTCAATGCACGGGCGGATGGTAGATTTATATATGTGCCGGATTGTTTTAGACGGGAAAAACTTTCTACACAGAGAACCGACTTTCTTAGCAGCGGATTTAGCTATGGATTCTATATAGACGTTCCACTTGAAGTCTGTTTTGAGAGTTAACCCGAGGAGGCGCAGAGTTTTGCTTTCAGGGAGACTAGCCTGATCCATGCTAATGGGGTGGGGGATATGAGCGATTGTCTGAACGCAAATTAGACCACAAATGAAATTGTCTATTCTATTGATAAGATGTTTCTGGATGGAGGGGGAGTATAAAGAGATATTTACAGACACCACACCATGATCAGCGTTGCCAAGAGACTAGAGTTGCATAACATGGCAATATTCAAGGATGGAAGTAAGGAAGAAATCTAGAAGAGAAGCGTATCCATTGTGGTTACTGGGAAAACACGTAAGGAAATCTACTACTTTTGTGAGAGCTGAGTAATTGAGAAATTCAGCATTTGGACCCGAGCAAGATCAGTTTTTCAGCTACTTGGCATGAGGGACGTTAAAGTCATCGAACACAATGCGTGAAGCGAAATGGCTTTGTCTATATTATCTGAAATACTATCTAGTATGCAGCAGTCAGAAGAAGAAGAGGTGCGGTAGAGAAAGGAGAGATGGCTTACTGAGTTTAGCAGAGAGAGACGAAGACACGTGTAGAAGTAGACATGTGTACCATGAGAGATTTCCATAGCTAAAGGGAGATGTTTACTGACATAAACACCCAGGCGCCGTACGTAGAGATTAAAGAGAGGAAAGTATCTAAGAATCGAGAAGCCAGACGAGGGAATTGGAGGGTTGAGATTATAATCATTTTCAATCAATTTTTTCTTAAATTAATTAATCATTGCAAACCAATTACAAAAGTTTGTCTTAGTCAATAACGAAACTATTACAGGAAAATTTTCTCGTTATTTGTTTATTTTAGAAAGTGTCAACAAAACAGGATATCATTGTGTCAGATTTGTTGTTTACAACAAATAACCGAAATGATCATAAAGACAGTGAACTGAAATAACAAAAATAAATTAAATAGTCAAGATAGATAGATAGATAGATAGATAGATAGATAGATAGATATGAACAGGTTTAGATAGATAGATAGATAGATAGATAGATAGATAGATAGATAGATATGTTTACCTGCGACAATAAATAATTTATCGGTCGTGTAGTCAAAAACGATCTTTGTGTCTTTTCCATTTACTGTTTGCGTAATGGAACATTTTTCGGGTAGGTTAGAAATCCCGGCCTGGAAATATTCTATGATTATCATTGTATATTTTTCATTGACATGCGTTGCTTCGATCTCTGCTTTATGAGATCTATTTACACTGATCAGGGGAGCTTTTTCCTCTGCAAATAGAAATATAAACACAAATTAGAACACAAATGAAATTTACCAAAATAAGTATTCAGTGTATCATCATCATCATCATCATCATCATCATCATCTCTTCCTCTCCCTCTCTCTCTCTCTCTCTTTTTCTCATTTAGTATTCTTGAACGACCTCTTCTCCTGTCACATAAATTCATGATTCAGTTCAAATACCTTCAGTCTATGCATCCCAAGATTGTTAAGAGTCCGTATGTACCTGTGCACAGATGCCCAATAATGACTGCCGACATGAGCTGAGATATTTCTCCACTTGCAGGTTCGATCCTGTTGCCTTCGTGTATAACCGCTGAAGATGGTGCAGTGCCAACCAGGTCGTTTGTCAGGATTTTTAACCCAACAATTCAGAAATAACAAATTTAGAGTCATTTAATAATCCTCTAGAGCAGCGATTTCTAAATTGGGGGAAATTTTCGCCTGGGGAGAAATTTGAAGTTACCGGGGGGGGGGGGAATAATTACACTACCTACAAAATAAAAAATCTCATACGTTGCGCGCTTGCCAAAACTAATCCTGATATTGATACACTGGTGCACAAGAAGCAGCATCACCCTTCTCACTAATTTAGTTCTGAAGTAGAAGGGCAAACAAAAGTTCTTTTATTTGTTACTAACCACTCTCTATGGTTATGCTTAGTTGTTACTAACTACTCTCTATCCACTTTACTCTGTAACTATAAGTTTATCAGTATATTTGTACATTTGAAAAATAAATTAGTAAATAGTCTCAGTGTGTTTTAACAGCTCTTTCTCTCACACATATGAAGGGAGAAAATCTGGAGGGTTGAACTGAGTGTAAGGGGAAATGACAGAAAAACTTTTGGGAACCACTGCTCTAGAGCCACATCTCTAGTTCGAAAAAATACTGACAAGCACACCTCTGCGGCAACTTTATTATTACTAATACTGTGTGTATTACTTGCATGCAATGGGTTTAAGCAAGATAAAACACACTTCCTCGAATTCCAGATGCATATTTACTAGGTTAGAGTCATTGCATGGGCATATTTATATATTACTAGCAGTATAGCCTCGGCGTTGCTCGGATGTAATGAAAACTTTAAAACTAATCCATGGTCCTGGAGGTCAGACTCTTTGGACGTTGGCACAAAAGACTAAAAAGCAATAGTTGTTTCCAATCAAAGCAAGATTGAAAGAAAAATGAATGGATGTAAGTCAAATTTTGATTTCCGGTATCGATGTCAAATAAGTTTTCCGTCGCAAACTGAATTTTGAAGGCTAAATAAGTCCTCTAGGTAAATGGTTGAGACTAAGAACTACAATTATATCTACTTAGTGCAAAACCCGAAGCAAAAACCAAAATAAAAGGGCTGAAAACCTGATTTTGATCAAACCCGATAGGATATCGAGGTATCGATTTCCAATATCGGAGTCAAATAAGTCCTCCAAGGATAAACTAACCTAAGTAAGTCCATGAAAACTTATCGTACCCATCGAGAGTAAAATTGGAGAAAATGAGCCATATTGATGAATATCGGTTTTTGATCAGTTTCGATAGAATATCGGGGGTATCGATTTCCGATATCGGGAAAAATGAAGATCTACTAATGTTTGAGACTAAAAACTATAATTTTACCAAGTTAAAGCAAATTCTGCAGCAAGAAACACAATAAAAGGGCTGAAATCCTGATCTTGATCAGACCTGATCAGATATCGGGGTATCGATTTCCGATATCGGAGGGGAATCGAAAAAATAAGACGCCTGAAGAATATTTGCGTGAAGTTTGGTGAGAATCAGATAAAAATTGTGGATTTGCATAAAGGACATACAGACAGATAGACACACACACACACACACACACACACACACACACACAAACACAAACAAACACGCACATACACAAACATCTTGCCTTTTATATATAGAGATTTTAATAGTTTATGAAATATAGCACCATAAAGACTACCTAAATGCCTAATGGCTGTTTTTTCTATCTTGGAAATTGTGAGCGCTGACAAGATAATCCAATATTTGCTATCAGAAATGTTTGTACTAATTGTTCGCTTGCAAATTTATTTCTCTGTTATAAAGGTTTTTTAAATATTGTAATTTATCAAGGCAATATATGGCAACTAAGAGATTTTGTATCAATTCAACGATAACATTTAAATTTAATTGATTTAATATTTACAAAATAGCGAAGATTTTAGCGAGAAGAACGCCTGAGAGGATGCGTCAGAAGTATGTTGAATATCAGTGCAGAAATTGAAATTGACAAACCGTGTTCAAATCCTACGCAAATCTATTGCGTTCGCTTTGGTAAAAACGCATTTAGAAAAGGCATGGAGCCGTCTTTTCTATTATTTTACCAGCCTCCAAAGCATTTGACAGAGTCGGACATATGCTGGCCTTTTACGCAAGCTACAAGGCTATTGTATAACTGGACGGTTGTTTGATCTAATCCTGTCGTTTCTTTCAAATCGCGTAAGGAAGGTAGTATTGAATGGACATGCTTCCAGACACTATCATGCGAACGCGGGTGTCCCTCAAAGCTTTATTCTAGGTCCTACGCATTTTCTAATCTTCATCAATGATTTCCCTAATGTAATCAGATTCCAAGTTGGCATCTACGCTGACGACACCACCATTTATTCCCGTCTCGATAAAAAATCTGTTAAAGCTGACAAAGCAAACCACGCTGTTGATGTTGAAAAGTACCTCCAATCTGTGGTGGACTGGGGTAAGAAATGGCTCGTAAATTATGATGCTTCCAAAACGAAGCTGCTATCCTTTAACCACCATAGGCAATCGCTCCTACCCCCCACCCCACCCATCAGCATGGATCAGGCTAGTCTCCCTGAAAACAAACACTGCGCCTCTTCGGCCTAACTCAGCCGACCTCAAGTGAAAAGACTACATTGAATCCATAGCTAAATCTTCTGCTAGGAAGGTCGGTTTACTATGTAGGGCCAGGAAGTTTTTCTCGTCTGAATCCATCTTGCATATATATATATATATATATATATATATATATACCATCCGCCCGTGCACATGTCACATGTGGTCGGGCGCCCCTGCTATTTATTTCGAGGTTCTTGACAAAATCTAACGGAAGATTTGAAATGTAATCGATCCCGACCTGGTAGATAAACTCCAGTCACGTTCTCACCGACGTGGCTTACTTGTGTATCTTCTACAAATACTTTCACGGCTTCTGCTCTGATGAGCTTAGCTCCCTGGTGCCCCCACTGCATAAATTTAATCGAGCTAATAGACTAGCAACTAAGTCCCACCGTTTTAAAGTGAAACTAATCAAATATAACTGCAACTTCTACTCCAACAGTTTCTTTTCTCGCACTTCGCGCACTTCCTTCCGTATACTTGCTTCCCTGACAGCTACAGTTTCCAACAATTTAAATGCAAAGTCAGTTGCCATTTCTTATCTTCTTGATTTACATCCTTTCCCTGACAACCATTGTATCATGTTCTTTCCCCCTTTCCACTCTACTTTCATGCTGCCTTCTTCACCCCAGTTCCTTCTCTTACCCATTCCCTGACAAACTTTGTGTCTTGTCCCTTTCTTATCACTCTCCTCTTATGTAGCCCCCTGCACACCAGTGGCAGTACTGTCTTACCTGGGGTGAAATGATTATAAAAAAAAAAGGTATTGGTTAAATATCATGGATATGGCATTTGAAAAAAAGAAAAAGAAAATCTCATAATACAATATGAGCATATTCAAATAATCTACAAAATGTTTAAATTTAGTGTGTGCAAAGAATGTGATGACACAGTTCTGACATTTCAAATATGTTCATGTAACAAGTTTTTGTTCATGTACAGATTATCATCTAATGGACAAAATTCAAAATTTCAAGATAGAGAAAAGAAAGAGACACTTTACCCCTGATTGTGAGTCTTTCTGAAGTTCGCATGGGGCATCATTTGTTATTGTGTGATAACAAGATTAAACAAGAGAAATTTGGAGAGCTACGGTTTAAGTACCGGCTCCTGTTGTCATTCTTTCCAACAGTAACATCATTCGTAAAACAAGGGAATTTATACGTATATTTTTAACTAGAATGAACGTCTTGTTGAAGAGGACGCACCAAAATCATTTACGGCTGGAACTCTTAGAACATTTCCTTTATAGATGATGCGATAAATCATATGAAAGAACCGTTGTTTGAACGCAACTGCTCAATCTATCAATCGATATATTTAAAGGCGAAGAATGCTGGCATATTTTTTCATAAAATCGTGACTAATTAATCTGAAATACATACGAAAATGGTTCAAATCGTTACTTACCTGCAATAATCATTTCTGAGATGGTAAAAATGAATAACAAGATTGGTTTGAACTTCGGCATCTTGCTCGTCTACCTGCAAAGAAGACATTTTGAAATCAATGAAATCTTAAGAACTGCTAATGTAAATTAAATGAGAAGCGTCTGACATTTTTATCAATGTATTCAGTTCGTAAAAAATTGAGAAAAAAGAAGACTTAGTTGAGAACAGAAGTAAGTTTTCATTTGTTTATCAGGCGATAGTGACAACTTCCATAAGACAGAAAAATTATATATTTCTTAAGCGTTGATTACCCGACTGATTATCTTTGATCTTATCTAACTGTGGCGTTTCTTTAAAGACGTAATGAATAATTAAAAAGAAAACACCGCGGTTTGAGAGCCTTGAGCGTAAATCTATTTGTTTAATAATAATAATAATAATAATAATAATAATATCTCAATAAAACAATCAACAATAATCAACTGTTCGATTGGTAATTATATCAAAAGGAACAAACAAATATTTAGATCAAATTCCTGGTCGCCCTAAAATATATGAATTTCAAAAAAATCATACTCATGGCGACTTCTCATATATTGTGCAGATTTCTTTCCGTACAATGACCGCAATTTTTCTTTCTTAATGTCTGACACCTCATCTGTTTACATCTTCTGATACAAAATAATTTCTTAAGATTTGGGAGGAACTCGTACTTTTTTTATTTTTCATCATCTCACCTCAAGCAAGGCATTCCACTGCCACTATTGCGCATGGGGCTACATAGGGGAAGGTAAAGAGAAGGAGTGGTTAGACATAGGGAATGTCAGGAGGAAGGTGACAGATGAGTAAGGATACCGAGGATGAGGGTTGGGCAGATGGGAAGAGTGTTTGATAGAATGGGAGCAGGTTAGTGTGTTAGGGGGTGTCTATTGACCTTACATTTAAACTCCTGGAGATTGTAGCCGTCAGGGAAGCAATCGTTTGGAAGAGAATTCCACAGTCGGGAAGTGCGAGGAAAGAAACTGTTGGAGTAGAAGTTGCGATTGCATTTTATCGGTTTCACTGTAAAAGGGTGGGATCTAGTTACTAATCTAGTGTCTCGTTCAAATTCGTATTTAGGGGGCACTAGTGATCTAAGTTCATCGGAGCAGAAGCCGTGAAAGTATTTATAGAAGAGACACAGGGAAGCCACGTCGCGCCGGTGGGAGAGAGGCTGCAGGCGGTCTGCCAAGTCGGTATCTATCACATTACAGACCCTCCTCTGAACCTTATCGAGAAGCCCGAGGAGAACAGCAGGGGCATCCGACCAGATATGGCAGCAGTATTCAATGCACGGGCGGATGGTAGATTTATAAATGTGCAGGATAGATTTAGACGGAAAAAACTTCCGGGCCCTACACAGAAAACCGACTTTCATAGCAGCGGATATAGCAGTGGATTCGATATAGTCATTCCATTTGAGGTCCGCTGAAAGTGTGAGACCAAGGAGGCGCAGTGTTTTACTCTCTGGGAGGCAAGCCTGGTCCATGCTAATGGGAGGTAGATGAGATTGTCGATGATGGTTAATTGAGAGTAGCTTCGTTTTAGAAGCATTAAAATTTACTAGCCATTTCTTACCCCAGTCCAATATGGATTGGAGGTCTTTTTCAATCTCGGCTGCGAGGTTAGCTTTGACGCCTACACCAGATTTTTGTAGGAGGCGAGAGTGGTGTCATCGGCGTACAAACCTATTTGGGCTCTTATGGAATCAGGGAGATCATTAATGTATATCAGGAAGAGTGTAGGACCTAAGATGGAGCCTTGGGGGATACCTGAGTTTGTATGGTAGTTCTGCGAGGCATGTCCGTTTAATACCACCTTCATTGTGCGGTTAGAGAGAAATGACTGGATTAGTTCAAACAAATGTCCAGTTATACCATAGCTCCGCAGTTTACATAGAAGGCCAGCATTCCAAACTCTGTCGAACGCCTTAGATATATCCAATGCAACGGTTCGGGCTTCGCCATTCCTGTCGAGTGCCTGGTATATGTACTCGGTGATGGTCGTTAGCATATCAGCAGTAAACCTGGTGAAGCGGAAACCATATTGCTTGTCCGAGAGGAGCCTGTGTGCTGTGAGATGCTGAACCACCTCGGCGTTGATAATGGCTTCGAACACTTTGCCAAAGATCGGAAGAAGGCTGATAGGGCGGTAATTTGCAGGGTCAGAGGGTTCTCCAGTGTTTTTAAATATAGGAACTACAGAGGAAGATTTCCAACAGGCAGGAAAGCAGGAAGCAGATAGGCACAGGTTGTAGAGCTTAGAAAGGACAGAGGAGAGTTCAGGGGCACATTTCTTTAAGACTATGGTTGGGATTCCGTCCCCACCGCTCGTTTTGTGAGAGTCAAGTTTTAAGATTATCTTAGAGACAAGCGAAGGTGTAATGTGGACATCATTCAGTTGTGCCTCGGTTCTAGGTGAGAAGTTGGGTGTAAAAACTCCAGACGAGTCCAGACTCGAATTGTTCGAGAATCTGCGGGCAAAGCATTTAGCCTTATCTGCTGGGGAGGTGAGGACCTCAAATTTGTTGATTAGCGGGGGTATTGTGGACAAGTACTCCACAAAACAAAAATTAAACCAAAAAATATAATAAATGTAGATATTTAGTAAGTTTAGTATGGCACAGAATTATAATAATGATCCACCTAGTGAGGACCGAATTCCCTCAACTAGCAAATTATCTGAGAGACGACAGTGATTGCAAGCAATATATGTAGGTACCTCCAGTAATTCGCTGAAAAAAAAAACAGCATAGCATGAAGAAAAAAAGGTCCCAAACTTAATTAAAAAAAAGTTTTTCCGTCAAAATGTTGTTGTTTTTTAGTTTGGTTTTTTTTTTTGTTTTTGTTTTTTTTTTTTTTTTTTCGTCAACGGGTGAAATAATTTTTACCATAGTTTGCTATGGATGATGTAGCCATAAAAAAAAGCCTTTGTTTTCAGTGAAAAACGTATTAATTTGAAAATTCTTGCAAAAATCAAATAATTGTTGGATTTCAATAAAACTTTCAAGACTTATTCAATTATTTTTGGAATTATTATTTTTTAAAAATCATGGTAAAAATATTGTTAGCCCTACTCCACGTAATTTTATGAAATTTCAAGAAATTAAATACCGTTATGAAAATTTGTTTTATTAGTAACACGAATTAACAATCAAACAGCATTTTTTGCGAAAATCTGATCCGAATAGCAGAATAAAAATGCATTAAAACTATGACATTATTTAATCTGATAAGCTTTCAAGAAAAAATTTCGATTAAAACTTGATTTTTACTAGAATTGTTTTCATATTTTCTATTTTAATTATAATAATTAATAAAGTTTCAAAAACATTTTTTAATACTTCAAGGCCTTATTTCGGTTAGGTTATTAAGTTATTAAGGCAAGATTATATCTACTAATCGAAAATTGAAAAACTTAATGCAAAACTTCGAAACAAAAATATTTAAAATAATATTTATTTAGGTATTTATTTTGTGTGTATGATTGTTTTTAAGTATGTTATTTCATATATGAAACTAAAATATCACATTTTTCACGGTTTCTTCCCTTCCAAAAAAATTGGATAATTATGTCAATCCTGGTCAACCATACTTAGCTTATCACCACATCTTGCTGTCGCCATTCACTTCACAGGTCAGAAAAATCACAGCTAAGAAATAATTTTATTCTAAATTCCATACTATAAACAAGTAGCACTTGTTTCAAATCATATTAATTTAACATTGAATTTTTTAATTTTCTAAAAATTAACGTGTCACAAAATGTATATTTTTATTTGTGGTAGAAGAAGCACTCGCTCCAGGGTACAGGGCGGGCTTCTTCCTTGGACGAGTGACTAAAATGATTTCACATTAAGTTTGTTAGTACCCGATCTTTCTCCTATGCGATCTTCTCGGGGTCAAGGACGGCATTCCAATCCTTCGCTAAAACTAACCGACGAGTTGTCTTAAAGAGCGGCTCGATCTGTCGAAACAAAACAGGCTGCTTCGCATAGACATTAGGCGCATAAACCCCAATGAAACGAAAAGCCTTCTCCTTTATGGTAATATCCAGCACGCAAAGTCTGACTGCTGGATCCGCGAAGACAAGCGCACACGTCGCTTTCAGAGACTTACCAGGAAACACCTCTAGAACGTCCATCAAAGAATGCTGAAAATAGGTCAAACCTCCAAGACAGAGTGCCTTCATAGTTACCAGCTGAAAACCTGGTCTCCTGAAAACAACACATATCCACGCCGAGATGCTGAGCCTGCAAGAATCCTATCTCAGGTTCTGGCCATTCAAATATGCTAACCAAAAAGCCATTTTTGATTCAGTTCTGATTAGGGTTGGGAATTTGGCCTGAACATGGACGCCGAAAAGGATACGACAGCCTCTCCCATCGACCCTTGGCCCATCTCAGTCTTGATACTGCTGTCGCTGGAGAGGCCACTAATATCCCAGGGATATGTTAGTTTTAGTACCCTAAACTTAGAAACAAAGTCCAAAACTGAAACCTTTCGTTAATCCAAAAACACAAATAAAACAAGTCTAACACAGTCAAAAATAGTCTGGTGCTTACATGCGGGCCTGCTACTGACTTGTTTACCTTAGACTGCTTATTTTATACGCCCTTGTGTACATCACAGTCGATGTGAACCACATTTTCGTTTTGCTGTGACATGATCATGTGATGTAAAAACCAGAACTTTTGAAGTGAGTAGACTGGGGCTACGATAATATAAAGTATAAAAATTCTGTTCGACATCAGGAAATCTGTGACATTCGTTTCCATTAATTTAAGATAATGCTATAGACTTTAAATAAAATAAAATTAACATTTTCACTTTTTCATATTTTTGGCTATAACTACCTTCGGGGACACGTCTTTTTTCTTTTTCAAATCAGCAACATAAAAATATAACAACGCACTAAAAAAAAACTCCATAACGTTTTAATAACGCCTCAAAATTTAAACCGGTTTCATTGTCACTACAAATCCATCTTCCCATTAACGGACAAACAACAAGTGGTTAAAATAATTAATTGTTTTTACTCATTCAATTTAGACTCAAAAATTAGCCAAAGAACCTGAACTTTTCCATATGTGAGTGCGATTTAAAGAAATAATTTTTTTTTTTTTTTTTTTTTTTTTTTGTTACTGGAATATTTAATAATCCGAAAACTTTTATCGTTTCTTTCTGTTGAACACTTTGTGAAATATGTTTGTCTAAATGCTAAAGAATAAAATTATATCTTTAAATTACAAATTTACAATTTACCAACAATTGGCTATGTCTTGTTATGAACACCAACAGGTCGTGTGACGAGACAACTTTTCATGACGGTAATTATGCTAAGTGGACAGACAATTTTTCTTTCAAAGAAAATGAGTTTTTAAGGTCTGGGCATGAATTATCCCAAACGGATATTTATTGACTAGGATAACAAACGACATCATTTTTGGTTTCTTTTTTCTCTTCTCTTGATCTCCATTCTGATACAACTTCTGATGTCAGTTTTATGGCTTTTCTTTTCGAATTTCTCCATTTATCTGTCTCCTGCTTTCTCACAAACTCTAAAAGTATCATCAGTGTTTTTTGTTTCGTAGAATTTTTTTCTATGTGGCCTCAAATTTTTTTGTAGGCTGATTCACAAAAATTAATACCTCATTATTGTGACCAACGCCTCACCTCCCTCCACTACGCCCTTTCATATCGAACTATATTCCCACTCAAATATTTGGAAAATCCAATTGATTTCTGTACTTAATAGACAAACTTCATAGAATTATTTAAAAAGAAATAACTTTGATCTTTTAAATGGTATCGCATCAGAACTTGATTGTTGAATGATATAACTGGAAAAAGCTTTATTTTTACTAATAATCAAGATTGGAAATAGCAGAATAAAATGAGAAACATATTACGAAAGTTTTTTTCTCTGTAAATTACAATATCACATTCCAGACTTTATTCTTTAAGAGTTCATTCTTACTAAAAGAGTATCTATCTATCTATCTATCTATCTATCTATGGGGGGGGGTATGCTTGTGCGCGCACGCATGCGTGCGTGCGTGCGTGCGTGTGTGTGTGTGTGTGTGTGTGTGTGTGTGTCGTTAAATATAAAAATATTTTTTTTTGTTAGTGATATTCTTTTGCTTTTCCTTTATTTTTTTTCTGTCCAAAAGATTGTCCGAAATGCACTGGCCAATTCGACAAATGAAAACCACACAAAAATGATTTGATTGTAACGATTTTTGATCCGTAATCATCAAAAGAAAAAACGTTTCTGATAAATTAAAAATACGTTCCTACCTTTCGATCCAGTGTCAAACTCTTGTTGCTTTGAGGAAGAGACGCTGAAACAAACGAAATCGGTCGATGAAAATCTCTTTCCCCAATCCAAGGTTCACAGTCATAAGTCGTTTGTTTTATTTGATAAAGATTCGATAGCGAAGTACCTCGTTCATCCAACTGGCCTATCTCATCGCTGCTCTCATATCAAAAACAGACGCTAATCGTTTGAAAAAATCAGGGTCAATTATTTTTACAAAATGAACTTCAAGGGTGATAAGATTTTACGAACGTAAGAAAGACCTTCAACCCTTCTTTAAAGTTTGCACTTGCAACAACTCACAAAATTAAATGACTGTTTACCATCCCCTCTTTGTCGTTGTTCTGTCATTCACTTACACAAACTTCTAAAGTGGTTTACAAGCTGTTTTCCGCCTGCTACTCTTGCCTTTAATGTGTCATGTGACTTATAAATTCTCCAGACTCTCTTCCCTCTTTATATGTCCAAAAATATCAATTGTCACCCAAATTCTTATGTTTCAATCACTGGGGTATATCATTCTCATTCCATGTGCGATGCCACTTCCAGATGTCGTGTAGTTATCTCCCTTTAACTTAACTCCCTAAATTATTTGTTGATTTTTTTTTTTTTTTTTTTTTTTTTGCTTTAAATGAATCTTGTTTGGATTGTGAATAGATTGTTATGGTATAAGACTGAGGATTGTGCTGTATATCTTCAAAAACCTGAGGTAATGGATTTAACCGTTTTCTGTTGATTTTTCAACATATTTGTTACTGTGTATGTTGGAAAGTAGGAATTGTTTCAGGAAAAGGTGAGATTAGAAATAAATATGGACGTAAATTGATATTTTGATAATATTCGATAGCGGCACCCTCGTGGGTTTTCCGTCTAATCTTCCTTCAAGACCGACCACAAGCCACTCGATTACTTCCTGGAGGCTGATTGGACGAATAAGGAAATCAAATAATGTGCGCTGCAATTAAGAGGGTACAATTGCAAAATAGACTACCCCAGATGGAAGAGATAATACCTGTGCAGACTTGCTCTCCGTGATGCCAAAACAGTTGGAATCAGAATCTGTGAGTGTGGAGCCAGAGTATTTGATAGAGCTTACCAAAGACCCCAGTTTTGTTACGTGTGAAGTGTAATAAAAGAAAAAAATAAATGATTGACCAAAACTCACATATAAAAATCACATACAAATATTTAATTTACCAAAACATTTAATAAAAATATTTACAAATATACAACTTTTTGCTGCATTCAAAACAAGAAACATAGAGTTTACTACTGACAAGTGTTACAAGGAGAGAAGGGGAATTTAAGGTGTCAAATATCTTTACCCAGTTAAGTTGGTGAACAAGTTAAATGCTATACTTTTTGGAAATCCTTAAATTTGTATATAAAGAATAATTTTAAGTATGGTCAATGAAAGAGTAAAAAAATTGTATTTACCCTTTTCGTTCCATGAGGCTATCTTTCAGGTTTTAGTTGGTTGGCTGGATATAAATCAAAACCGGAGTTGATGACATTAAGAGGGTACAATTGCAAAGTAGAGTACACAGATGGAAGAGATAATACCTGTGCAGATTTACTCTCTAGGATGCCAAAACAGTTGGAATCAGAATCTGTGAGTGTGGAGACAGAGTATTTGATAGGACTTACCAAATAGCAGTGATAAACTCGGATAGACTGAAAGACTTCCCTGTGTGTGAGATAGATGTAGAAGAGGCCGAATAGGTGATGAATGATTCTTATTGGATGGAGGAGATACAGAAGGATTAAGAGGACAGTGAAATAGCTGCCCTCAGAGCGAAAGTGGAGGCAGGAGAGACCTCCAAGCAGATGATGCACGAAGGGAGGCTATATTACCTCTCAGACAGAGACGAAGAAATGAGGCTCAGACTGTATGTGCTTAAGGATCTGAGAGCGGAGATATTGGGGTAGTGCCAAGATGAGGTAAGACATATGAGAATCGAAAAGGCCTGCGACCTAGTGGGAAGGACTAATTACTGGGCTGAACTGTATACCGAGATTACCAACTACGATCAGAACTGCATGGTATGTCAGGCTCAAAATAAGACAGGAGATGGCCTCTCTGGAAGATACGGATGTCCCTAATTTCTTCTTTAAAAAGGTTAGCATGGATGTGTCGAGACCATACGGGGTAACTCACAGGGGAATCATGTACATAGTAAGCTTTGTAGACCTGCTAACAAACTGGACAGAGGCGTATGTCGTGCCAAATAAGACGATGTCTGGTTTAGTAATGGATGAGATATTTCCTAGATATGGTGTCCCTGTGCAGCTGGTCAAAAAGTGAATAGAATAATGGCTGAGACCCAAACAAGCCTCAATATAATACACATAGCCACTCCCCCATCATCCCCAGAGTAATGCAAAAATAGAAATGTTTCATAGAACCTTAGGAAATCTGTTGGCCAAGTTAGCGAGCGATAACACTGATAATAGAGACCCGTATTTAAACACAGGCCATGAGGTTTACAATAAATGAAACCCCTCGCCATACTATATGCTGTACGGGTGAGATGTGGTCTTGCCAGTTGACAGTTTGTTATGTCCTTCAGGAAGTATATGGGTGAGTACCATCACTAGTTGATAATCGAAAAACAGAATAAGCTGTTCACCCAGACCCAGTGGAGGACAAAGAGGACACAGAAGAAAAGAAATGAAAGAGTGGTTACAGGGAGAAACGAGGTAGAATTGAGTGTCGGAGAACCTATGTTGTATAAGATTCACCAGAGAGAAGCAAAATTGGACTAGAGATGGGGAACCCTATTATAGAATAGTAGAACAGACGTGTCCAGTATCATTTGTTGTCTGGGATCAGAAGGAAGAGTGAGTTAAGATGGCTCATGCCAATGACCTTAAGTTAGCCGGGATAGCTGATTGGGAAACGGCTAAACCAAAAACGAAAAGGACAAGGATGAGGACAACAACCCTTGTAAAGACAGAAAACATGGAGACAGACGAAAAGTCCTGTGAGGAAGTAGAAAGAGAGTTAGGACAATAGTCAGTAGAAACTGTCGGTGACGAAGTGAACGGGGTGGTCCGAGTACCAGCACGGGTCCGTCGGCGGCCTCCAGCGGCGTTCATTCGTCGTCTGTGTCGAAGTCGTTATATAAAAGGGCTCGTAATGTCACTGCCTGTTTTCACCTTTGTCAGCAGACGATAGGAAGAACAAAGAACCCAAGTGGTGAAGTCTAGGATTCTGACTCGAAACTTCCCACAGAAGAGGTAGAGCTTAATGAGTGGGAGCGGGAGGATTTGATACCTCTTTCCCAACAAATAGGTTAAGGATTGAGAGAGGGCTATATACGAGCCAGAATTACCCCTTACGCAAAGACTGGGAGGAGAAAAGAAATTCAAATCCCAATAAGAAAATAGGGCTGTGAACGATGAGGGGTGGATGGTTTTTGGTCTCGATGCGCTCGTTCAAAACCCTATCCATAACTAACAGAAAATGCTGGTTGGGGGGAAGTATCGCGTCACAAAGGGCGGAGGAAATTAAAAATTAATGGTGCTTTCATTAGCCTGAATGGACGCGTGTGTATGTCCGGCGATAGCATTAATGAAGTACGACCTTTGAGGCAGAAGCGCCGCACACCTGCCTGAATTCCATCAGCCTACTAAAGGTAGTTTAAGAGAAGGAAAAAGATTTAAGTTTAGAAGTTAAGAGAAGGAATCAGTAAATATACTCTAGAATTGTTGACCATGGAAATACACAAACAATGAGTGGTTAGAAGAATAAAAACAAGGGAATATACAGGGACTGATACCACTGATGACGATGATGGTGGTGGTGGTGGTGGTGGTGACAGGAGCTTGGAAACACAGCCGAAATACAATTTTCACGAAAACAAGCGAAGTAATAATAAAAAAGTCGAAATGGTTAGTTACATTCGTGTTTGATTTAAATCCGTAAGATTTGCTGTTAGATTATAAATGGGAATAAGAAAGCTGAGAATGGCCAGAATTAAAGTAGCAAAGAAATACCCCAAGGAAGAGAGGGTAACTTAGACTCTGGAATCGGAGACAATTATAATGGAAGCCCAGAAGAGAGAGATATAAGGAAAGGAATCGAACTACTACAAACAAGAGGAAAGAGATCCCTATTGTTAAATAGGCGCTGAGTGTCCTGTTTGGAACAGTGACTGAAGATGATGTCAAGACTATAAGGCTAAAACTGGGAGAAGAGAAAAAGAGTCAAAATGTCTTAGTCTAGGTGGAGAGAGAAAGCGTATCGATACTGAATGTGACAAAATAGATCTAACGAAAAATAGGGTAAATATCAATCGGTTGGTAAGCAGTTTGCGAGGGTTGAGGCAGGAAATATATAATAACTCGAGAGCTACGGCAAACGAATTTCAGGCACTGAGTGGCTTTATACAGCAGTACTTCCAGCTAATAAGCATTGTCAACAAGGTATGGCAAAGTAGTCAGAACGTAACGATTTTGATAGAGCATGTGAGAGGCCAGCTGTATATGCCATCATTAGGAGACCTATCCCCAAAGTATAGTAAACCTCTGGTCACTTAAATGATCTGTTATTGAAGATACAGCCTGAGTTGCCTCACCATTTGAGGTTACCGGTGGACACCACCGAGGAACTATGGAAATACGACAATGCCTTAAGTTGTCTTACCTTGTTAAAAGGGAAATTGATGGTATTAACGTCCATTCCACTGTTGGACAGAGAAAGTATTTTTGAAGTATATCGCATCATAAATTTGCCTTTTCCCTGCCCCCGAGTCGATCAGGGCAGTTACGAGATACCAAATAAAGACGGAGTATGTAGCTTTGAATTCAGCTAGGACAAAATTTATGATGGAAGTAGGAATAATGCTTTAGTAACGTGTACTTCACTAAGTCTTATATCTGTGACGGGCAGTTACAGATTATGTGTGCTTGAGCTATTCAAGGGCGATAGAGAGGAGATTAAGAAAACTTGCCAAGTGGAGGTATTAACAAACACAGTGTTGCCACAAGCTATCAGTATATCTGATGGAGTATGAGCAGTGGCCATATAAGGGCCGATTCATTTGTCCAAGGTATGCGGGACGCTGAGGGTAAAACCTTCATTGTCCTTTATAAAACTACCAATGGGATGTTCAGTGTTTGGAAAGTCCATCTCCTTACTTCCATATTACCAAACTGAAGAGAAATATGAAGATAAAGTTTCAATTGTAGGGATAATTGACAAAAGTTTAAGAAATTGCACAGAATTCCTAAGGTTACCCGAGAAAAGATGCTAAAATTACTGAAACCTATAGAAAAGATTTGTCTGAATCAGTTAAGGGAAAAATTAAATGTCATGGGAAAGGAGAGTATGGTATGGGAAAATAATAAATAGATTTTAATAAGATGGTTGGTATAGATAGGTACCTTGGTAATTATTGCTGCAATAATTGCAGCGATATGGAAATTTAAAAAACAAAGGTAGAAATCGTTTCATGGCGTTTTGGCGAGTATGCAACGACTAGAAAAGGGAGTGCCATATTGGTGATTTGTATTCAGCCAGGCCGAGCCAAGACGAAGAAGAAACTAACTTTAATCCAGCAGAAGAAGAAGAAGCAAAGCTGACGCCTATTGAGGAACAGCAAAATCTCCTATTGTGGAGAATGTTAAACAGGAAGAAGTCATAAAATAAACACTCAAACCGTAAGGAGTACTGCGAACACCATAAGTACACGAACATGTTGCATGAAAAATAAAAGACGAAACCATAAGGGGTGCGGCGAACCCCATATATATAGGTTATTTGTTTACCACTGCTGTAGCCTGGTAATGAGCTCACAACTCTTTGAGTCAAGTCACGGGAACTAACCAATGTCTATATCCACTCAAGGACACATGGCCCAGTGGATATAGACGTTGGTTAGTTCCCGTGACTTGACCCAAACAGTTGTGAGCTCAATACCAGGCTACAGCAGTGTTGAACAAATAACTTAGAGAATTAAGTTAAAGGGAGATAACTCATGACTACCAGAAGTGGCTTTGCACAAGGAATGAGAATGATATGCCCCAGTTATTGCTATAAAGCTTTCCGTTCGAAATTACTCGCACTTGAAGAAGGCCGGAGCGTACAACGGCCAAAACGTTGTAAGAGGTGGCAACAAAGATGAGGACAATAGTCCGAATAATGTAAATAGTATATAAACACCTTATTTTTAATTTCACTTTTTTTATTGTGGCTCCCAGCTCTGTCTGCGTCATTGATGCAGGGGATTTCGGTGACTTTCAAGTCAAACCGGCTTTGTGATCAAACAACACAACATGGAACAAGGCAGAGTTTCGAACGAAATGATCGATTATCGATCGACCGCGGAGATTTGGGCGTCGACATGAAGAACACAGGGAGAGTTTCACAAGAAAATTAGAAGAAAAAGAAAATTAAAAAATTAAAGTCAAATTATGTCAAAGAGACTTAAATAAAATAATATTAAACAGAAAAGAAAAATGTAACTTCAAATTAATTGTAAAATTCACATAGCTTACATACTTAAAGATAGGTAAATTATTATTATTATTATTATTATTATTTAGAAAGAAAAAGATCAATGTACTAAAATAGTATCTTTATGAAAAAAATATTTACCTTTTATTTTCAACAAGTTCAATTTTGTCTGAAGGAAAGACAGAAGAATATAAATATTGGAACATTTCTTATCAAGAAACAAAGTTCAATTTAATACAAGTTGGAACAAATCTTATCATCTGACAGAAGGAAAAAATAACATAAAAAAAATACAAATAAAAAACATTCCACCAGTCGGGTAGGACTAGCTGAAAAATTATTTTCTAAAATAAAAACGGATAATGATATGACTCATAGGGTAAAACTTTAGCATTTTAATCAACAGTCATACACATTCAGTCAGTTAAGTGTCATATGTGATACACGCTTTGGGCGATCATGTCTCGAAAGAGACATGACTAACTGGGCAGAAGACTATCCCGCATTACTTTCTGCGGTATACTGGTTGCCAGCCAAGACTATAAAACTCAATCTGTCATGTTATTTGACTCATAGCTAGAGGGGCAAGAGATGTATTATATTATTAAGTAGTAATTAGTGGGAGATCAGTTTATTACTTCATAACAATATAAAATTGATCCCCCACTTTATGCCCAGTAGAAGCCTTAATCCTGTTTTCAACTATTATATTCACTCAGTCAGTTAAGTGATACACGCTTTTGACGATCATGTCTCGAAAGAGACATGACTGACTGGGCAGATTATCTCGCAGTAGGTTGCCATTGCTTTCTGAGGTAGACTGGTTGCCATCCAAGGCTATACAACCCAATCTGCCTTGTTATTTAACCCATAACTGGAGGGAAGAGACGGATTAATACTTTTTTCAAGGTTATTTGTGCGTAAATGAATGCAAGGAATTCAACTGGAATTCGAACTCGGCTCTCCGATTTCTCGTTCCGAGCCGATATCCACTCCACCACAACGCACCAAGAATAAATTACAAAATTAAACTAACTAATTCTCTCTAATATTACTTTGCTACCCACAGGTCTTATAATTAAAGAAGTGTCCTTAACTCTCCAATTTTATATTCTACCACAGCAATTGATGGTTAGGGTAAAATATACCAGTTTTTAATAGTCAAATATGTTAATTGACTGTAATATGGAAAACCGGTCTGGCCTCAGAGGCAAAGAAGGCGAGTTGAATTGGAAGAAGAGTTTCATTGGATAAAGAAATGAAGATTATTTACTACACGATAACAGTGACAAATTCTTCAATGCTGTGGTGTATAATTTATGAGGACGATAAATGCAAACAACGAATTTCGTTTTTTTCCGTTCAACACAAATGTAAGGCCATTTTTTTATGGAAACTAATAAAAAATTGAAACTTATTCGACAATAATTTCTTGTTTATTGATAATTGATATTTGCTAAGCTTGAAAGGAAATTGATAACAATCTTTTTTTTTCTCTCTCTGTCTTTCAAGTGTAGAAAGCATGCCTGTTTAGAAACCCCTGTGTTGTTCATATAAAAATATGCATTCACCCTCTGGCTGTGTCGGTTAGAGTTGTCTGTACATGAAAGCTAATTCAGAAATAGTTTGATACAAACAAAATGTGATAAAAAAGAAAAAAACAATCTATTTTCCGATCAATTCCATAATTAATTGCGGAATACCCATTTCCAATTCCAGTCGGATGTTATATTCACAGGTGTGCAAATACCTTTAGGAAATGTATGATAATTCCACATCTTCTTCCACAATTATAGGTTAATTAATAGAACTTGTATCATTAAATTATTATCGCAAAAAATTATTACTATCTAAAAATAATTTATGGCTTTAAAAAACCTGGAAAAGGTTAATAATCCGTAAAAAAAAAAAACACTCAATCGATCATAATTAATTGTTCTTTTGTAGAGTTTGCCTTCAGATTCTGCAGATCAAATTCTAATGACACGTAAAACAAAAAGAAGGGTAAAGAAAATACAGATAAAAACTGAATACAGTCCAGCATTGGATTTCCGGTGTTATAGTTTGGTTTGATTTCAGTTGCAAGAAAGATTGTTTTTTAAAAAAAATGTCTCATCTTTAATAGATACTTGAATTTTGGAAAAATATCACATTGTTCGGACGAGACCAACTCCGGCATCTGATAACTGCTTGATGCTGTGTTGTAGGGAGCTGGTTAATGTTTTTTTTAATCGGCCTTGTGTCAGACTTAACCGATCTCCCTACAGCTTACAAGTTTTATGCAGAGTTATAATAATCAGGTTTTCATCAGAAGGTTGGTTGTCAGTTGGAATGTGTGGATTAGTGTAGAAGAGTGGAATAATAAAATATACATTTTGTATGTTAAATAGAAATTTATTAAAAGGAAAGAATAATATAAGTTGTAGAAGTTAATGTTCAATGTTAATTATTAAGAGGTTAAGGTTAGAGTTCGCACCAAATGTTCTAGGAGTAATTGTTGAAATAGATAAGGAGAAAGAGAAAGAGTACAATGTCTGGGTCACTTGAAGTTTGAAGTTACATTTTAGATGTGTATCTCTCTTTCGCTGCTCCCATCTCTGACTCTTGACTGACGCTGAGGTCATTTATATAGTCTTTTTTTTTTAATTTAGCACTGGATCGCTAAGTCCTTCCAAATCGTGCAAGTCGCTCCCATTGGTCAAAAATCATTTTAACACCTACTTGCGAAATCTTGTTTCGACTTTTTCGTGAAGCAGATGGTCAATCATTTTTCTATTTGAGAAAACCAGGATTTTCCACGTCGTTGTGAATTTATGTAAAAGTTTAGAGAGTTGATTTAATCAATTTATTATCCGCTACAATTCTACTCATTTATATCATAGAACTGATATCAGTTCTTAATTATGTAAATTCTATTGTATGTTCAACTTTATTTAGTTTATCTACAATATCAGATAAATCATTACCACAGGGTTAGAGCATCATCAATATATCGGAAGTAAGTTATTTAGTTAAATATTTTGGAAAGAATTAGATGCAAGAAATTCTAAGACAATACATACAAGCGTCTCATTTCATTTGTGCGTATGTGTAGTTGTCGCATCAAACGAAAACTTTTTTTCCACTTCCTTTTCGCTAATCCAGTTTCTGGCCGTTGAAGGAAAAAAAAGTGATATGCCTAATTTGCTTACTTAAAGTTTAATCTTAATTTCACTTGACTCAGTAAATATTCAATTTTGAAACTGGATTGTCTGCGTTTCTGGTAAGCGTTATTTTATTTTATTATCATTTATTATTATTATTATTATTGAACCTGTCTTTACGGTATGAACATTTATTTTAGGACATCTTTAATAACACCATAACTGAAATATATTTGATAGAAGTCGTATACATATAATTTTTTTTCTTTTTCATCAACTCCCTCTTCATATTCATGGGCAGAGATTTCGACACCAATAGCCGAAAAATCTTTTCTTTGAAGTTCTAAAAATGATTCTGGCTCACTCAAGTCTGGGGCTACCTCCCCACGACACTCTCTCAGTATCTCTTTGTTTGTCGGTCGGTCTCTCTCTCTCTCTCTCTCTCTCTCTCTCTCTCTCTCTCTCTCTCTCTCTCGTTTTATATATACAGTGGAACCTGTCTTATGCGACCACCCACACTGCCATCAAAAACTGGTCGCATACGGCAGGTGGTCGCTCACTAAAGACACATAGTCATGACCTATTTACGCTAGAAACGTATATTCCACTCATCAGAATGTACATATTAGAATTTTATCATGTAATCTGGTAATAAATAAATGAGAACATAAGAAAATGGCCTAACTTTAAAGAAATTTAGTCAGCATAATTCATTTTAAAATTTTACAAACGTATTTACAACGGTCAACAAAAGACCAAAATATTTATTCACAAAATATTTATTAAGTAGACTTTTAAAAAGTATACGGTTTCAGTTTTTTCTTAGAAGTGAGTGATAGCAAAAGAGAATCTGCGATAATATATGGAAAAAAAACATACAAAAAGCTGACAGCGATCGTGGGTGGGGGTAGAGAAACAGAGAGATAGAGATAGATATACCCAGATAGAAATAGAGTAGATAGATACACAAATAATAAAGGAAGAGATAGACATTTGAGAAAGGGACATAACTGTGACTTTCCCCATTCCTGAATTTATCCAAGTCAGTACAGAGACTGTGATAAATCTCTTGAACATGTCAAATGCAATTCATGTTGTACAAAACAGCCGATGTTTGACCGTGAGGTAAACTCAGGCAACAGTTTCATACAACACTACAATAACAAAACAATGAGGAAGTGTTCCTGACTTGGATCAAAGCAAAATGAAATAGATTACTCATTCAGTTTCTCCTAATTTAGAAGTTCGCAATGTATGACCAAAATGTTTTTTTCTTTTTTTACAGCGGTCGCTTGATCAGTGATTTTCACTCATTAATGTTAGTCGCTGGTCGCGTTCTGGAGGTGGTCGCTCACTAAGGGTCAATTAACATTAGCAAATCGTCCGTGCATAGAAAAACAGGTGGTTGCTGACTAAGATGGTCGCATCAGACAGATCAGTCACATCAGACAGATCAGACACATCAGTCAGCGATTCTACCTGATATATATATATATATATATATATATATATATATATATTTGAAAAACAGTAGCTACTCTAGCATCTACGCATCGTTCATTCAGCAATGAATTAGAACACTCTCAGTTATTGGGCATGTATAATGATAATATACACGCTAAAAAGTCTGCCTTCTTCTACCGAGCGCCCATAGCTCAGAGGTAGACTCGCCGACTGACGCCAATTCGGTCGGGTTTCAATCCTGGGTTAAAAGCCATCTGAGTGTAACCGTACTGATGAGCTGTGATACAGCGAAACAGATCTGTCTGCGGATGACTATTATTGATTGATTCAGTGATTGGAATCTAATCAATATATAATTTATGTTTGAAATACACCAGAGTATTTTGCTTACGGGAAATAGTAAATCTGCTAATCATTTAGCTTTCAATTAAACCTAAAATTAAAGTTACAAGAAAACGTCTTATTTTTTTTAATTCAATTAAATGTTAGGTATCGAAAATGAGTAGAAGTACCTATTGTAAAATTTTTACATGAGTTACGCTTCCTGTGTTTACAGGAAAATTTTCAAACAATCAAATTTCCTAACAAAAAAAAAACTGTTAAATCAACGAAGCGAATTTACCGGCACTATCTACCGTTCACCCTAAAATATAGTTAAAAACAATCATGGCCTTGAAAAATAAATATATAAAACCCAACGGCGTGAAGGGGGTTAAGTCGAAATTAATTAATTCCTCGCCCGGTAAAGTGACTGTTAGCGCCAACAGCGTAAAAGTGACACAGTTCTTTAGAACTGATCCCTCACTTGGAAAGGAACAACATGAGCAACAGGTGTCACCAAACCATTATCCTGCGACTGCGAGCATCATACAAAAAATTACTATAGGAATGTCAGAAGTCCATGAACAACTGGAGAATGTCAAGCAGGAGATGAGCAGATTGAATATCAACATTCTAGGAATATGCAAAACAAGTTGGCCAAATGCCGGTGACTTCATCAGTGACAATCACAGGATCTTTTATGCATGTGATAAGAATAAGGAAAAGGGGGTTTGTTTAATACTGCATGAAGAAATGAAGAAATGCACTCTGGGATACTGCCAGCTATCCAAAAGAGTTACCTTGGTCTAACTAAAACGGAAGCACTTTGTTATGTTTTTAACATGACAAAATAAAACGGTAATGGAAAAATGATACACTCGCCGAGTATTGGAAATAAATAGGGAATTTATTATTGTGGAAACGTGAGTACCACGAACAGTTGTGGATGTTGAACAAAGAGATGTTTATAGAGAGCGTGACAAAATTCTGCCTGCCATGTTTGCTAGTCTCTGCCGGAAGTGCCTTCTCCTTGTCTCCCAGCATGCACCTATTAGCTGGGGAACGGTCTAGGGGAGATAACTTTTGACCTTTTTGACAATTAGCTGTAACTAGCACGCGTGGGGTTAATTTGTAGGTGCTTCACTTTAGTTCTATTCCACTTTGGCCGGTTCTTTCTAGGTTCTGCAATGCTCTCGTTTATATTTGTCTGTTCGACAGGTGGTATAGCAGGTAGTTCAAATGTGTCCACTAGTAAGTCCAGTGGAATGTTCGACGTGTTGTTTGTCTTAGTGTTGTTGGTGTACCTAAGACGCAATTGGTTTTTGTGTCGTGCCCAGAGTTGATCTCCAACTTGTACACTATAGACAAATCGTCCTTTTTTCTTGTGGATGGTACATGGTGTCCATTTTGGTTGCCCAGGCCTGTAACTCCTCACAAACGCTGGCGTACCTACTAATAGTGGTCGATCTGAACTCTGGCACATACTCTGTTTTTGTTGTTCCTTTGGGCGTAACGCATCCAGTGTGGTACGGAGGTTTCGCCCCATAAGTGCCTCTGCTGGTGTCATCTGATCCTTTACTGCACTATTAGCTGTTGTCCGATAGCAAAGAAGGAATATTTGTAATATTTCCTCTGTTGTTCCCTCTCCCTTTCTTTAAGCAGAGCACGTTTGAATGTGTGTGGTGGTGTTTTAGCGTAAAACTGAAGACAGAACAAAACCTCTTTACTAGGCTTTACCGAACTAATTTCACAGCCAATAGCAAAGGCAAAGGCAAGTAGTAAACGCAACAGTAAGTAGTAAAACACAAGAGCATGCAGTAAACGCAAGAGCAGGTAAACAAAATGCAGAAGAAAGAAAAGAACTCAGCCTTTTAAAAGGAAAAGGAACGTGTGCAAAATCACGTGCAATAGAAATTTTTACTTTAACGAAAATATAACAATCTCCCCCCACTAGTAAGAGAGATTGCAAGGTGTATATATTATTTTTATTTATTTATAAGTCCAGTCGCTGGACTGGTCTACGAATCCTGCTAGACCGCCGTGGGGGCAGTTCACTATTCGAAGGACTGGCAGGTCTTTGGGAAGGCTGATTCTCTATTTCCTCCGCATTAAGTGTAGTGTCAACTGGACTTGTTTCAATCAAATGGGTCGGGTCTGCATTCTCAGCAGGACCCTGATGTTCATCAGAGCGTGGAAAGCGAGCCAAATGTCTTAGCGCCACTGAATCCTCCCGGCCGTCATCATGCCGTATTCTTGCATGAGTAGGGTCGGCCTCGAGGAGTTTCACCACCTCTACGATCGGGTCATACTTGCTCCCGTTGCCAAACCGTTTCAGCAGTACCCTTCCAGCTTCGCAGAGCCAAACAGGTAAGGCAGTACCGGTAGAAGAGCGCCTTTCAAATTTGAACAAGCGTTCATGGGGAGTCACATTTGTACTAGTGCATAGTAGGGAACGAATAGAATTTAAAACATCGAGCAGAACGTCCTGCCAAGCACTAAGGGGTAACCGTTTAGATTCCAAGGCCAATAATATTGAGTGCCAAATAACGCCGTTGTAACGCTCGTACTGACCGTTGCCTCTTGGGTTGTATGCAGTGGTGTTACTGCACCCAACCCCAAATCTCGTCAGGAAATTTCTGAACTCCTCGGACACGAACGACGTTCCTCTATCAGAATGGATGAAAGTGGGGAGTCCAAAAATAGAAAAAATATTCGTCAAGCACTTGATTGCGGTTTGCGAAGAACAATCACGGCACGGGAATGCAAAGGGAAATCGACTGTACTCATCGACGATAGTAAATAGGTAACGACATCCTTTCGATGATGCCGGGACAGGCCCTTTGAAGTCTACGGAGAGGCGCTGAAAGGGAGCAGTAGAGCGGATTAGTGTATTATTAGTAGGGCTGGAAAATTGAGGTTTTATTTTTGCACAAGTTGTACACTCGGATGTCACGCGCCGAACTTCATCAATTGAGTATGGCATATTTTGTGATCGTATAAAGTGCCAAAAACGTTGAACACCAGGGTGTATTAATGAACTGTGTATGGTCCTTAGCACCTCCAAGGAGTAAGCAGCAGCACCACACACTCTCGACAAAGCATCGGCAACGGTGTTTTCACTTCCGGGACGGTGTTTTATATCGTACGAGAACGGGAGAAGCTCCATTTTCCACCGAATGATTTTATTATTTTTAATTTTTCCTCGGTTAGCTGGCTTATACATAAAAGATACGGCTTGCTGGTCTGTTATGATAGTAAAGTGCTTCCCAACAAGGAGGTCCCTCCATTTTCGGACACATTCAACTATCGCGTAAGCCTCTTTTTCAACTATGTGTAGTCGTATTTCAGATGGGTTTAATGATCGGGAAAAGAATGCTACAGGCCTATCAGCCTGTAAGAGAGTGCCTCCTATAGCTTTCTCTGAGGCATCGGTTTCAATAGTAAATGGTAGTTCGTCGTCGATAACCTTTACAGATGATTCGGCAACGTCTTTCTTAAGTTTTTCGAAAGAATTCACAACTATAGGAGGCATGGGAAATTGTTTATTTTCAACCAGGGGACGAATTTTGTGTGAATACTTAGGTATCCATTTCGCGTAGTAAGAAAACATACCAAGGCACCTCTTTAACGAATTTGAATCCGAAGGAGGAGGCATTTGCAAAAGAGGTTTCAAACGCTCAGGGTCAGGTTGAATAGTTCCGTCACAGATTTGGTATCCAAGCAAATTGATAGAACGAAGCGAAAACTTTGATTTTTCTCGGTTTATTTCGAGGTTGTATGTTGAGGCAGCCTTTAAGAAACGTTCCAAGTTAGCGTCATGCTCCTCTTGAGTTTTACCACAAATAGTAATGTCATCAATGTAAGAAAAAGTTCCGGATAACTTATTTTCAGAAATAAAGGAATTCATAAATCGTTGAAAGGCAGAAACCCCATTAGTGACACCCATGGGTATTCGTTTGAATTGATACAAACGATTTCTAGCTTGAAAAGCCGTGTAAGGCCGATCTTCGGGACAAATTTCGATCTGGTAGTAAGCTTTAGACAAATCAATCGTACTAAAAATATGATAATGGGCAATTCGGTTTACGAGATCCTCAATCCGAGGCAAAGGGTACGCGTCAAGTAGTGTGAAACGGTTAATGGTTTGGGAAAAATCAACCACCAATCGTTTCTTTCTATTAGGCGACGAAGTCACAACAATTTGAGCACGCCACGGTGAATAGCTGGTTTCAATGACATCGTCTTCAAGCAGTTGAAGAATTTCTTTTTCAATAAATCGGGCATCCTCCGCACGGTAGTTTCGGGATTTGGAACAATTTTACAGGGGCACAACTGATCCTGGCTAGCGCGCAGATTTTTAAAACTTCCTGAGATCCACCAAAAGAAATAGTAATACCCCGGTGTAGTTTCAAAAACGGCACTCCGAGTATAATGTCCATACAGGAGTCAGGAAGCAAAGTAAGGTCAATCTCTTTATATTCGCAACCATTGAAGAAAATGTTCTCGGTGCAATATTCAGACAGTTTAATGGAAACGGCGGATGATGCCATAGAAATTACGGAGTTCCGTTTTAAAGTGGGCAGTCTCATTGTTTTGACAATACGGGCACTGATAAAATTATCAGAACTGCCGGTGTCTATAAGGGCAGTTAACTTTTTCCCTTTTAACTCCACAATTTCGGTGATAGGAGGGCAACTATCACCACCTTTAGCACGGGCCCCTATGATAGCAGAAGAAGAACGTGAATGTGTCGGTAGAGTAGAACGGCAAACTTTAGAAAAATGCCCGAGTTTGCCACAGCTTCGACATACCTTATCGCGGGCAGGGCAGAGGCGGCGGTCGTCCTTAAAGTGACGTCTCCCTCCAGAGTTGTAACACTTGCCACGAACAGGAAGGGTAGCAGAGAACAGTACAGAGTCACACTTCATTGGAGAATCAGTTAGAGCAGAATTTTTAGAAATACCAGTGGCCTCCTCGGCAGAATCGGTCAACACATTTTTAGTTCCAGTAATAGAAGTAACGGCGGCTGCTCCAATCTGGGTGGCATACGATTCCGCGCGAAAGTGAGCTTGTTCTAAAGCCCTAGCACATTGAGTAGCTTCTGCGAGAGTTAGAGTGTCAGTTTCAAGGAGCCTAGCACGTATCAATGAGGACCGAAGACCACGAATAAATGCATCACGGACAGATTCATCCCTGTAAGTGGTGGCCGTTACGTCTTTAAAGCAACAGTCAGCGGCAAGTCGATTCAAGGCCTGAAGGTATTGGTCGACAGACTCGCTTTCTTGTTGCAAACGCGTAGAAAGCAGATGTCTAGCATGAATAACACTTGGAGACTTGTCGTAGACACCTTTCAGTAAGTCAACAGCATGTTCAAAGCCAGAACAACCCTCGATAACGTCAGCAACAGTGGGACCGATGTTTAAATAGAGAACTTCGAGTTTATCAGGGTTTAACGAAGCAATAGTTGAGAGGTAGTAATTAAAGTTACGATACCATAATCTCCAAAGCTTGCTGGCCTGTGGGTCTGCCGAGGAAACATCAAATTTGTCCAGGCGAATTATTTTCTCCATGAGGAAAATAGAAAATTAGTTCGGTAAATTGTGGTGGTGTTTTAGCGTAAAACTGAAGACAGAACAAAACCTCTTTACTAGGCTTTACCGAACTAATTTCACAGCCAATAGCAAAGGCAAAGGCAAGTAGTAAACGCAACAGTAAGTAGTAAAACACAAGAGCATGCAGTAAACGCAAGAGCGGGTAAACAAAATGCAGAAGAAAGAAAAGAACTCAGCCTTTTAAAAGGAAAAGGAACGTGTGCAAAATCACGTGCAATAGAAATTTTTACTTTAACGAAAATATAACAATGTGTCTACAAACCCTACGGCTTGGCCATTGGATTGTGGGTGATAGGGAGGGGCTCGAACATGCGTGATGCAATTTGATTTGCAGAAGTGCCGAAACAACTCTGATGTAAATTGTGTTCCATTCTCGGACACAAGTGTTTCTGGTAGGCCATGTTGGCTGAAGAGCCGTTTAATAGTTGAGAGAGTGTCCGTATTTTACATCGGAAAAATTTCTGGCCATTTGGAATGGGCATCCACAACTACCAGGAAACTCAGTCCATTTATGGGACCAGCAAAGTCCACATCAACCCTGGACTATGGTTGCTCTGAATATGTCCAGTGTGAGTCCATGATTTGTGGTGGTTTTTTCTGAGCTTCCATGCAAGGTACACAACTCTCGATCATCTGTTCGATGTCAGAATCAATGTTGGGCCAGTATACCATGCTGCGGGCTATAGCTTTCATCCGATTGATGCCAGGATGTCCTGAGTGTAATTGTTTAAGAACAGCTCTCCTGAGTTTTGTATGGATCACAACCCGGTCTGCAAACATAAGACACTTATCAATGATGGCCAGAGAGTCTCTTCGCCGCTGAAACTGTTGCAGCTCTCCAGTGAGGCCAGATGGACATGAGCATCTGAGAAACCGGATAACTTTTTGAAGCATTTGCTCTTGATGAGTCTCTTGCTTAACTTCAAATCTCGTTACAGGAATTCTTCTGACACAATCGGTAAGTGTGCGTTGGAAATCATCCTCAATGCTGATGGCCGCTATGACGGTGTCATCATCTGGGGCAGAATGTGATCTGATAAGGCGTGACAATGCATCAGCCTGACCAAATTCTGTTCTTCGGCGGTATTTTATTTCAAAATCATACCCCAGTAAGGTGATTGCCCAACGTTGTAATCGACTGGCTGAATACACGGGAATCCCTTTTTTTGAGCCAAAGATGGAGAGTAGTGGCTTCTGATCTGTTAGGAGTGTAAAATGGTGCTCAAATATAATCTTGTGAAACTTTTTCACTGCAAAGATCAGAGCCAGTGCTTCCTTCTCTATTTGGCTGTAGCTGCGTTCTGCGGATGTCAAGGATCTTGATGCATGCATGATCGCCTTTTCTGATTTATCTGGAAAAATGTGTGCGATCACTGCACCAAATCCCTGGCTTGAGGCATCCGCTGCGACTACTATTTTCTGAGTTGGGTCAAAATGTGTGAGTACCAAGTCTGAATTGATTAGTCCTTTAATTTTTTTTCAAAAGATTGTTGACAATCTAATGTTCAGGACCATTTTGTGTCTTTTGTTAGCAGTTTATTAAGTGGTGACTTAATTTGATGGACAGAAGGTAAAAAACTTCCATAGTGGCTAACTAGTCCGAGAAATGAGCGTACGCTGCTTATGTCTGATGGGGGTGGCATGCGTTGAATAGCTGCCACATTAGCCGGATTTGGACGGCGGCCATGGCGATCAAAAATAAAACCCAAATATTTTATTTCCTGTAAATAAAAATGACACTTTTCAGGTTGAAGCTGAAAACCAAAATCTTGAATGCGTGTCAGAACTTTGTCAACACGTTCTGACAACTCCTCTTTTGATCGCCCAACAACATTATTTTGTCTATGTATGCTGCTGCACCTCTACTCCTGTTAGCATAGTGTCCATGATTTGTTGGAAAATAGCTGGGGCTGTTTTTACCCCAAACGGTAACCGTCGATATTGGAATAAGCCACGATGGGTGTTTATCGTCAGTAGTTCTCTCGAGGTTGCAGAGACCTCGACTTGTAAATAGGCCTCTGTGAGGTCTAGTTTGACAAAACAGGTGCCACCATTGAGTATGGTGAATATATCTTCTGGAGCTGGCAGTGGATATTGATGATCTTCCAGTGCTGCATTGAGGCCAATTGAGAAATCGGCACACAACCGAATTGAGCCATCAGCTTTCTTTACTACCACAATGGGTGCTGCCCACTGTGAGTATGTAACTGGTGTGATGATCTTCCTTTCTTCTAGGCGTTTCAGTTCCATGTCCACCAGTGGTAGTACTGCGTATGGTACCGGGCGTTTGGGGCGAAACACAGGTTTAGTGGAAGGTTTAAGTGTCAGTGTGGCTTCAGCTTGATTGCAGCACCCAAGATTGTTTGTGAAAACTGGAGAAAACTGCTTGAATATATTTTCGGTCAGGTCCTTAATGACACTCTGGGTCAGTGCTTTTGATACTGCATTGCAAGCAAAATTGAGTGCGATATCAAGAAGACCCAGTGGCTCAATAAAATCAGTTCCCAAAAGGTTGTGCTGGGAGTTCGAAATGTATATGATCCCAGATGCTGTCTTCTCAATCTTGATTGTTGCTGGCAGTTCGCCTGTAATATGGACACAATCCCCAGAAGCAATCCGTGCTACATGTTTTGTAGATATAAGTGGAAGTCTGCCTATACTTTTCCACAGTTTCTGGGAAATAAGGTTTATGTCCGATGCTGTGTCGATTTGTAACCGAACCGGATGGTTGTGCAGTTCCACCGACACATATTTGCGGTTCGACTTGGAGTTGGGAAAGAACGTTGCTACCAGACTGTGTTTGTGTTTTATGTCTGTTTTTGTTTTGTGATCGCTTGTGCATTGTTTTGCACCACGGTGGTGTGCAGAATCCATCCTTATGACCTTGCCGGTTGCATTCGCGGCAGCGGTGAGTTTTGAAGGAGCATTTTCGAGCAAAGTGCCAACCACCACAATTCCAGCAAGTAAATGGAGGTTTCTTTGGTGTTGCTTCCGGCGATGGTCGTCTTTGGATAGTGTTGATTCTGGATGTTGTTGCAGGTACCGACAGTTGTACCATATCTAAATCATGCTTTAAATTCACACCGCCGACATTCCTCTAACTTGCTGCAGAGTAATATCCGGATTTTGTTCAATTTTTGACAAAATTCTTGTGCGCACATCCCTGTCACTTGCGGACCTTAATACACATGCGAAAAATCAAACGCTTAAATTGTTCATCTGCGATGGTGGAAAGTTTGAACCGTTCGCATTGCTTGTTGATGAATCCTGAGTAAGTCGTAAAATCGTCTGTATCACATTTCGTGATATTGAGGCAGTTGAATCTTGCATTAAACAATGAGGTGTGTCCACCAAACATTTTATTTAGAGTTTCAACTGTTTCCACAAAACTACAATCCCGAGGTTGTTTCGGTAAAATGGAGTTAATATATTTTTCGTGCTCACTCGGACCGATTTTTCGTAAAAGGAGCCGCACTTTCCAACTATCCGTTTGCTCTCCAAAATCTTCTTTAAAAAGATCCTCATAACGAGCGAACCACGTTGTGAAGGTTGTGTTTGCCTCCTTATCGTAGTGGAACTATGTGATGGAATTTTCGAGAGCTTGTCCAGATATTAATTTCATTTCTAGAGGATTTGGTTGCGGTACAGTCCCTAGTCTCTCTGTAAAAAGTTCCATCAACCTTAATTGCTGTTGTAGAATCTGTTGGATAGTATTTGGATCCATTATTTCACTCTGAATGGGAAAGAAAAAAATTCCGGATACAAGAGATTTTGTTTGTTTTTTGTTTTTTTTGTTTTTTCAAAAAAATATGTTACGTTTTCAACGTACCTGACGTTATTTTGTGTCCACGAAATTCGACGTCTAAAATCCAATTTCTGAAATTCTCCACTCAATGAAACAAATTCTACTTGTTAGTTTCTTTTCGTTCCAACCCCCGAGGCGAATATTTCCACGTGGTGCAATCTCATCCTTCGTTGCCAGTTTTGTTATGTTTTTAACATGACAAAATAAAACGGTAATGGACAAATGATACACTCGCCGAGTATTGGAAATAAATAGGGAATTTATTATTGTGGAAACGTGAGTACCGCGAACAGTTGTGGATGTTGAACAAAGAGGTGTTTATAGAGAGCGTGGCAAAATTCTGCCTGCCATGTTTGCTAGTCTCTGCCGGAAGTGCCTTCTCCTTGTCTCCCAGCATGCACCTATTAGCTGGGGAACTGATTCCCTTGAATGGTCCAGGGGAGGTAACTTTTGACTCTTTATGGTGATCCTAATACACTTCAAGATAGCTATTAGTAGTCTGTGCACCGACGATGCAAAGCAGTGAGGAAGAAATAGAATTCTTCTACTCCACACTGGACAATGCCAAAGCTCAGTGTAAATCTTAAGAAATTATAATTATCATGGGAGACTTGTATACCAAGGTAGGTAAGGAGGAGGAAGGGGTAACAGTTGGCAACTTTGGACTAAGAAACCACAATAACCGAGGAGAAAAATTGATCCAATGGTACACAGTAAATGACCAGGTAATAACCAATATATGGTTTAAAGAACACCCAAGATGCTTATGGACATGGAGAACCTCAGGAGATGACACCAAATCGATTATATAATTATAAATAGGGAATTCAAGAATGCAGTTGTGCATTGCAAAAACTTATCCAAGTGCTAACTGTGGCAGCAACCACATCCCAGTCATGTGTAAAGTAAAAATGGAACTTCGAAGACTAAAGAAGCCTAAATGCAATGTCAATCCCAATCTCTTAGCCACTTGACTCCAGTTCTTTCTACATCACCCTGTATATCTTTTCCTTTCTCTCTAACTTTGCAACCGTCATCACACCTGTATTCCTATCCTTCTCTTGCTTCCTTCTCTGACACCCATTGTAACTGGTTCGTCTTTCTCTTTACTCTCCTCCTATCTAATCTTTTCTCTTATGTAGCCCCCTGAGAATCAGTGGTGTTACCACCTTGCTTGGGGTGAAATGATTAAAAAAAAGAAAAAAAAAGCCTAGTGAAGCACCCAAACTGCAATACAAAAGACTTGTGAATGTACGAACCTGCAGAAAAAATAGTGTGAAAAATGAATATGAGGAACAGATTGGAAATGGACACTTGAAATGGGACACACTAAAGGAAGCATTAGTGACATCAGCAAACGACATTGTTCCAAAGGAAAAAAGACGTAAAAGAAAAACAAGTGGATAATTGATGAGATTCGTGACATGATGCAAAAAAGACAGAAAACAATGCTAAGACATAGAACGAAATACAGAAAACTACACAAAGAAATAAGGAGTAAATGCTGATGGGCTAAAGAGAAATGGTTCAACAACAAATGTGCAGAAATAGAGGGATTGAGCATGATTAATAAAGGAGAGATCTAAAAAAAAAAATAAGGGAACTAACAGGACAAAGGACGTGCTCTTCAACAGGATGTACAAAAATATAAGGACAGAATGCTCATATTAGAATATAAGAATATATAAGAGATTTTTTCCACAACAAGAGACAGCAACCGACAATACAGAGAGATACCGACAGAGCAGAAACATTAAAATCTGAAGTGGAAGCTGCACTGACAAAACTGAATCGAAACAAAGAAACTAGACTAGGCGGCATTGTAATAGAGACGCTGACAGCCTGAGACAATCCTGGCATAGACAAAATTACAGAAATAATAAATGAAATCTATAACGGTGGTGAAATACTGAAGACCTAAGCTGATTGATCTTCATAGCATTGCCTAAGAAGCCAGGTGTAAAGGAATGTGACCTTCAAAGAACAATCAGCTTAATGAGTCACATAACAAAACTCATCATCTGAATCCTGATGAATAGAGCATGCAGCAGAATCAGGCCAGAGATAAGACAAGAACAGTCTGGTTTCAACAAGGACACTTAACATACTTGATAGACTTGAGCAAATAGATGGCCAAGCGGGGTTAACAGGAGAAAGTATATTTATTTTCTTTTGAGGATGTAAATTATATAATTATTTTGTATTGTCAACAAGTATCAATAGCATTATCCACATGTAAAAAAAGACTATCAATAATAGAGGTTTTATTGATAAAAACGAAAAACACAACATTCGATAATATCAACTAAAAACACGCTAACAACATGCTTACCGTGTTCAGTACATAACACATACAACTACTCCACATCATATATAACACCATATACATTCTCTTACATGTAAAATAACATTCATCCTCAAAAATGGCTAAAAGTATAGCCAAAAATGCTCAGATAAACAAAACATTTGGACAATTTTATATAATCTATGTCCTTGAAAGAAAAAATCCTAAGATCACATGAAAAATTACATAAAAAACTTAACCATCAAACCTTGTCTGTCATTTTTAATGAAATCTGCATATATACAAAGATACGCACTCTGTCCCATCAAATAATCTCTGAACAAATCTTGACATTGTTGCCATAAATGTTAACAGAAGCAATCCAGATGCTACAAATTATAATGAGGTATATAAAACAATATAACAAAAGACATTTTGATTTTCTTAATATTTGATTTTATTATGTAAATTACAAAAATTACACAATTAAAATTGATAGAAATTTTGTCAAATTCACATCATCCCCCTACCCACTCCCCATCCACCCAGTAACAAAACAAAAAAAAATTTTCAAATCTTGCAAAAATTCTATTAAAGTTTTTCACAACATAATTTTCATTTTCTTCAAGTCAAGAAAAATAATTATTGTTTGTGTAAAGCACTCAATTGTCAAGATATATATATATATATATACACACACACACACAAAATTTGATTTGATGGGATAAAATTCCCAACATTTTTGACACTGTAAATGACATTTACCTTCTACAATTTAATAAGTCAAACTAAGAAAAAAAAATATTAGCTGTTGTCAAAATAAGTGAAGTGGCATTTCCATGTGATTACAAAATTGAGACACTTATTAAATGCTGTTAAATTAAGAAAAATTAAGATTTTTGTTCATTAAAATTGAAGTTTAGGTGATATTTATAGAAGTAAAACCATCCAAACTTTTTTTTTAAGTTTTCCCCTTCATTTTCTGGAAAAAATTTATTTTGAGATCAAATTATTTTCCTAAACTACATATTAACTTACCTAATTTGTGATGATTTTGGTTTGTTTTTTTTTTTGCACTTTTTCAAGAATATTGAACAACTAGAATGCCTTACATCTTAATATGGTTAGGCAGCCATTGAATATATATCTCTCTGTATGGCATTTACATATATTAAAAAGATTTTGACTTGTAGAAATTTGTAAACTTCAGGAATAATAATTAATAATAATAATTAATTAATAATAATAATTAATTAATGAAAAAGGAAACTAACACCAAAACATTTTTGAATAATAAAAAAGTGAACATCATGTTGTTAATCTTCAGAAGATCAAAACTAGAATTGAGTGTCGTTTTACTCTTACAAATAACCAAGTCACTTGCAGTTTTGATATTCTGGAAATAAAAACTGAAACATTAAACAAAATGAAACCCACATTTCTGCTTGTTCTAGCAACTATGCAATTGTATGCAAATGTTTATGGTTTTATAATTTTTTATAATTGTTCAATGGAAATGATATTAATTTTTAAAGGTTTATATTATGCAACACATAAATAAGACTTTGATATGCTTCTTTTTTTTTTTCAATGCACCAATAAATCAAGTACAACCTTTACAATCAACATTCACCCGACTGATGACCCTAAATTTGATACAATGATTTGTCAGGCCAAATATCTCTTGAGACCAGATCCAAAAATGTAGATGGCTGAAATCAGCTACCCCTAAAGCTTTACAAAATGGCTTGAGCAGATTTTACAAATCAAACTCAACATTCATAAGAATTAGACCCATATTTTGGACAAATGAACAAAATTCTCTTGTTTTGTGCCTCAAAGAAATTAAGTTTTTCTGATAATCATACAATGAACTTTTCTTACACAAATAAACCCAAAGCCAAATTTGCTTAATATTTGAATATGAGTATCGACTTGGAAAACAGTCTGTTTCTTTCTCTCACTCACACACACACACACACACACACACACACACACACACACACACACACACAATGCACACATAAAGAGATTTCATTTTTAATAAAATGTTATTGTTCAACTTGTTTTCTAACTTAAGAAAATGTAATCGAGTCATAAAAGCTCAGATTGTTCCACTGCTAATAAGTATTATTAGAAATAATGAGAGTACTAATACATTTAACTGTTGCAAATATTTTTGTAATCAATATTAAGAGTTGAAATGTGTAACATTTAGTGGCAAGGAGCCCACATAACAAACACTTGAACCCTATGAGAAATCAGTCTTCTTAAAATATCAGATTTCTAAAGCACACAGTTTCCTGACAATTTATTAAATATTTAATAAGGCAGCATCAATTAAAATCCTTAAAAAATCTTGTTGTTAATCTGAACTTTTTTTCAAACTGACTGCTTCTTATCACCGATTCTTCAAAGGTCAAACCCAAGACAACTTTTCAGCAACAAAACTAACTTATCGAAAGGAAAATGTCATTTCAATTTCCAACATGATACAAACAATTCAAGATTAAAGAACTTAGAATTGGAAATTTTGTAGGTGATTTGGTGCACAAGCATTTGAAGATAAGCTAACAAACACTTTTTTGTCAGGTGTCCAATCAGTCATTACTGAGGGTTATAGTGAGAGACTTGCACAGCACCACTCTCACATCACAGTCTACCATCATGCCATGTCAGTAATGAGACCTTAGTCACGATGGTACACATTATAGGGACAATTGGATTTATGCTTTTGCCTAGGAAACAGTAAAAGTGACATCAAAAAGCTAAATTCAGAATTTTGACTCAACCAATTTCAAGTTGCTACCAACTGTGAGCCACTTTTCTGTGTCTCTTAGCAGAAGGAAACAACAAAACTTATTAAAAAGCAGAATTCCATCTTGATGCTACATTCAAGAGAAATTCCTCTCCAGGTCAAATCTTGAACCCAGTGAGATAGTGGGATTCAAATGAACCACAAAATCATGAACCAGTTGGTTAGAACATAGGACTGAGTTTAGGAGTCTTAGGTTCCACCCAGGAAAGATTCATTTGTACTGATATATCCTAGACATGAGCAGTCACAACCAGACACTGAAAAGAACACTGATCATCAGTTCCATTTTTTCAAGATATTTACAACTGCACCAATTCACATTACAATCCCTACATGGGTTATTTTTTTTTTTTTTGTGTGTGCATAGGCCAGGAAAAAAAATTAAGTTTGCTTAATTTTAAATTGTAGCCATAAAATGTCAAATGTCAGCTGTAGTAATGAAAAAGATGTCAATCAAGCTGATATGCCAGTGAATCAGACAAATTACTAATATTAAATTATATAATTAGCAATTGTTGTTTTAAGAGAAAATATTCACTAATTATTCTTGTAAGTTGGAAGTTTTCATTGAAATGATTAGTGAAAAACAATATTCCATCAAGGAAGTACATTAATTAAAAAAAACAGTTTTTATAATCCCAAATGTCTATAGATGCTGATAATTTCTGCTGTGACTCAAGCATTATCAATTCAAAATTATTTAAAACTTAGGAGTCAATAACAACTGGTAACTGTGAACAATTCAAGCAAAACTGAATCGTCTGTGTTGTAGACATTCACATTTGGAGTGAAAAACAAAAAGATCAGTGAGAACATAGAATTTACAAATATTAAACTGATTGTTAAAAAGCAAAAGCTCTTTGCACAAAGATCAAAACCAGACTTTTGCTCAACGTATCACTAATTCAGCATTTAAAAGAGAACACATACTTTTGAAAGAATAAGTTAATCAAGTGGTAGAAATTTAAAACTAATTCCTTTCAACAATTCTGTGTGCTTACTTTTTGAATGCATACTTTTACCTATAACAAAGATGTGCTGGGATTTCCCATATAATTAATAATACATGAATTATGCCCTGAAATAAAAAGTTACATTGAAGTTCATTACAGAAATTGATTGGCCAAGGACATTTAACACTAACATGAAATAGAAAATTCACCAATGAAGTAAAAACTTTTTATTGCATAAAAAAAATAAAAAAAATAAAAATGGCAGGTGACTTTTTTAAAACAGTGGATGGCTTATATTGAATAGACTGATTTTAAATGAAAAATTATAAACCAAGAAAAAGTTGGATATGAAGATCAATATACATATACATTGTTTAATATATTGATCGGATTTTTTAAAAAAAAGTTTAAGACACAGAAATTTTGGAAAACTGTTTTCACCAATCTTGAAAAAGGAGAGTTTCAGCCTTCCTACCTGGAAAAACAGCATTCAGAATTACAGCATTTTATCTGACCACAAATACTTATTACTGGCACCGGTAAGAAATTTGAACCCCCATCTCAGAATCATGAGGAATATGTAGACCACCACAATGCCACATATAAGAATAAAAAATTAAAAAAATAAAATTCTCATTAACAAATAATCAACTATAAAAAGAAAAAATAGATTGATACACAGATATGAACTAAATTATGGTGAAAGAAAACTGAAGCAAAAATACAGTAGCAACATTGTTCACTTTTTCAAAAATGCTATGCTTCATTTAAAACATTTTTTATTCATGAGAAAAAATTAATTTGACATTAGTAAAAATAATGGAGCTTTGAAATTTGCAATTCATCAATAGAAGTCTACAGTTTGCTTGTTTCAGCTCAGATTCATGAACAATAAAAGTACTAGACTTTGAATTTCTCACATAAATCTAAGTGTCTTTGTTAATGTTCTTTTCTTGGAACTATAAAGCAGTTTTCAAACAAAATAAACATAAAACAAATGATTCTGATCTGTAAATGAAATGAATTAGAGGGCCAGTCAAAAAAAACGTCTTAAAACTCAGGTTTATTATAAATTTAAGTCAAGTTTTAGACTACAAAACTAAAAATGAATGTAGTGTAACTATTTGTTAAGAACGAGAAATAAATAGATTTGAAATTAGAAAAAATTGAGAAAAATAAAAGATACAAATAACAGAAAATCTTTGGAGATTTTCAAAATGTTTCCTCTTGAGTCATAGCCATCTATTTAGAGGATCTGAGATTGATCATCTAATGAGAGGGGTGCTTCTGTATCTCAGAAAAGCTAGAGAATCAACTATTCAGACAAGCTTGAATTTACAACTTAGCAATGACTTTATATATATATATATATATATATATATATATATATATATATATATTAAAAAAGGATTAATTCAAAGATGTTGAATGGCCATTTCGATATGAAGATCCCCACGGGGGACAACACATCACCTCAGCAACAGAAAAATCCTTTCAAAGAATATCTAGTGAGCCAGACAACCTACCTAGGTTTCACCTAAATAGATCGTCAGGGAAAGCTGTCTCTCTCTCTCTCAATCTCTCTCTCTCTATATATATATACAAATGCAAAAGTAAAAATTGATGTTAGTTTCACTGTGATTAGTATTATATATATATATATATATATATATATATATATATATATATATATAACTACTATCAAAGTTTAGTTTCTTCAAAACAGTAGCTCACATTTCATGATTCAGCCTTGATATCATGAAAACTTCATAACTGAAATAGCCATAGATTCTATTAAATCTGGGTTTGAAAATAACTAGCTATATAAAACTTACTTCATATAGAAAAATGCAGTCCTGTATTTACCTGAATACGACAACACAATCATGAATCAGAGCAAAACTTCTTAGCTTGAAGAACTCAATTTTTTTTATAAATTTAATTTTTACTTGAAAATTGATTTTTTTACAAAAAATTAGCTTTAGATCAAAATTTTAAATAATTTAAGGGAGGTAACTTTAAAGCTTTTCAATTACACCAAAATCACAAAGTGGAGAAAATTTGGTAGGTTGATTGCTTAGAATTTTAATACTGTGTCAAGAAGTTTCTTCTAAATAAAAATTTGTGAAATAACTTAAAATAAAGGAAAATGGACCATTAGACAACTCATACATTTTTCTTTTATGATTGTAAGAAATGTCTTTGATTCTTACATGTAAATAAATTAAAACTTGGACAGAATTGAAATCTTTTGGCAACAACTTAGTTTTCAAAATCTTCATATGTATACACATCTTTGATATAAAAACAGATGGACAAGTTAGTGTGTGTATTGTTTAAAATTTCATATATTTATTGGCAAAGAACGCTTCATAACAGAGGTAGTGTTTGTGTTAGTCAAAAGATCACCAGTAATATTCAATTCTACATACATACTGTCTCTATCCAATATATATATATATATATATATATATATATATATATATATATATATACACACACACAAACTCATTTTTATCTATTTTTTATTATACACATGCAAACCACTTAGTTTAGAGTTACCAAATTTAGGATTTAAGCAAAGTTATAAAGAAAAAAAGAAGATTTGTGGATGAAAGATTCCCAACCAAGATATTTGATAATTTCTCAGTCTTTTCTTACCTTAAAATATAGAGAATTATTTGAAATGAAATTAAAAATGTTTGTAATGTCCTTCATTAAATATTTATAAATAGAAAAATCCTAAATCTCCATTGAAATAACAGAAAGTCTTTTTTATGCATTTAATCTGTTCATAACGAATGGCTTACTGACTTTGTGATGCATCCTCATGATTTAGGGGTTCAAATTACACAACATTTATGCAATCATTATAAAAACAAAACTGTCACAAAATATGGCTTCTTACACCTCTTGGAATGATGACTAAACAAAAAAAGCAAGAGTCTGTATTGTGTCAGATGTATCACAGTTGAAATTTGAAAGTAAGGAATTATAAAATTCAGACTAGTCTTCTCCCCACTGCTGTTTTTGTCAATATGTTTCAGCCAATGCGTTCTTTAAATGTATAATTCATCCAATAAAGTCATTTTTAGAAAATTCAAGATATGGGTGCCAAAAACATATTGGTCTATTGAGGACAGACTTTTTTTTTTTTTTTTGCTGCCTGCAGAAATCTTTGACACTCAGATCAAGAACAAAAATAGAGAAAATATTAAAAATGAATTCTACTCCTGAAAGACTAAACAACACTTGAGTAGAAGCATAGCAACAAAAATAGTAACGATGAGGAAATCAGTTCCAACAACTCAACAATTAAAAAAAAAAAAAAAAATCTTTCAACCAAAGATTTTTTTTTTCACTTTTTTTATAAATAATTTTCTTTCATTTCACTTTGGAATTACTTCATTTCCCTACAATAAAATGGAAGATTCCTTTTCCCCAAGAAAATGCAAAAATCAATTCAATTCCAACTCATGTGTAGGAAGTTACTCTTCATACACAATACATTATTACTGAATAAAAGATTACAATTCACATTTCATCAATATTATTGCTCAATATCATTAACCTGGTATATTGAAAAGTCTACAATTTTGTAAAGCTTTAAAAATTTTGCTTGAATACAAAGCAGTTTAACTATATTTTGATATTGCACATTTGTTTTCATATTGTGTAGAAATATTGGCCAATTAAAGCCATTTGTAAGATATTTAAGTAGGTGATAGAAAGAGAAAAAATTCTTTATAAATTAAATATATTAGTAAAGTCAATAAGTCTTAAGATCTTTAATTTTTCTTGTTTAAATATCAAAGTTGAATTTTTAACATTTAAAATGTTTGATATTGATTTCTGTAAAAATTTGGTTCAATGAAACAAAACTGAGTCCCAAAAATGGTGGGAAAAATTAACAACATATAAAAAAGTACATCATTAATAAATGGAGTCATTTTCTAGTTTCTCCAATAATTTTTCCTTAATCAACTTTATGTGTTTTAGTGATTCACCTTGAAAGAAAGTAAAACTACCATTTTATGTAAGAAAGTGTTTTAAAATTACATAATATAATCAAGAATAAAGAAATTTGTTCACGGCTGGCCAACAGCTAATACTGAGTCATTTGCAAACATTGGATGTTCGATATTCAAGCACTTCCAGGTATGATTTTCGCCACCAAATTAAAGATATAAAGATGAAAATGTGCCAGATTTGGTGACTTGCTCCCACAATGTCAAAATAACCTGAAAGAGTAACAAAAAAAATCAGTTAACCAAAAATGACTTCCTATGAACATTTCACACAACAAATAATATTTAGTGTAGAGTAATAAAAACCAAAATGTTGTTGTTAATAGAAACAATCTTTTCTAATAGTTACAGCAAAAATGTGATGACTTACCAGGAGAGAGTCTCTCTGGAAAATGGAAAAGGTAGAAAAAAATAGCACCAAGTCCAATTAAATACATATAAACCAATTTGGGAATGAAAACCTAAAAAGAGAAAAATTAATTACTTTTATCAACAAAGAAACTCAAACAACAATTGAATACAAAGACAATTTTAATATAATAAATTGCCATGAAGCAGCAAATTAAGATATGACAACAAACCTACCTATTTTTACTCTGTTGTACAGTACACACACATATACACACAATTACTGCTACAACCACCAGCTTAAGCTGCTACTGCTACGGTAATGCTATAGGCTCTCTCTCCTCCTACTCTCTCATTTTTTACTACCCTTCCATTTGGCAAAGGTGAGAGAAAGGCTGAGGAGAGTAAAAAGATAAAGAGGAAGGAAAAGCTTGTGTAGAGAGTAAGTGTGTTATCTTTCTTCAGTGGCGTAACGGACAAAGGAACTAAGTAACTGACTAAGGAAGGAACAAGCAGAATTATTATATAATTAAATCACAAACTAATTCTTTTTAGAAAGTGACTGTTTCCAAAGCTTATGAAAAGATTGTTACTTCTATTGAAGCCTTTCAGTGAACTGTTAGATATAAACTGTAGCTCTTGCCCCAAAGACAGTGTTTATTCTTAAACCAATTGTTGAAGGAAATTCATTTTATGCTTTAAGCAATATAAAAGAAATATTTTATTAGCAATATGAAATATTTTATTAGCAATAACTATAATTACTTAAAAAATATGTTATATCTTGCTTTTGAAAACTGTCCCAAATGTTCATAAAAATTAAGATTTTGTTTCTTTTCATTGTGTTTACAGAGTTTTCATCACTAGACTAAGGATTGTCTCACAAGACAATAGCTTAGTGGATTAAAAGCATTGGTTTTTTAAATTTACTGGTATAGTAATTGGGAGTTCAGTATTAGATTAAAACTCAGTGAACACAGATCTAGCAATAACTGAACAGAACTAAAAATAACTAAATATCTCTAGATATGAATAGTGAAATAAGAGCAATCCACTCCCATTTTTTAAATAAAAAGTTCAATTCAAAAATTCACTAATGATTATCCAGATCAACAGAAACCTAAAGAAGGCAACAAGGCACACTAGTCAAAACAAACAAAAAAATGAAAACAGTGCTATTGGAAATAATAAAGAGAAAATGTTTCAAATAGTCAATTATTGTTTTAAATTAAGACTAATTTAAAAATTAGACAGAGAAATATTTTAAATATGCATTTCAAAGTGTATATATTTCACCCAATACAAGGCCAAAGAGCAGCTCAAGATAGAGGTTTAGTAAATGAGTTTGTTGCAAGGGTGTACAAGGAGGGAGTAAGAGGTGTCAAAGAGTACTTTCTAGGAACAAGCCAAAGAATAGATTGGCTAAAGATATCATGTTAAAAGAGTGGTTACATGGATGTTAACAAAGACATCTACCATCAATTTCATTTTGTATTGACATAAAACATTGCTATGCAACAATAACAGACACTACTGGAGATGGCTCATATGAGTTGAAAGCTTAGAACCAGCATAATAAAGAAATATCCAAATGTTGGACAATTTTTGTCTTTATTTTCACCTGAAATTAAAACCAAAATATGATGTTTAGAACGGCTCATGATTAAGCATAATAGACATTCATTGTCTGTTATATTTAGCAGTAACTGTTTAAAAAATATGTGTGTGTGTGTGTGTGTCTCTCTCTCACATTATTTTTGCATTTTTTCCTCTACTTCTTATTATTGAGAATTTTATTATTCTGCAAAATCATGCCCACTCATGGTGCATAGGAAACCCAACTTTTCAGTTGAAACATAAGCAACCATGATAAAAGCTGCATGATAATTTAGACAAAAAGCAGATCAAAATGGCTGCATTGAACAATTAGAGTTCATTCTATTATGTTGGATTTATTTGAAGCATTACATTAAAACAGTTTAAAATATTCAGCAAAACAAAATAAACTCTGTAATAAGACAGCAACAAGAAGGCAAGAAAACAAATAGAAAAAAAACTACCAACTGTACTTACACGCACAATTTCTGTTTGCCATCCTCCATTCATATAGAACCAATGAGCAGATGGAATGATTCCATAACAAGCCAAAAATGTGTACATCAACACTCGTGAAATTGTAAAGGCAATTGAATCAGAAAGTCGTTTAGGATTGAGCTGGATTGTTAAAATAATCAAAGAAAGGACAATCACACTGAACAAGTAAATATTTTCCCATCTCTGAAAGTAAAAAACAAAACAATTTATCTTCATTAATTTTGCAAGGACTATGGCAAAATATATTTTCTCAATATGTAAAGCCAAATGCTTAGTAAAACTAAGCATTTCTTATATATGGAGAAAAAATATTACTTGCTTTTGTGATTAATGTATTTTATAATAATTCGAAATGGCTTCTCTTATTTTTAGATAGAAGCAACTGGCACTACTTAAACTAACTCTAAATTTCAATACCCACAAAATTAATAGAATAAGGAACAAATAGGAAACAAATTTTATTGTATCAGGAAATTTGTGGGTATGTATTATTTTAATTCCATTATAGATATTATTATTGTTGTAGTCATTATATATTACTTTTGAATATAATCAGTAGATGTTTGGTGTGTCAAGGTGAAAGACTTTGATTACATTGTCCACAGGTATTTAGAGCTTACATTCTTTAGGTATGGGTTTAATGAATGTTGGGTGATATGACAAGTGTTTCTTGCATCTGTTTATCAATGGAAGAATATTAATATTCCTTCTAAAATATTTTCTTCATAGTGAAACATGTTTTTTTTTTATTAGGGTCATGGTATTTTTTTTAAATCAAAGTTATGGCCAGTTTCATTTCTGTTTGTTACAAGACAATTCAGAGAGTTGCCCCAATGGAGATGTCCCTTGTGTTTATAGGTGCCGACTTTAGATAGTTATGGACAGCCTTTGAGATTTGAAAAAGAAATCACTTGACAAGCAGTTGAGAGTGAGGGAAAATTTACTCGCCCCAAAATCATTTTACTCAATCAGCTCCATTTTCTTAATAGTTGTCTTATGTAAACATAGCATGAATTGCTAAGGGAAAACAAAAAATGAAATTTTAATTAAAATTTTGAACATGTTAGAAAGGATTTAAAACATTTTAAAAAATAATAACAACAAAATCTGATCTTTCCTCTTAATAATTGTATAAACATTTTGATGATAAAACTTTGTTTTTATTAAGTTTGAACCCTTTTAACATCATGATATGCTGGTTTTTTTTTTTTTGGCAATTAAATAGAGGTACATACTTTTTTCTTCTGTTTGACTACAACCTCCATCTCATAGATGATAAAAAAATAACAAATCTGATTTTCTCAACGATTTTCTATAAAAAAAATTACTTACGTGTATAATTTGTTTTTCAGTGCGTGGTTGAAAGAAGTATGCATATTTTTTTTTCTTTCTTTCAAATGTTTGTTTTTACTTTTCGTAAGTGGGGAGGAAATATAGGATATTTTTCCAAATGAGTTTTGAGTGTCTTTAATCTGGCTGACAGAGACATTTTGGCTCCACTCTGAGAGCATTAATTAAACAAATGTTTACACTGACCGAGACGAAAAAAGCCAAGAGTTCAATAATGTCATTGTAGATCATTCTAAGTAACTTGGGAATCTTCAATGGCATACTTTTGGGTTGTAAAAGGAATCAGATTTCCTTTTTCTATATTTGAAGGGACATGTTTCATTGCAAGATTTTTAATCCACCACAGACAAGTAAAGCAATAAACTTTTTAATCGACTGAGTCAATCGGACGAGTGAAATCTCAAAGGCTGGTAATGGAAGTTTTTCTCTAATGGCATTAAAGGTATTTAATATTATAACTCAGTATGGTGTTGGCTCTGTTTTCTGGCAACTAGATCTCTAATTGTATTGGTGGTGGTGATTATAATCCTAATGTCAGGGTTCTCAAATTGTTCTTTCACAAAATTCACAAGACTTTCTAATATCTACATATAATATATAAATTTAAACACCATGACTGCTTTTGTCCCCATCAGGTTCTTAATCTCAAAGTACTTTATTTTCAGATGCAGCAACTATATTGCGTAAAACTCTGTCCATATTTATGATGGATTTTTTTTAATTTGATTTAAATACTAAATGAATTTGACAAAAATTTATTTTCATACCAATATAATAAATACAATATAAAAATATCTTTGTATTTCTGTCTAGCTATCTTTTTTATTTGTTTTTAAATTAATGTCTGATTTTATCAGAGCTGATTGATTTCTTCAGAGATAATAAAAAAAAGGTGAGCCACTGCTTAGTTAGGACAGAGATATTATTAAATATTAACCCCCTGAGAGATTATTCTTCTTCAATATCCCACCTTTGTTCTTATTCTTTGCTTGCAGCATGAGTTAATTACTTTTTATTTGGTCTTTTTCAATGTCTACAAGTTTTAAATGAAATTGTTCCAAGTTCTTCTGTTTAGGGAAAAATCTTTGTCATTTCTAAGAGATATTTCATATGAAAACATCATGCATCAAAATCAAAAACACAAAAACAAAGAGGGAGAGAATAAATATTATTTATCCACTAGTTACTTAGTGTACTATAAATATGGCCTTATACCAGAACAACACATAAAAGTTATTTATTATACCTACCGATACACAATAAAAAGCATAGTGCACCCCAGGAATGTAACAGCCCATTAAACCAACAACAATGCCAGAGAGATCAAATGCCAACCACCGTACATTTGCTTGTGGCGAATGGCAGTAGAAAACATGATAACCTGCTGAACATATCATACAAATCTGAAAATAAGAAAAACAAGAAATTAAAGAGCCACTTGAAAAGGTCTTTTCTTTCTTGAGTACAGAAGGTTAAAAAGAAAATATTTTTCAAGTGAGATAAATCTTGTGAAATAACCAATTCAAGCCAAGTTGTTACTTTCCTTTGAAAATGCAAACAATATCAACAAAAGCAATCATATTGACATTTTTATGCAGTGTTCATTATTTTGCTATTAAAGTGCTGACAAAATAGAAAAAAAAACTGCACCATTTTTATACGATCTGAACATAAAAATATATTGACAAAGAAATTTCCGAGTTTCTTTTATGTATATTGAGTACTCTCTTCATTGTAGGTGTTGATTTTTACTTGAAATGAGCAAATAGAAGCAAGAAATAAAGGAAAAGCAATGAATACATGGGGAGTCAATTTCAATTATTGGGCAAAGAGGTGCTGCATTTATTCAGTTTGACAAAGAGATTAAAAAAAAATTATTATTTGATTGTTTGACCTCATTTTAGAAAGTAGCTTAAGTTGATAACTTTTCAGCACACACCAGCACTTGTAGAAAAAAATAAATTTTAAAATCCATAAAGTTTTAAAATTAAAAATAAGACCCATTTATATTTCACAATAAATGTTTGTTTGTTTTGTTTTTTTAAATTCTTTTTTTTTTAATTAACTACAATGTTTACTAACTTAAAAAAAAATTATTTCTACATGTGCTTAGAAAATGAAACTAATGAATTATTTTCTTTAGAGAGATTTACTGATTATTTCATATTTAAAAAAATATTTATCAGTTTGACATTAAAGAAAATTTCAGTTACTTTTGCAATTTATTGAAATAAATACTATTCCCAATATTTTACAAGACTAAAAAGCAGAATTTGTGAAAGGGGCTTTTTAGTTTTGACATTTGGTAAATATTTTTTAATATTAAAATTTTCTATTATTTTTTTTTATAATATTGGCAAAGAATTTCAACCTTTAATTTGATGATTTGACCTCTTTTTTTTCTGTTTTAAGCTTATAATTAATACCAGCCAATTTATAATAATTAAAGTTCAGGAAAATTTTTGGCATAAGTGTTGCCTTCAAAAGTTTTATAGCAACAAAATATACCCAACCATACAAGAAAATCAAGAGTGGGGCAAATAGTTTGGGTTAGAGATGTTTAAGACAATTTAGTAAAAATGTAAAAATTATTTCAAGTTTCATGTTTTAAGGAATATTGAAAAAATTTAAAGATATTCTAGTTTGATTTTGTTATATATTTGTTCTTTTACAAGACTGAAAAGACTTGAAACTGATAAAATGTTTTTCATAAATTCTTTGCTCAGTATGAGCTTAAAAGAACATTAACAAAGGCAGCAAAGTAAACATAACAAAAATTTAATCAAATTTACTCTTTTCCAAGTAGATTGAAAGCATAATCTTAATACATGAGAAAAAAAATAAGATTTTGTACATAATATTATTTTTAAGAGGTCGGCCCTTTTATTGAATTGTTGAAAATACATAAGCCTGAAATTAAAGAGAAATGCTAAAATTAAAGACAATTACTTAATAAAGACCAATAATTTAAATTGTACAGAAGTGTTTTAGATCCTGAAAATATCATTTATTAATCATGAAAAAACAGTAGCAGCAACAGGTGCTGGCATCAACCTACCTGGTAACAGATGAGAGACACACTACAAACAATATGATCTGCGAGTGTTCCTAAACTCTTTGGAATAGTGTAGAGGTTGTCATATGGAAGTAACACAATAAATATCAAACAACCTAAAAGATGTGACCAAATGTTTATGGTTTCATTGCTCCATATAAAGATACTGAAAAAAAAAAGAAGAAGAAATATGTAGTTGGGTGGGAGGAAACATGAAAAACAAGCGTTTAATAAAGTGTCTGAGTTGAAAGATAGAACTGACAGTATAAATAACAAATAATAGTATTCAATGCAACATTTACAAAAGTCAGAATTTTTCAATTAAGAGAAATGATAAGCCTAATCAAAAGAACAGAAGTATAGAATTAAACATTTCATAATAATGTATTTGAGTCTTAGTATTGTGCCATAAAATAAACATTGTTTTTCTGCTACTTTTCATGTGATGATTCAGTAATTAAATAAGATATAACATTTAATTAAAGACACAAATTGAAAAGATATAATCTGTAGCAATAATAAAAGAATCACTACACAGGATGTCCACCTAGTTTTTGACTTAACAAAAAACAAATCACATCTCTAAATAAATAAACAAATTCAATCTGTGATGGTAAAATTCACCATAATTTATAGATAAAGTGTAGGGATCAGTTTATGTATTGATTATATAGAGAATCAATCTCCCGAATGTATATTATATAGTAACAACAGTCCATGATGGTCACAAAGTAAGGGATTGAAGGAGCATTGTCAACATTACCTACATAGATTGATTCTCTATTATAATCAATACATAAACTGATCCCTGCACTTTATCCAATAAGGGATTGGTAAAACAAGAACTACTCCATGTGAAATGGATTTAAACACAATTATGAATAATGAAAATGGTATAGTGGCGTGTGATAAAAAATACAGAATATTGTTTGGAAGTCTTATTTATGTCATGACATCAACAAGGCCAGACATCTAGTATACAGTTACTAAGTTGTCTCAAAACTTAAATAAACCGAGGACTGTGCATTTAACAAGAGCTAAGCAAGTATTATGTTATTTAAAAGGAACTAAGAATCAGTGCCTAGTATTTCGACAGTCTGTCCGTCCATATGTCTGCAACCCTCTAACTCAGGCCACAATTGCTCTATGTAAATGGGATGATCCTGGGATTGAAAATCTGCCCATCATCAAGTGCTTGAACATCCAGCATTGAGATCTGCGCTCGGATGAGTAGGAAACAGTTAAAAGTTCAAATTTTAAAATAACTGAAATAAATTAGTGATTTTAAAAGTTTTTTGACTTTTATTCTGTTTAAAGTAGCACAAAAACTTTGTGAATTTAAAAATGTTTTCAATTCAGTTTAAAATATCTACAAAATTTTATGAACAGAGGAAATCAATTTTCAGCTTTTGAGGTGGATATGTCATTCCATAGATATCAAGGTGGCCTTTTTGCAAGGGAAGCAATTTGAAAGGACAGTCTTTCTAAAACCTCCTCCAGAAGCTAAAGTTCTTGAATGTTACATATTGAAGTTAAATAAATGTGTAGATGGATTGAATGAATGCTTCTTGAGAATGATATTTAACAGAGAAAATGTAACGAAACTGGGATCATGCTCATCTAAGTATGACCAGGCTGTCTTTACATGGTGCTATGATAATAAGACTAATGGAATCCTATCAACTCATGTGGATGACATCTAGACAAGCAATGAAAAATAAACTGAAGAAAATATGATACAAAAAATGAAGAAAGTCTTTAAAGATCAGAAGAAACTTCAAGTTTCAAATATCTTGGTTTTGAATTTGTAAGCAAAAGGAGTCCATAATAATTAGTCAAAATCAGTTTGTAAAATCAATCCCTATGAGACCTACAAAGACAGACTATAATACAAATTCAGTTTTGTCAAACAATAAGTTCAAATTATGTAAAAGCTCAATAGGAAAGCTAAATTAGCTAGCTACACAGATATGTCCTGATAAATGATGTGACTTCATCTTTAAAAAATAGAAAGGTAGAGAGTATATCACTGATGAATAAGTTAGCTATAAAAGTTAAAATTCTTCTCCAGAATGTTAATACCTAACTTAGGCAATCTTGCAAGAATGAAACAGGTAGCATATAGTGATACAGGATTTGCTGGCCTTAACAATGAAGGCTATAGAGCAAGATACATTGTCTTTCTTGTGGATGACAATGATTGTTATGTTCCTATTTCTTGGCAATCTCACAGAGTCAAGCCAGTTGGGAAAAATACCCAAAAGACAGAGACAAACTGAAAAATCTTCCAATAATATGTAAAACTAATAATGTCAGCTTATATGAGTTTACTCACTCATCTATTCAAATATTGGAAAAAAGGCTGAGAATCGAAACTGCAATTATTCATGAAATCCTTGAATGAAAAATAATACATAAACTTGAATGGATTTCCAGCTCAAGCCAAGTTGCAGATTGCCTGACTTCAGAGAGGTTGTCCCCTCTAACAAAATTCTGGAACATGTATGTAAGCCTAGAATCTCACTTCCTTAAAAAAGAAAAAAAAATTGTACATTAAGACACATGTCATAAATAAGCTGCCACTATGGTCTACATGAAAACAGGGAAAGAGGAGAGCTATTAACTATGCTTACTCATGTGGTCCTACCTAGGATCGAACTTACCATCCTTGGCTAAAAAAATTTTGAAGATATTAGACTCATTCTTCTCAAGTTAATGGATGTGTTTTAAGCAGTGGCAATATTTTGTCTCCCTTCCTGCTAAAGTGGATTTAAACTTTAGGAATTATTTAATTTTAAAATTTCTCCTCAGTAAATATTTTTCTGATGAAGTGAATATAGTTGTTAGTAACAGTCACACCTGACGAGTTTGAGTACTTTATAACATTGTGTGTGTGAGTAACAAAGTTTTTTGTCATTTTTTTTTTGTATTTTTTTCGGGGGAAGAATTGCTAGTTTGTGTTGTGAGCTGAGGTAGAAACTTCATCCTTATGACAGAGTCTCCTCAGACACTAAATTCTCCTGTGCCATCAACTTCTGCATGAGTTACAAATAGGCCCAAGGAAAATAACTACGTATACTATGCCATTATTCAGGAAAGATACCAGCAATACATTTCTGGGATGATTTGCTGACTATTCCAGCATCATTAGAGATAATAAATGCTCAGACCACCTTCCTGCTAACAACTAATGTTAAAACTTGAAAACTGATTGGCATTAGCAAGAAAACCTTGGAGGAGGCTATAAAATGCCTCCAAATAGCACCAAAAGTGTTGGCAAAAGAGTCAATGCAATGTGGAACATTGTGCTAGCAAGTGAAGAGGAGACTAAGCTATTGGCTGGAAGTATACTAATGGTAAAAACAGTCAAACTCCAGATGGAGTATATAGGGGCCTTCTTTATGAAGTATGAAAAGATAGAGGGATCTCAGCAGTGATAAGCAAGGCAAACTTTGCCACAGGTCACTTCAAGTGACCTTGACACATAAGGACTTCCTTGACATCCCGAATGTATTGACCTGCTGTGATTGGTCAATATGTAATTGTGGAGGTTTGATGATCCCACAGTTGGTCTAGTGGTGTCACAGGGTACTTGACAAAATCATGCCCAGGCAAGAATCCAGTGCAGCCACCAAAACCAATCGTAACACCAGAAGCAGTGGGATCAGAAAAGACCAGCCAGGCCACTAATGAATGGATGACTATAGTAAGAAAGAAAGCTAAGTCTGCAACCCTTCTGCCACAGAAGAATGTCCCACCCAAGAAGGTTGTATCCCTGGAGAAGCAGCAGCAACAAGAGCAGCACAAGCGACAGGAAAACCACAAGAGAAACTAGAGCAAAGAGTAGCTCCAACAAACACAAGCACAGCAGCAGCAGGCTGATCAAAGTATGGTGGTGGAGGATATGCTACCACTGTGATCTTCTTTAAAATGCAATATTATATTATCATGTTTTTCTATATGCAACGCAATTATGTGTTATATATGATAGGAAAGTTATGTTGGAGGAAATTAGAATGTATACTTAATTTTTTGGTAAAGAAGAAGGACTAAGTTCAGTTCACAATGTCAAAGTTAGAAAATGCAATACTGAAATTATTTTCTTTTAGAAAATTAGAAATATTCAAAGCTGGTGAAAACAAGATAAAAATATAAAATTGAATATTGACTTCACGGTGGAGGCACAGGGACAGGCTGGCCTAGCACTCATCCCTAGGAGAACATACCAGTATTTCATTAGATAACCTGATGGAGATGTTGACTTTCTGCACACAAACAATACACTTAAGAATGGGATCAGACATATATTGACAGGATGAAGGCTTAGCTATGGGCTCACCATTATCACCATCACTGGCTAACATATACATAAAATACTTTGAAGAAATAGCATTAGAATCCACAGCTCTAAAGCCAACTCTATGGCTGATATATGTTGATGACACCTTCATACTCTGGCCACACCAGAAAGAGGTCCAGACACAACTGGACCATGTGGACTCAATAATATCATCGATACAGTTCACTATGGAAAAAGAGAGCGACAACAAACTAGTATTCCTGGATGTACTAATAGCTCAAACAGAGAGGAAGTTCAAAATATCCATATATCGCAAACCAATTTTCAACTGACAATACCACAACTTCAACTCCCACTACCCATACAATGTAAAGAAAAGGATCATCTGCTGCCTGAAACATTGAGCAAAATTCATAAGCAGCAAACCAGAGACATATGAATAGGAAATGGTCAATATAAGCAGTACCCTACAACATAACAATTATCCAGGGTACATGACAACAACCCCAACAAACATGGAATGAAGTGTGCATGAGGATAACAACTCTCAGAAAACAGCCTTGGTCTGTCTACTCTATGTGAAGGGGTTATTGAAGAAAATACAAAGAATCTCTGGTTTATATAACATCAGGACAATCTTCAAAAGTGGTTCTACACTTTGCAGGTATCTCTCCCGAGTAAGACCATACCCCCAGCAGAGGAGGACATGACTAAGGACTGTGTATGCTATTCCATGTAGCTGTGGAAAAAAATAAAAAGATGAGGCTATAAGAACATCAAAAGACTGCAAAACGAGGGAAGATAGAAAAATCAGGCATAACTGATCACATATGGAGGGAGAAAGGGAATTACCACCCCTATGGGATGAAGTTGAAAAAAATGAACAAAGAACGCCAATAGAAACTACATAAAGAATCAGCATATATGCTAGGCTACAAAAATCTAAGCCGACCAAGCATAGAAATTAATACAATATGGGAACCAATAAAGGGGGTGCTAGAGAAAATTATTTGTGTCAAAAAGATTGTAATGTGAGCTCTGGTAAATAATACTAGAGAAAATCATTAACATCAAAAATTGCAATTTGAACTCTGGTAAAAAAAATGTTTACTGAAACATTAAGTTTATAATTCCCCAGAAATTCACCTCAATGACACATGGCCCAGTGGATATAGACATTGGTTAGTTCCAGTGACTTGGCCCAAAGAGTTGTGAGCTCATTACCAGGCTACAGCAGAGGTGAACAAATAACTTAGAGTTTAGTTAAAGGAAGATAACTAATGACTACTAAAAGTGGCTTCACACATGGAATGAGAATGATATACCCCAGTGATCATAATAAAGTGCTCGGTTTGAAATCCCTAGCACATGAAGAAGGCCAGAGTGTACAATAGCCGAAACTTTGTAAAAATGACAACAAAGAGGAGGGCAATAATCTGAATAGTGTAAATATTACCTCATCTTAGAAGTATAGACAAATACTGACTTCAACAAATTACTTCTGTAAAACTGCCAACCAAAACCTTTTGCTTTCTCTCTTTCATTCCATCTCTAATATATATAAAAGTGATATTTTTAACAAAGTAATTAAATAAATCTCTTCACTGAGAAATGCCAAACTGAAAAGAGGCTTATATAAATATGCTTAACAAGTAATCAAAATGTCAACAAATACCAAGCCAATCTCTTCAACAAATATTTAATGCTTTTATAGAGGTTTCAATTTAAATTCAGTAGTTTTTATTGTTTTTATAATGAACAGTTCTGAATAGAAAGGAATCCAATACAAAGATAAAACAAGGAAACTGACAATGGATTCATGTCATGTAGAACTGACTTTCTGTTTACGTTAGTTTATCAATTAAAAAAAATTACTCTACTGAAAATTGTGAAATGTAAACTTTTAAAGTTTAAGAAAGATATTGAATATTGTGCCATCAAGTGTAAATGCAAAGATTACACAATTTCATAAACCTAAACGTTTTAACCCTGAAAAATCTCCTACTTATTTAAGATTGTCCTCAATTGTTGAGACTGAAATGGTTTTTGCTTGGTAGACCTCATCCAGCATTTTGCAATTGTTTATTTTTTATGTTAATCTATCAGTAATGTTCTTGTTGAAATCTGTTCGCATGGACAGCATGCCTATCTTTAAAACAAGTTCTGTTATTTATTCTTTTAAAATATCAGTGCAATGCCAACTATACAGGCAGGACAACTCAACTTTTGAAGACTAGAATTGTTCAGGCATTTCTCAGGACAGATCAACTGAGTGATAATTTGCATAAGTCTGTTGCTTGCAGATCTGCTATTGCAGAACACCTCATAAAAAAAATCATCATTGTGCTGCAATATACTGAGAAAACATACTGTCTATTTTGTACAGATTACTTGAAATTTAATCTCAAAGTACTGGAGACAATTTTGAATCCAGTCTTGGTAGTGACCCTTGTGTAAACAGGAGTGGCTGAGAGGATTTAATGTGATCTGTGTATAAATATTCAGTATTAGTCTATTACTAATGCAGTATATTGGCGTTTTCCCTTTTTACTCAGTATACACTTTTATTTTACTATATTTTTTTCTAAAAATAGCCTTCTATTTTATGAACCATATAAAAATGTTGCAAAGTTCAACACAACATTCATAAGAATAATTCTGAACACAAATGAGAGATACTTAAAAAAGGATATCAAGAATAACACATCTTTTTTTAAAAAAATATTGAAAAACCTCATAAAAAAATACAATCAGTAATTTTTAATTAAATTTGATAAAAGAAAATGCTATTCTTGTATTGTTTGGCTTCATTTGAATTTTTTTCTCCTCTGGCAAAATTAACTGAAAATAAATAAATAAAATTAAAAAAAAAAAATTATGTTCATATTGCTTCATTGAAACATTTCTCCCACCATTTCTCTTTTTCTTAAAGGGAAAATATTGATCAAAGCCAAAACTTCCTAACCTCCACAAAAATGATTTTGTTCTCTCAACGGCAACATAGTCAATTCTGCATAGAAAAAGCTTTATTGAATTCTTATTTTAATCTATAAACATGGTCTTCAGTTATATATATCACATTTCACAGCCATTTATTGATCTTTAGAGATCAACCATAAAAATCAATACAGACACTATAAAAAAGATTCAGAGTTACATATATGCTCTAAAGCTACACACAGTGCCAGTCAGAAGTATTTAAACACCACACAATCCTGATTTCTAGCCTGTGTATCATTTCTCTAGGAGTTGGAATCTTTTTGTACTGCTTAATAACTGTTAATGCTTGGCCGATGTCCATTTAAATTTTAAAGCCAAAAGGCTTTAGACATGCAAATAGTCACATTTCTTACACTACATCCCTTTGCTCATTGGCCAAAAGCATTCAGACACTTTCATTTAAGATCTGATTATTTTTTTTATTATAAATGTTAAAAGATGGTATATAAAAGCAATTTAATCAGAAAATTTAAGCAGAATGCTCAAAACCAGCATACTGAGCATTAAAACTAATTTTAATAAGTATTTAGATACTTTCAGTAATATCATATTTTGGACAATACTATCAAAATATAACTGACATTAATCATGTTTAAAATTTTTTTTTTTTAATTGTTTCACCCCAAGCAAGGCAGTACCGCCACTAATGTGCAGGGGGCTACACAAGAGTAAAAGTTTAGACAGGAGGAGAGTGAAGAGAAATATGGAGCAATTATAGGGGGTGTCAGAGAAAGGGCAAGAGAAGGATGGGAACACAAGTGTGAAAACAGCTGCATAGGTAGAGAGAAAAGAAAAGAACAAGATATACAAGGTGATATAAAAAGAACTGGAGTCAAGTGGATAAGAGATGGGTATTGACATTGCATTTAAATTCCTAGAGGTTGTAACCGTCAGGAAAGCAAGTATATAGAAAGGAGTTCCACAGGCAAGAAATGTGAGAAAAGAAGCTGCTGGAGTAGAATTATCGGCTGCATTTGGTTGATCTAACTGTAAATGGATGGGACCTTGTTGCCAGTCTGGTTGCACGAGTAAATTCTTGTGGTGGGTACCAGTGACATTTTATTTCTCTGAATACTGTTTTTTTTTTATTTCTTTGTCCTTTCTTTTTTCTTTTTTCTCTTCTTTTATTCTCTTCTTTCCATTAATCAAGTGTCTACTTTTTCTATATCCTTGCTTTTTTTTTATTCTTTGGGGTTCTTTTTAAATGAGTGAGAAATTATTTTTTGTAAATTACCGTTACAAATGTCTATTCTAAATATGGATATGTGAGCATCTGTATAAAAAAATTTTGTGGGGGGGATATTTTGAGGATCAACTGTTGTAACATTTGGGCCTGACGAGCTGCAATAATAACATCATTATGCAGTGAAATATGTATTACCCATTGGAATTGTAGTAAATCAAAAATCTTTTCTAAATCATATTACTCTGTTAAATTAAATAAATGAATTTAACATTGAGTTCTTTTAAATTTGTCTCTATCAAAATTTACCTGGATAGTATACCAAGTGTGCTACGTTTTTATATATATATATATATATATATATATATATTATATATTTATCCAAGTGAATAAGGAGGAATGAAGAAAAATTTACATCCAAAACATTAATTTAAAATAGTGCTCGATATATAATATAGAGCTTTTGGTCTAACCCTATTCCTCCCCACCCTTGCACTTCCTTACTCTCCTCCTCCACTAAACCCAAAGAATAAAGTCCAGCCATAAGGCCATAAAGCTATACCCCATCTTCTAATGTTAAATATGTCTACAAAATTCCCGACACTTTCATTAATCAACTATATTCTCTACCCATTCCCTCTTTTCAAAATTCTAACAGACAATTTACAAGACTTATCCCCTTATCACTAACCCCCACCAACATCCCACACACAACTCACCAAATATAAGAAAAGATACTTTCCATTCCTCTCCACACCACCTGATGAGACATTGTTATTTCAATGTCGAAAGAAAATGTACACTTTGTAGTGGAAAAAAATTTGTACATGTTCTAAAGTAATATAATATATATATATATATATATATATATATATATATATATATATATATATGGGATTATTTTCCTTAAAAACAAAAAATTCTTTTTTCAAACAATTAGATTTGCCATCTGCCAATTTTATTTGTGACTATGTTTACCTTTCCTAAATTACTCATCTAATAGACATCAAAGGGTAAAGTGGGTAATGTTTTAATGCATTTCATTTTGCTGAGGATAAAGTATTAATTGTAGAAAGCTGGATTTAAAATGATGTTACTTCTACAAACAATAACAATATGTCAACACTTAACAAAATTTAAAAGGAACAATTCACAACAGTATAAAAGGCAAAAATTTGGCAATATTAACTGCAAATTGGGAAAAGCCCCTGAAAAGTGGACATGAAAATCGGCCTACAAAACTCTGGAGTCAGAATGCTGAAAGTAATATCAATCATCTAAGTGACAACCTTTTACTCATTAATTACACCCTCACACACAAAAGCTATATAATTCTCAACTACATTGTAAACCCTAGTTAGATGAGAGAGATGGAAGGACATTTATATATGCATATGTATCAATCTATTCTTTTTTTTCCTCGTCCAATCAAATGCATCCAATAATACAAAGATCCAATCAGATTTAATTTGATAGAAGCATAAAAAGACATATAATTGCAGGTACAATTTATTTGCTTTCAAAAAATTCTTTTTAGATGTATATTCCATAAACATACACATTTATTTACTGCTGCCTTCATGTTTCTTTCTTTGTTATCTTTCAATCTAGGAATGGATATTTGAACATAGAATTATTTTCCACTTCACCTCCATTGCTAGAACCAAAAGTCAATCAATTATTTTGCAGAACTTTAAATACTCAATTATTTCTTTGCATTATCAATTCAAAGTTATTATAATATCAAAGACTACTTTTATTTCTTTTCTGTTGAACAGACTAGACTAGAAATATTATTTACTTTCAGTAGACATTTTAACATATTTTTTTCTTATTTGTAAACAAAGGCATTCTCAAATGGATGTCAAACAAACCCCAATATAATTGGATGTAGTGTCCAAAAAGAAGCCAATCATGTTAGAAGAAAAGCGTCATAATGAAACATAATTCAAAGAAATGCAAGACCAATATTTTGAAACTTGACTAAATCTTAGTCTTGCATCCCCTTTGTTTTTTTTTGCTTTAAACACAGAATGGAAAATGTTTGCAATTTTGTAGATTTTTCAAAATTATAAGAAAAGAAAGTGGAGAGGTTTTTTGTCTTTAATAATCATTTCACCCCAAGCAAGACAGCCCTGCTACTGTTGTGCAGGGAGCTACATGAGAGGAGAGTGAAAAGTTTCATAGTATTATAGTGTTATACTGAATTCTACTGGTAACTAACACCATGAGAGTAGAAAGAAGAAATCATACACTAATAACAATGTGTTTAAATAATAATTGAAACATTGAATTTTTAAATACCATGCTATTCAAACATCCTTTCTAATAAGAACTTTGAACTCACAGAATTTCTGGTGTAGTTGTCAATGGATATAACTACCAAACATTGTCAAGTTTTACTGTTCTTTTGCCATTTACTGTCATTGAACAAAAACAAATCAACACAGTTGATATCGAACAGGACACTCATTCTTGTGTAAAATAGGTTCGAATTGATAAAAGTTTTAAAGGTTAAATCTTTCCCCAGCATATAAGCTTTGATAGTTCACAAATGTTAATAACATTTCTTGAGCGTGCCACTATCAAATCTTATCAAAACATAAAACCCCAGATTTTTTTCAAAGATCCCCTATCCTAAAAGGAATACTCCTTTCCCAAGACAACATACATGGCCATAAAAATTTAAAAATAATTAAAACCTTTCTATTATTTAAAATATACAATACATAAATTAATCTGAAATTATTATAATAATTACATTAAAAAAGAAATTCAGCAACATTTACTGACTTTTGTTTATTAGATACTAAATGAAATCACTTAGCATTCTCTTAACTTTGAATTAGCCTGATATATATTTATGAGTATTCTTAAATTTAAATATCCTAAAAAATTAAATAACAAAGTGTGTTGGCTAAGATAAATTTTTCTTTTGTGAATATATAGTGCCCATAGCTCAGAGGTAGAATTGTTGACTGATGACAATTTGGTCAGGTTTCAATCATGGCTAAATGCAATCGGATGTCTAACCATACAGATGAGCTGTGATACAGCGAAACAGATCTATCTGCAGATGACTATTTACACCCTGATTGAGCACTCTGGAAGAATGGTAGACTTTGAAAAAACAGTAGCTACTCTAGCATCTATGCATCATTCATTCAGTGATGAATTAGAACGCTCTTCGCAACTGGCGTGTTTACATGATATATCACACACTTAAAGTCTGCCTTCTTCTACCAAGCACCCACAACTCAGAGGTAGAATTGCCAACTGATGACAATATGGTCAGGTTTCAATCATGGCTAAAAGCAATACTGTACTGATGAGCGGTGATACAGCTGTAGCAGTGACTTGCCTCGACGACATAAACAGACCAAAGTCGGGTGTATGTTTTGTAAGGGAGTGTGGCGACAACGAATTGGCGAGCATTGGTCAGATGGAGAATCAGACAGTACTTCGTGGTAAACAAATTTGGTGTCGGTTGTAGCCGTTTATATTTACTGTGCTGAGCATGCATTGGCTGAGTGGTAGCCAGGTCGAGTGGATAAAATGTGGTATGCTCATTTTGAAGGAGGTTGTCATCGTTATTCGAGCCATCGTTCGCGTGAGAATAGCATTTCGGAGATTAAGACAAGACGTGTGAATTTGGTTTACCTGTTTGAAATGCTTTCCTGTGGTTGCTTCCTACCAATACATATTTTTTTTCTTTTTGCAACAAGCTATTTCAGCGTGTATTTTGTCTACTTGCCCTTCCATCATGTCCAACAAGGTTTTTGACATCCAGCTGATTCCGGAATACAGTGGTGCCGCGACTGATATGCCGATCGTGGAATGGACTGAGAACGTTGAACTAGTTTGCGAGCTTTGTAACATGGACAAAGTTAAGCATGTCTTGCCTCTATGGCTGCATGGTGGCACTCTCGCTGTGTATCGGCAGTTGACTAAAGAATAGAAGGTGATGCTGAAGAAATTAAGCATGCCCTAATGACTGCATACACAACAGATGCATTCAATGTTTACAACTAATTTGTGGCACGTCACCTTAGGCCGAATGAAACAGTCGACAAATTTTTGGCTGAACTACATCACCTGGCTAGTTTGGTAGGAGAATCATTGCCAAAATGTTGGATAGCGTGCGCCTTTGTATCTGGTCTGCCACCACAAGTTAGACAGCTTTTTTGGGCATTCTATAGAATGGAAACTATGACTGTGGAGCAGTTACTAAACAGGCTCGGGCTCGGGCTATTATGACTGACGACAAATAACACGAGGTATCGGTCACCGTGTTTGCTCGACAATCAGACAAGGAAGTTATTCCTACCAACTCAGGTAGAGGAGCTGTCACATGCTATAGATATTCTGGTCCTAACCATATAGCCAGAGATTGTCTGGAGGGCTGTTCAGAGAGAATGGACAATTGTGCGCGAAGAACCCATCATGAAATAAGATGTTATAAATGTGATAAGGTTGGGCACATATTGTCAGAGTGCACATATCAGGGAAACACCTGCGGGTAGAAGACATCGGCACCAGTCTTCTTCCCAAATAATTACAAAAACGTAAACTACCTGCTGTGGAGGTACTTGTTAATGGGCAGAAATGCACCACTCTGGTAGATTCTGGATGCTCACAGATGCTGGTGAGCAAAGCTGTATGCTGTCTATGGAGGTAAAATGAGGTAAAGGTATTAACCATTGACAGAAGGACTTTAAAGTGTCGTCGGTTCGGCAAAATCAAGTTGGGCATGGGACAGGCTCATCCAGTGACTATTGAGGCCTTGATAGTCGACAGGCGATTATTAGGATATGATCTCATTCTCAGAATCGATGCAATCAAGGAGCTCAATGGCGTGCATTTAACCAGATTGGGTGAAGTACGCTTTCCTGATGAAAAATTAAGCTTGTGTGCCGCCATTGCTATTGATGAGCCTGATTTCAGAGTGATGTTTGACACCAACAATAAAGTATGGACCGCCTCATGGAAATGGACGAGTGGTCATGCACCCAGTGAATTAAAAAATAAGGTACCAGAATACACAGTACCTTCCTATGCTCGGGATGCATACGAAAAAGAACTTTTGTTGTGGCAAAAAAATGGATGGCTGATACCATATCCCGAAAAGGAGCTTGGCCCATCTAAAGGTTTGATTCCTTTGATGGCAATTGTGCATGAGCACAAGAAGATCCAGCCAGTGTTGAACCATCGGGAATTAAATCAATTTGTAGAGGCATTCACTGCAGATGCGGATGTGTGCATGAAGAAACTTAGAGACTGGCGATGACAAGAAGCCAAGGTATCGCTGTTGGACTTAAGAAAGTCCTACTTACAAGTTCATGTCGATAAGGCATTATGGTTCTTTCAGACTGTGGTTTTTGGAGGTCAGCGTTTTTGCTTAACCCAGTTGGGTTTTGGATTAAATGTGGCACCGCTTATCATAAAAGCTATTACCGACGCAGTAGTAAATCAAGATCAAATGATTAAACATGCCACGTCAACATATATTGATGATATTTTCATCAATGAAGAACTGGTTTCTGCAGTACACATACAGCAACATCTCACTGATTATGGGCTTGTCTGTAAGGATCCAGAATGATTAGAAGACAGAGCCAAAGTCTTAGGCTTGCAGGTCTGGGGTAGGACAGCACACTGATGAAAATGAGGACATGAAGTCCCAGACATTCCACCGATAGTCACCCGTTGAAGCAGTGACCAACGGATGGAATGATGAAGTCAAGGATATCTCTCTCCGTTCCACGCTTGCGGAAACAGTGGCCAAGGTACACGAGATGGAGACAGTAAGAGGAGACTGGTGTGTTGATGGTAGGGAGATGAAGGTGTGGGTGGACACAAGTTCTGTGGCCACAGGAGTGGCATTAGAAGTAAATGGGAGCATTGTGGAGGATGCTAGTTGGTTGCATCCAGTTCAAGATGCCAAGCATATAAATTTGGCCGAGCTCGATGCCGCAATAAAAGATGTAAATCTGGCCATTCAATGGCAAGCTTCGGTGTTACATTTGGTTACAGAGTCAACCTGTGTACATCAATGGATATCGAACACCCTAACTGGAAAGGCGTGAGTGAACACAAAAGCGGCCCGTAAGATACTGGTAAGACAACACTTAGAAATATTGTGAGCATTGACAGAGAAATATGCCTTGATGATGGATGTAACGCTGGTGAAGTCCTGTTTAAACTGCACAGACTGCTTGACTCAAGGACCACAGAGATGGTTAGATTCGCATTGACATAGAGAAGGATCGCTGCCAAAAGGTTGCGCCATTGTGGAGAATAGATTAAACAAAAACTAAGTGATCAATATATACTACCAAAGTGGCCACCCAGGTGTGAAAAGGACATTATATTTTGCCAGGTCTGTTGACCCATTAGTGTCTAGAAAACTTGTCAAATCTGTTGTCAGAACTTGCAAAGCCTGCTGGTCAATTGATCCTGTGCCGGTGCATTGAAAAAAGGGGACATTAGACATAAAAGCAACTTAAAATAGATTGGCGATGAATATTACCCACTATAGAGGTGGTCATTTTCTAACACTTATTGACTGTGGGCCTTCTCAATTTGTGATATTGTTTATATATAAAAAAAAATAATAATAATGTCTAAAAAGTTGTAGTAAGGGATTCTATTGAGTCCTATTTGTCATTACAAAAAAGTTTTAATTCATGAAGTAGTTGTATAAATAAGAAAATTAGAAATAGAACGTTTGGAAGATGCCAGAATATACCCCATAGATTCGAGAGAATTTGAAAGGTTCTAGAAATATGCAAATTAGGTGTTAGCTCCTATAAAAATAGGTTTTGGGCAGTGAGTAGTTAGTTGATAACAGGATGGACTGACCTTATCAACTCCGGCTTTGATTCAAGGATTTATATCCAGCAAAAAGAATAAAGTCGTGTCAACTAAAATTTGAAAGAGTTGATAACAGGATGTGCTGACCTTATCAGCTCCAGCTTTGATTCAAGGATTTATAACGAGCCAAAAGAATCTCTAAGAAGTCATTGACCAACTAAAACCTGAAAGAGTTGTTAACAGGATGTGCTAAAATTATCAACTTCAGTTTTGATTCAAGGATTTATATCAAGCCGAAAGAATCTCATAGACAAGTCCGAACAACTAAAACCTGAAAGAGAACCTCATGGAACTATATGGGTAAATACATATTTTTGACTCTTTCATTGACCAAACAAATAATTTTTCTTTATAAACTAATTTAAGGATTTCCAAAAAGTATAGCACTTAACTTCTTCGCCAACTGAACTGGGTAAAGATATTTGACACCTTACCTTCCCCTTCTCTCCTCGTAACACTCGCCAGTAGTAAACTCTATATTTCTTGTTTTGAATGCAACAAAACTGTATATTTGTAAATGTTTTTGTAAATTAAATATTTGTATGTGATTTATCTCTGAGTTTTGGTCAATCATTTTTTTTTCTTTTGTTACACTTAACACGTAACAATATGGAGACCGCTGCACTGACAGGACTCCGCCAGTGTTATTCATCAACTGGAGGCAATTTTCTGAGGGGGGGGGCGCCAGCTGAAATCCTGACGAATAACAACACTGCATTCACATGTCAAAATTTCAAGAAATTTTTAAACAGTTGGGCGGTACACTTGAGATTTAGATGTGCTTATGAATCAGCTGGGAATGGAATTGTGAAATGTTGTTATAGGAGTATAAAAACTATTGCAGCCAGAAAACAATGTTCGGTGTCAGAGGCGGTCTACTGGCACAAAGTCACTCCCAAGGACAGTCTTTCAGTTTCCACAGCACCGGCAAATATGTTGCATAGGTACCACGTTCACGTACAAAACATTGATACCGCACCCTCACATACACCACAAAACAGTCACAGAATGTACAAAGAAGAGGATATTGTTTGGGTTAAAAGCTGATGCACAACCAAATTCAAAACAGGCTGCGTAATCCAGGTAATTAGTCCACAGTCGGTGCGGATTGTGGCACACTGCAACACGTAAAAAATTTATACCCATTTTTAGGATCAGATCCATTGACAGACACTGATAGCAACACAGAGGAGAGTGAACGATTTATATATTTAAAATCTAGTTCGCCAGATAATTCCTCTAGTACCAGCAGTTCAGAGACTAATGCTGGAGCACCCAATGACACTTCAGGTCAAAGTACATCTGAGAAAGAGACCTTTGTTGTTCCTCTTCGAAGAAGTACCCGATAGAAGAGAGCTGCCCCAGGATGCAGCACCTGTGATGAGGAGATTAGGTGGGAGTGTAGATGTGACTTGCCTCGGTGACTCAAACGGGCCAGAGTCAGGTGTATGTTTTGAAAGAGAGTGTGGCAACGGCGAATTGGCAAGCGTTGGTTAGATAGAGAACTGGACAGCACTTTGTGGTAAACAAATTTGGTATCGCCTGTAGCCGTTTATATTTACTGTGCTGAGCGGTAACCAGGTCGAGTTGATAAAATGTGGTATGCTCATTTTGAGGGGGGATATCATTGTTATTCGAGCTGTCGTTCACGTGAGAATAGCGTTTCGGAGATTAAGACGTGTAAATTTGGTTTGCCTGTTTGAAACACTTTTCTGTGTTTGCTTCCTACCAATACATATTTTTTTTCTTTTTGCAACATATCTGTTTGCAGATGACTATATATATATATATATATATATATATATATATATATATATATAAACTTATTTATAAATGAAACTTTGTCTGTGTGTGTGTGTGTGTGTATCCGTTACCTATAGACTCCAAAACGGCTGAACCAATTTTCTTGAAAATTTACACAGGTGTACTATAAGTGTCTGCGAGTGTTCTTAGCTAGGTTTTGTTTCGAGGCACTCCCGATAAATATCGAAAATCGATAATCGAAAAAATCGGGTTATAGAAGGAGTGGTCTGATTTTAATCAAATTTGATACACTCATAGACAACGACATAAGAAACGATATTCAGAAGTTTCAAGGTTGCAGTTCTTACAATAGTGCAGAAAATCGATAATATATATATATAAAAGGCAAGATGTTTGTGTGTGTGTCTGTTTATCTGTCTGTATATCCTTTATACAAATCCACAATTTTTATCCGATTCTCACCAAACTTCACACAAATATTCTTTAGGCAGAATTAGTTTTAAAGCTTTCATGGATTAGTTTTAAAGCTTTCATTACACCCGAGCAACACCGGGCTATACTGCTAGTATATATATATATATATATATATATATATATATGCTACAAACAATATTATTGTTATTGGTTTAAGCTCTGAGACTATGCTAAATCAATGACTGCTAAATTCTTTGTTTTATTGAATTCCTTATCTGATAATTGATCCGATTTTGAGCATACCATCATTTTGCGTGTTCATATGGCTGGGGTGAGGTTAGGGTAAGATTTTGTCACCTCATGAATGAAGCTAATCCCTGTACAAGGCTTCTGGATAAAAAAAATATAATTGATCTTATTGTATGGAAGCAAGTAAAGACAATGTCAAATAAGAGTAAATAATTGTCTTGCTAAGAACCAGTGGCTAACAAGTCATTGTTGACAGATCAGAGTTCAGTCTTTACTGGGTATCCCACAGCTAAACCAAGAACTTGAGGATTGCAAAGTTATTATTTCTCCTTTTATAAAACAAAAGCATACTAACATTTGTATACAAAAACATCAGACTTGTTACTTTTCATTCAATGTTAAATAATCAGAAAACCTAATGACAAACCAATCAAATAAGAATTCATTAATATAAGTGAACAAAGCTTCATAAAAAGACATTTTTGAAATTAAACACTTACTAGAGTTAGAGTCCTGTTTGTTGTTTTCACTAAAGTGATAAGTCCTATTTTTTATCAGCAAAATTAAAATTGTCTCATCTGGACTTTATCAAGTTGAATGCAAACTTACAGAAGTAATTTTAAGTTCTAAGTATTGTTTATCATTTCCCAACCAACTATAACAAAAGAATATATCATCATCAGTTGATGTTTGATAAATGTTTTTGAATTAGCATTTTTTAATTAAACTCAAAACTAAAAACAGATTAATATCCATTACATTTTTTCACATTATAAAAAAAGAAACAATTTTTTTTTAATTTGAACTTGAAATCATTTAATATCAAATTTCTAAAGTTTGAGAAGTGTTGCATTAAAATGCAATTCATTTTTTTTTAAGTAGAGAAATTAATCTGTTTATTACAACAAAGACAAGAATAGTCTTGAAAATGAATGATTGAAACTATTACCATTACTTTTTTTGTTGATCAAAGATAAAAAAAAAAGGTCAAGACAACACAGGTAAAATAAAATAGCTGCCTTTTATTAAAGTTAGTTCAAATGTACCAATTTGATGTTCATTGATAGTAAAAGGCCTGAAAGGAAAAGAACCCTTGTGAGGGACTAGTGTTCAGTCCATCAACAAACATAAACAAGAAAGAAAATTGAATTGTGTAGTAATTGTCAATAATAAATGGTTGTTATTATCAGAAGAGCATTGTGATTTGAATTTATTTTCAGTTAACAGATTTATCACAGGCCTGTCAGATATTCCATTCAATAAATAGATGCAACACCAGTTGCAACATCAAGAACAAATTCAATCTTGACAAGGTGCAATACAGCAGGAAAAAAAGATTATGGCTGGTGCAGTAATATTCATAATTTGTCATTTTTCTAAGAATGAGTAAGGCCTGCCACCCAAGTAAATGTAATAAAACAGTGAAGTCAGCAAAGTGGGCCAACTCCTTAAAGGAAGCCTACTCTGTTGCTGGTTTTACAAGAAAAACAATATACTTGATTATAACCAAAGCTTTTCATATGGAAAAAAAATCCTGCTACAAAAAGATGCTGAAAGGTTCTCTTCCAAACTAATAAACTAAATTAAAAGGAAATTGATGTTTCATCATCTGGTCAGATTTTGGAGGTGAAACAGGATGAGAGCTTTTCAGCACCTACCAACCTCATATATTGTTAAAGGGTTAGACTTAGTAAAGAACTTTTCTTAAATAACATTGCATGGCTCATGTTTATCAGTGATAGAGTTGTGACCTTTGTTTTGAATAAAGAGTGAAGCTTTTTCATATTCTAACTTTGCAGAAAATCTAAGTTATCTTCTTTCCCGAAAGAAAATGCTGTCTATGTGGATACAAATAATTTGCAAAGCCTTGGGAGATAGTGTTCAAATAACAGGAAATAAACCAACAGGATATTTTTAACAATGACTTTCAGAAAATTGTTTTTTGTTTTTTACAAATGCAAGGTTGAGAAAAATATTTATACACAATGAGTATTACATTCTTCCTTACAAATGCCTTCATATCTAAACAACAGAAACATTTGTTTTTTCTCTTATTTTTTTACATTCTAAAGAAATAGAAATGGAAAAAATATTTGCTGCACTTAATTTCAATCTTGTGTGTGTACACAATTTCACAGGTGAAATCCTTGGAAACAACAAATTATTTAATGTCTGGCTTAAAAATAAACTGAAAGTAATTATTAGAATCATAACTTTAGGGGAAAGATGTTGGAAATGTAATTTGTCTTCGTTAATAACGTATTACAAATCAGTTTGAGAAATGTCAATATTCATAGTTTGCTGAAAAAACTTTTCATTAGTGGGTAATCTAAAATGACCTTATATTTTTTTGCTTTTCAACCTTAACTTTATTGAAAAATATATTTACCATTTTGCTTGACTCTTCTGTCATTTTCAGCCAATTTTAAAACTATATCCTTAAAGAACATTTCATCTTTCTTCAAGAGCTTTTTGCAATCTTTCAGTGAATTCAATTTTTATTATTACCAGAATTCTGTAAAGAATCATTTTTTAATTTATTTGTTTGAACATTATTTTTAATCGATACACATATTTGAGTAGATATTCTGTTTTTAATCAAACTGTATATTTATAAATTTATTTCTATCAGTCTGATTGTTTACAATAAATTTTGTCATGAAAATACGTCATTCAGCAAATTTGAAACAGTGACCCCTATCAACATAGAAAGAGTCACCAATTGATCTGGTGTATCTTAGACCCCTCAACCACAAATGATTCTACAGTCTAATCAAAGTTAAATCAAGCCTTATATATATATATTTGATTAGACTGTGGAATCATTCATGGTCAAGCAGTCTAAAATACACCAGATCAATTGGTGACTCCCTCTATGTTGATAGGGGATGCAGGTTCAAATCCCAATAAATGACACAGATTTTTGTAACAAAATTTATTGTAAATAATCAGGTCGGTAAAAATAAATTTATAAATATATTATTTGATTAAAAACGGAATATCTACTCAAATACACGTATCAATTAAAAATAATGTTTAAACAAATAAATTAAATATTTTAGTTATTAAAAACTTTTTGTTATTCTTTAGGACTTTCCATAACATTAGAATAAGTGTTAATCCAAAGAGTAATGGTAATATTAGCCATTTTCGGACAAGGAAACATCTAGCCTTCACTGACCAAGCAGCCAGTAGCATTTTCAGTTGAAATTTATATTAGGTTGTTACAAAAATAATGGCCAATTTAAGAAACATAATTTTATTCTTGAAAAATTAACTGTAGAAATGTTGAAATTTGACAAAATACGAGCCTTGAGCATCTATGCACCTCTGCTGTCAATTGACGAGATTATTTATTCCTCATTGATAAAAAATTACTGGCTGTAATACAACGAAAAAAAAAACTTTCACCATTTAAAAATTTGCTTAAGTGCTTAAGAAAGAATAAGTGGGTGGAAGATCAGAAGAATATAGAGGATGTTATAAACTCTCATATACAAAGTCTGTGAGTTTTTGTAACATCATTCTAGCAACATGTGGCCACGCATTATCATAAAGTAGAATTGGATCATGTCAATTCACTAATGCAAGTTGATTGCAGTAAAGCTCTGCATTAATGCTCTGATTGGCTTCCAGAAAGCTGTAGTGGATAACATAAATTGCAGATCACCAGACAATCACCATAATCTTTCGCTGATGCAACATTGGCTTTGGGGGACTCAATATGTTCAAGCCATTGACCTGATTATTTAATGATCATAAAGGAACCACTTTTCATCACAAGTGACTATTCAGTCAAGAAAGAGATCATTGGTGTTACGCAGATAGAACATTGAGGACACTTCAAAACGTGTAAGTTTTATCAACCTTTTTCACCTTGCCAATACTCTGCAAATGGCATGAGACTGTTGTAATGCTGATACCAAGCGTCTGAGACATTTCTCTAACACTTTGACATGGGCTTTGCTCAACAACTGCTTTCAGTTGCTCATTGTCAAGACTGCATGACTGTCCTCTACCTTCTTCATCTTCAAGGATCTTATCACCAGTACGGAATTTCTGGAACCACCTTCATACTGTCTGATCACTTGTGGACCCATCTTGCCATGCTCTGTTGATATTGGCAGAAGTTTGGGAGGCACTATGCCCATGTTTGAACACATACAAGAAAAGTAAACAGAGATCATGTTTTGTCATTTTCATAATTAAGGGCCTCTATGCTTCAAGAATATTTCTGTCTGAAAATAAGTTAAAAATCATTAAAGAGCACACATTAATTATGCATACCAAAATTCAATTGATATATATTATGAATACTATGTTAAAATGGCTTTTCAAAATACAACACTTTGAGCAGCCATTATTCTTGTAACAACTTAATAAAAACTTTCTCTTAAAACACTTTTAGGAAAAAAGGTTTCTCAAATCCAGCAGCTGCTATTGCTCTTTCCAGTTTTGATGAGGGTTTCCTTCTTAATCTTATTTAGTACAGTTCTTTGTGACTATGTAGCACCAATCTACAATGTTCTAAGAAGGATGATCTTTGCCAAGACCCCTAGGCTTTACTCACCCAAAGCCTTTTTTCACCACTGATCTTAAGAAGCATTTGTGTACAACTGATAGTATCTGGTGAATATGGCAGATGGCTATAAACTTTACAGTCAAACTGTAACAGTTTGGGCCGCATCACCAAAGAAATATGCAGCTTCACATTATCCTGGTGAAATATTAGCCCCTTAATTCAAGATGCTTTACGTCAATTTTAGTTTTCAAGTAATTGGGAGAAGTATAATCAAATCAGAGCTCCTAGTAGAGAACTAATTTCTAATCCCACCAATACACATAACATCACCTTCATTCACATTCTCTTTCCTTCCACATTGGTTTAAAGTATCCATTTATCAATGACCGCCATAATTTCTTTTATAAGTAAAACAGTTTTGTTATATTTATATAGCAAATTACACACAGAAATACAGTCACTGTTTTGTTTACTTTACCATTACCAAGCTGTTGCAAAGTACTTTTCTCTGTTTGATTTTGATATTTAGAGTATGTAGATTATCTCTTATGTCATATAACACTTAATAAGATCTTTATTTGATTACTCTCAACCTCAACTGGTTTACCCAGAGCATCATTCAGTGAATAATCTTTAGTACAAAATCTTCACAAATTACTTTCCCCATCTGCTAGTATTGACAGTACCTTTGTTTTTAGTGTTTGCGTCACATTTTTACCTTTCTTAAAATAAAAATGTACAAGTTGAAAAAAATATTTTCTATTTTCAATAATAGAATCAATAAACAAAAATATGCCATTTTGACAAATCCACACTTTCCTTTTTTATGTCAAAATCTTATGCTCATCAGATAATTTAAATGCTTTTAAACTCTGTGACATTCAAAAAATGTTACTAAGTCCAAATCTATTTAACCTTTAACATAACAAAGTATGCTTAATTCAAATACTTGGTGGAGTTAGGTCAATATCTTGAGTTATTTAAAAGAATCATTTGAATGAATCTGATAATCCATTGCATTTTCTGGTTTAATTGTCATAGGTTATATAATAAACAGAAAAAACACTAATAGGTAACTGTTAAAGCTTAAATGCACACCCTTTTTAATGATGACAACAAATATATTTATTTTGTAATGAAATCATGTTTGAGAAAAAAGAATCAATAGAGATGGAAAGTCTCTGAAACCTCAAAGTATTAAAGACAACATCACTATGACTGACACAAGTGTTGGCCAATCATTATAAAGTGTTTTCACTTTCCCAATCAAGATGTGACTTTATTTTAATTTAAAAAGTAAAGTGAATCTCTGGACTTTCAGCCTTTTGACTACAGGTGACTAAAAAACTTTTAACTGCTTGCAAAATTACATTGATGCTCTAAAGAAAGAATATTATCTCCAAATCTATCGTCTTTTCTACTGATTATCTCCTTTTTTTTTCAACTGTTCTTTCCATTTTATTCCCACCCAATTTTTTTAATCATTTCTTCCATTGTTCATCTCAAGGTGTTTTATAAACAATAAAAATCTTTTTTGGCCTCTCTTTGCTTTCTAAATCAATCCTAATTAATGAAACCAATGCTTTATCTGAACAATTTGTTACATATATTCTTCTTATAAAAATTTTTCAAACAATCACAGATTTTATAGCTAAATTAAAACAAATCTCAGCATTATTTTAAAAATTACACAATATGTATTCTTTTTTTCCAGTGAGCCAGTGAACTCAGAAAGAATAAAGCAGTAACAGTAGTAAGTGCAATGTTCAGAGAAAAATCATTTGGGTTTGTCCAATGACAAAATTGGAAATCTACTAGAATTTAAACAGTAAACTGATTCGTCTCAAGTTTACATAAAAATAATAAAAGAAATATTTTTATGCAAGTATTGTTTTTAATAGTTATTTTTCTCTTGTCACCAACCAAAAAAAATCTGGACTTAAATGTCATTTCTTAGTTACATTGACTCTTCTTATATGACTAATAGATTTAGAAAAGATTTCAATAAATTAAATAATTTTTTGCTGGAAAAATTAAATTAAACTATTGTTGTGAACCCAGAATAGGTCCAGAAGAAAACTCGAACTCAGGAATTAGTGAAACATATATATTAAACAAAGAACAAATACAAAGAGTGTTACACGTCAGTCTGACTGCCAAGTATTAGACCGGAGTGACTCAACTCAACCATGAGAGGCATATTCTCCCAGTATTCATAATAATAAGAAGAGTTTATTATAGTCCAAAATGGGTAAGTCCCATAACAAATATATGTAATATTATATAATATTTGACATAACTATGAGAATTTATGGTAATTTTCTAAGTATAGCTTAGATGTGGTACACAGTTTAAAGTATGGGGCACCCAGTGAGGAATAACTCCCATTCAGTCATAATTGATCTAGCAAAACAAGCTTGATAGCCATTAGACCACATTAAAGTGCCCTGAACTATGAGAAGTTATGATGGAGTTGCAATATGGTTACAATATGTATTCTAGACACACTAAGATTATTAACAATATAGTCATAGGATTATACAGAGATGATGAATTCATAATCCTAAGAAATTACAACAAACAAAATAAAAAAAAAACAAATAGAAAAGAAATTATAAAAAGTTTCAGAGAAATAGAATTTGAAATTGACAATAAAATAAAGTCAAAAGAGGTCAGCTTCCTAGATATCATCCACAAAGGTATATGTCAACTGTACAAAAAAAACAAAAACAAATGATAACCCACTTTACATATACATCCTCTGGCCACTCTACCAGCCTAATCAAACAAATCCCATTTTCTATTAGTTTCAGATTATCTGATAATCCATCAAATAAAAAATAATTTCACAAAGCAAAAAGTAAATATGAAATAGCACTAAAAACAGTTTGTTTTTTTTTTTCAGTAAAAGTTAAAACAAAACAAACAGAAACCTAATATGGTTCAAACTACCACATAATGAAAACATAACATTATGTAAAGTATTCATCAATTTTATGAACAAATATTTCCCAAACTCAAACTGTACTAAATATTCGAAAGAAATACTCTAAAACTTAAGTGTAATTGTATTTATTTCTGCGATGAGTAATTTTTAATAATCTTGGAATTATTTTGAACTTTTGTTCTCATCTTAGTTGATATAGGTGTTATAATAGACACAACGTTTCAACTAAGTATCCTCTGGTCATTATCAGGTGTCCAGAGATTGGCTGATGTGGAATATCTTGTTGATTATTGCAAAATATCCTGTGAAAGCAATGATTGTTCTTTCATGTTGGAATTTGGTTCTCTCACTACCGAGTCCAAGAATCGAACTCATGAACACTAGATCATACTAACACATGTATAACCAACTACTATATCCATTATGCCACCGTCCCAAAGGGCTTTAGTGGTGCATTTTTGGAGCCTTTTATATTCAGTGTCAGATGAATTTTGACAACTGGATTATATTAGTGGGTTTGTGCCACTTGTCATAATTTGCATTTATTTCTGCGATGAGTAATTTTCAATCATCTTGGAATTATTTTGAACTTTTGTTCTTATCTTGGTTGATATAGGTGTTATAATAGACACAACGTTTCAACCAAGTACCCTCTGGTCATCTAAAAATACGCAATGAAACGTGTCCCTTCAAATATAGAAAAAGGAAATTTGATTCCATTTACAATCCCTTTTGGATGCCATTGAAGATTCCCAAGTTACTTAGAATGACTGACAATGACATTATTAAACTCCTGGCTTTTATCATCTCGGTCAGTGTAAACATTCATTTAATTAACACTTTCGGAGTGGAGCCAAAATGTCTCTGTCACCCAGATTAAAAACACTCACAGATTTTTAGAAACTCATTTGGAAAAATATCCTATATTTTCTCCCTGCTTACAAAAAGTAAAAACGAACGAAAGAAAGAAAAAAAATATGCATACTACTTCCAACCATGCACCAAAAAACAAATTATACAAGTAAGTAATTTTTTATAGAAAATAGTTGAGAAAAGCAGATATGTTATTTTTTTTATCATCTATGAAAAACAGAAGAAAGAAACTACGAATTTCGGAACCTCCACTTAATTGCAAAAAAACCAGCATATCATGATATTAAAATGGCTCAAACTTAATAAAAATTTCATCAAAATGTTAATGCAATTATTAAGAGGAAAGATTAAATTTTGTTGTTATTATTTTTAAAAATTTTTTAAATCCTTTCTAACACGTTCAAAATTTTAGTTAAAATTTCGATTTTTTGTTTTCCGTCAGCGATTCACACTATGTTTGTGTAAGGTGACTATTAAGAAAATGGAGTCATTTGAGTAAAATGATTTGGGGGCAAGTAAATTTTCCCTCGCTCTCAACCGCCGGTCGAGTGATTTCTTTTTAAAATCTCAAAGGCTGGTTATGAGCACCAAGGCCAATGGGTCGCAGTATATTGAGTCCAACTTTTACATTGCAATATCAATGACTTGGACGTCTCTGTTCAGTTCTGTGATAAAGTTTTTAGCTCCAACAAAGGGTAAAAAGGCTCATTTTCAATGACCTTTGTCAGATGATATTGCACAAGTGGAATCAAGATATGTTTTTGGATAAAACTTTGACATAACGCCAGTTTTAGGTGATGTGTAAAAGAAATTCAGTCAGTAAAACACCATATGGAGGCAAAGTGCAGAAAAGCCATTCACAATCTTCAGAAAGCCTTTCCTATCAGTTTAAAGCTTTATTATAAAGTATTTTTGTAAAATAAATTTCTAAATTTTGCAGTTATTACTGCCCTGTATTTGAGGAGTTAAAAATTAAAAAAATGACATAATTTCACAATATTTTTCCAAAGAAAGAAACATATTACAAAAAGTATTACTATTACAGTGAAAAAGAGTTGTTTTGCTGAATTCATCATCACAAAATGAGTCAAGTTTCGGGCATGTATATCCAATGGATTCTTTTTATAACAAGTTCAGTATGGTGTACTTTTGATCTGTTTTTGCTCTACTGCCAAATTGTGCTGCTTGTGGTTTTTTATTAAGGTACTACTGAAGGAAAAAAAAACATTGTCATCTTTATTGTGCTATGAAGTATAAGAAGAAGTTACAAGGCATTATAAATGGTGAAATGAAATTGATATGATTAGTCAGATTTGCTCTTCTGTATCATATTTTAATAGGAAGAAGTTGCAATGTATTAACTGATGAAATGAAATTTATATGATCAGTCAGATTTGCCCTTCCGTATCATATTTTAATAGGAAGAAGTTGCAAGGTATTAACTGATGAAATGAAAATTATATGATCAGTCAGATTTGCCCTTCCGTATCATATTTTAATAAAAAGAAGTTGCAAGGCATTAACTGGTGAAATGAAAATTATATGATCAGTCAGATTTGCCCTTTCGTATCATATTTTAGTAGAAAGAAGTTTTAAGGCATTAACTGGTGAAATGGGAGTTATATGATCAGTCAGATTTGCCTATCCGTATCATATTTTAATAGGAAGAAGTTGCAAGGCATTAACTAGTGAAATGAAATTTATATGATCAGTCAGATTTGCCCTTTCGTATCATATTTTTATGATTTTGATTTTGAGAATAAACTTTTCCCTACATTTAACTCATCACTCAATAACTCCCAGGCCTGACATATAGATGGTGCCACTAATAAAAAATCTATATGATTTTTCAGAAATACTAATCTTCAAATGGCACGTGACATAATTTGAACCCAATCAGATTATTAATTTACAAATTACAGTTATTTAAGTGAAGCTACTGTTGCAAATTATGTTGATAAAACATTGCTTTCTGAGGGGAAAAATACTGCTTAAGCAAAGCAATGGCTTGAAAAGTGTTATTTAGACTCTGCTTTGTCAGAAACAATGGTTAAGAGATGGTTTGCTGACTTTAAACACAGTCATACAGATACAAATTATGCTAAACTCTCAGGTTGCCCAAAATCGGCAGTTATTCCAGAAAACACCAAAGAAATCCATAAACTTGTTTTGGCCGATTGTAAATTGAAGTTGTGTGAGATAGCAGAGGAGTTGAACATATCAGTGTATTCACCATTTTGCATGAACATTTTTCAATGATAAAGCTGTGTTCAAAGTGGGTGTTGCAATTGCTCATCGTCAATCAAAATCAACAAATCAATGATTCAGAGCATTGTTTGCAACAGTTTCAATGCAACAAGAAGTTTTTGTGTAAATATGTGACAATGGATGAAACATGGTTCTACCACTTTACTCGGAAGTCAAATCAGCAGTCAGCTGAGTAGACAGCAGCAGGTGAAAGCCATCCAAAACAACCAAAGATGTAAATATCAGCAGGCAAGGTTTTGGCCTCCGTATTTTGGAATGCTCAAGGTATTTTGTTCATTGATTACCTTGAGAAAGGGAGAACCATCAATAGCAAATATTATATTGCATTATTGGTGCATTTGAAAGGAGAAATTACCAAAAAACGGCTACAAATGAAGAAAAAAAGATATCTTTTACCAAGACAATACACCGTGTCACAAGTCAATTGCAACAATGACAAAACTACATGAATTGCACTTTAAATTGCTTCTGCATCCACCCTATTCTCCAGATTTGGCTCCCAGCGACTACCGGCTGTTTGCAGATCTCAAAAGAATGCTTCCGGGAAAGAGATTTGACTCCCATGAAAAAGTGATATCAAAATCTGAGGTGTATTTTGAGGCCAAAGACAAATCATTCTACAAAAAATGTATCGAAATGTTAGAGAAGCACTGGAATCAGTGTATCACCCTAGAAGGAGACTATGTTGATAAATAAAGTCGAATTTTGCCTAAAAATTGTTATTTTATTAATTAGGCCCAGGATTTATTAAGTGTTGTGTTAAGCTGGTCTGATCTAATTATTATTGATTCCATTAGTCTTATCTTTCTTTTACTTCAAGACTACCTACATGACATTACATTTATAATGATTTTGAAGCCTGCTTTTTTTGTTCAACAGTACATGAGGCAAAAGCTTTTTATTGGATTCATAAAGAACCCATTTATTCTTTAGAAAATTTTATAAGATTTTATAAACTTTGTTGCTACTTGAGCTCCAGAGATAAGTTTGATACCACTTTTATGGTTTATCAAGATCACTATGCTTTTATTAAAGTTCTCAGATATATTGTAAATAAGATTTTAATTTTGGGTACTTAGTCAGAAGTAGTAATGAATATAGCAGCTCTTATTATTCTAGGTAATTCTGAGAAAAGTGAATTAGACTTATATTTACATTTTTTTCTTATCTTTATAGCATACCAGTGATAAGATTATAAAGAGGATTGGTAATGGTACAGAGTGCAGTGCAGACTGAATCTGCTATTTACAACAACATAAAATAATATATAACCATAACAAAAAAATTTAATTTGATTTATCTGTTTCCCAACTAAATACTAAACATGTTCATTTGCATATAAAAATTATATATTTTTAAAATTAAAAATTTTTAGTATAAATTTAAAAAATAAATATTTTTTTAAAGAAAGAAAAAAGATAAAAATAATCAATTCTTTTTACCAATGTTAAATAATACTGCAACCCTAACTGAAAAATAACAATTCTCATTCCTAAATTAGACAATATTTGTTTTGAAAAGAAACATTTTTTAACAAGAAATTGTTAAAATGAGTTTTGTGGCATTGCTCCCTCAGCTTTCCTTTTGAAATAAAGAAAAATCAGTCGACAAAGGAAGAGACATATAAATGATTGTAAAGTACAAACAAGAAAATGGTAGTTTCTTTGAAAACAGAAATCAAGTCTAAGATTTAACACCATACAAATAATGACGTTATTCAAATGGTTAGATAATATGTCTATTTTATTTTCTTTTAGAATTAGAATAGGTATTCCATAGTTTCATTTGAACTATTGTCTGTAATTTTTATGTTTATGACATTTCAATTAGCTGAGGAAGTCCTATAAATTATTCATTGAAAGGGTGTGCTAAAAGCATATAAAAGATAATAGTCCAAAAATGAAAATAACCTCAGAACTTCGGAATTGAGAAAATAAAAAGATTATTTTTAAATCAATGCAATCAGATTTTAAGTAATCATTTTTTTCACTGGGTTTTGGCAATTTTTTCCAACTTTAAAAGCCTTTTTAAAACACCTTGTTTTCTTTGTTTTGGGAGGTTTGGGTTTTTTTTAACAAAGACAAAAATATAAAAACTGAAAAACAAAAATTTTGAGCCAAAGTTTTAAAATGAAATTCCTCTTTAGGGAAATACCAACATATTCAAATTTTGGACAATGTGCTTTGATTCAATTCATATTGTTTTTTTAAATGACTATTCATCTTTCCAATTTTTCAGCATAATTCATGATACCTAAGTTTTAAAATGAATTTTTATAAATTAAAAAATTTTTGAAGCTTTCCTTTTAGCTTTAATTGAAATCTAAAGGTTTAAATTTACTATTTCCAGTAAGCAAAATACTTTGTAGTGTAGTTTTTAAACATGAATTATATTATTTGGAATCAATTTTTTTTCTTTTATCACAATGTAATTTTCTATATTAAAAAATCTTCCAAAATAAAATATACTTTTCTGAAACTTTATTTCAGGAATATTAACTGATTTAAAATATAATTAATCTGATATGAAATATATATTATTTATTTTAAATTAAAAAAAAAAGTAGAAAAGCAGATTTTAAAATAAACAGTAGTTGTGATTTATGTATCTTTCAACACGCAACAAGCACTTGTCAAGCACTGATAAGCTGTTTACATGTTCATTGTTGTCTACAGAGATTTTATATGTTAAAACATAATTTAAGAAAATGACAGGTGAACACTTTGTAATATAATTTTTGAAGACTCAGTAATTTTAAAGATATTGGATTCCAATAATTGGAAATATTCCAATAATTGGAAATATTCTCTAATCTCGTTTTAGAAATGTTGACTTTAAATTTACTATATAGTCATCAATTCCATTTTTTGTTAATTTCATGTATAGACATATTTTATACACAAAAAAAAAAAATTATTTTAAAAATCTTGGTGCGAATTGATTTGTATCAAGTTTTACAATTTTCATTTAGAAATCACAGAAATAACTTAAAAACCTAAAGCAGACAATGTTTTGAAGAATTTTTAAAAGATGTTTTAAATTTTATAAATTATTATAATGATAAAAAATGGAAACAATTCTTCTAAAAATTCATTATTCATCAAAAAAAAAAAATTTCTTCAAACTCAAATGTCCTTAATACATATTATTTATTAAAGCAATTAAAAGATTATCTAATTAAATAATGTCATAGTTTTATTGCATTTTTTTATTTTACTATTCAGAGCAGATTTTCGAAAAAGTGGCAACTGTTAGAAAATAAAAAATAAATGGATGACTTACATTCAAGGAGTTCGGTATTTAGCTAATAACAAAGTTTTCAGAGAGAATTTAATTTATAGAAATTTCATGAAATAAAGTGGAGTTAACATAAAAATATATATTTTTACCAAGATTTTCTAAAAATTTCAAAAATAAATTCATTCATTTGTCCTGAATAAATTCATTCATAAGTCCTGAAAGTTTCATTAAGATCTGAAATTTTTTTTGATTTTTGCAAGAACTTCCAAATTAATGTGGTTTTCACTGAAACAAAAAAAAATTTCACTGACGAAAATAAAATTTTTAAAAAAAGCAAAAGAAAAAGATTTTTGACCAACATTTCGAAAGTTTTAGAAAGGAGTAAAAAACAAAAAATACTTTTTTGTCTTTCCTCTAACAAACATTTTGACAATAAACTTTTTTTTTTTATCAAGTGTGTGGCCTTTTTTTGCTAGAATGACAAATCAGAGTGCCGAGTTTGAATTCCAGTAGAATTCCTTGCATTCACATATGTACAAATACCCTTGGGAAAGGTATTAATCCGTCTCTTCCCTCCAGTTATGGGTTAAATAATAAATAATAGGATAGATTGGGTTCTATAGCATTGGCTGGCAACCTGTCTACTGCAGAAAGCAATGGCAACCTACTGTGGGATAATCTTCTGCCCAGTTAGTCATGGCACTTTAACTGACTGACTGCCCTTTGAAAAAGACATGAATTCTTTTAAAACGGCTGATTTAAATAGGCGGCACTGAGTGAGAGCCAGTTTAAGAGGGACTACTCTGTCTAAAATTCAAGACTGTGGAGAAAGGAACGGGAAACCACTCCACTATCCTTCTAAGATGTCATGACAATTTGCATATATAGCAACAACAAAAAATCGTGGAAAATCATAATCACTTACGTCCTGAAGAGAGAAAAAAATTGATTTATTAGCAATGTCACGCTTTTCATAATAAATTCGTTTAATTCTCATCATTCTCATGGATTTTTTTTGACTCACAACACAACTAATCTCGAAGAAAAAATTATGCCAAAAAAGTCTCTATATACAGTATTTTAAATTAATTAATTATTGATTCCAAGCCAGCAAAATGACCACATCATAAAAAATTTAAAAAATATTTTCCTAATCAATCTTTTCGCTTTATTTACTTTTTTTTTTAAACTGACTTTAACTTAAAGTCTTTAAGTGGGAGAATTTTTATTAAACCACGTTGAAAAGATTTTTTAAGTTTTTAGATTAAAAAAAAAAATTTTTCATGATGAACTTGAATTGATCAACAAATAACAAATTTGTTTCATTTTTTTTTTAATAACCAGGAATATAGTGAACAAGGATGTTCTTTTGTAGACGTCAAAAAAGTAAACATCAATGAATGAGTAAATAATAAAAAGAGTCTTTGTTTTTTTTTTATTAGTCAATGTCCCATTATAATTGTTACACTTGCGTATAATTCTTCCTACACAAAATGTAACAAAAAAATGGGACAGAGTAATTTAGGGGAAAAAAGTTAAATTTTTCACACATAAAGCAATAAAAAAAATTTTTTTACTCACCTTTTTATACATAAATGCAAAGGCAACAAAGATCGATAACCGTACAAAATGTATGGATTGATTTTGAGGAAATCAGGAACTTCGTTGTATTTAAATAAATGAATTTCTTCTTGGTTATCTTTTTCGTTGATTTGCCGCCTCCACCGCATTTGTCTTTTCAACATTTTCTGGCTACTTTCCTGCCGGTTAGAGCAACAAAAACACAAACTACACGGCCGTACCGAATCTGTAGAGGTCGATGCCGGTGCCGGTGCCACTACTGCTGCTGCATCAACAACAACATCAACATCCAACATGACAAGACGGTTTCTTCTTAGCTCCTCTTCGTCGTCTGCACAAGGCAACGACGCCATGTTGTTTGTTTGTCTTTTGTTTTCCTTTTTTTCTCTTCCGTTGGCCGCCGTCAACGACGGAAATAAAACCGCTACTTTTTTAAATTTTTTTTATTATTTTATCGTTTCTTTCGCTCACTCCACTTTTTATTGCTAAGTTCCTAACATTCAACAGAAATAATCATCATTATTCAATTATACCATTTCAAAGCAATGATCGTAAATTTGCACCTATAGACTTCCACCTCATATCCTCAAAGGAAAAAAGTAGGTATTTTAGTTGTATATTCTCTATAATTACAATATAAAATAGCCAAGGTAGACACAGATCTGTAAATTCATGAAGCACAACAACTGTATTTAATGATACACTAACTACTAGTTGAAATGAGAAGAGAGAAAAAGAAGGAAGGTTTATTAATTTTTAATGGGGAAGTAACTCTAAAATCTTTTCAAGACTAATTCACTTTTTTTGTCGTCTTGCCACACGCACATTTCAATCCAAAACATTTTTCGTCTTCTTTTTTTTATCATTCAATAATTACATAATTTAAAAAGTGGTTAATATTGTAAAATTTAAATACAAAGACAGTGATCCAAATAATATAGGGAATAATGAAAACGCTCTATATCAGAACTGAAATAAATCATTGTTAGTTTGTGCTTTACAATTTTGTGAGTGGTATAGAATTACCATTCTTTCAAAATCAGGATATTCATACTTTTGCCTAAATTCAAAGCACCAATAACTAGAAAAACAACTACCTCGACCATAAAGCAGATATATGCCAAAATGTTTATCAAAAAGAATGCTTTAGTAAGAACACAAAGAAATTAACATGGATTATAAAATATTTATTTACAGTTTGAGACCATTTTTCTTACTTTCAAACTATCATAAAAACATTTCTTCTGTAAAAAAAAAAATAAAAGAAAGAGAGGTAAATCAACACAAATGCAATCTTCTCTAAAAAGACTGAATGTTGTGAAATGAATTTGAGAATTTAACTTCACATTTTTAGGGGGTGTGGGTAGTGAGTTGTTATGATACAAAAGACATTTAAGATTTAACAAATTAATAGAAAGATGCAAAATATATTGACACATTTGCTTGATTGTTGTTCCCTTAACTAACTTTCTTAAGGAAAATAAGTGAAAGGGGGAGGAACTCTGCTCATAGAAGCTGATCCAAAAATTTGAACTGCTTTACTATCTCTCTCTAATAAAAAAAAGTCTCCAGCTAAGAGTCAAATGTTGCAACACAGAAATAATATCAGAATAAAAACAGATTCCATGGCATTAAATGTTTTACTAAAACTAATTTAAAAAAATATTCAATGCAAACATTAAAATAAAATTAAAATCTTTGGGGGTAAAAAAATATTCCTCTATAAAATCTGGAGATGCAAGTCATGTTTTTTGTAAAAAAAAAAAAGTATTTTTTAAAATAATAAAAAACTTTATTTTCATGATTAATGTTGATTTTTTTTCTCCATGTGCCTTTTTATGCTTTTTAAGGCATTTGAGTGGAAATTCATGCTTATTCTTCTAAAGAAAAACTTAATCTACAAATTTTACAAGAAAATGGCTTCTCTCAGTATGTTTTCAATATGACCTTTAAGATAAGAATTCAACAAAAACTTTGAACCACAAATATCACAAGAAAATAGCTTTTCTTTAGAGTGTATTTGCATGACACTTAAAATTGAAATTTGAGGAAAATCCTGATTCAAAAATTTCACAGAAAGATGGTTTCTCCCCAGTATATGTTTTCATGTGAGATTGGAGGCCACTTTTTTCTGGAAAAATTTGTCCCACAAATTTCACAGTCAAATAGTTTTTCTTGGGTGTGTATTCTTACATGATACTTGAGATTATTGCTTTAGATAAAACATACTTCACAAGTATTGCACTTATACAGTTTCTCTCCAATAAATATTGTCATGTGTTCATCAAGATTGAAACACTGAAAAAATCTTGAGCCACAACTTTTATAACCAAATGATTTATTATGGTGAATTTTCAAATATTTATTATAAGTACTACAATCTGAATTTTTATGCTAGTGAAAAAGAGGGAGCTCTTCTACTTCATGTTCTTTGGAAGGTCACCAATGAAGTAGGGTGATCAATTCCACTGTGTGTTTTTTGCATGGTCACCAATGAAGTACGGAGCTTGAGCATGCTTATTAAATTGGACTTATGTCAAACATAATCAAACTCCCCACAACTTAAGATTATCATCATCAGAAGGTTGAAAAGAATAAAAGTATTCCATTTGTATGTTAAAGTACAAATTTATTAAGTGTTATTGTGCCCTATCTATAGGAATAGACTCTTCCTCCATCAATAAATGCTAACCTGCATGACTTCTGGGGATGGCATCTGTAGAGGCAGTCGAGACGCAGCGTAACTACACAGTTTGGACATACACTTCTATCTGCTGATTACTAACACTCTTACTTGTATATATGTTCTGTTATTCTAATACACTGTTTGAACCTACCTTCTTGTCACCATGTCTTTTCTTCCTGGCCCAAATAGGCCACAACAACTTGGCAATGAAGATTCACCACAACTTTTACAGAACAGAATAACATCAATTTGTAGGAAGTGAAATTATTAATGTGTAAATGTTCAAAGAGAAAGTGTAGTACGGAGTTAAATGAATCCAGAGTTTGTAGTTGTTGGTAGTGAAATGTTTTTATACAGGAAAGATTAACAGGATAGTATAATTTACTAAGCGCAGCTTAGATGTGGCACAAGGCCAAAAGCATGGGGCACCCAGTGAGGAGCGAACTCACTACTTAATTGCAATAGTGCTAGTGAGACAAACTTGCTAACCATTACACCACCTTGAGGTGCCCATTAACAGGATAGTAATAAAGTCTGTGATCCTTTCTTTCCTTTTATTTGAAGAGTCAGGACTGAGTTATGAGCAAATTGGAAGGGGTTTGCACAGACGGTGACCCTAATATGCTTGGTACATGATCAGGCTTCATAGCTCTTGTTAAGCAGAAGCAACTTGTTTTAAAAGGAACACTGCACGAAGCATCGAGACGCTCATGCCTCAAAGACAGTTTCAAAGAACCTTCATGTTAACTTGACTGTCATCATAAAACATTGCTATGTGAAGGGATCTGCCTTGAACACTCACCTCTTCCTCAAACTCTGCAGAGACATGCATACAGAACACACTACTTTTTTATTTCCCACACAAGTACGATGGCTTTCAAAGAGAAACATGCTGGCACAAGTCTTTGAACTCGGGGAGGAGTGAAGTTGTTTTTGTGTTACAGCAACAAAGTAGACTTGCTGTCTGCCTTCACTCACCTTAATGATATTCAAATGATATTTCCCTAATATCAATACTGAAGACATTTCAGTAAAGCTGACAAGAAACTCATTTATATGTCAGGTAGATGATGTCCCAGAAAACATCCAAAATAAGTTATTGGAGCTCAAACATAACTCTTTTGTGAAAGATGAGTTTGGTACACAAGATCTTCAAAACTTCTGGATTAATGTGTGTAGAGCATACCCATAACTGAGCAACAATGCATTAAAAATTCTCATTCTGTTTTTTACAGCCTACCTTTGTGAATCTGGATTTTCTATTTTACTCACAGTCAAGCCCAGAGAACAAAACTGACTTGAGCTTAAATGTGACAAACGTTGTACACTTGCTAAAACTAAACCTCATATTGACACATTAGTACACAAAAAGCAACTTCATCCTTTTCACAGATCAATTTTTATATTTATCTTCTTTTATGCATCCTGTAATTTTATACGTATATTGGTACATTTTTAAAATAAATTAGTGAAACTTAACAGTGTGTTTTGGAGACTCTTTTGAAGACATAAAGGGTGAAATCTGGGTGATTAAACTGTGCAAGAGAAAAAAGCTGGGGAGCCACTAGATTAGATGATGAAATTTAGTAGACTTTGCCATCATGTTGGCATTTTCTTATTTCAATATATCAGTTCCTAGACACCTAAATTTTATAAAACAAGATATTTTTCAAACTATCCAATTTGAAATCTGGCAAAAATTAAAATGAACTATTTTTTTGTCACTTGCAATTAAAAAAGTAACAAGTTGAATTTTTTACTCCTCTGAGCTCACTCATTTTAGTAATCAGCTTAAATGATTTCTTCATACTTTGATAGATAAACGGTGAGCCTAAAACAGCATTCAAAGCCAATAACTACTTCTTTTCACTTCAACGACACAATTTCCACCTAAAATGTGAAAACAAGGAGAAATAATCAAGTTTTGTTTCATCTCAGCAATAACAATGTTAAATTTTTTTGCAAGCACTTAATTGTACAAAAAAAAATTCTTTTAAAGTAGCTATTAAACATCATATTATATTTCTTACCAAGAAAATAAGTGTTCCTACTCGCAATGACTTAAATTATTGATTGATTGATTCCATGATCTAAGATATTGTTGAAGATCCAGATACCCAGATTTTTGTGGCTATCTGAATGTTGGAATTCCAAACATTTAACAGCAATACATTTTTTAAATAAAATATATAAAACGGTTATTTTCTGAAGGAAAAGTAAAAAAAGAATATCAGTTGAAATAACACTTATATATTATTTTCAGAAACATACAATAGCAATAAAATGTTCAATTTTCCTTGCAATGAAGTTTGTTTTATAATTGTTTTTATTGCAGTGTGAAATGTATTGGCAGACTTACTTTATGATGGTCAGCCTAATGTGTTTGAGAGTTTGTAGACAAAGGCTTAGTAGATAGTCACTGGTTAATCCCTTTTATTGTGTATGTGTGGACAAAACCTTAGCTTTTGTTGGTTAATCCCTTATATTGTGTGCATAGATGAGGCTTTATTCAAAGGTTACTGGCTGTTTCTCTTTCACTTTGTGTGAGTACATGTATGTACACACATGTAGATCAAACTGGCCTCTGAAACTGTCGTGAACCTCAAAAGTAGTATGCTTCTGTTTTTATATTCATAAGGGAATTCAAAATCTAATTTCATATAGAGGTGTGAACTTTTGAATACAAGGTTTCATTAGTTAGAAAATAATTTCACAGTGCTTCATAAAAATCTTTTTCTCAAATTTGCGAGTGTGGTGAAAGGAGTTATTGGGTTATTTTCTAAATGGTTAAAAAATAACATATGGTAGTTCTGCAACTACATCTGCAAGTATTTGACAGTATTTGCCCTGGTAATGATTGTTTATCCCACAAGCTTCTGATGGGATTTTATTGGTTGAAAAATATAATTGAATTTCTATAATATTACCAAAATGCTATGATTATAATTGACAATATCTTACACCAGTCAGAATCATGGCGACCAACATTGTTGTTTGTACCTAGACAATTCAAGTGATTTCATTCCCTAAATGAAAATAAAGAAGTTCTACACAGGATTAACTAAGCTTTGTGTTCTAAAAAAAAAATTTAGAAAATTATGAATGCTATCTCTAGTATTTTTAAAGACCACTGCTCCTTTGATGGTAAAAACATATTTGAAACAGAAGCCTCATCAATGGGGAACTCTTGTTAAAATTTGTTATTCAAAAATAAATTCCATCCTAAACACATCTCATGAACAATCTCATGAAATACCAGATTACATGAAATAGATCAAATAGTGTATTCAAAATGATTATTGATGTTAATATCTCAGATTCTTGGCTTAAGCAGCTGTGACAGATGTTAGGGTATAAGATTCCTGTTTTGAATATGGTCACAGACTTCTTGTAACAAAACTGAAAAATAGCTTGTTTCCGCTCATATAAAACATGAAAGACACCTGGGTAGAACATCCAGGCCATTAAAAATGAAAGCATAGGAGAAGAATTCTGTAATAAACCAGTACCCAAATTGATATCCTTATATCTTAGCTAAAATAGCACAGAGATATGTGATCATATCCTCATTAACCAAAGAATATGAGACCATTCGAAGATTACCTAGATGGAAAAAATAATCTCATGAGATAACAATCATGAGCTGAAAAGATTGATACAAGAAACAAACAGAGAAGAAGAAAGATGGAAAAGAGAATACTAAAACAATTAACAAATAAAAATACCAAGTTAATGTTTTGAGAAATCAATATCCATAAAATTGGAAACCCAATTAATGAAGCCAAACAGCATAAACAACATGCTGAAATGTGGAGAAAAACAAAAAATCTTAATAGCATCATACAATTGAAACTAACAAAGAAGAAATGTTCTGGTCTCAAAAAACACTTTCAGTTACATTTTTGTTGTGTCGTGGCTCATACCATGTGACATCCAGTCACCCGGATACATATAAGACAACATGCGCTTAGCACGGTAGTTGTTATCATCACGGACTTCAAAAAGTAACACCTACTACCGTGAGAGACTGTAAATATTGTATATACCTCTTGGTTGTACCACTCTGGTAATAAAGTAGTTTATCTACATTTCTCTGTGTATCTCTTCATTCCACGATACAACAGTCGAGTGTTGTCATTATCACAGACTTCAGGAAGTAACACTTACTACTGTGAGAGACTGTAAATATTGTGTATATATCTTGGTTGTACCACACTGTTAATAAAGTAGTTTATCTACATTTCACAGTGTATCTCTTCATTCCCCGATATAACAATTTCAATCTTGACCACACTAAACCAATGCTGTTCATGAAAACAGAATATACTTCAATATACATCCAATCATTACAAAGTCTGTCTTTAAATGTAAACAACAATGAACCTAGTGATGAATAAGTTAAGAAGCAATAAAATATTTAAGAATAATAAAGAATCACTTGTCACTGGGCTGAACTTTTGCAAATAGCTTACCTTAACCTTGAATTCTCAATTTCATGAAGTAATCAGAAATGCATCCTCAAAATATTAATGCACTATGAAAACAAAATGGCAGTCCACAAAGCCCATACACAATTGCAGCTATTATGATGAAAGTCCTAATTAACTAGGCCCTCATAATTTTATGAAATTTAACTACTCACAATGCAATTTGGTTTCCATTCTATTAAGAAGTACTAGCAGTATTGCTCGGGTGTAATGAAAGATTTAAAACTAATCCATGGTCCTGGAGCTCAGACTCAGCCAAAAGAATATTTGTCTGAAGTTTGGTGAGAATCGGATAAAAATTGTGGCTTTGTATAAGGGACATACAGACAGATAAACAGACACGCACACAAACATCTTGCCTTTTATATATAATCGATTTTCTGCCCTATTGTAAGAACTGCAACCATGAAAATTCTGAATATCGTTTCTTATGTCTTTGTCTATGAGTGTATCAAATTTGATTAAAATTGAACCACTCCTTCTATAACCCGATTTTTTCGATTATCGATATTTATCGGGGGTACCTCGACACAAAACCTAGCTAAGAACATTTGCAGACACTTATAGTACAAATGTGTCAATTTTCAAGAAAATCGGTTCAGCCGTTTTGGAGTCTATAAATAATGAACACACACACACAGACACACACACGCAGACAAAGTTCCATTTATAAATAAGTTTAGATTTAGATTTAAATAATAATGGCATATATGTCATCAAACACCGTGATTTTGTTATGTGTTAAGTGTAACAAAAGAAAAAAAAAGTTGATTAACCAAAACTCAGAGATAAATCACAGACAAATATTTAATTTATAAAACACACCAAATAAATTATTTACAAATATACAATTTTTGTTGCATTCAAAACAAGAAACATAGAGTTTACTACTGGCGAGTGTTACGAGGAGAGAAGGGGAAGGTAAAGTGTCAAATATCTTTACCCAGTTAAGTTGGCGAAGAAGTTAAGTGCTATACTTTTTGGAAATCCTTTAATGAATATATAAAGAATAATTATTAGTTTGGTCAATGAAAGAGTCAAAAATATGTATTTATCCATATAGTTCCATGAGGTTCTCTTTCAGGTTTTAGTTGGTCGGCCACATTCTTAGAGATTCTTTCAGCTGGATATAAATCCTTGAATCAAAACTGGAGTTGATAACGTCAGCAAACTCTGGTAACAACTAACTACTCACTGCCCAAGACCTATTTTTATAGGGGCTATCACCTAATTTGCATATTTCTAGAACCTTTCGAATTCTCTCGAAGCTACTGGAACATTCTGGCATCTTCCAAAACGTTCTATTCCTAATTTCTCTACTTAACAAGTACTTCCTGAATTGAAACGTTTTTGTAATAACAAGTAGGACTCAATAGAATCCCTCACTAGAACTTTTTAGACATTATTATTATTTTTATATATAAAAGCATCCTCGTAACAATAGAGACTTTCATATGGACATCAGGCATAGTACCAAACTCATTCAGAAATATCTAATGTTCCAGCTATATACAACTGCTTTGTTAGATCAATGATTAAAAATGGCTTTGAGGGAATGAAGCCTGTAGTTCTAAGCAAAAACTATTCTTCTTCGAACTTTGTGAACAGGTGCTACAAACAAAGAACTGTACCAAATGACAGAAGCCACATCATTTGAAGACTTTCAATAACAACAATTAAAATGACTAGCACAAATAACTAAAGAAGAAAATATTGACATTATCACGATGTTAACTATCCACACCAGTTTGAACAAAGGTTAGAAAGAAATCTTTCCTCAATACTGGAAAGAGTAATAACAGTTATTAAACATGAGAAGCCGATTTTCATGAAAATAAAAATTCTATAAATTTCAACTAAAATAAGCACTGGCTTCTCAGTCAATAAATGCCAAATGTTTCCTTATAAAAAAAGCAGCTTATATTAACATTACCATCAGCATAACTGACTTTTAAAATTGCTGTCCTCTAAACAAACCTTTTACATATATTTATAGTTAAGGTAACATAGTAACTACTTACTTTATTCCAGTACTTTATTTTTTTATTTCATATCGATAGGTGTCAATGACTGTTGTTTTAATTCATCAAATGATTAATTTCACAATACAAAAAAATATCTTTCAGATTCTAACCCAGGAAATGTGATACAACGATGATTGTTTTGCCAAAGTTTTAAAGTGAACTCATGTCATTAGTCTGTGAGTGTGTCATTAGCTAAGTCATTAAAGATGCTTAAATTTTCCACTATATATTTTAATTAATGTGTAGTGTTTATGAGAAATATTTCAAAAATCAGTATTAAGTTAAGATAGAGAAATGAACGAATAAGATTTAAATTAAAATGGACATTTTATAAAAATATAATTATTAATCAGTTTCAGACTAAATAAAAATGTCTTAACTTAAAATTATCAAGAGACAATATCTTAACTGGCTGGATACTAAAAATAAAATCTATTTAAGACAAAAATTGTACATTTAAAACATATCAAATTATTAATCTGCAAAGTTTCCACTTGTATACATGTACAGTTAACAAGTTATTAGATCAGAATTATATGAGTTGTATATTTTTCTACTGAAATTTTTTAACATTTTTTGTCTACTATTATATCTGTACATGAGATATAAATAAAAGAACAATATATCAAGTAATCAGAGTCCAAATAGTCCATGTGATAATATGAGTAGCAGTTGGATGTAACAGTGCAAGGTAAAGTCATTAAGAAATCTTTTTCTGTGTCTTGTCTATTTTCTGTCATTAAAACTGTCTTCATAGGAAACTGAACATTATTTTCAATGTTTGTAAATCACTTCAACTATTTCTGGAATATTAAGATTATGGATTTAACTTTATCTTCTTTCTTCCTTTGCAAGGCCAATGAAAGAGAAAGATAATTCTGAGAAACATGTTTGCTAAAAAAAAACAATGGTTATTAATTGTTCCTATTTCCATATTCACATCATCCTCAGATAATTGAATAGAAGTGATTTTCTATTTATGAAGCAACAGTAATAAAATAAATCAAATTCATTGAAACAAATGTTAAAGCAAGACAGTAGATCAAATAAAAAAATGTGTATATAGCAAATAGATAATTGTGAGGTGAAGATTGATGGGTTGCCTCAAAAGTAATGCACCCAGTTTTATGTTGGTGGTATTGTAACCCCATTTCCATGTAGGTAAATTTTTTTTTTTTGTTTAATACCTTCTACTAATTTACGTTCTATTTTGTTTAATACCTTCTATTATTTAATACCTTCTACCAATTTACCTTCTATTTTATTTTGGTTAATACCTTCTACCAATTTTCGAGAAAGTGTTTGAGGTCATAATTAATGCTGAAATAGTTCAACATCTTACTGCAACTCTACTCTGAGGCAGTATGGCTTCCGCTTTGCCAGGTCCACGGCCGACATGCTAACAACCATTACGGAGTACATGCTCCAGGCCCTTGACGAGTCAGGCGAGGCTCGTGCTGTTGCTCTGGACATCTCCAAGGCTTTTGACAGGGTTTGACACTCTGGCCTTCTATGCAAGCTACGGGGTTACGGTATTACTGGACGCTTGCTTGATCTAATCCCATCTTTTTTAAATAACCGCAAAATGAAGGTCATTTTGAATGGGCATGCCTCTTCATCCTACAGCACAAATGCTGGTGTCCCACAGGGCTCTATCCTGGGCCCGACACTCTTCCTTATTTTCATAAATGGCCTCCCAGATGAGATCAAGTGCCAAGTAGGCATCTACGCAGATGACACCACAATTTACTCCCGCATCAGTAAGAAACCTGTCGTGGCGGACAAACATAATCTCACTGCTAACCTTGAACAGGATCTACACTCTATGGTGAATTGGGGCAAGAAGTGGCTTGTCAATTTCAATGTATCTAAGACCAAGCTGTTATCTGTCAATCATCACAAGCAACCTCTCCTGCCTCCCATAAGCATGGACCAAGTGATTCTCCCTGAGAGCAATACACTGCACCTCCTCGGCCTTACCCTCTCTTCTGATCTCAGAAGGAACCACTACATCGAGTCCATAGCTAAATCCACTGCTAAGAAGGTTGGGTCACTGTGTCGGGCCAGGATGTTTTTTCCACCTGAATCCATCCTGCATATATACAAATCAACCATTCGTCCGTGCATGGAATACTGCTGCCATATATGGTCAGGTGCCCCTGCCGTTCATCTCAGTGTTCTTGACAGGCTCCAAAGGAGAATCAGTAATGTGATAGGTACTGACTTGGCAGCTCGACTACAGCCACTTCCCCAACAAAATGTGGCCTCCCTTTGTCTGCTCTATAAATACTTTCATGGCTTCTGCTTGAACAAATTTAAGTCACTGGTGCCTCCTCAACAGGTGTTTACTCATGCAACCAGATTGGCAACTGGGTCCCACCCATTCACAGTTAGGTTAGCCAAATCCAGACGACAATTCTACTCCAGCAGCTTCTTCTCTCACACTTCCCGCCTGTGGACCTCGCTCTCATATTCTTACTTTCCTGACAGCTACAACCTCCAGGAATTTAAATGCAATGTCAATACTCATCAATTAACCACTTGACTCTTGTTCTTTCCCCACCCTGTATATCTTTTCCTTTCTCTCCACCTTTGAAACTGTCATCACACCTGTATTCTCATCCTTCTATTGCTCCTTTCTAACTGGTTCGTCTTCCTTTTCACTCTCTTCTAATTAATCTTTTTACATTTATGTAGCCCCCTGCACACCAGTGGCATTACCGCCTTGCTAGGGGTGATATGATTAAAAAGAAAAAAAAATAAATAAATAAATAAATACAATGGAGTGAAGGAAATTGTTACTAGTGGTATTGTTAATTTTGCATATTACATTATGAGTGGAGAGAAAAATAAGGATAATAGATGATAAAACTGTTTATTGTTGATCGCAATATGGACGTGGCTAAGAAACTGTGAGAAAAAATATATATTGCAAAACAAATTTTTTTTTAAAACCTTGGAAACTCGCTGGAAAGGGAATTGATCAAAACACTTTCACAGATTTAAAGCGACAGATCAAATGGTGTCATCATATCATCAGCCATTGTGCGATATAAAGCGGAAGCTTTGCCTGCTAGTAAAATAAAAAAAGTAAACTTTGGCTGGAATATTGTTTCAGACTTGTCATAAACTTTGATGAGGTCAAGTAAGGTTAAATCCTCAAAATTATTCCTGAGAACAGATTCTAAAGTCAGAAAAATAGGTGATGTAATTGAGAAGAAGACAAAAAGACATTACGTCATATGAGGTGTTGATATTTCATTCATTGAGCCATAACTCCCCCTTAAATCCTGTGGGTGGAAAATAATCTCATTGGTCAAAGCTTTGAGTCGCATAGATGCCCCAAGAGAATTGGGGACAACTATAAAAAGTCGAGACTCAGTGAGAAATATCAGATTGTGTGTATTTTTCAGAGCGACAGAGACAAAACAACCCCACTGCTACCATCATCACCATTAGTCGCTACTGTCTGTGCAAAGTTTGATAAAAGCTGAAAAGACCTGTTTTAATTTGGAGAATTGACAGCTCTGGTTATTTTTGAAAATTGAAAGCTCTGATTAATGAAACTTTGAAAAGACTTTTCTTTATTTGGAACATTTGAAAGCTCTGATTATTTTTAACAAAACTTCGAAAGGACTAATTTTTATTTGGAACATTTGAAAACTCTGATTACTTTTAAACGAATCCTTTTCTCCGTTGTAAATTTTGAAATTCGTCGATTGTACATTTTGCTTTTAATTTTTTTTTTGTATATAAAGACTCTTTTGTAACTCATCCAGGCATTTTCAAACTTATTCATTTATTTTTTTTTTTGGTGCCGTATTAATTTTTTTTCAACAAGTGTACACAAGTGTCCAGTCTGGTTTGATATGGTAGAGAGATGGTTACCTGGTTATTCAACATAATCTTCTGAGATCAAAAGAACACAGAGTGCACAGAGAGCTTCATCGTTGTAATAGATGTCTTGAGGACCAGCTGCTGTGATAAGATCATCCCGACTAGTGGCCCGAGAGCGTTGTCATAACTAGTGCCGTTTTGATAGCATCAAACCACTCAGGTTCCGGTCATCATCATTGCAGCAGTTTCCAGACCAGGGGAAGTGAGCCAACCGGGTAAAAGTGTCACAGTATGACACTAGAAGTTGAACCATCTTGCTAATAACCCATAATTTTCTTTTTACTTTTTTACAGATAGCTGTTTGACAAAATGTTGTGCAACATGTATTTACAAAACAGGTGTATCACTGAATTCCTCTATGCAGAAAAAAATTAATTCATTGACATACATCAGGGCTTTCTGAACATTTACCAATATGGGGAGATGATCTCAATAGATAGAATTGTTGGAAAGTGTTCCCAAAAAGCCAATCACAAGTTGACAGTAAAACAAGTGAAATTGGATACATGAAACTGTTTGGAAGCCATCACTGGTTGTGCTATCACAAAATCACAAGTCATCATGAATAAAGGTTTGAGCTTACTGGCCTTGTTTACCTACTGATCACACCTTATTATATGCTCTCTTCCAAAAACTGTAACTAAGCTCCATTCAGTATAGTTGCAGTATAAACTATAGTTTGAAACTGTAGGTGTTGAAGAATCAAAAATGTGCCTGAGCAAGTGTCTGTAACAAGGATTAGCTAAACAACCCTGCCAGACAAGCATACTAAGAAACAAGTAATCAACTTTTATTTATAAGAAACCGTTTATTCCAAGGAGACTCAAACGGCTTCCGAATCTGATAACTGTAAACATCTGCTTTATTATCAAATCTCATTTATTAAATTAAATCTTATTATCCAGTCTCAAGTTCAGCTTTCAATTTACACTTCTAAATTTGCCTAATGATATTAAAGCTGCTTAAAAATACATTATAATTTACTTACTGGATTATTATTGAAAATATTGTGTTTAAATAACTTGTACTTTTTTTCAATAAATGACTCATACGTCAAATACAAAGCATTATTATCCTAAAAATGCACCATTGTAACATAATAAATAAAAGATATTGTTATTTTTAAAATAGATCTATAGAAGTTGTAATGAATAAAAGGAATTGTTATACTAACCATGAATATAAATAAAAGTAATGAAAAATAATATCCAACAATTCATTTCTGCTAAAATGAGTTTTATATACTGAATTCCAGCTGACATCCCTATATATATATATATATATATATGAGAGAGAGAGAGATAGAGAGAAAGAGTTATTATTATTTTTATAATAGCATACTGCAGCTTATTAGCTATAAAGTTTCAGTGTTTAATACACCATCACCAGGCAGTGAAATATTGTTAATTTACTTATATAGATAAGGAGATTTAAAAAAAATAAAATTAAACTAAAAATAAAGAGGGTCATCAAATGAGATGAATAAAGTGAGGTGAGAGGTTGTTACATTTTAAAAGAATTGTGTGTGTGTGAACTCGTGTATCAATGTTTTGTCAAATAAGACGAGACATGTCAAAATTTAAACCAGAAACGGAATAAGGCATTAATATAAGTGAAGAGTTGGAAAAAAATATTAAAACATAAATGATAAAAATTTGCCTCAAAGAGTTTTATTAATATAAAAAAAAAACGAACAGATGAGAAAGAACATAAGTGAAGTTTTAGAAACCTAAGTACGAGATAGGTTAAGAAATTTATTGCCTAACTTGGTACTAACCATTTCATTAAATGGTGGTGTATACCAAATTATTTTCTACTTTATTCATCTCATTTGATGACCTTTATTTTTAATTTAAATTTATTTTTTTAAAATCTCTTTATATATATATATATATATATATATATATATAAAATCATATAATTATGAATTAATTGTACATTGTGACACAAAAATTTCTAAGTTTCGAGATAAATTCTCTTCATCAGACAATGTTGGATGTTGGTTGTAAAAATGATTTACATTTAAATACAAAAAAACCATCGGTTTGCTATTTATGTATGTGGGAAGATTTAAAATTTATGTGTTCCTTTTAACTAATATATTAAGCTCTATAATATTTATTATATTGAACACTGTTTATAATAAAATAAATGCCGGGGTACTCAAAAACCTTGGGTCCTCTTCACCTGGATTTTTTTTTTTTAATCATATCACCCCGAGCAAGGCAGTAAGGCCACTGGTGTGCAGGGGTCTATGTAAGAGTGAATAGATTGGAAAAGAGAAAGCCGGAAACCACGTCCTAAACAGGGAACAAGGGATGAGCCTCTACACCTATATAAAAACAAGTAAATTAACATTTCACTACCTGATGAAAAACTTTATAGCAATTAAGTTGCAGTATGCTATTATTATAATAATAATGTATTATCAACAAGTTTTGAATTCCAGTTGAATTCATTGCATTCACTTACACACAAATATCCTTGGGAAAGGTATTAATCCGTCTCTTCCCTCCAGTTATGGGTTAGATAACAGGACAAATTGGGTTCTATAGCTTTGGCTGGCAACCAGTCTATTGCAATAAGTAATGGCAACCTACTGCGGGATAATCTTCTGGCCAGTCAGTCATGTCTCTTTTGAGACATGATTGCCCAAGTGTGTATCACATATGGAACTTAACTGACTGACTGATATCATGGATAGGTCCTGGAAGATCTCAATGCGTGTTTAAATGAGATAAGATGGAATTGTTGCGGGAAAGGTGCAATGTCAATCTTTGTGGGGATGAAGCCAATGTAATTGTTTATCGAGTTGGATAGTCATGGTACACAGCTCTTTAAAGGACATATAAATTTGTAAATGACACTGGATCTCTGCAGTTTAGATTTTGCAGGTGAATTATTATTATTAATAATCACATTGGAAATTTTGAGTTTTTTATAATAGATAATTAAATTTTCTTGTTTGAATTGTGGTCCTCAAATTTGTTGATAATACATACATAATAACATCGTCCACATGCAAAAGATTAAAAATATTGGAGGCATTATTAATAAAAAAGAGAAATCCTACACTTAACAACATCAATTATGAACACCATAACAATGTGCTTACTGTGTTTGGAACTTAACATACACAAGACTCTATATGCATAAACTTTAACTGATCAGTGAGTGCTTTATATATTAATATTTATGGTCACATGATTTCAGTAGTCACAAGGGTGCATTTATATATAAAAAAATATTAATAATGTCTAAAAAGTTATAGTAAGGGATTCTATTGAATCCTACTTTTTATTACAAAAAAGTTTTAATTCATGAAGTAGTTGTTAAATAGAGAAATTAGGAATAGAACGTTTTGGAAGATTGTAGAATGTTTGAGTAAAACCAAGAGAATTCAAAATGTTCTAGAAATATGCAAATTAGATATTAGCCCCCTATAAAAATAGGTTTTGGGAAGAGAGTAGTTAAGTGTTAAAAGGATTTGCTGACATTATCAACTCCAGCTTTGATTCAAGGATTTATATTCAGCGAAAAGAATCTTTAAGAAAAGTTGTCGACCAACTAAAACCTGAAAGAGAACTTCATAGAACTAAAAGGGTAAATAGATTTTTTTTACTTTTTCATTGATCATACTGGAAATTATTCTTTATAAACACATTTTAGGACTTCCATAAAGTATAGCAATTAAACTACTTGTTAAGTTAACTGGGTAAAGCTACTTGACACCTTCCTTCCCCTTTGTAACACTTACCTGTCACTCTGCCAGTAGTAAACTCTATGTTTTCTCTTTGAATGCATAAATTATATGTTTGTAAAATATTTTATTTTGTGTTTTGTAAATTAAATATTTCTCTGCAATTTAGCTCTAAGTTTTGGTCAATCATTTTTTTTTCTTTTGTTACACTTAACACGTAACAGTAGCACAATCCATTTAACAGGTACATTTGTTGGCTGGAGATTAGTGTTTGACTGCATGTGTCGGTATAAACACTTTCTTCCTACATCACAATATCAAATCCATTGTTTTGATTTATATATAGTTTTACAGGCATTTCTTCAGCTCGAAAGCTTCAGATTGCATTACTTCATTCGTTTGTTTGGTGAATGACTATCAGGGAAATCTCATTTCAAGCATTTTCTTCTTGTTTATTCTCTACCAAGCAGATAACTTACCAGAGATATTGTCTTAATATCAAACCCATTGTTTTAATTTATAGTTTTACAGATATTTCTACTATACTTGAAAGCTTTAGATTGCATCACTTCATTCATATGATTTATGTGTTTATTAATGACTATCAGGGAAATCTCATTTCAAGCATTTTCTTCCTGCTAATTTTCTACCAAGTAGATAACTTACCTGCAAAATATTATTGCTGATGTCTTTATTATTAGGATAAGTATTACCTCAAGTTTTGGGATGAGGTATTATCAAAAGACGAGAAAAAATTTTATTTTCAGCTGAAAATTGAGCAGGGTCTCTACATCAAGTGTGCATGATGAATTTTTGAATGCCTATGTAACAATTGCTTTTAGTTGCAATAATATTTGAATTTAAACTTTTTTCTTTAAACATGTGAAAAAGTATTTTCAAAAATGTTTACATAACAAATGTTCATTTAAAAAAAATACAAAAGAACTTCTAAAAATAGATAAGTTCAGAAACATCTTAAAATCTGAATGCTACCGACAAAAAACTGTCATTGTGGTTTAGTCAATTTTCAAAATATTTATATCGTGGAAAAGATTTCTAGAAGAATTTGATATAAAAATAACCTTTTTGTAGAAACAAACTTATGCCCATTTAAGTGTGTCCTTGTGCAATTTCAAAACTAAACAAATGTAATATGCTTGCAATCTACAATTTTCATTAATCTAGAATTTTACTAAATATAGTAAAATTCAACTAAAAAACATTAATGAAATTTTTGGTATTTAAAGTATGATTTTGTTTATGAAAATGGTAATTTGAAATAGAAATTTAATCTGCACACCATATTCTAAAATATCAAATTCCTGATGGCATTTACATAAGTATGAAGAAGAAAATTTTAATTTACTTCTACCCTAGTTTTGAAATATAATTATGTTTATTAGTTTGTTTGTTTTTTTAAGAAATCTCAAGTAATAAACTTTAAAAAATTATGTAAAAAAATTAAATTTAAAATTCTGAAGAATTTTTTTATTTTTTTAGTAGAAACTACTGACTTTTATAAAAGTCAACCTTACTGCAAAAATGAAAATTTCCAATTTTTAGATGACTTGGAAAAATAAGCTAAGATGTCAAAAACTGGAAATCTGAGGATAAAATTCTCATCCCTGATTATTACAATTGGAGTTAACATCTATTTCTCTCAACATTTTAATTGATACAGTCTGTTCTTTTTTAAGTAAATACTTCAAAGGTTATGACCACCCATACCAACACATAACTAATGAATACAACAGACATGTGGAAATTAAAGCAAAATATTGTCCAAAACAGAGAAAAAAGTAAAAAAAAAAGAGAAAACAAGTTTAAATAATTTATGGCATAATTCTTACAGTCTGTTCATAAATAAGATTTAAGATATAAGGTTTTGTCCAGGAACACCAGGAATTTTTGTAAGTGAATATACTGAAATGATGTTTTAGAGATAATACAGATATAAGTCAAATAACTCATGAAATATTATAAATAAAAGATCAGTAAAATAAAATTTTTAAAAAAAGTGTGGCTGGAATATTGTTGCTGCCAATATCATCATTTCCAAGTTGCAACAATCATTTGATTACATGAACAGTTGTAATCCACAAATTACAGCAATATTTGTTTCTATAAAATGAAAGACACTGTTTGAAAAAGACAACATTGCTTTTTATTTAATGAAGCAATTTTAGGACAGGTTCTAAAAATCAAGGAAAAATAATTTATCATTCTGCAATATATTAATTTATTTAAAGTTTATCACAGTTAAATATATTTGCATAACAAAAATTCCATATTTTAATTTGGGATACTGAACTTGATTCATATATTGATCATAATGGATTTTTGCCACACAAATAGAAACAATAAAGACAAGAATGAAATTTCATTTGCAATCAAATAAATAAACCATAAAGAAAATTAAGAGAATGAAATTTCACATGGCTAAATTAGACAATTTCTATTCCGTGTGCTTTTTTATATGTTTTTTAAGGCATTTGGGAGGAAACATTAGACCACAAAACTCACAAGTAACTCTATTCTCTTCACGTCCTCCTTTTATGTGATAATAAAAAGAAACAGCAAGAGAAAATTGCGCTTCACAAAGGCCACAAGAAAATGGCTTTTCTCTAGTGTGTATTTTTAAATGACATTTAAGATATGAATTAGAGGAAAATCTTGATCCACAAATTTCACAGCAAAATGGTTTCTCACCAGAGTGTATTTTCATGTGTCTCTGTAGATTCTCATTTAAAGAAAATTTTGATCCACAAGCTTCACAGGGAAATGAATGATTTTCAATGTGTATTTTCATATGTTTTTGAAAATGTGAACTTGTATAAAATCTACAATCACAAATTTCACAGCAAAATAATTTGTTTTCAATATGAGTTTTCATATGACTCTTTAGATATGAGCTAAATGTAAATTGCGACCCACAAATTTCACATGAAAATGGTTTTTCTCTATAGTGAGTTCTCATGTGACATTTAAGATATGAATTTGAATAAAATCTTGATAGACAAATTTCACAAGAAAATGGCTTCTCTCCAGGGCATGTTTTTATATGGCTTGCCTTGGAAACTTCACAAGAAAATGATTGCTCTGTAAAGTGTGTTTTTATATGTTGCTGAAGATCTAATCTTGTACAAAATCTTGAACCACAAATTTCACATGAAAATGTTTTCTCGCCAGCAAGTATTTTCTTGTCTTCAGAGATATCCATTTCTTTTTTATCCATAAATACCTGATCAATGCCCAAACAGTGGGGGGAATCAAAAGCATTTTTATTTTGAGAGCTCTTGTATGCTTTTTTAAGTTTATGTAATGCTCTACATATAGTATCTTTCGATGATCCAAGCTCTTGTGAAAGTTTTCGAGTGCTGGTGTTTGGGTTCTCCTCTACCTTGCGTTTTAAAGCATCATAATCAACAACTGATGGTCGGCCACTTCTGGGTTTTATTACAAGGGACAAGTCACCATCCTTAAAACGTTTAAACCAATTTTGGGCAGTACGGTCAGAGATTGTTTCATTTCCTTCCACTTCCCGAATTCTGCGAGCAGCTTCAGTGGCTTTGAGGCCCAATTTAAAATAATGCCTCAAAATTTCCAGAATCTCAATACTTGTATCTGCCATAATAACATCTGAAATACAAATTATAACTGAATAATATTGATAAGGATACGATATAATAATAATAATAATAGTGGAGTCATAAAGATGTGTAATAACTTTAGGGTAAAGGTTTGTAAGAAAAACAAAAATAATTTAAATCACTTTAATACATACACTAAGGATAATATGAACTGAAAAATTCTGTCCCTCAATTATCAATCAAAGAATATTTCTTACAATATAAATTAGTGCCTATGTCTTATATACACAAATATAGAGGTGCGATGGGTAAGTTGTCACTATCTGTGAGAAAAAGACCACCATGACACAATTTGCCACACCACCCTTTACATCTGGCTACCTAACTCCCCAAACTGCAATCCCCTTGATTGTTGAGTAGAGCACAGTTGGGCAAGATACCAACAAAACTCCTTGTTTTCTTTTATTTTTTTTGCAGGTAAAAAAGTTAGACTTCATCTGAAATTCTTTACAGCTTCCATCGTTTATTGATTTGACTGAAACAATATGGCAATCCGTTAATTTTGTTGAACAATAACTGTCATTCATTGTAAGATTTCATATATACACAAGTCTATTAATAATAATTCATAAATTAATATGTACTTGATTTTTTTATTGAAATAATATAATTGACAAGTTTGATAAATTTTTAAAATTTGACTGTTTTATTACCTAAAAATTCCTTTGTGCAAATTATTATTTTCAAACATAAATCCGATTCCATTTCAAGGGTACAATTCTTGGTAAAGATTTAATTAAACTTAGGTACCACCAAAATGGATGTTTTTTTCCAAAATGGGGAAAATAAAAAAAATTCCTAACCCCAGTTTTAAAACATTTGCCAAAAATCAGGGAATTATCCAATTCAAACAAAATGTTTAGTATTTGTTCATTAATGAATGAATTGCATACTGAATTGGTTATTTTATTAAAAACCTTTGTGGAAATATTAGAGAGAGAGAGAGTTCCCCACCCTACTTTTAATACATACTTTTCAATTACAAGAGTGTTCATGAATTCATTTTTTTTTACAATTACATGAAGAAAAATCACTGAAGATGTTATTTCGGTAAAAGATTCATGCAATATGAAGTGTGAATATACTGAAAAGGTTTCCTGAAATAATTATTTACAAAAAAATAATCCAATAAAACAAAAAAATATTTTTGAGAATTGGTGGTTTATTAATTTAATAAAGCACATTATTTTTTTTTCCACAATTGATGTTTATTTTTAAAAAATTACATGTAATGTTTCAGTGATTTTGAAATTCATCCTGTTGCTGTTTATCAGTCTCTTTTTTAAATAAAAATACGTTTGAAGATTTGAAAAATGTAAAGTTAAATGCCATTTATAAGTGAACTTTTTTTTGTATATTTATTTTCCTTTTACCAACTGTTAGATTATTTTTTGTATGGGTCTACAAAAACGAAACAATTTCTGATTTCTCAACTGTGACTATTTTACTAAATTTCAAAAAAGCATATTAAACTACTGGTTATACAGAATTATAATAGGTTTATGAATAAAATAAAAATAAAGGCCTCACTTGGATGCTATTGAATAATTAAGAAAAAACTCAAAGTGATTGCAGTCAATATTATCACTTCAACAACTTTACCAAAAGCATATAGAAAAGACAAATTATATTCTTAAATTACTGGTTATATAAGGCTAAAAATAATTTATTTTTAAACATAAATACCAATTTCTTGATTATTGCGCTGCTGGTGTTCTGTATCACTTTAATATATCTTTAATTTTCTGTGTGCTTTTTAAGTTAAGGATGAAACTATAGTTTCTCTTTTTCATCTCTGACCTCACATGTCACTGTGCATAAATAAACATTTTCATTATGTTTTAAAAAGTAAGCATTATTTTTACAAAATCCAGTTAATTGCTCCGATGAACTTAGCTCATAGGTGCCCCCTATATGTAAATTTACTCGAGCCACAAGATTAGCAACTAGGTCCCACCCTTTTACTGTAAAACCAATAAATTGTAAACGCAAATTCTACTCCAGCAGCTTCTTTTCTCGCACTTCCTGCCTGTGGAATTCCCTTCCATTTACTTGCTTCCCCGACAGCTACAATCTCCAAGAATTTAAATGTAAAGTCAATAGTCATCTCCTATATCACTAACCTGCATCCTCTCTCTCATGTTCCTTTTTCCGTCCACTCCACTCTCCTTCTCTTACCCACTTCCTGACACCCCCTATTACCAGTCACTCTTTCTGATAACTTTCCTCCTATGTAACCCTCTGCAAAACAGTGGCAGTAAAATGCCTTGCTTTGGGCGATATGATTATAAAAAAAAATTAATCTTTAAACAATGACTTTGAAACACACTGCATCAACAAAGGAACCAAAGATTAGTACAGAAAATTTTAAGAACTTTTTTGCTGTGAAAAACAAATATTGATCATTTTTCTTCTGTTTTTTTTTTTTAGAAAAAAAAAAAAAAAAAAAACCTTACCCCTTACTTATTTAATTTTGTGAAATTTTGAGAAATTAACTTTTGTATCACTTAATGTTTTTATTAGTTATATGCAGAATTCCTTGGAGAATTTAAATCAATTTTGTTCTTTTTGTAAAATAAGACTCCCAGTTACTAAAGATCTACTCTGAATCATAAAATAAAAAAATTTAATAAAACTAACATATAATTAATTAGGAAAGCTTTTAATTGCTTTATGAATAAGATATATTATGAACAATGCCTTAAAAAAAATCCTTTTTAAATGAATAAGAACTGATTACATTTTTTAATTTTAAATAAAATAACTTATAGTTTTAAATCTTTTAAATTTTTGTATTAATTTGTACTGGTTAATTGACATTGTAATTTAAGTAAAAACTATATTTACTAATCATAAATGAAAAAGCTTACAAGTCAGTGAAAACTAATTTTGTAAAAAGAATGTTAAAATTTTTTTTTGCATGCCGATTTTTGTAAATATGGTCAGCATATATACACAACATTATCAAAACATAAGAGCAATAAGTACAATGAATTTAAAGCCAACATACCTAAAATTCAATAAAATATTACATTATGGAGAATATTTTCCTAAATTTTTACCATTACTGGGTAGTTCAAAATTATAAAAAAAATAAAAAAAAATGAAAAGAAAAGCCATTCACATTATATTCTTTAATTTTTATACATATATTTTGAAAAAAAAATTTGATAAACTTTTGTCTGACAGTCAAGCTGCCAATACCTTAAATAAACAACTATCTACATGTTAAAAAAATGCATTTCCGAGATATTGTAAACTAAAAGTAACATGTTTCAAATCAGATTAATTAAATCAGCTAATATTCCTCAAATAAAGTTTCAGAAAAATATTTTTTTCTTGAAAGATTTTTTTAATAAAGAAAATTACTGTGTGTTGACAAATGGCTAAAAATGAGATTTTTAGGGATTTCGAAACAAAAGCACCTTCCAGTAAATTTAAATTAGTTTTGAAATAAAGTATTTGGCTTATTGAAAATATTAAATTTAATATTACTTTTGTCTGAATTTCTGGTATGAGGAGTTATCATTATTTATACTATTTAATTTTAGACTATTGTTCTTATCTTCAGTGCTTTTATTATATCATTTTGGCCATTATGCCCGCCAGCCTTTCTCAGGTGTATATTAATCTTGGTGACCGACAGGGAATTCTTAAACTGAACCTTTTTATCTAATCTACAAGGGTAAATATCTAAGGATACCATCTAGTTTTTATTTTTATTGCTCACCTATTTCTATTGAACTCACAACCACTATGTCACCAAATTGACAAATCAACATTTTTACCTTCTGTAGGACAATTTGCAAGAGTGAACTTAAAAGTCTTAAAACTTTAAACTTTCACTAGTGATTAGGCTGTCACTGCTGCTCCTGTGGAATGAGGTGAAAATACCAGACAATAACAGTTAGACATCTAAAAGAATCAGCGCATATACTAGGCTAGGAGGATATCATTAGTAGGCCTAGCATAGAAATAAATACAATATGGGGGTCCGCTAATAAAAAAAGAAAAACTAAGATGAGGATGATAGTCAGAGTATAAATAGTGTAACTGTAAATAATTTATTAAAATTAAAATTAAAGCTTCAAAAATGATGTTTTTTATTTTTAAAAACTCATTTTAAAGTTAAACCTTTAGGTATATCGAGTTTCTGTGGAGGTATCTATGTCCTACAATGTAAGATCAATCATTACTGCTAAACAGAACTCTTTTACTTTGTATCCGTTTTTTGTTGGGTTTGGGTTAAATTAACCTGGTTAATGAAAATGAAGGATGTACATTGTGGTGCAGTGGATATCGACTCAAAATGACAAATCAGTGAGCAGAGTTCGAATTCCACTTGAATTTGTTGCATTCACTTACACACAAATACTCTTGGGAAAGGTATTAATTCGTCTCTTCCCTCCAGTTATGGATTAAATAATAGGACAGATTGGGTTCTATAGCCTTGGCTGGCAACCAGTCTACTGCAGAAAGCAATAGCAACCTACTGCAGGATAATCTTCTGCCCAGTCAGTCATGTCTCTTTTGAGACATGATCACCCAAATCGTGTATCACGTATGGCCCTTAACTGACTGACTGAATGAAAATTAATTCTTTTTCATTGAAACTCTTCTTATTTACATTGTTATTACACGAACCATTTAAAAATTAATTTTTTTTCTCTAGAAGCTTAAAAAAATCCAATTCGTGGTGAAACCAGAACCTTAACATTTTTTTTAGTCGGCATTTGCCTCTGCTACTATGACCCTGTCAGCTCTCTGCCTTCAGGTGGAGAGCACTAACCCAGTCGTGGTTCCGCCAAAGATAGATATCTTTGGCCTGGCTATATGGCCGGGAAGATCCACTTTAAAAAGACCATGTGTCACATCTCGCCTTACGTGGGAAGGTGGGTAAATACCATTGCATAAAAGCAGACATCAGGGTAAGGTTCTCTACACACTTACACTAAGAGAGAACATAAGTTGAACATTCAATGTCTTGATGTCAAACACTGTCTGGGTCCAGTTCAGCATTTTTAATTTCAAATATAAATTTTTAATATCATGTATTTATAATGATTATAAATACATGATATTAATATTTTCACCAGTAAATGAAAATTTAAGTGGAAGCGTGTGGAAAATTAATCTAAAAAAGGGGGGGGGTAAAAAAACTTTTATTTCGGGGCGGGGGGAATATTCATTTTTTTTTTTTACATTTTTAATTTTAAATTATTTTTTATCGGAATTTTCTCCAGATTTTCATAGCAATCATCTGCAATACTAAAAAATTTTATAAAATTTTCATACAAATTTTGGATGCATTTTCAAAGTTCGTGTTAAAATGTTGAAAACTTTAAGATTTTAAAAAAGTTTTAACTTAAATTTTTCTTTTCTTTTATTTTTTGGGGGCTGATTAAATTTTAAAAAATTTTAAGGCCTAGGTAAACAAAATTAAAATTCAACAATCGTGTCGCAAACAAAATTTCGTTATTGCGCGAAAAATAGAAAAGAAAAGCAAAATAGAAAAAATTAAAAAATTAAAGCGCAGTTATGATTCCTGTTTGTGGTGAGGGGGGGCTTCTTTTCTTCATTTTTTTGCAGACATAAGACAAAAAAAAATTGTCAAAAACTATTTTATTTATTTTTCTTACCAAATTATCGATAAAAGGAAAGACAATATTTATTTTATCACTTCAAATTAGTCCAACATAACCATTTTTAACAATTTAAATCTTGTGATTTGCTAAACTTAAATAAAAAAAAAACACATCAAAATTAAAATCGATTGTTTTTTAATTTAGAGAATCCCATCAAAACTTGATCGGCGAAAAAATCCTAATGGGAAATAAGCAAAAGTATACTTACTATTTTTCTCTGATAAACTAACTCGGGTTTCCCTTCATATCAAAATTAATTTAAATTATTTTTAAAAAAAAGGCTTTGAATAAATAAAAGAGGTGAAAACTAAATGATCAAACAATAACAAATCAATATTTTTATAAAGTCGTGTTTTTTTCGCTCAAAAATGGCCGCCTTATTTCAAAACTAAAGGGAAATAATCGCTAATGGTATCAGCCAACATTTCGGTGGTGCTGTATCAGTACGCCCACTCGAGCGGTGTTTTTATCAGTGTGCCCTCTCAAGAAGATGACTGATAGGGTTAAAAGTGGAAATCCAACGTCTACATGAGATTGGTAACAAAAAACAAAAAAATTGCTCAGCTTCCTCAACATTACCTGTTGGAATATCTCGGGTACTGACTCTGATTTTCTTTTTTCCCCTTAGTGCAATGGAATTGGTACTGCCTAAGGATTGACCTCTCTAGAGTTGAGCATTTTTTTGTTCTTTGAATCAAACCCAACCATAAATGGTGAGGTGAGATTGTGAAAGACCAGGAGATGATTGATGATGAAGATTCTTCTTTGAATTTCCCAGTTTCTTACCTTTCATTTGGGATTAACAATTTTAAAGGTTATATTAATTTTTTTTCTTAAAAAAAGAATTTCATAAACATTATAATTTTGTTTTTTGTTAGTTAACAATGTAAAAAAAATAAAAAGAATAATTTAAAAGTTTGAGTAAATACATGTTAAATACTCTGAGTTTGTCTTACTTTTGGGAGAAGTGTATTAAAGAAAAGCCAGACAGAATAATAAAAAAATTTCATATTGTGTGTAAAAGTATTTTTATTTAGAATTGGCTCTAAAAAAGAGTGCCATCAATAACTGTCATGATGAACAGTTGGGGTTTCATTTTTCAAATTCAGTAAAAATATATTACCTTCATACTTATTGTCTAATGAAAAGGTCCGTTGAGTTACTCCCAATGATATCTAAGAACACAGATAAGTGGTAACATCAGAAGTTTGATAGGTGGTAGTTGGCTGAAGCATAAGGAAATGATATGTCACACAAGAGATTAGACATCTTAAATGATCAAAAGATCAGCTGGTAAAAGTGAGGCTGTGGTGATACCAACCGAGCAAAAGCGAGACCGGATGTTGGCTCTATGCCGACCAGAAAGTGAATGAACAAAACTAGTCGTCAAGCATCCGAGTTTGCGCAGATGTTCTGGTTGAAAAATAAAAATTAACCAAATATCAAATTTCCATTTCACGAGCCTACACAAATTTTATTTACCAGCCAATGGGAAGCCCGGAATCAAATACAAGCTTGAAATTCCAAAGGAGCTTCTGATCCAAATGGCAGATATAAAAAGCAAAGACAAAGTATCATCAGACAGACCTGCGGAGACAGCCGAGCTGATTAGTTTCTCCCTTGACCTAAGTCAAGCAGCTACTATGCTGACCTCTTTTCTTCTCCCTGTCTCAAAAGCACTTATTGACATCAGGAGTGACCTTTTCAAAGACTGCTTCCTCACAAACCAACTTACTGACCTCAGAAGTGGCAACTTCAAAATGAACATCCCCTTACCTACAAGACACTTCCACACTCCTAAGCCTCTTATCTTTTTCAGCATTATATTTCCCATGAACATTCTAACCTCCATTGGACTTTTATTTCAAGTATTATTTTAATTGTAAAAACATTAATTGAAATGTGTATATATAAATGTTATTTTATACTCAAATTGCCTTTCTTGATTTATGATCATTTTATGAATTATAGTGGGCTATCTTCCCACAAGGCCAAATTCCGTTAACCTGCTATGGTATACTACTACCCTTCACTAGAATGGAATCCTACTACTACTAGAAAAGAATAAATAAGATAAGATACCTGCTATAAGGCAAGAAAGTGACTTGAATATCAGATACAAATCTGGTTGTGGGTGGAACAAAGGATTTCTCATGAAAAATTTGCCAGCAGAAAAGACAGAAAGGTCTTAGCATTCTTAAAAACTATGCCAATGAAAAAGAAGAACAAAAAGCACTCTTATGCCAACCACAAAGGGAAAAATTCAAATATAAAGAAATTGCAAAAGATCATTATACCTCCCTGGGATTTATGGAAAAAATGCACATAGGGCTTTTTGCTTATCTTTCAGAGGAGTGCACCAATTTTTTCAAAGAATAATTGCTTATTTTCAATAGTTTTTGTTTCCTCTTTGCAAATTTTTTTTGATTTGAAAAAAATTTGTATTGTGAAACTTTTTTAGAGTCAATTGTTTATGTCATCGTACCTTGTCCTTAATATCGTGCATGAAAAGAAATTTTTGTTCAAGCATTTTTTTGCAAAATTTTTAATATGTTACATTGTTTTATGTGTTTAATAAATGTTTGTACCTATCAAATTTCACAAGATAGTTTTGAGTTTTGTTTGTTAATGTTTGTGCCTTTTTTAATATTCAGGATAAGAGAAGTGACGTTCTTCTCCAATTCCATCCCTACAAAAAATTAGTTATTCTAAAATTAAAATTTTTACAATAAATGAGTCTATAAATGGCTAAAATATTACCAAGAACAAACTGTGAGGACTCAACTGTTGCACAACTTTTATAGTATAAGGGACACAAGATTAATATTTCGAGTGATGATAACTATTCAATTAACCTTGAATCTGCTAACAGAATTTCGAACAAAGCTTTTAATTTCAAAAATTTCCAAAGACAAATGTGAAAATGAAATTGTAGACATGGTAAATAGCAATGATAAATCATTTTATCTCAACACTCAAACAATTAAGTACTTACAAAATCTGTATGAAAAGTTCCAGAGAAATGTTACACTAGAAGTTTAGTATTATGGTTTCATTTATTAATTTTCAAAGCATGTAAATTTGTTACAACTTAAAATTTTGAGTTAAATAAATGTTGTTTTATAATGGTATACAAATAAAATTTGGTTTGTAATAAATTAATTAAATCAACCTTCTTCTTCACTTTTACAAAAATTCACAATGACTTGTGAAATCCTGGTTTTCCCAAATAGAAAAAGGATTGACCATCTGCTTATCCAAACCAGATTTCACAAGTAGGTGTTAAAATGATTTTTGACCAATGGGAGCTTGTAAGTGTGAAATTCAAAAGGACTATATAAATGACCTAGCATCAAGAGTCAGAGATGGGAGACACAAATCTAAAATGTAACTTCAAATGACCCACATTGTCCTCTTTCTCTTTATCTATTTCAACAATTACTACTAGAACATTTTATACAAACTCTACCCTTAACCTCTTAATAATGTTTCTAATTGAACATTAACTTCTACAACTTACGTTATTCCTCCTTTTTAAAAATTTCTATTTTAAAATGCAAAATGTATATTTCTTATTCCACTCTTCTATACTAATCCACACATTCCAACTGATGAACAACCTTCTGATGAAAACCTGATAATAATTCTGCATAAAACTTGGAAGCTGTAGGGAGTTTGGTTAAGTCTAACACAAGACCAAACCAAAGAAACATTAACCAGCTCCATACGCTTCAGGTTCACTGAATTTAGCCCAGCCTGTTAAAATGAGCTCCACAGCTAAATATGCAGCCAGTGCAAACATGCCATTACTATTTATTACTGAAGTCAACAGCTAGGGCAGAGACTTCACCCAATGAAATCACCAGTCATATGTCTGTGACTAAGGCAAGCCTTCAACTTATCTACTTGCCCAAAACAATGAATGAATACTTATCTGGCTTTAAAGCTGGATATGTAGAGGAAACTAGAGGTCAGGTGCTCAGCTACTATAGAGCAACCTTACAACCACACTCAGTCATGGGACTGATGATGTAAGAAGAATGGACAAACTTAACACAAACAGGAACAGTTGTAAATGTAGACAACTGGTTTTTTTTTTTCATTTTCATTCTTGTAGTCAATCAAAAGCAGTTTTTGCATAATACTTTTGGCATTATTTTCTTTAATGTTAAAAATAAAACATTTCATATATATAAACTCATAAACTAAAAAAATAATGATTGTAAAACATTTATGCCATTAAAATATTATTCCCTTTTTAAATTATTTTTGCTTTAAGTTAAATGAATTGAAATATTACTGATATTTTAATAAATTTCCTTGAAACGTTTTTACCAATGCTAATATCTTAAACTATATGGTACTACTCAACTTTTGATCAAGATGACACACAAAATACCATAAAAGCGAAAGCCATTTATTCATACCCACAAAAAAACACAGGGTGTCAAAAGAACAGTTTTTGCCTTGACACTGCTATTATTTTAACTAACGTCACTCCTCAGTAATATTTATTGTTTTAAAAAGCAATGATTGCAATTGTATTAAAACCTAAATATGATGAATTTATACATTTTTTTTGTTCTTGACAACTGACAACAAAAATAATAAACTTTATTTATTTGGCTAATTGCTTCAAACTTTATAAAATATTTCCTTATAGTTGGTTCACATATTTTAATTCCATAAATGTTTATAAGTTTATGAATAAAATTGTTTCATGCTTATTTCTTTATAAATTGGTAAATGATAAATATTGCATTAGTTTCAATTTTATTCATTTTTAGAATGTTATAAATATAAAATTATTCTTATAAATAATCTAATAAACAAATAATATCCAATATTTTTTTATTGTAAGTTCTCAATAACAAAAATGTATAAATTCCCTTTCAAGGTTTTATTACAATTCTAATCATTGCTTTATAAACATTGCTTAGGAATGAAGGTAGTTAAAATAGCAGTGTCAAGGATAAAAATGTCTTTTTGACACTGTTTTATTTTTACAGCACAAAGGTCAAAGTTTGCCAAAAACAATTTAATTCAATTTAAAGTATTGTTTCATTACCAAGCAAATTAAAATATTACTTATTTTATTAAAAAAAAACATTTTTTTTAAGTGATATACATTACTTATGCAATTATATATTGCAGCATAAAATACCGTAATGATTACAAATCTTTAATGATCTCAGATATTTGTAATGAGTCACTCAGTCAGTCAATTTGACACCCCCAAAGCGAGTACAGGTGGGCAGGTGCGGAAATTGTGATTGGTACCTGGCTTGTCTATGCAATGCATGGTGTTTTGCATAGGCGAGGTACCAAGCTCTATGTAAGGAGCAGTTAGACTTCTTGAGAAGGCGTCGACTGTGAGCGTCGCTACAGCAGTAGGAGAGAGAGACAGATTTGATTTTTTTTCATGACACATTTTAACACATAATGGTAATGATTTTAAAAGGTGAAAGTCAAGTAATGTTATTTTAGAATTACTTCATAAATTGTCTTTTATCTGCTGTGTTTGAGAATGTTAAACTCAAACTTTTGCTGATGAAACATACAATTTTAGTTGTGAATATAAGATTCTCAACTTTGGACAGAGCTTGATCATTCTTAAGATTCATAATGGATCAAGAATGGTTGTCTTCAGTGTTTCATATTTCCTTTGAGAAAGATACATGTTGTTTTAGAACCAAAATAGAATTACATGACAAGATATTAGAAGAATCTGCAATAAAACAAAGATAATTAGAATTTTTATTTCAAGAGTTCATTTTTTATAAAAAATTATGCATTTTTACTATTAATGTACGACTGCAGAGTTTGCTCTGTGTATACTCATTACTGATTTTACTATAGAAAAGTGTTTCATATGATTTTATGATAGAAATGCATTGAAAATTAACTCATTGATGAACACCATCTCATTTTAAGGTGTGAAGTAATGGGTTCAAAGTAAAAACCTATAAAACCAGATTTTTTATAAGATTATAAATCTGCCTTTTCATTTTAATTTTACTCATAAACAGATTGTATAGTTAATATTAACAAATTACAGAACTTTTCTAATCCCTCTAAAACCATCACCACCACACTAAATAATTATAGTTTTTACAATTCACCACATTTTTGTTTTTTAAATAAATAAGCTACAGATCATGTAAGATAGCCAAATATTGAAATGAATAATTGAAAATAATTTGCAAAAATTATCTTCACTTTAAGTTAAAATATAAGACAGCAGATAAGTTGTCAAACCCTGAAGCCATCATGTGAAATATTCTACAAATAAAGGGAATAATCATGTTGGTTTTCAGTGGCCTGTTGACAACTCATGGTGTATGTACACAATTAGATTTCATAGTAAATTGATACTTGAATTTTTCTACTGAATGTGGTATCTTAAATTGTATAAATACAAATTTCTCTTAAAAAATTATACTTGGCCAGAGGAACATTGATGATGCATTTTTAATGGGGGAGGGGTAACAAAGTTTGAGGAGGTACTACATTTTTTTAAACATTGTGCATTACATCTACCAGCCTGCACACTTGAAGAAAATGTGCTCTCTGGTAAGGTTTGAATCTGTGTACCCCCAATTCAAAAACTGCACATATGCTCTCTCACACACACACACGAGCCAATAAGTTCATTTCATAACAGGTAGTTATTACCCAAATATTGTCCTGAAATTGACAGTGAAGATGTTCAATTCATACAAATAATATTCACCACTGAATTAAGTGTATTAACCAGGAAGGAGATTATGTTGAAAAATAAATATTTGTTGTTTAATACTTTCTTTCATCAGTAGGTTGTGGACCTATTATACTCATTCATACATACATATATATATATATATATATATATATATATATATATATATATATATATCTTTTTTTTTTTAATTAAATTACTTTAATCCGAAACAAAAAAGTAGGAAGGTAAATTCCAAGAACCTGATCTTAATTAATATTAAAAATTTTATAATTAAAAAATGATACAGGAGGAGAGCTCAATGTAATTAAAATTAAAGAGCCAATATAAATTAAAATAAATTTTCAAAATTCAAAAATGTTGAATGAACATTTCAACATGAAATCCCTAAGAGAGATCTCACATACCCTCAGCAACACAGTCTATATCAAAATGAGGATACGTGAGATCTCTCTTAGGGATTTCATGTTGAAATATTCATTAAACTTTTTTGAATTTTGAAAATTTAATACATATATATATATATATATATATATATATATATAATTCTGTATATTTAAACTTAGATGGGCAAAATATTTAGATGTATTCAAAAAGGAACATTTGATAGAATTAATGTTGGCCCACAGCCAGATAGTAAATCTAAAATCTAATAAGGAATAAAAAAACATCTATTTTACACAACAAATAATTTTCAACATAATCTATTTTATCAATGAACTTAATCCAGTAGTGAATATTGATCACATATACTGAATATTATACAGGTAAAATTTCAGATCAAAATTAATGACATGTTAGGTTAATGACTTTTCAAATCTATTTCTTATTTTTAGTAAATCCTTTTGGCAGACCTGAAGGAGACTACCATTACCTTTAAATTTGTTGTTTTTCATTTTTTTTACTTTTTTCAGTGCAATCTTATTGATTAAACCCTAAACTTTCCAAATGACAAAAAAATTGGAACAATTTCAATATTTCAACAATTTTAGAGGGGGGGGCTCAGTTTTTCATACAACCTTATAGTAAATTGATCCTGTGCAATTTAACTTTTTTGCTTGTGTATATTCAACTACTGAATCCTTTGCGAAATTTTTGAATAAAGCAATTCTTGGAGTTTCCGAGGAAAATGTCATTGTAAGAAATGAAGAAAACTTGAAAAAGACAAAAACAAGAGCAACAACTCATCCCAAAAAACAAAACAATTCGACCCCAACGCAAGTGGTTCCAAAATGGAGGATTGATTTACTATAACATTGTATGAGAAACTGAGCCCCCCCTAAAATTGTTTAAATATTGACATTTTTTTCAATTCTCTTTTTGATAATTGGAAACTTTATGTAATAACCGATAAGACTGCACTGAAAAAAGTAAAAAAAAAAAAAGAAAGAAAAACAACAAATTTAAAGGTGGTAGTAGTTTCCTTCAGAGCTGCCATACTTTTTTTTAAATGTCATGTTGCTTCAGGATGTAAGTCATCATGGCTCTTTAGATTCTTTTTTTTTTATTATTATCTGTAAATAGCCAAAGAAAAAATATTAGAGTGCTTTCCCACTGTCTTCCCCACAATTTTTATTTTAGAGTAGACTTTCTCATAGACTGACTGCCACCCAAGTGGATTATTCACAAATTATTAAATTATTTTTCTACATCTTCCTATCTTGATGGTTTTATTAACATTTCAACTGGTCATTTCTCCAGTCTGCTTCAGGTGAATGTACCCACTGCAGAAGTTTGTTGTTCTTTTCCTTGTATCTCGGTTTTTCTTGCTTTAAGACAATTCAAATTCCTCACATTTGCTTTTTTTAGTTTTTGGTGTGTTGATCTCATTCATCATGTAAATGGCTCCTTTTAAGTGGTTTTGGTGAGCTTTACTTAATTGTCCCTGTGAACCCTTGTATTTTACAGTCATAAATATTATTAACTGACATCTATGCTGTATTTTTAGATATTGCACTATCGTGCAAGGAACTGAATGATCAGCCAATCAGATGAAAGAAAATGAATCCAATTGAAAGAACGACATCTTTAAATCATTTATATGCATAAATGTTTTTCTTTTTCTATATATGTGATCAAATAAAATGATTTCACAATGAGAAAAGTGCATATTTCTAAAACAAACATGTCAATAATGCAAAGGAATGTAAACAATTTTATGCAATGAAAACAAAAAAGAAATTGAAGAAAAGGTAAAACAAAGAAAACTGTTTTTCAAAACTTATTCTCATATAATTTACATTCAATCAATTTGTTTTGTTTTTTTTAACTATTTTCCATATTCCATAGATTATTTGCATTACTGTCTTCATCTTTGTTGCCTTTTAGCTGAAATATCCTTTAACCTTCAAAGAAACTAATTTTAGCAATTAATGGGTCCTATGCCAGAGGTCAATGTGAAGTCACTTAAAGAATATCAGCTACGAAACATCACACTATTATCTACGACATGTGAAGCGGATACCAATGCCACCTGTTCTCTCAACTGATAGAATTAACACAAGACCTTATTCAATCATGTCATTCCGTATAGAGTGTAGTGTTCAAGTTAACAAAATGAAAAGGAAGAAGAAAAATATTAAAGACAAAGGATACATATATATGAAGGTAGTCAAAGAATACCCTCGTCAAAAGATTGTGCTAAAAACAACAAAGATAATGACACTAGTCCAAAGAATATACAGAATAATGTATTACATTCATACAGATTTCCCAGAAGTGGGGAAAAAGGTTCTTTTTAAACAAATTAAGATATTTTATTTTAAATTTGTTAAAGAGTTTTTATACTATTTAAAAAGTTTACCTGTAGTGAAGTATACTGGGTTGGAATATATTTTACATGCATTTATATAAGAGTATATGTGCAGCTATAGTATTTAAAACAAAGAAATTGCAGTCTGTATGTCCATGAGTATTTAAATTGTGTGAGTGTGTGTGTATGTATGTATGTATGTATGTATATGCATATGAGTATATCCAGAATATAAGCAAATTATTTTTTGTCTTTAATTTTTGCTGGATAAATAATTGATTCTGTCTTTAAGTCTTCACAGAGTGCTAGGTACCAAATTTCCACATGAGAATTTGCATTACCTGAGGAAGTCAAATAAAATGAATTTCTTTAAACGTTCTGGCAGGTTTAGTTCCTGAACATTTTGTAATCTTCGTCCCAGGTGTTGACGAATGGTCAAAATGCAAACATCTTTCAGAGACTTGGGGGTAGCGAACAACTCCAAAAGCCACTTTATGACGTCGTCATGAGAACCCATCTTGTAAGGTAGGGTTTTCAGACATAACCACTTTTCAGAATTCACATCATATCCTGAATGAACAAGAAGCTTTATCATCCGTATATCAGCTCGCAGCATTGCTGTATACAAGGGTGAGTGTCCAGCATTATTTTCTGTGTTTAGCATAGCATTTTCAGTAATCAGGTACTTGGCCACTTCATATCTGTTGTGATAAACAGCCAGATGAAATGCAGTGAAACCGTGGAGGGTCTGACCAACAACATCTATACCACAGCTGACCAAGAGTTTTACAATATCCAAGTGTCCACAGCTAGCAGCTATATGAAGTGCAGTTTCGTTGTCATTTGTAGTTTGGTTAATATCAGCTCCAACATTAATCAGCATCTCAACAACTTTGATGTATCCATAACAAGTTGAAGTATGGATTGCTGCCCAACCATCTCGATCCACCATGTCAACTTTAGCACCACATCGGATTAGCAACTCACAGATGTCTATGTGTCCCAAACAAGTAGCAGCATGTAAGGGTGTGAAACGGTCCATCTGCGCAATATTCACACTGGCTCCCATACTGATCAGATATTCTGCAATCTGGAAATGGCCATGGGTTGAGGCCCAATGTAAGGCAGTTTTATCATCACCATCCCTGCAGTCTACGTCAACCCCAAATTTTAGCAGGGCCTGCACATAATTTAAATGTCCTTTAGCAGCAGCTATATGAATGGGTCGACGAAACCAGATATGGTCAGTAAAGTCTGGTTGAGCAACGTCACAGTTGGCCTCAACCAGGATGTTCAATACATCAATGTTACCACGTTCAGAGGCAACACAAATTGGACTAAATCCCTCTATAACAAAACACGGGCAAACGTTTTTTTCTTTTATGTAGCGCCGAACTTTATCAACATCGTCATATGAAATGGCTTCCAAGAGTTCTCGCTGGGCAAATGTACCCCCAAATGCAAATTTACAATGTAACATTTCAGTGAAAGACATTTTTTCCTTAAATAATGGTTTTTAAAGATGCATTAAGAAAAAATACCCAAAAATCCCGAAAAAGAAAAAAAATTGGATGAATGAAATATTGAGAAGCAATTTTTTTTTTTTAAAACGTTTTTAAAGTCATTTTGTTTTATTTTTGTAGAATGATCATAAAAAAATTCCCTTTTAATTTTTAGGTACTTATAGAAATAATTTTGAGAAAAAGTTTTTATAAGTAAACGAAGAATTGAGTAAGAAATAATTAAATAATTCTCTAAAGTAAAGAAATTAAAAAAAAAACTATTTCGGGAAAAAGTTTTAAACTTCAATTGACATTTTTTACTTTTTTTAGCATTGAAAACAAAAATAAAAAAATGATGTGATTGTGAATATAACGGAAAAGGACAGAAAGTGATTTTTTTTTTTTTTTTTTACGGATCACAAATCCCAAGAAGAGGTCAATTAGTACAAAAATGCATTTCACATTTCATTCCCAAAACAACGTGAATAAAAATGAAATAAAAAAAGTAAGTCACAACAATCAAAAAATTCCATTAATTTCTGCGGAATAAAAGTTCTGGACATTTTAAAAGTCCACGTGAATAAATTATATTTTATTATTATTTTTGGTGATATGTTTTTTTTTCTTCGACAAAAAGGCTAAAAAAAATACACGTAAGCAGAAGCAGAAAGTTGCTATCAAGAAAAAAATTGAAAGCAAATTTTTAACATTTTTTTTTTGTGTGTGTGTGGGTTTAAGTAAATACAACTATTTTGATGGGGACTGTTGCTTCTCTTTCTTTACAAATCGGCGGAAAATAGCCGAAAAGATTTAGGGCTTTTAATTACTGCATTTGTTGTTATTACTTCTCTACGACTTTCCCCCCACTAAAAATATCCAAGTTTAAAGGTCGTCGTCCTGCAGTGAAATTAAGGTGGACATTGGAAATAAATTGACAACATCTTTGTTTTCGGTCTTTTGTTTTTTTTCCTTTTGACGAAATAGTTCTTATATTGGTCCTGGTGGTGGTTCTTTCGAGTTTTGCTCTTTTTAAAAGGTTTCAAGGAATAAAAAAACGAAAAAGAAAAGTGATGATGTCGTGTTGTTGTATTTAAGGTGTCGATCTGTTGAAAAAAAAACGTTTTTGACAAGAAGTTTGATGCATTCGTTTTAAATTTTTCAATCATCCTAACCAAACAGCAGCTGTAGATGAACAGACGAGGTATACAACAACTAAGATTTTGTCAAGAAAAAAAGGGGGAAAAACGAGACATTGAGAAATTCGAACAGCAAACAAGACAGATTGTCTTGTTTGCAGTTATCAACCATTAAAGTACAAACACACACACCGCAGACAATACAAGGCCGCTTACGATAACGAAATATTAATTTCCATCAAATAAGACTTGATAAACCCTAAATAACAAAATTTGTATGAAACAAGAGATGTTCTATCGTCTAAGTCTTCATTCAATCCTTTTGTTTTTCTATATAAATATAGAAAAATACTGTTTGTAAAAGTTCTAAGCGGACTTGAGTTCACCCATTCCCCAGGAAAGGTAAGTTTTTTAAAACTCCGGTGTTATCTTTCCAGAGAAAAAAATGAGAGAAAGAGGATTCTTGTAGACAAATTAGCTACTTCCAAACTTTTGTGTTGTATTTTGCATCTGTAAGTAACATTTTCAGGTTTAAGAATCTGTAGTTTTACAAAAAGAAAATTGTTTTTTTTATATCCCCATCTTGTCTCCTGTAGTAGCAATATTCAAAAAATCAAAACTAAATAAAATAATTAAAATAGCTAAATGGATGAATATGTGCTAAAAATTTAAGAGGCATATCAAAATGATTATATTAGCCGCTTCCTTTAAAGAAAACATTCAACATTCATTGACAGAGCAGCCAATGTTAATAATATATTTAATAAAATAAAATAATGTAAATAATATATTTATAAAATCTAAAAATATTGGGCCAGACAAAAACTTAATAATAGAAATAGCAAGACATTAGGTGCAAAATTATAAAAAAAACAAGACAAGCACTGCATAAAATTTTAAAAGGAAAACATTTATTTACAGTTTACTATAAAGAAAAAAACATGATTCAAACTTGCACAAAATTTCTTTAGAGCAGCTATTAAGGCAGGATAACAATTTAAGACAAAATAACACAATCCCTGGCCGAGTCCAGCCAACCTTCCTGACCTTTCGTCAAATCTGACCATATTGTGCTTGTTGATCTCAGACTGGCCAAAGCAGGATTAGCCCAGACATGTGAGGGAACAGTATATAATGAAAACCAGATTTAAAATATAGTGGGTTGCTTATCTATTCCTTTTCTAGCTGTAGTGGGTGTCCATTCTTAAAGGGTAATTGTATATACTGTTGCAGGTTAACGGAATTTGGCCTTGTGGTAGATAGCCCACTATAAGTCATAAAATAATTATAAAATCAAGAAAAGCAAATTGAGTTGAAAATAACATTTTTATACAAACACATATCAATTAATGTTTTACAATTTAAGCAATACTTGAATATAGGTCCAACTGAGGTTAAAATGTTCATGGCAAATAATAAGCTGAAAGAGATTTAAGGCTTAGGAATGTGGGGAGCATGTAAATGAGTAATGTCTTTGATGTGGTCGCTCCTTAGGTCAGTAAGTAGTTTTGAGACAAGGAAGAAGGTAAGGAGATATGAAGGGAGGTGAACGTAGTAGCCGCTTGACTTGGTCAAGGGAGGTAATAATCACACTCTTCTGTCTCTGTCAGTCTGTCTGCTGGGTACTTTCTGTCTCAGCTTTTTACATCTGCTTTTTGGATCAAAGCAGCTCATTTGGGATTTCACACTTGTATTTGATTCTTGGCTTCCCATTGGCTAGTAAATAAAATTCGCGTAGGCTCACGAAATGGAAATTTAATATTTGATTAATTTTTATTTTTCAACCGGAACATCTGCGCAAATTCAGATGCGCACAGACGAGTTTTGGTCATTTATTTTCTGGTCGTTATAGAGCAAACATCTGGTCCCTCGCTTTTGCTTGCTATCACCACAAAAACCAGACAGTGTAGATTTATATATTTCAAATATATACAAAATTATAGGCAAATCAAAGGTAAGTGACGCAAAAAATTCAGTTGGCTGGTATTTCAGTAGCACACTAATATTCATGATCTATTATCTCCATGGGACAGTGGTTTGCTCAGTTTGTAGCTTGCTGAATTCAGACTGACCATCTGTTGCAATATCTTGGGCCCAAATCACTTTTCTATTGGCAGGCTATTTCAGCTTGACTATATCATTCAATCACTGGTCGTTGTCTCTCGTAATTTCATTTTCCACCCCAGTTTTATTAAAAAGGCACAAAACTGGGGTGTTGAGGGTGGGCACGAAATTTCTATTTCCCCCCTCCCTATATATGCCTATATATGAAAGGGGAGAAAACTTGCTCTCTGTTATTATCTGCCTGTTTCTACCAGCCGTACTGGTATGCAATAAACAGAAAATTCTTAAGGTCCAATTTTGACCTCGGGTCACAAATTGTCAAAACCGGATGACAATATTATGACTATACTTTTAGGTAATCAGCTTTGATAAATTCGCTTAGTTCTCCCGACAAAAGCAAGAGTATTCTTCGTATTTTTCAATTTGATCACTTTGGCTACTTTTTCCAACAAAAAATAATTGTATTCTCCAATTTTAGAGAAATCTCTTCTCATCTTTAAAATCAATAAAAATTAATAGCAGCCATTTGGAAATAGGGTTACAAAAGTATCAACATCAAAAAATAGGGAAAATTACAACTTGGGAGAAAATAAGGATTTTTTTAAAATGATGAAAAGAGAAAACAATAAGGCAATAAAAACAAAAGTGCAACAACGTTTGATAAAAAAACAAAAATGTCTACTTGCAAATTGTACTACAGGTGTCTCTGGGCACAATAATTTTATTTTTCTAAGTTCCTTTTTACACAATTTGTTCTAGAGAAAATTTCTCTGAAATCCTTTCATTTTAGGCTGTCCAGCCACGGGAGAATTTTTACTGAAATTCCAATTTCTCTTCTTTCTGTTGTTGGCTGGTAACAAAGCCTTCTTGATGTTAATGCCTTCTTTGATGTTGACTTGCTTTCTTCCCTTATAGTAAACGGGTATTGCTGTCGAAAGGTCTTCTGCTCACTTTCAAAAGGCCTTTCTTTACCGTCAAAATGTCTACTCATTGTATCTACTGACCTGAGATTCATTTATGCAGAAAATTTAGGCTCGTCTCTGCCCCCACTAATGTGTATGTTATTAGAGTCTAAGACTTCATTTCTTATTGGTCAATATATACAAAAAAATAATTTCCATAAGCTGGAAATGAATCCTTCAAATTATGGTGAGTATTAGCTGAGAAAGTTTTAAGCCAAAAAAGATATATATTTGTAGCAAATTTTACACAAACCATATGGCCTAAATAAAAATATGCTTCTCTCAAAAGAATATACATTAAAACAAAAACCTAGACAACATCTAAACAAAAATCACATTTTTAAAATAATTAAAATAACATTTTTTATAAACCTTTATATTAATTTTTTTAAATAATTTTTCAGGAAAATAGCTTTCAAAAGTTCTGTAATCATTATCACTCCTTCCAGTATTGAGAAGGACCTCATTTTGTTCGAAATAGTGTGGAATGTTAATGTCTTGATTAAATTAATATTTTCTCTTTGCATTAAACTGCTGGTTGTTTTAGTTGCTGTTACTGTTGAAAGTGCTTAAGTGATGTGGTTTGTTATTTGATATACATTTCTTTATGATTCTTTAGTAGCACCAATCGACAAGGTCTGAAGAAGGATGGTCCATACCAAGACCTACAGGCTTCATTCACTCAAAAATGAAAAAGTAGACATAGCAGCTAAAAGATCATTAAGCATCAACATTATTGATATAAAAGTACTCCACACAGATTACAAACCTCTAATCAACAACTTTATTATGACCAAATGGTAAGAGTTGCAAAAATAACAAACTCTACAAAATTAAACCCATCCTCAAAGAATGGATAGAAGTTTAAAATTTCCAATAGGAAAATGTCAAGAAGAGAAGAAGTAGTAATGACTAGACTTCAAATAAGCCACACCACTGTCACTCATTCACACCTACTAAAAGGTGAAGAGGCACCAATTTGCATTCCATGTCAGGAGCTCTACACAGTGAAACATATACAAACAAGCTGCATAGATTTTTTTTTTTTTAATCATATCACCCCGAGCAAGGCGGTAACACCACTGATGTGCAGGGGGGCTACATAAGAGTGAAGAGATTGGAAAAGAGAAAACCAGAAACCGCATCCTAAACAGGAAACAAGGGATGAGCCTCTTCACCTGTTCAATAGATGTGAGTGGAGTGTGAACCGGGCGATAGTTTAGTCTATCTACTCCAATTGAAAAAAAAAAAAAAGTGAGAAGATTAGAAAAGAGAAAACCAGAAACCGCGTCCTAAATAGGAAACAAGGGATGAGCCTCTTCACCTGTTCAATCTTGAACAAATACGATTAAGATACTATCAAGAAAACAATCTGAAAGGCATCTTCAACAAAGCTGACCCAAATGACCTTTTAGAATTTCTAAAAGCAACAAAATTATATAACAAAATATAGTTGCAAAAGAAGATAGCATATAACCATTGCACATCAAATCACAACACCTCTACTTATATCTAGACTCACAAAAGATCAACAAGCAGTAAACAAAAACCAAACAAATTCTTCAGCATTAAATGACCCAAAAGGGTAGATATGCTGGTAAAACAAACAACTAGACTAAACTATTTTTATTCATTGATCTGAGAAAGCAGTTGTATACAGTTGACACTTCACATATTTCTGAACATGTTTGGTGCCATGCATGACATCCATATAAAAGTCTATATCTGACAAGGCTTTTTAAGAACTTCAGTTTTTAACTTCATGTTTTGGTTTTGTTGTAATCTGTGGTTTTGAGTGAAACTGAAGTTGTAGGGAGATGGTCAATGTTAATTGAATCAGGCTTGTGTCATACATAACTAAACTCCCTACAGCTTAGGATTTATTGTTATCATCATTGTCAGAAGGTTGGAATGTACGAAAATATACATTTTGCATGTTAAAATAGAAATTTATTAATAGGAAAGAATAACATGAATTGTAGAAGTTCAATGAGAAACAAGTAATGAGTTAAGAGTATCAAGAGTTGTAGAAATGTTCATAGTAGTAATTTGTTGGAAAGAGTTTATGTGTACATATGTATGTATGTATGTATGTATGTATGTATGCATTTGTTTAGTAGGAGTGTCTTTGAAGTATTTGCTCAGTCTTAAAATGTCTGTTTGTTATCAAGTATAAGATGAGGCATATGGGAATGTTGAGAATGGAGAAGAAGTAAAAGGAATCAGCACACGAAAAAGAAGGAGAAAGAGAAGGAATGTGCGACGCAACCTTACATCCAGGTCAAAGTTTTTCCAGTTACATTTTAGTGTGTCATCTCTCTTGCTGCTCCCATCTGACTGACTGGCTGGCTTTCCTTTCACATTTTATAATCATATAGTTTTGTTTTGTTTTTTTTCCACCAGATTGCTAACTCTTTTCAAGTTTTGCAAATCGCTTCCATTGGTCCGAAAATCAATTTAACATCTACTCACGAAATCCAGTTTCGACTTTTTCTTTAAGCACATGGTCAATCCATTTTCTATACGGCAAAACTAAGATTTCACACGTTATTATGAATTTTTGTAAAAGTGAAGAAGGTTGCTTTTAATTCTTAATTTCCTATCCACCACAAAAGTACCTGTAGAACAGCCTCACGAAATAGTTTGTTTTGGAAAGAATTTTCATTGAAAACTACCTGCTTATACAGAAAACTCTATAGTCACACAGAAGAGGATTAACATAAATATCAGCTTCAAAGAAAAATCTGCTCAGAATAAAATCTAAAATAAGATTTATAAATGGAACTTTGTCTATGTGTGTGTGTCTGTGTCCGTTACCTATAGACTCCAAAACGGCTGAACCGATTTTCTTAAAAATTTACACAGTTGTACTATAAGTGTCTGCGAGTGTTCTTAGCTAGGTTTTGTGTCGAGGTACCCCCGATAAATATCAAAAATCGATAATTGAAAAAATCGGGTTATAGAAAGAGTGGTCCGATTTTAATCAAATTTGATACACTTATAGACAAAGACATAAGAAACAGTATTCAGAAGTTTCAAGGTTGCAGTTCTTACAATAGTGTAGAAAATCGATAATATATGTATAAAAGCTTTCATTACACCCGATCAATGCCAGGCTATACTGCTAGTCTAAAATAAGATTGGAAATTACCAGACATAGTAGAAGACAAATCACAAAGTATAAAAAGTTAATCTTCAACCAGTCACTATTGGTTTGAATAAATTAAAAAAATTTCTGAGTTTGTACTTCTTGAAAACAGATATGAGATTTTGCAACAGATTGTCAGTCAATTCAAACTATGCTTATCTTCACAAATGTATGCCAAGTGATTCCTTTCCCCAAAAAAGTAACGTAGGGAGCCTGGAGAAAAAAAAATCCCAAACAAGTGAAATTACATGTTAGCTTCTCCAAATCAATATGCTTTTATTTCTTTTTTTCCTGCAAACTGTAATGACATTTACTAAAATGAATGAACTTTATAGAAGACACATGTCCAAACAAACAGTTTATATTAATTGTTGTTATGACTAATTGTGAATTATACTCAGACTTCATAACCAATGTCATCTTCAGATTTTATGGCTTTACTTAAAATGAATAAATGAAAACAAACTCAATAGTAAAGCATTTTCTTAAAAGCTTAATCACATATTTCACCAAGAAAAAGACATTTACTTATGATGTCAATTAACTCCTTCTCAGAGTTGTGTTAATTTTAGAGATTTTGGACAAAGAGGAAGACCCAATATAGTAAGAGAAATCACAGCAATATTGGGATCGCTAATAAACAGAAGAGTCACCAGAATGAATTTACAAGGGTTGTTCAGAAGTTCTAAGCCCCAACAAGGAAGAAGAGCCATAGCTGAACACTTTTGTTGTGGAAACATACTACCAATTATAAAACTAGATAAGCTGATTCAGATTTCTGTCTTAATTTCTATGCAGGTGCGGCCCATACAAAGGTGAGAGGTATACAAGGAAACTAAAGATGGACAAAACAGAGGCCTGAGTAGTTATAAAGTATTTGCAAAAGAAAGGTACAGCACCCAAGAAAATCCATGGAACAGACACTTGCTGAGGACTCCCTTTCTTGCAACTAAAGAAATGGGCTACAAAATTCAAGTGGGGCAGGGACAGCACAAAAGATTACCCTTGGTCAGGCTGTCTAAAAACGTCAACCACTGATGAAAAGGTTGATGTCATTCATTGTATTGTTTTGGATGATAAACATCTTACTGTCCAGAAGATAGCTAAGTCCATTGGCATTAGTTCTGGTTCAGTTCATACTGTTTTAACTGAGGTCTTATGGGGATGTGAGCAAGATGGATCCCATGAATGAAGTTGAAGAACCAGCCACAAGTGAATTTTCCTCTATTTTCCTTGTAAACAGGTTTTTGTTTTTTTCAGATTAAAAAATAGTTACTCATAACCTTTTGGAACATCTTTTGCTTTTTGTTTTTACTCTTTTTGTGTTTTATTTTGCTAACCTAATTCCTGTTATTAAATTACTTTCAGCTAAGAAGAAATAAATAAAAATGTTTCTATATTTTGTTCAATGATAGTCTTCACGTCTTCCTTCCAAGTGATCGTTACATCATCTTTAAAAAAATCCCCACATTTGATGTTTTAAATTAAAACAGTTGTACTTCCCAATAAAATCAAATGTTGAGCAAAAAATTTTAACCTTCCTCATGAAAACCTGCTTCAGTGTTCTATAAATAAAATTGCATACACTCTTTTGGAAGATAGTTCATGATCTAATCATATTCGAGACTAAAATTCAAAGTATTGGAGTTGCTTAGGGCCAGTTTCACTTAAATAAACAACTAGAATTCACAATTTAACAATTAGTCAACTTCATCAGAGCAGAAAAAGCACACAGAACCAATTCAACACCAACATCTGCTTAAAACATGCAATATAACATGCTAGTTATATCTATCTTAAAACTACCAGCTTTTGCTCCCAGATCAACTTATAAGTAGCATCCAAAGTCCCAAAATATTTCACACCTCTCTCTACTAACTCCACACTTCTATAAAAACATACGTCATTTATAAAAGACGTGTTTATGAGACACCAAGTCATCTTGTTTTTCTTTCCTCTACTCATTCCAGTAATCAAGTTTATGATTTTCTTATTGATATTCCAGATCCATTCATACTACTACTACTATTGATCCCACTACACAGTTTTAGAAAGTTTGTATGCAAACTAATACCGACTCTTATTTTAAAGAGCCAACATTGCATTTTCTGCAGTATTCATTGGTATATGACATTTATTATACAAATTCACACTTTGAAAATGAATACAGTGATCACAATAAACCCCCAGTTCAATAAATGATGGTTCTAGTTAGAATGTAGGGATCCTTCTACTCAGGTTTTTATCAAATGCCAAAATTCTGAGTGGTGGGAAATAAAATAATAAAATAGCATAAAATATTGCTGCAGAACTGCTTGTAATTTATCCATTTAGAATAATTACATGACTCTCATTGAAAGAATAAAATCCAGTAGGAAATGACAATGTAGTTTTAACAAATAACATTAATTTTATATAACAAGAATACAAGAAGTTGGTTGAATGAGTAACGTCATTTTTTTGGTCTTTAGTTCTTGGATAGAATATAAACTGTGTTGCGTATGTATATGAAAACTGAAATGTGTGTTTGTGTGAAAGAGTCAGTATGTGTATGCATGCATAGTAATGTGGATAAAGGAAATAAGTAGAAATTTGTTCTTACTGTGGGCATTGGCAGCATAGTCTGAGGTGGTCTCTTTGTTGTTTGATCAATGCTGCTGATTTGAGCATTGCATTTACATGTGGAAATGAATGGGGTGTTGAATATCAGCAGGTAGAGTGACAAGGACTTGGTGGCATGTGTGAGTCTCTTTTTTGAGGTCAGACATTGTGATATTTATATTTTTTTTTTCTAAGAAATTAGTTCCAAAATTATATTATTCTTAATTGACCATAAAAAGCAATGTTGTATGTCTATTACTGCATCTGCACAATGTTTTGGTGGTATCTACCTAAATTATGATGACTAATAAAAACAACCTTTTCTGGTTTGTAATTTATGGTTTTGTATTGTACTATTTAATTGGTGTGTTTTAAGATGTAAGCATTTTATTGTGTTATTGGTTTATAAATATGTTGTAGGCATGTTTTAATGTTTATGTAGTTTTTGTTGGCTGAAAATGATTCTCATGTTTAAAATTAATAAGTTTATAATTGTTGTATCGTGGAATGAAGAGATACACAGTGAAATGTAGATAAACTACTTTATTACCAAAGTTGTACAACCAAGAAGGTATATACAATATTTACAGTCTCTCACAGTAGTAGGTGTTACTTCACGAAGTCCATGATAATGACAACTCCCTGTACTAAACACACATTGTCTTTTATACATCCAGGCAAAATGGTACAAGCCACGACACAACAATGATTAACACAATAATTAGCTTTATTGTGTGAAATATGTATATTTTATAAGATATTTTAGTGGACATGACAAAGTCCCTTTCCAGACCATTAGAAATAAATTTCTAACGATATGAAAACATAGGAAGCAATAATTTAATATCTCAGGTATGTTTTGTAATGTTTTGGCCAATGCATGTCTCCCAGATCTTGTAATATCCTTTGTGTTATTGTTTCAGGGTGGGGAGTGTCATCTGCTTTGCTGGATGTTTGTTCATTCATTTTTTGAGTGATATTTGAATCTGGATGCTCACGTTTTTACTGTGTTGCTGTTGCAAGAATTGGTTTCGACATAAGCCTGTTTAATACAATTGATAACAATATTATCATGTTTACCATTTTTCATGATGGGGAAATACTTGTCCTTTCTATTAATGACTTGATAGACCTGAGTAGATTGAACATAAAGGTTATTTTATGCCATCATTTCTTATAAATATATGCGCATGTGTAGAGGTTATTTGGTAGAAATATATTTTTCTTTGCTTTCCATGTAGATGTAAAGATTAATGATGGTATTCTGTGTTTCAGTTCCTGTACAAATGTTGTTATAGGTAAAATATTCATGTTGTCATCACAGTATTAACCAGGTAGAGTCAATAATGTGCCAAAAACCATTTCAGCTGGTGTACAAGCCAAGTCCTCTTTTACAATGTTTCTGGTTGATAAAAGTCTTCTTCTTCTTCTTCTTCTTCTTCTTCTTCTATGTGCCCTGTTCTTTCAGGACGTAGGCGATCATGGTTCTCCACGTCTCCCTATCCCTTATGGCTCCTAGTATGTTTGTTCCCGTTACTCCTATCAGCCCCCGTTCCGTCAACCACCTGATCAGGCCCTGCAAATATGTTAGCCACTGCCTTCCTCTGTCTCTCTTTCCTTATATCTGGCCAGTCAGTATCAGGTTCTCCAGACTCTCCTTCCTCATTGCGTGTCCCAGGAACTTCAGTTGTCTCTTCCTGATGCTCAGTATCAATTTCCTCTTTGTTGTCATTCTTTCCAACACCTCATTGTTGCTTGCATGCTCAGTCCATGATATCCGCAGCATCCTTCTGTAGAATCACATTTCCGCTGCTTCCAGTTTTGTCCTCATTTTCGATGATATTGTCCAGCATTCACTGCCGTATTGAAGAACTGACATCACGTAGCAGTCCAGCACTCTTTTCTTTGTTTCCAGTGAGATTTTCCTGTGTGTTAGTATTTTGCTCAGCTTCTGGAACGCGTCCTTTGCCATGCCAATTCGCCTTTGGATCTCCATGTCACACTTTATTCAGTTAGGATAAAAGTACCAGTTTTGTTTTGTTTCATTGCCAGCACTGTCTTTAATTGTCAGTGGAAACATTCTACAAGTGTGAAAGGCTGTAGTTTTTATGTATTGAGTTCCAAGTAAGTGATTGAACTCTCTAAATAAAGTAGACTGATACTGAGCTCCTCTGTTGTGAGTAACGAACAGCCTTTGAGATTTGAAAAAGAAATCACTCGACTGGCGGTCAAGAGTAAGGAAAAATTTACTCAACCCAAAATCATTTTACTCGATGGACTCCATTTTCTTAATAGTCACCTTACATAAACATAGTGTGAATTGCTGACAGAAAACAAAAAATGAAATTTTAATTAAAATTTTGAACATGTTAGAAAGGATTATAAAAATTTAAAAAAATAATAACAACAAAATTTGATCTTTCCTCTTAATGATAGCAAAAACATTTTGATGATAAAATTTGTTTTTATTAAGTTTAAGCCCTTTTAACATCATGACATGCTGTTTTTTTGTTGTTATTTTTGTTGTTTTTTGGCAATTGAGTGGAGGTACCTAAATTCATAGTTCCTTTCATCTGTTTGACTACAACCTCCATCTCATAGATGATAAAAAAATAACAAATTTGATTTTCTCAACGATTTTCTATAAAAAAAATTACTTACTTGTATAATTTGTTTTTCGGTGCGTGGTTGAAAGAAGTATTCATATTTTTTACTTTTCGTAAGCGGGGAGGAAATATAGGATAATATTTTTCCAAATGAATTTCTAAAAATCTGTGAGTGTCTTTGATCTGAGCGACAGAGACATTTTGGCTCTACTCTGGAAGTGTTAATTAAACGAATGTTTGCACTGACTGGGACAATAAAAGAGTTCAATAGTGTCGTTGTAGGTCATTTTAAGTAACTTGTGAATCTTCAATGGCATACTTTTGGGTTGTAAAAGGAATCAGATTTCCTTTTTCTATGTTTGAATGGGCACGTTTCATTGTGAGATTTTTAATCAACCATGGGCGAGTAAAGCAATAAACTTTAATCACCCAATTAAGTTTTTAATTAACTGAGTTGATCAGGTGAGTGAAATCTCAAAGGCTGGTAATGAAGACAATCCAAATATTGTAATCCAATCGTTGGATAGTTTGGGCTATTGTTGTAACTGTGATATCTTTTATTTCTATTGCAGCAGGCCAGTAGGTAAACTTATCTATGATAGTAAGGATATATGCATATCCTTGAAAACAAGGTAAGAGTTTTACAATATCAATATATATGTTAGCAAATCTTGCATCAGGTGTGCTGAATGTGGCTACAGGTGATTTGGTGTGTTTATCTTGTCATTCTTCTGGCATGATAAACAAGTTTTTGTCCAATTTCTTATGTCATTTGACATTTTTGGCCAGACAAAACATTCAGTAATTAACTCCATAGTTGCACGTTTTCCTGGGTGAAACAATTTATGGAATTGTTGGAATATTTGCTGTCTCAAATTTAGTGGTATGTAAGATCATGGTTGAGTTTGTAAAATGTCAATAAAATTTTGTATCACTGAATGGAACAGGTAGTTAAACTACTTTTAGTGACGTGCCTTGTACTTCTTGTATTGAAGTATATGTGGTTTGTTCTTTAGCAATTAATTCAGGGTTCAAAGAACTAGAATCTAAAGAAGCAATTGTGGCACATTATAATGCATCTGTCACTATATTTTCTTGGCTTACGGCCATATCACGTTGAATACACAGGTTCTCGCTCGATCACTGAAGTTAAGCAACGTTGAGCCTGGTCAGTACTTAGATGGGTGACCACTTGGGAATACCAGGTGCTGTAAACATTTAGTGACGGATGTGCATTGTGGTGCAGTGGATATCGGCTCAGAAAGAGAAATCGGTGAGCCGAGTTCGAATTCCAGTTGAATACCCTGCATTCACTTAAGCACTGGTACCCTTGGGAAAGGTATTAATCCATCCCTTCCCTCCAGTTATGGATTAAATAACAAGGGTAGGACTTGGGGACCCTGCCCTTAAAAACAAATCCCAATGAATCTTAATACTCGAAAAGAAAATAGTATTACTAGACACAAAACTTATATAAAAACAACAATAAATTGTTGAAAGAAAAAGGTATTACCAGCAATAAATAAAATTTAGTTGGCAATAAATGACCTGCCGAGGTTGATAATATCACATCAATATTTCTTGACCTGTCATATATCTGATGTCTGAAGAGAATTAGGAAATGTAATCCAGGTGTCTGATTTTCTGTAGATTATATTTGTCAGTATATGTGTGTAATGCATATATTAATAGTTTATGGTCTGCATACATGGTGAAATTTCTGCTCTCCAACAAGTGTTAAAAATCTTGGATGGAAAGGTATATTGCTAATATAGCTCCTTAGAAAAGGTGCTATACTTTGTGCCTTATTTAATTTAGCAGAGAAAAAGGATATAAGTATGATTTTTTGTTCAAGATTTGGTTTATAACCGTGCACACAGCTATTGATGAAGCACCTGTTGTGAGGGTGAGTTTAATTTCCTTGTTATCAATTGTTACATGTTAAGTGTAACAAAAGAAAAAAAATGATTGACCAAAACTCAGAGATAAATCACAGACAAATATTTAATTGACAAAACACACCAAATAAATTATTTACAAATATACAATTTTTGTTGCATTCAAAACAAGAAACATAGAGTTTACTACTGGCGAGTGTTACGAGGAGAGAAGGGGAAGGTAAGGTGTCATATATCTTTACCCAATTAATTTGGCAAAGAAGTTAAGTGCTATACTTTTTGGAAATCTTTAAATGAGCATATAAAGAATAATTATTAGTTTGGTCAATGAAAGAGTCAAAAATATGTATTTACCCATATAGTTCCATGAGGTTCTCTTTCAGGTTTTAGTTGGTCGGCCACTTTCTTAGAGATTCTTTCAGCTGGATATAAATCCTTGAATCAAAACTGGAGTTGATAACGTCAGCAAACTCTGGTAACAACTAACTACTCACTGCCCAAGACCTATTTTTATAGGGGCTATCACCTAATTTGCATATTTCTAGAACCTTTCAAATTCTCTCGAATCTACTGGAATATTCTGGCATCTTCCAAAACGTTCTATTCCTAATTTCTCTATTTTTACGACTACTTCATGAATTAAAACTTTTTTGTAATAACAAATAGGACTCAATAGAATCCCTTACTATAACTTTTTATACATTATTAATATTTTTATATATAAATGCATCCTCGTAACACAATGTAATTCAGCTTAGTGAAGATAGCTAAAGATGTTTTGACATTGTTGGATGCTTTTGGAGTATCTTCCTGTAACATAATCTTTTTGTTCTTGAGCAGATTCATCAAGAGTGATAGTACTGCTTGGATAGAATATAAACTGTATTGCTTACTTATGTGAGAACTGAAATGTGGTTACCTGTGTGTTTGTGTGAAAGAGTCAGTATGTGTACACAGTAGTAATGTGGATAAAGGAGACAGGTAGAATTTAGTTCTTACTGTGAATGGTGGCACCATTGTCTGAGGTGGTCTCTTTGTAGTTTGTTCAGTTCTGCTAAGTCAAGTGTTGCATTTGTATGTGGATGTGAATGGGATGTTGAATATCAGCAGCTAGAGTAATATAGACCTTGGCATATGTGAGTCTATAATTTTTATGTCTTTTTTTTCTAAGAAATTGGCTCAAAGATTATTATTTTATTTATTCTTAATTGACTAAAATAACACGTAATATGTTTACTACTACATCTGTGTGATATTTTGGTGGTATCTATATTAATTATGATGACTAATAAAACAACCTTTCTGGTTTATATCATAGTTTAATTGGTGTGTTCTAAAATGTAGCTATTTTATTGGTTTATAGATATTTTGTAGGCATAATTTAATGTCTATGTAGTTATTGCTGGTGGAAAATGAGTCTCATATTTAAAATTAATAAGTTTATAATTAACATAATTAGTTTTATTGTGTGATATATGTTGAATATTTTATAAGATGTTTTAGTGGACACAACAAGTGCGTGATGGAGGGCTTGTGTGTGTCTGTTATGTGTATTTAAAGAGATGAATTTTAACAGTAAGTTTAACTGATACAACAAAGTTGATGTATTAATAAAAAGACGAGATTGCTTGAAGAATAAAAAAGAAATCACTTGATGAGAATAAAATATAATTAGATTTAACAATGTCGAATCACAGATGGACAATGATAAGGCTCCAAGTGAATAAATTATATTTATAGATCTTTGGAGGATCCAGAGAAAGTATTGACAAAATATAAATCTGATCAACTGGAAGTCACAGACTTGGTACTTTTATTTGAGCTAAGTTTAGAGCAGGAAATTGTGGAGAATTACCTCAGAGATCTGAGAGGGTAGAGTAGCCTAAATATACGAACAGATTGCTAGCAAGGCAGATTATCCGAACATATAGCTGGAATGCCAAGGTGTATGTGTTAGTAAGTCAGATCAAGACTAGCAGCCTGTGCAAAATTAAAAAACAAAGCAGTTGGAACTGGAGCGTTTAGAGCAGTTAATGTCAGCATATGTAAAACCAGAATCGTTTGTGAGGGTGTTTCCAATGTCTGTGCTACAGAATCCCAGATTTTCTGCTATAAGCTATTTTGGCACCATTACCATGGCAAAAGGGTGCATAAGCAGGGACATGACAGAGCCATTTACTGGCAAAGAAAACCTGTGGTTGAAAAAAGTGAGACTGGTGGTAAGACTTCAGCTGATGGATGATGTTGCAAGTCTGCTGCCATTGTATCTGGATGGCGATACACTAGCCCTCTACATGGAGATGGATGAAGATAATCAAAGGGTATTGGTAAGATAGAGGCCCAATTGAAGGAAGTGTTATCCAATGGTGCGTTTACAGCCTACAGGAAACTGAACATGGTCAGGTGGGCTGGAGAGCAGATGAACATTTACGCAAACAGGATCAGGCAGTTGGCCAAATTGGCTGGGTTCAGAGGAGTTGGTCTGGAAAGCCTCATCAAACTTACTTTCATTACCAGGTACCCTGATGCCATCTCCATCAGATTTCAACAGGTGCCAAAAATTGACACCCTACCTATGGTGGACCTCATAATGAGAGCACAATTACTGACAATGACTGGTGACCAAAGTCAATAGGTGGTCACAGTAATAACATAGTCCCTACTAAGAGCGGTCCCAGGAGATGCAGCAGCAACAATCACATAGCAAAGGACTGCAAAAAGTATAGAACACGTTGCTATTGATGCGGCAAAGTCGGGCATTGGGCTTGAGACTGTCCGGCAAACGTGCCAGGGGACAAGGCATCGCCAGCCTTCTCCCCCACCAAGATGTAAATGTGGTGCTCCTGGAGGCGAGCATTTATGTTGACTGGATGTGATGTTCAGTGCTAATGGACACTGGTTGAGACTATGACTGAGAGCTCTTCACATGGATGAATAATGGTTGGCTCGTGCCATGCCCAGAAGAAAGGTTGGGGCCTCCCAAAGGGTTAATTCTCCTGGTGGCCGCGTTGCAGCAGAACAAAGAAAAGGTGCATCTTGTGATAGACTACCTGGAATTCAACTATTATGTTGACGCATTCACCACAAACCCAGATATCTGTGCAGCTAAATTATGGGAATGGTAGCAGAAAGGTTTAAAGGTACCTCTTTTGGACCTCAGGAGAGTGTACCTCCAAGTACATGTCCACGAAACTTTATGGCTATTCCAGACCGTAAAGATTGATGGAAAATGGTACTGACACGTTTGGGGTTTGGCCCAAATGTAGCCCCCCTTATCATGAAGGCCATTGTCAGCACAGTGATGTCACAGGACGAAGATATTGACCGTGCGGCATCAGCTTATATTGACAACATTTATGTCAACAAAGAAATTGTGCCCGTGATCCGCGTCAGGGAACACTTGGCTCAATTTGGACTGGAATGCAAGGATCCAGAAAGGTTAGAGAACAGTGTGCAGGGGCTGGAATTGTTGGAATGGAATGCAGAGAACTGCGGTGAAAGCAAGGAAGCATGGTCCCAGAAGCTCCCGTCATCGTCACACAACGGACCAAAGCTTCTTCATGGTTGTCAATGCAGTGAAAAGGTTTCCTTCAGTTTGTCTCATATTCTTGCCAAATCCTTGATTTTACTGTGAACTTATTTAATAGCTAAATTTCATTAAAAGTATAACTAAACAAATACAAATTTGTATTGGTTTCTTGACAAATGACAAAAAACATTATTTATGCATGCTTGGCTTATAACTTTTTTTACTTGACCCTGTACTATGATTTGATGAACTTTTGTTTAAAAACAAGGAAATGAACCTTTATTTCAATACTAGCAGTATAGCCTGGCATTGCTTGGGTGTAATGAAAGCTTTAAAACTAATCCATGGTCCTGGAGCTCAAACTCTTTGGACGTTGGCACGAAAGACTAAAAAGCAATAGTTGTTTCCAGTCAAAGTGAAACCATAGATTGAAAGAAAAATGAATGGATGTAAGTCAAATTTACTATTATTTATTTACTAGCAGTATAGCCCAGTGTTGCTCGGGTGTAATGAAAGCTTTAAAACTAATCCATGGTCCTGGAGTTCAGACTCTTTGGACGTTGGCATGAAAAACGTAGGTTGTTAAGACTAAGAACTACAATTATACCTACTTAGAGCAAAACCCAAAGCAAAAACCAAAATAAAAGAACTGAAAACCTGATTTTGATCAGACTCGATAGGATATCGGGGTATCGATTTCCAATATCAGAGTCAAATAAGTCATCTAAGGATAAACTGACCTAAGTCCATGAAAACCTATCGTACCCATCGAGAGTAAAATTGGAGAAAATGAGCCATATTGATGGCTGAATATCAGTTTTTGATCAGATTTGATAGAATATTGGGGGTATCGATTTCAAATATTGGGGAAAATGAGTTGTCTGAGATCTACTAATGTTTGAGACAAAAACTATAATTTTACCAAGTTAGAGTAAATTCTGCAGCAAGAACCATGATAAAAGGTCTGAAATCCTGATCTTGATCAGACCTGATTGGATATCAAGGTTTTGATTTCTGATATTGGGGGAAATTGGAAAAAATAAGTAGCCCATAACCTGACTGGAAGCCTAAAGAATGTTTGTGTGAAGTTTGATGAGAATCGGATAAAAATTGTGGATTTGTATAAGGGACAGACAGACACACACACAAACATCTTGCCTTTTATATATAGATTTTTTAGAAAATGTCACCCTTAAATCAAAGTCTACTTTCAGACATGTAACTGTATATTCAGTATGCATGTTTCATAATACAAACAAGTAAATAGCTCACAAATGTTATAAGTTGATTATCACAGTTTATTTCTTAGAGTAAATCAAATTTACAGTTTATCTTTGTTTTTGTGAGTAGCTTCTTGCATCACTTTCAATGCATGTTTCGTACACAGATTATTTGATATTTTAAGTATAGATGGCTTATTTCAGTCATTCTCTAATGATTTTAATGCTTTTTTAAGAGGTTTCACTATAAAAAATCATTTAAGTGCATGTGATTATTAAACCAATATTCTGCCTAATTGTATTAGAATAAATGCAAGAGTAGAGAGAATGGCTTTTAATTCCCACTTCACATTGTTAAAGTTTAAAATCTTTTGAAATTCAAAGGAAACTGCCTTTTTTATTCAAAGAATCTAAACACCCATGTTAAATATATAAATCTACCATCCGTCCGTGCATTGAATACAACTGTTACTCTTGCTATCCATCTAGATGTCCTTGACAAAATCCAACAGAGAATCTGTAATGTGATCGATCTCAACTTGGCAGCTTGGATACAGTCACTTTCTAACTGACGCAATGTGGCTTCCTTGTGTCTCTTCTACAAATACTTTCACGGCTTCTGCTCTGATGAACTAGCTCACTGGTGCCCACTATATATAAATTTACTGGAGTCACAAGATTAGCAACTAGGTCCCACCCTTTTACTGTGAAACCAATAAACTGTAAATGCAAATTCTACTCCAGCAGCTTCTTTTCACGCACTTCCCGCCTGTGGAATTCCCTTCCATTTACTTGCTTTCCCGACAGCTACAATCTCCAAGAATTTAAATGTAAAGTCAATTATCATCTCCTATCTCACTAATCTGCATCCTCTCTCTCATGCTCCTTTCTCCATCCACTCCACTCTCATCAGTAATCCCATCCTTCTCTTATCCACTTCCTGACACCCCCTATAACCTGTCACTGTTTCTCATAACTTTCCTCCTATGCAACCCCCTGCAAAACAGTGGCAATAAAATGCATTGCTTGGGGTGATATGTATATAAAATAAAAAGATAGAAAGATATGAAAAGTCCTAGATAGATAGATAGATAGATAGTATTCTCATCCTTCTCTTACCCACTTCCTGACACCCCCTATAACTTTCCTCTTATGTAACCACCTGCAAAACAGTAGCAGTAAAATGCCTTGCTTGGGACAATATGATTATAAAAAAAAAATAATAACACAAAGAACTGTCATCTTTCCATCCTGACCTATCAAATATTTCTTCGATTCCACTAACAAATTGTACCTTCAGTTATTCATAATTCTTAAACAGTTTAAGGGAAACGGCGGATGATGCCATAGAAATTACGGAGTTCCGTTTTAAAGTGGGCAGTCTCATTTTTTTGACAATACGGGCACTGATAAAATTATCAGAACTGCCGGTGTCTATAAGGGCAGTTAACTTTTTCCCTTTTAACTCCACAGTTTCGGTGATAGGAGGGCAACTATCACCACCTTTAGCACGGGCCCCTATTATAGCAGAAGAAGAACGTGAATGTCTCGGTAGAGTAGAACGGCAAACTTTAGAAAAATGTCCGAGTTTACCACAGCTTCGACATACCTTATTGCAGGCAGGGCAGAGGCGGCGGTCGTCCTTAAAGTGACGTCTCCCTCCACAGTTGTAACACTTGCCACGAACAGGAAGGGCAGCAGAGAACAGTACAGAGTCACACTTCATTGGAGAATCAGTTAGAGCAGAATTTTTAGAAATACCAGTGGCCTCCTCGGCAGAATCGGTCAACACATTTTTAGTTCCAGTAATAGAAGTAACGGCGGCTGCTCCAATCTGGGTGGCATACGATTCCGCGCGAAAGTGAGCTTGTTCTAAAGCCCTAGCACATTGAGTAGCTTCTGCGAGAGTTAGAGTGTCAGTTTCAAGGAGCCTAGCACGTATCAATGAGGACCGAAGACCACGAATAAATGCATCACGGACAGATTCATCCCTGTAAGTGGTGGCCGTTACGTCTTTAAAGCAACAGTCAGCGGCAAGTCGATTCAAGGCCTGAAGGTATTGGTCGACAGACTCGCTTTCTTGTTGCAAACGCGTAGAAAGCAGATGTCTAGCATGAATAACACTTGGAGACTTGTCGTAGACACCTTTCAGTAAGTCAACAGCATGTTCAAAGCCAGAACAACCCTCGATAACGTCAGCAACAGTGGGACCGATGTTTAAATAGAGAACTTCGAGTTTATCAGGGTTTAACGAAGCAATAGTTGAGAGGTAGTAATTAAAGTTACGATACCATAATCTCCAAAGCTTGCTGGCCTGTGGGTCTGCCGAGGAAACGTCAAATTTGTCCAGGCGAATTATTTTCTCCATGAGGAAAATAGAAAATTAGTTCTGTAAATTGTGGTGGTGTTTTAAAGTAACTGAAGACGGAAACAAAACCTCTTTAATAGGCTTTACAGAACTAATTTCACAACACAAGAGCATGCAGTAAACGCAAGAGCAGGTAAACAAAATGCCGAAGAAAGAAAAGAACTCAGCCTTTTTAAAGGAAAAGGAACGTGTGCAAAATCACGTGCAATAGAAATTTTTACGAAAATATAACAAGTTGAAACACAAATAGTTATTCTTTGAAGAAGTGGTGTCACCAAGTTCTTTGTTGCTCACCAAACAGAGAATCATGTCCACAGTGCAATACTGACAACTGATAATTTGTAGTTTGACAACTCCATTTTTCTCAGTATTAATGCTGGTTGTATCAACAACAGCCATCTTTATTGCATTCCATAAGTTGTATTCCCCAACAACTTTCACAATTACTTCAGTAATAGTTTTAACCTTGTTATCTTTCAAATGCAGAGCACTCAAGTTAACATTAGCTCTTTCATTTTTGAGTACAACTACCTGAAACTTATTTTTCACTTTCCATTGAAATATGAAGATCATTATTCTGTCATTTCTGCTTTTAATGATGCCTTGTAAATTGCTGCTGAACTTAGAACTGGAACATCAAGGCAACCATAAGACAATTGTTTACATATCTGAACAGTTTATGTGTAGTTCATGCAGATATTATTATTATTTTTTTTTTTTTTTTTTTTGCTTAGGGATGAGAGTTTTTAAAACAGAGAAATTAAGATGATTTTACATGTTTTTAAACAAAAGTTCGTCAATTTATAATACAGGGATTATTTTATTTTTTTTTTAGAAAAATCGAAAAATATAACACTAATATATACACATAAATTATCACAAAATAATTCTGTATTATTTTTATTATATTATTTATCTATATTATTTTATTATTATTTATTATTTGCAATAATAAGCATAATAAATATAATCTATTTCTAAATTAAAAGATCTTATATTGGTTAACATTGTTAATCAATCTCCAAGTGCTATTGGTACCATGTAACCCAGTACTACCTGTTGCATGGTCAGGTCATTGACAACTAAACCAGTTTCACCACTTTACTTTTCTGGTGAGGAGGGTGGCTAGACCCAGCAGCATTAAAAAAAGAAAGCTCAGTCAAAGGGCAGATGAATTTTCCTCTTGTAGTCAATGGCCATCTACCACAATGGGGTAGACTAGGGGCTCTGTAACTATGTTTCATGATGACCCCATCAGTACTGGCTAGAACTGAAGTCAACAAACAGGGTAGAGAGTTCCTCTCAATAGAACCAAAAACCAAGTGTTCATTACCAAGGTGAGATTTAAAGTTAGAAGACTGGCTATGGAGAAAGATGGACTCCACCACATCTACTTGCCCAAAACATGCCATGCATGAATATCTCTTTGGCTTTCAACTGAAACATGTAAAGGGAATTGATCAAGTACTCAACAACTCTATAACCACACCTGGTAATGAGACTAATGATGATTAATATCTATTTATAGATAAGGTATAACATAAATCACTGCTTTGTGTTTTGTATAAAAAGGATTAAGTATACTTTTCATCTTGTCTAAAATTGTCTATTCTTATGAATATGCCATTGAGTAAATGTGTCAGGTTTGTGCATTGTTGGTAGAAACTCCTTTGTCCTGATAGAAGATTATATTAAGTACTTATTGCTGACAAGGATAAAGAAAGGCAAGTTATAAATTATGACATTCAAGAGAGACAATGCCTTTATGTGTCATCAATAAGAAATGATAAAATAGTAAAATTTACAATACCAAGTGATTTATTTTCCTTTATATTCATGATTGAAATAGTTCAGTTTGTTCATAATACTCTCTAAGTATTTATTAATCAAAATAAAAGTTCCTTGTTGAATTTCAAGATTGTTTATAGAGATAATCAATGAGAAGATATCAAATATAATATATTGACCTAAGTTGTAAAGTTAAAAATTAACATCAATTTGTTGATGTGTAACAAGCAACTCGTTAATAACTGACGGTTATGTTGATCTATGGGAGTTATCAGATTGCATGGCGTTGACAAGTTTTATAATCATATGAACAGCATTGATGACATCCTGGATAAATTACTGGTAGTTAACATGGGCTAGTTGACATTTCAGCTGATGCATTCTTCGTCCTGCTTAGGTCAATGTTGAGTAGAGTAATAATTAAAGAAATCCAAATAGAATCTTTTTCTTTTTAGCTATCAATACTCTAAGAATAACAATTCACAGGTTTGAGCGATACAGATTTATACAGCACTTGTAATTTTCACATTTGAAAAATTTGTGGAACTCAATTTCAGACAAGTGTTTCTCTCATAGAAAATTGAGAAATAAATATTTAGAACAAGGCCATACTCATAAAAAAAAAATATTTTTATGAATATACAAGTTTTTTTTTTAGGGTGAGCCAGCCTTTGAATTTGTGATTCAACTTATTTACACTATTTGCATTGTTCGAACTGTCATTTTCATCTTCATTGCCATATTTATGATATTTTGACTATTGTATGCTTCGGCTTCTAATGATTAGAATTTCAAATTTAACCTATTATTTCTAGTTCCATGTGCCATGCCTCTTTTGGCTGTCTCTGTATCAGTTTTCTCCCTTTAATTCAACTCTCCATGTTTTTGTAGCCAGGTACTGAACTTGAAGCGTAGAGAGCTGGCTAATGTTATACGGCCTTGTGTCAGACTTAACCAAACTCCCTGTGACACTCTTTGCCCAGGCTGGCTGGTTGTGACACTTGTTCTTGTCAACGGTCGTGATGGCACCAATTGTGACACTGCCACCCAGCTGGCCAGTTGGTTTGGTCGCTCGCTGGTTCGGGAATATATCCCACTGCAATGATGTCAAAATGGTACCCGCTGTATTGACGCTTTTGGGCTACTGTTGCTGGTCGTGATGATCTTGTCACAAAAGCTGGTTTTCAAGACGTTTATTGCAACAACAGACTACTGCCCACGTTGTGATTTGATCTCAGAAAGTCACATTGTGCAATTTCAGTCGCCGTCTTTCCACCAGAATCAGACAAGACACTGGTGTACACTTGTAGTTAAAAATAAACAAGGCACCAAAAAACATTTAAAAAAGAACAAGGTTGAAGACACCTGAAGAGTTGCGAAAAAAGTTTTTATATTAAAAAAAAATTTAATTACAAAAGCGGAAAGTACAATTATCAGAATGCCACTTTACAATGGAGAGAGGATTCGCTTAAAAATATCAGAGCTTTCAATCTTCAAATACAAGTGTCTTTTCGAAGTTTCGTTAAAAATATCTGAGTTTTTCAGTGTTTTTTAAAGTCTTTTCACATATTTTCCATAACCCGAGCTTTCAATTCTCTATGCAACTTTTAAAACAACAAAGTTCTTTCAGGTCCTTATTGGAGCTTAACAGAATTTACCGAATCAGAAGTGGGTAATGTCAGTGTCAAGATGGCGGCGGTGTGGGGGTTGGTTTATCCTTGTCACCTGGAAGCTCTCTCCCAACTCAATTTTTTCAGTTGGAACCTTTTTCCAGTCGTTACATTTCAACTACAATTCCAGAACTCCAACTCTGATTTTTCTCTCCAAGTCTGGATCTCTCAGGGGATTTGGCTGACTCAAAGCTTTTGACCAATGAGACCGTTTTCCACCCACACGATTTGCAGGGCAACCATGGCTCGACGAATGAAATATCAACAGCTCACATGACGTCATCTTTAAATTTTTCAATTCCAACAATTTTCTGTTCTCAGGAACAACTGTTGGGGATTTGACCCTGCTTGACCTCATCAAGCAAATCCTGGCATCTTATGACTGCTTTGTCAAATTTCCACTAAGCCAAAAATAATGTGTATTGTATATGAAAAAGAAAACTATATTTCCCTCTCTCTTTGTCAAATTGTCAGCTAATTTAGCTATTCCACGGATTTTATAAGTACATGATAGTTTTTTTACATAAGCTCACATCGCAAATCACAAAGCACAACTAATAATACCACTAATATTAATTCCTCTTTCTCCATTGCATTAAACCAAACAAAAGAAAATATACCAGCTGGAGATAGTGTCACACTCCCTACAGCTTGCAAGTTTTATGCTGATTTTATCATCAGAAGGTTGGTTGTTGGAATGTGTAGAATTGTGGAATAATGAAATATACATTTTTCATGTTAAAATAGAATTTATTAAAAGGAATAACAAGAGTTTTAGAAATTAATGTTCACTGAGAAAGTTAAGGTATCAAGAGTTCATACAAAATGTTGTAGTAATAATTGTTGAAAAAGATGAGGAGAAAGGGAAAGAGGACAATGTCCAAGTTGCTTGAAGTTTTTAGATGTTTGTCTCTCCCCTGCAAAGACATTTATATGTCCTTTTGAATTTAGCACTGGATCACCAAGTCTTACAAGTCATTGGTCAAAAATCATTTTAACACCTACTTGCAAAATCTGGTTTGACTTTTTCATTAAGCAGATGGTCAATCCTTTTTCTATTTGGGAAAACCAGGATTTCACACATCATTGTGAATTTTTGTAAAAGAAGGTTGATTTTAATTAATTTCTTGCCACAAACTGACAACCCTTTGGATTAAGTCACTGAATTCAACCAACATTTATCTGGTGAGCCATGTGTCCTTAGGTTAGAACATGAATCTTGGGGACTTACAAACCTAATGTCACAGTAATCATTTTTTTCTTTTTACCCAAGCTACAATTTTGTTATTGTTTTTCTGTAGCACTCCATATTACTGATTCCCATATTGTATTCATTTCTATGCTTAGCCAGTTTAAATTTTTGTAGCTAAACATGCATTGATTCCTTAAGTTTGTGTTTTTCAGTGATGTTCTCTGTGTTATTTTAACTTCATCCTACAGGCGGTGATGATCTTTTTTGTTCCACATGTGGTCAGCTATGCTTGATTTTTCTATTTCCCCTCATGTCATAGATTTATGATGTTCTTACAGTTTTATCTTACAGGGGCGGCCTGTTTCTCCTTGCAATGGCATACACAGTTCTTAATCATGTTCTCCTCTATGGAAAGTCATATTTGGAAGAAGTGTCTGCAAAGTGTTGAAGATCACTCTAGTGTTACATGGACTACAGATTTTTTCTGATAATCCTTTCACATAGAAAACAGCCTGAGTGTTGTAATCCTCTTGCACTCTTTTATCTCATTTTGTTGGGGCTGCCGTCATGTTCCCAGGGTAGTTGTTACATTGCAGGGTACTGCTTATGCTGACCATTTCTTGTTGATATGTCTCTCGGTTAACATTTATGACTTTTGATTAATGTTTTGAGCAGTAGACAATCCCTTTCTTTACACTGTAGGAGCATAAATTGAGGTAGTGTCCGGTGAACGTTGGCTTACAGTATATGGATGTCTTGAACTCAGTGCTCTGTTTAAGATATTAGTACATCCAGGAATGCTTGATTTTTGTTTTCTCTCTCCACTGTGAACTGACAATGAAAGTCAGCATCTTCGTCAGATTATCTGTTGGTATACTGGTACATTCTGATAGGGATGAGTCCGAGATCAGTCTGTCCCTGACTACTGATAGTCTCCTCTGAGAGTACCTTGGTGAATCAATTCACCATGTCCAGGCTTGGATTGAATATGAGCATCTTTGATTTCCACAAAGTGGGCCAAGTTTCACACATATGGTGACTTTCCTAATAATGGGTCAATTATATCTACATTTGTTCCTCAAATATTTTCACCAAGCTTAATTCAGTACAGTACATGATCAAATAAAGAAGACATGGAAATACAAAGATTGAGTTCTGCCAATCTTCTATAAAGAGACTGGCTTGGGTGGGAGGGGGGGGAGGATCAATTTTTATTTGCTACTTACTGAGCTTATTTTGACATAAGATCAACAATAGTGGAACATTCAAAGTAGATTAAGTTACACAATACCTATTTATTCATATGTTGTGTTAACAAGTGTCACTAAAAATTAAACAAAACAATATTCTACTTGATACAAACAGAAAATAGATAAAAATAACTATGAAAGTTATCCTTATAGGTAATCAGACCTGGATTTACAAAATGCAACTAGAATTGATGTTTTGTTTAGTAACTAAATATTACACCCAATTCAGTCGGCTGGAAAAGAATCTCAAAGCATGAAGAAAAATTTCTTCAAAGAATAATCTTTTTATTCAGTTTGGCAAAACAAAATCCTTGTTTCAGTTACAGACTGACCAAATCTTTACCCTAAAATTACCAAACTTTGAGAAGTTTTTTGCAAGTTTTAATTAAATTTCATTTTAGATTGCAGGCTCTCAACTAAGTTGAAGAAATGAAGTTACTGCATAAGTCTTAATACAGAAACCATTTTGTCAGGGTCTTATAAATTGTAAGTTATCAAACCCAAATCCTGGCTGTTTTTTTTTTGGTTTTTTTTTTTAAAAAGGAAATATTGGCTAACTGCATTGATTTAAAGAGGTTTTTCATCAAGAAACCCGTGTCTGATCACACCAACATGAGCTTTTCACATTATAGAAGAAAAACAATTTGTTGGAGTTGGGATTATACTGCGCGCACACACACACACATACATATGTGTGTGTGTTGTAATAGTTGTTACAATGGTTTATAAAAGCATAGTATTTATAAACCATTGTAACAACTATTACAATATTAAGCTCTATTGTGTATCAAGCACTCTTTATAAAAGTAAATGCTTGAACAGTGGGTTTAAAATCTATGTGTTCTATCATTTTCTTACAATATATATATATGTTAAAATGAATACAGACATGTTATTCCATGCTTAAGCGGAAATATGGGCCTATTTTAGGTGAATCATCATCAGCTTCCATCTTTATTGTACAGATTTTACATGAATTGCTCTATATGTATTTATATACATATATATTTAGATATTTATATGCATATATATTTAGAGCTCTCTTAGAGAGTTATCCTACCACATGTACATATATCTATATCTACACTGCATGTTTATTTATTAATATATATATTTCATTAAACCATAAAGTTGAAGATTTGGGTCACAAAAGGAAGCAGAATTGTCTTGTGTCAAGCATGTCACTTTAATTTTGTCTGGGTAAGATACATACTGGAACTATACATTATTTAAATGGGTAGACAATTTTTAACAGCAGGTTGGATTTTAGGGGATTTTTTTTTTTAAATTTGATTTTGCACAACCTCATCTGTTAAAACAGCTTGATTGTTTAGGTTAGAATTAGAATTAAATAATTATAGTACACTAAGGTAAAATCAAATAAGTATTGTGTGGGTCATTTATTTTAGTAAAATAATTTTTAAGTAATATTAGAGCATAAGTCATAAATGAACAATTGTAATTAAATTTTAGAGGAAAATGTTTTCGATGTTTACATAAATCCATTAATTCATCCCTATGATTTAGCAATACTTTATTTTTAGGAAATCTTATAGTCTACAGCTTTTCATTTAAAAGCTGCATATTGGGTTACAGCAGGTAAATTTATATAAAAGTGACAAGTGATTAAAGTAACAATTGACTTCTGAAAAAGAAATTCTTACTGTTGTCAGTATTACCATCAAAATTATAGGTTTTTTTTTTAATTATTTATTGCAGCTTCTTTTAAGGGACTTAATGTCAACTGATCTGGAAAATGTAACATTTTTTTCAAGAGATTTAAACATTCATTTAAGGCCACATGAGTTTTATAGCACCCAGTAAAGAATGAAATCTGGAGTTTTGGCACACAAAACAGTGAAGTATAAATTTAGTCAGGAGTTATAAAAGCGGTATTGGCATAGGTTTCAAAACTGAACAGTAACCATTTCATACTTAAGCACAATCATCAGGCTATGTGGGTACAAGAATAGCTTGACTGTCACCAAGGGATTATAGGTAGAAAGACTGATTATTTCCAGTTTCTTAAACCCACATCAACCTGACAATTGTATTTAAGCATGAAAGACCATTGCTATTCAGTTTTGATACACTGCCCCTGATACTGAGAACCCTCCTAAATATAGCCTGCCTGAAAAGACTATACATAAAATGATGATCTTAACAGCTTGGCTTCTAGATTACTCACACAGATGATCATAGAGTGATGAAGGAACAAGCCATGCTTCTCAGAATTAATAACAGAAATGGTGCACATTGTACCACAATCATCGAATTTAACTTCTCCGGAATGTCAAAGCCTAAGGATAGTACATATACTGAAATGTAAGCCTCCCCAGAAAGACATGGTTTGAATTCAGGAGTTTGAATCAACTGAAATTTGAACTCCCTTTGGTGATTCTACTTCATACATCAATAACCACTACACTACTTGCATGTGCACACAACTTTTTTTTTTAAAAATCATTTCATCCCATGCAAAGCGGTAATGCCACTGATGCACAGGGGGCTACATAAGAGTAAAAGATTAGATAGGAGGAGAGTAAAGAGAACGACGAACCAGTTACAGGGGTGTCAGAGAAGGATAGGAATACAGGTGTGATGACAGTTGTAAAGGTAGAGAGAAAGGAAAAGATATACAAGGTGATGTAGAAAGAACTGGAGTCAAGTGGTTAAGATATGGAGATTGACATTGCATTTAAGCAGAATGAAAGAGTAAAACTTGGCAGCAAAACTTTCACTGAAATTTTTTTCTCACCAACCAGTATAACAAATGATGTGAAACCAAGTGCCGAACAGAAAATACTGTCAGCTGTTACTACATACTTTCCCCTCCAAGAATATTGTGAAAAAAAATGGCTGGAAAGAATGTCAAACTTGCTTTGTGCACAAAAAGCTAAAGCATCTACAGTATTTTACTCTTGCACACTGTTTACAATGTCAAGGGAGCTATAGACACAGGCATCAGCTTCATGAAGCTGTGTCAACAAAAAGTGAAGTTGGGACTTCATTAACTTCAAGACCAAAATTACAAAGGATCAAACATATATTTATCATATAACTGCTGAGTTGAAAGAAGACACAGAGTCAGAACTCAGAACCCATAAAGGCTGAGGTGCCAGAAAGTGCTCAGTTATCACAAAGCTTACATACTACTGGTAAAATATTTTGAAAATCTTAAAGTGGAAACTGTTTTGAACTACTGAAATGTCCACTATCTCATAGCAAAAAGCTAATCTTAGGGGATCTTCAGAACTAGACACTCAGCACAAGTTATAGTCTGATTGGGTGGAGGGGGGGGTAATATTCCTATTCTATAAATTTGGAGAAGAGCTGCTAAGTCTACTAAGTTAATTTCTAAACATATACTTTTAAATATAAGAGACAATGAATGTCTATTATGTTTAATCCTGAGCTGTTCTAAACAGTCACCAAATAATTTAAATTAAAACCCACACTTAATAAAATCGTGTTTAAATCTGGTCATAACACATTACATTGCATTTAAATATATGGTTCTGTTAACATTTCTGGCTCTCACGGTGTGACATTATAGAACTGCATTACAAATTTACAAGCTGTGTTTGTTATTTGGTGACTTGTTGCTTAGCAAAGTTTTATGTCAACACAAGATAAAATCGTCTTTGATGGTGGATGTTTTTATGTTAACGTCCTAGTAACCTCTCTGAAGATGACTCACGTGAGCAGAAAGCTTAGAACCAACTTAATAAAAAATTATCCAAATGTTGAAGAATTTTTGTCTTTATTTTCACCTGAAATTAAAGCTAAAATACGATGTTTAGAACGGCTCATGATTAAACAGTCATTGTCTTATATTTAACAGTATATGTTTAGAAAATTATCTGCTGCCTCAATACACTACAAAGTTCTTATATATTCTGTTTTGCCATGACTCAGAACTATCTAGAAGACAACCAGGACAGTGTTCTTAGCTGTATGGCTAAGGTTTCCTAGAGGTCCTGCAAAACTTTTTTTTTTTAATTTCTAGCCATCTTCCAGCTGCTAGACAATGTTGTATAAGGCATTTTGGAACATGCCACCCACAATATCCTCAAGGCTGTCTTCATAGAGTGAAGTTAGATATTGAAGGACTTTGTAGCTAAGTAGCTTTTCAAGTACATGTTGAGGTTGAAAGCCAAAATAATGGAGACCACATTGAAGAAAGTATATTTGATAGGCATTTTATTAATCAGTAACAATTTTGCAAAATTTTCCTTCACTATATATATTATTTTCAATCTTTGGCAAAAAGTGATACTCACTAAAAGAACAGCTAAATTAAGTTGTCAATACAATTTCAAACAAAAATGTAGGGCAGGTTAAAATGTACAATTTCTGTTACAATGGTTTCTACCAAAATGGCTTTGTCAGGCAGCAATTCAGTGTTTCTGACACTGAATTGCTGCCTGACAAAGTTGCAGTTGCATGGTTTCTGGCAGTTGCAAGTACAGTGTAACTGTACTTGCAACTGCCAGAAACCATGGTTGCAGGGAAACCAGTGTTTCGAATATTATATATATTTCAATTAGAATTTTTCATGCCTTTCCAAATAATGTGAATATAAGCAGTCTCTGAAATATTTTCAGTTCAGTTTGCAGATTTTTTGTTTAACTGAAAATTTCCTTAAAACTCATGTTAAATACCATATTACAGTAGAGAGTTGAAGCTTTAGGATTTTCAATTAGTCAAGTTCCATACATAATACACACTTCAGTAGTCATCTTCCTTTCAATTCATAACTGAATGGGCAGATTTCTCAAAGTAGGCTGCCTTTTCTTTCTGTGGTAGACTAGTTGTCAACTGAGGCTATAGAAGCCAGCCTGTCATGCTAATCAACCCATAGGTTGGGGAGAAGAGATGAATTCATACCTTAAGTGGATGTAACGAACATGGTTCTCCAATTTCTCATTACAAGCCGTCATCCATTACACCTTATTATGAAAGTGAATACAGACACTTGATCAAAAAGAAAATATTAAGTATGAAGGGTTAAAAAAAAAAAAAATTAAAGTCTTGCCTCCATTAATATCACATGAAATCAGCTTTGTTATTTGTTCTGCTGAGAAATGCAGAAAGTAGCAATTTTTGGTTTTAATTATATTCTGTTTATTGCTTTTCTTTGATATTTTGTTTCTCAACTCATTCATCAAAAAGACCTAAGCCATTAAATGCAAGACCAAGCGAGAGAAAAAAAAAAAAAAAAAAAAAAAAAAAAAGCTTTTTGACATTATAACACATCACTCAATAAATCCCAGGCCTAACTAATAAAACAACTTTTAGACAAAATTTAACTTTATTCATCAACATGGAATCACTCTAGGAGACTAGACTAACACTTTTCTAACAATTTGATGCTATTTTTTTATAGAACAATTTGTCTTTGAACTCAAAATACACCTCAGTTTCTGATATCACTTTTTTCTGGAGCATTCTTTTGAAGCCTGCAAACAGCCAGTAGTCGCTGGGGGCCAGTTCTGGAGAATAGGGTGGATGTGAAAGCAATTTGAAGTGCAATTCATGTAGTTTTGCCATCATTGCAATTGACTTGTGACAGTGCATTGTCTTGGTGAAAGATCACTTTTTCTCCTTCATTTGTGGCTTTTTTCAGCAATTTCTTCCTTCAAATGCACCAATAATGCTATATAATATTCGCTATTGATGGTTCTTCCTTCCTCAAGGTAATTGATGAACAAAATACCTTGCACATCCCAAAATACAGAAGCCAAAACCTTGTCTGCTGAGGTTTGTGTCTGGTCATTTTGGACAGCTTTCACCTGCTGCTATTCATTCAGCTCACTGACAATTTGACTGGAGTGAAGTGGTGGATCCATGTTTTATCCATTGCCACATATTTATGCAAAAACTCCTTATGTTGGAACAGTTATAAACAATGCTCTGAATTGTCATTGCATTGTTTTTGATAGTCTGTGAGCAAATGCGGAACCCACTGCCTTCTGATAGGTTCAACTCCTCTGCTATCTTACACAACTTCAATTTATGATCAGCCAAAAGGAGTTTGTGAATTTTTTGGTGTTTTCCAGGACAACTGCTGATTTTGGGTGACCTGAGTGTACAGCATCATTTGTGTCTGTATAACCATGTTCAAATTCAGAGTCCGAATAACACTTATCAAGCCACTGCTTTGCTTAAGTAGTATCATCCCCCCACCAATCAGAAAGCAATGCTTTATCAACATACAAAATTCAGATTTTTCCATTGTTTTGAAAATTTACAAAAGTAGCTTCACTTAAATAACTAATTTGTGAACTAATAATCTGATTGGGCCCAGATTTTGTCACATGCCGTTTGAAGGTTAGTAGTTCATAAAAGTCATGGATTTTTTATTAGTCGCACCATCTATACGTCAGGCTCGACCCAAACTTATTGAGCAATGTGTTACTTGCTGTTAGTTTTATTGTTTTGCTCTGAACAATGGTATTGTCAGTTTTTAGCCTTGTTAGTGTAACTCAGTTTAAGGCATTTCTTCTGGTTTTAAGCAGCAATGAAAATATAGGAATTCATTTTTCATATACAATGAAATATTTTAATCCAAAATTGCATTTCAATAACAAAAAATCTGAATAGTAGAGGCATATTTGCCATGTCAAAAGAAAAGAAATAACAATATTAGCAAGTTAACAGACATCAAAAGTTTAGAAGTTTCCTTGAAAAAAAAAATAAATAAATAAAAGGCAACGGCATATTTGGAAGTAATAAATAGATAATTAAAAATGGAGGGAAAAAAAAAAGGAAAAATTTGTATAATCTGAAAGAAATTTTTAGGCCCCAGTTTATTAAACAAATTCATGTACAAAAATTCAAAGCCAACAATTGACCAGTTGGCCCCATTATCACTTTTCCAAGAGAATCAAAATATGCCAGTTACACACAAAATTGGTGAACACATTTGACATTTTCAATTTAACATGTAGCACTCTGCATCATTTATAAATATTACTTCCTCTTTTACTCTATATGCAATCCCTCCAAAATAGTGTTTTATAATATATATATATATATATACACACACACACTGAAATTGCAGTATTCTGGCTCTCAATTTCAGTCAAGATTGTTTTAGGTGTTGTCATTGAAGGATATGGCTACACAACAAAGAAATTCAAAAATGCATTGGAAGAACTAACATTTTGCTTGGCAAAAATAATTCACCTACAGAATGCTAAAGTGGAGGGGGTGGGGGGCAGAGAGTAAAACTATCAAACTGAGCAAGAAAACTGGAATTAACATCCATGTTCAATCCTTGAGTGAAAAATTAGAAATAAAATCAAAGCTAAATGTAATAACCTTGGATAAATCTTAAGATTTAGAATCTCAAATCAAATTTGTTTGGGTCATCAGCATTGAAAGAGTCACAACTTTCACGAGAGTTTTGGGGGTTATCTCCCAGCCCACCAGTCATTATTTTCTGCCATAATCTCTGGCATGATTGTCCAGGTAGTATGTGGAGAGAAGATATAGAGTTCAAGATAACAGACATCAAATACTGATTAGTTCCTTTTTGTGTGGGGAATTTCAGTAACCAACAAAAATTTAAATGGGTATTTAGAGCAAGCCAGAAGACAATGTTTTATCATAAGCCATGGTACTGTGTCAAAGATCTGAAATGATGTCAACACTAACATTTCTGGGCAATATATTAGGGGTTGTGATTTTTAATAATTATTAATCACAACAACATTTAATTTTTGATTCACTAGTTGGACATGAATCATTTAATATGTTGAATACAAAACATACATTGATTACATCTGTTGTGTGTGCATATATAGATGCAGACACATTCATAGAGGGGGGTGTAAATTAACTAAAAATAGAAGAAAAGCAATTAAAAATAAGATTTTTATTATTAACAAATCAAACAATAAAGAAAGTTTTCTAGGGGCAGTGAACCACCTACAGAAACTAAACAGGAAAATGTCACTCAATTGGTCAATGGTTCAGTGGGGTTGTCATCAGCAAGAGTATATGGAGCTTTATTAATGTTGTATCATTGCTGTTCCCACAACTCTAGAAGAGCTTTGCAAATAGTGTATCATCTATCAAAAGGATGGTGCATCTCAACATTACTCATGTCAGAGTTTTTCAATGGCTTGAGAATGACGCACTGGTTTCCTGATATACCTCTATTTTTTTTTTTTGGCTTGGAGCTATATTAATTCAGTTTATGACAGAAAACCAGAAACACTTCATGATTTAAAGAATAAGATTGAAGAGGCTGATTGAATAACACCTGAAATATCAAAATTTTATGATGGATTGTAAATATGCATTGACAATGGTGGTTCATCTGTTGTGAAATATTAATTTTATTTATTGCTTGATTTGTTAAAAGTATTTTTCCTTTTCAAATGTGGTAGTTATACCAAACACACACAGCAACAACAGTGTGGCATGTGAGGATGATTCTGAAGAGAAAAAAAAGTTGGTTTATTTTTAATTCCACTTTGGAGAGTAAAATTTCAAGAAAATAGGAAAAATTCTGAATATTTCTAACAAATTTTTTCTGCCTTCAGTAGAACTTAATATAATCAAAACACCTGAGACAGACACACAAAAAAAAAAATCCTGGATATTTTGGAGGATTTGTTTAAGTCGCATGAAAAAAAAAAAAAAAACAACCTAAAGACAAAAAACTCTCAAACTCAATCAGTTGCTTTTCAGGCAATGTTTTGAGATTTTAAATTGATTTGCTCCAACGAATGAATAATAATGATTATGAATGAAGATAAAAAAAACTCCACAAATGAATTTCGTGGAATGGCAAAAAAATTATTTAAAGTATTGCACTTCAATAAAATGCAGTGCACTTAAAAAGAAAACAAAGAATGTTTGTTTTTTTTTTTATGGTCAATGTATTGATTATGCCACAAGACGAAAGAATTGCGTATTGAATTAAGTCTTTATGAGATCAGAGAAAACTAACAGGAAAGTAACAGTAAAGACCCTTTCAAATTCTCTCAAATTGAGCATGTGAGATTAAGCAAAACTCACAAACTGATTTTGCATATGCAATTTTCATCTCTTAATTATTTTACTTTTGTATGTTTTCTATAATCTCCAAAAGACTAATGCAGCCAAAATAAAAAAGATTTCAGCAAATATGACACAATCATTGTAATGACCCACTTCCCTTTCCAATTTCCCTACCCCAACCAATTATGTTGTATGTGAATCCCCACTAAGTTGAAGGTTTTCAAAATGAAGAGACAAGTCCTGTTCAGAGGAGAATGTTGAGTGTAAAGGGCTATTGGCTGGACTTTGGGGAGTGTTATTTGGAGCAGGAGGGGACATAACAGTGTCATCACAGATAGCAGAATCAAGTTGTCGAGCCAGTGGTGGGGTTGAGATTTCACCACCTAAGGGACCAGGCCGCCCAAATGATAATTGGTTAAACTTAATCCCAGCAATACCTTTCTTTTCTGGAATATTAACAAAATCTCTCTTAATTTGGCGTCTCTTCATAGGGTTATCTTGTCGGTACTGAATTTTCTTCTCAAAATCTATTGTGTAGAGGTAGCCAGCAATGAGCAAATCAAAGCTTGTTTCGTTGTTCTTGTATCTCTGCTCCATTTCTTGACTGGTTCTGTCATCATACTGCCACCAACCATTTCGGCCTTCATAGAACCACTGGTAGTTTTTGTCAAATGTTACCGTTTTCTCAAGGTCTTCTTCATTCAACAATGGTGGATTGAAGAAGCAGCTGTCTGGGATTTCCTTTCGGCAGAGGGCGCATCGTTGGTTCTGCTTGGCAGAGCCTTTCATGCACAGGAAACAAAAAATATGTTTGCAAGGGAGCTGAACAGGATATTCACAAGGATGCAGGCAAATGGCACATTCAAATTTCTCCGTAGATTCAACAGGAAAACCATCTACAAAAAGAATTTAAAATGATAACTGCTAGTCACATATAAAATAGTTGTTAATCTACACACTGACAAAGCATTTGAAAACCAATATTTTTGACACATCAACAAAACTGACAATATATATATATATATATATAGATATGTGTGTGTACACACATACATACACAAACAAGTTACAAAAACTTCCAAAATTAAATTTTTGGTATAGCACTAAAACTCATATCTAATATCCAGACAACCGAATTATTTTAAATGTACAAAATATGGAAATAGAGAAGAATAAAGAGAAATTTCAAATGCAAATATTTTGTATATGAATTTAGTTGGCAAATAAAAACATTTTGATTTGCATTTTCTGTAACAATTTTTTTTTATTTTTTATTTACACATCCAAAGATTAACTGCCATTTTGGAAACCAATTTTCTTCTGAAATTTAATTTTGATAAGAAGCAATAGACATGCTGAGAAAATGTCATAACTTTAAAAAAAAATTTTATTTCTAAACTCAAAATACAAATCAAATCATGGCAGCAACAACTGCATTTCTGACATGGAATGAAAACCTATTTGTATTTGATTGTCTTATAAGTCTGTATCTGACAGTTTTGAATCAGAAGCAAAAAAAGAAAGAGAGAGAAGTGTCAGAATTATATTACTGATTAATCTGCTTAACAATAAGTAATATATTTCTACAAATTTATTAGTAAGACTATAGGAACATTGAAAAGCCATAATTAGGAGCAAGACAATGAGGTCAAGCATGGCTGATCATGTATGGAGGAAAAAAGGTAGTCATTGGCCTCCGCAAAATAAAGTAAAGATAGAAAATACTAAAGAATCAGTAGGGCTAGCATAAAAATAAATACAATACAGGAAGCATTAAGAAAGAAAAAAAAAAGCAGCAACAAGGACATAGCTAAATGCACAGTCAAGTTGAACAATCAGCATCTGTTAAAGCAGATTAGGTTTAAAGTTCAAAGTTCTAGAATCAGGATTGTCCCATAGGATAATAACCTAGTGGATTAAAGCACTGGTTTGTGAATTTAGTGATATATGTTCAATCCTGTACAGATAGAAACAATGCAAGTAAAGAACAAGATGATATCCCCAACACTAGACCATAGGACAATATCTACTTTTACAGATTGATTAAAAGATTCAGATCAAAGTTTCTTGAAGGTTATCCAAATCAATAAACACCTGAAGAAGGCTAGAGAGCACAGTAACTGAAATGTTGTAGTAACAAAGATGAGAACAACAGTCTGGGTGTAAATAATGATTCAGACAGAAATTGATCATTAATACTATTTGCAATTCAATACACACTGATCTCACCATTATTTTTTTTTTAATGGACATTTTAAACACAAAAAATGAATACTTTTCAGCAATAATATCAAGAGACATTATCTGAAAGTAAAAGCTAATGCATTTCAGGAGTAACATGCTTAGGCAATTTTGAAAGGGCACAGCCAAATTAATCATTAAAAAGATATCCTAATGATTATGTTGCAGAATGTAACAAAAGTTTGAGTGAAAAATTAAATTTAAGGATTGCATTAAGTATTTTCTGTATTTTTAATTATACAAATTAGTGAAATTAGGTTAATTACATTTTCCTATAAATCTCAATTTTTTGTAAATTAAGTTTTTTTTTTTTAATATTACTACAGAAATTAATGTTTCAATAACCAATAAAGAAATTTTGTAAGATGATTGAATCTAAATGGATATTTTTTTTTAATTGCTGCAATCAGGTCAGTGATAATTTATGACTACGTAACAAAAATGAAGTTGATCCCTTAAAAAAGGGTCAGTAATTACCATGCAAAATCATGTCAACTTATACTGAGTCATAGACTGCCATTTTTGTAACCCAGACAAAATGAAGTGAAAAATTCACTTTTGAAATGATATCAGAACAATCAAGCAATGCAACCTGAAAAACATTTCGAACTTATTTCAACTGGTAGTTTGTTTTTTTTGTACACATCAGTCATGGGTAGCATCAGGTTGACAAAACTTTAACAGAAAAAGATAAATAAGCCTTCAGTTTATAATATAACTAAAAGGACAGGCTAGTTTCCTTTGGATACCAACTGGCTTTCCCCACCCCCTTTTGGTAGAGAAAGCATTTTCAATCATTCAAATTTTTGCCCATAATGCAGACACACACACTTTATCAGATTTTATTCATTTTGTTCTAAAATGAGATAAAGATAAAAAACAGGCAACCAAAACATACACACACTATATATATAAAATATAATATTTATTATATTAAGCACTGTTCATAATAAAATAAATGGCGGGGCACCCAAAATAGTAAAACCTCAAGTCCTCTTCACCTGGAATTATATATATATATGTATATTTTTTTTTCTAAATAAAATTACTTAATCTCTTTAAGGAGATGAATGAAACTGAATAAACAATAGAAATATCATATTCTTTTCTCTAAAAGTGCATATGTATACAGACACACATTTCTTATTACTGTCAACATTATTTGTAATGAGTACACATGACTATCTGGTATTTTAAACAGTGAAATTAAGATCAGCCAACCTAGAAATCCAGAAGCACTAACAAAATTGTTTCCTAACAGAAATTGAACCCTCATTTTTTTTTCCATCAAGGTAAACACTTTTAGCTAAAGTAGGGCACACATAAGCTAGAAAAGAGTGTTTCCTTGATGGAAAAAATTTAGGTTTGATTCTTATCACAAGGCAATTTGTTTTTGTTTTGTTAGTAGAAACTTCAACTTTGTTCGTTAACATTAATTTCACTGTTTAAAATAGATAGCAACTAACACATGCATCCAGTAAAAATAACAATGTAAGACTATTGGATTAAAAAAAAAAAAAAATTCGAGTGTGTATCCATGAATGATATTTTTGAACATAGAGATTTTTTTTTAATCTAAATCTTCATATTTGGTTCAGTTGGTTCTTTAAAGTTCATTTTGCTTTAAAGAACTGATTTAAATACTCTTTTCAGTTGTAAACTTAAATGTCAGATTGATAGCCAAGATAACTGAATATTTCCCATTGATATCAGTGGTCAGTTTTCAAGCCCAGGCAAAAGCCAGTGCTTCAGATATTGATTTACAAGATGTACAAACAATACACTTCCACATTTGACTGTGCCAAACAAAATTAATTTTTTTTTTATTTTATTAAAAAGATTTGCTGTAACTATTTTTAAAACAAATATGAAGATAATGAATAATTTTTGTTTTAGACTAGTGTAATTATGCGTCATCTTGGATCATTCTAAACTCCAATTTCCCACCAGACTCAAGGAAGCCAAGTGTAGGGTTCACCAATTAACCCTAAACCAGAGATGTGTGTATGGAGGGAATCAGAGATTAATCAGATGTCATTGGTGATCCAGAGAGGTGAACACCCATGTGTCTAGCTGCACCTGATATTTGCATGTAAGAAAAACCATTGGACAGATAGATAAATAACTACTCTAGATAGAATTTGAAGAGTCTCTTTCTCTCATAACACATTTGAAACCAGAGCAATGCGGGGGGGGGGGAGACAAACACCCACCCATTCACACACACAGGCCAAGAGAAATTGAATTCATGAGTTGAATAATGTAACATTAAATATGAAGATTCAAGTCTTGTTTTGTTCATTAGTTCACATGTGATATCATTTAACTGGCACACCCATTTCATTACACACGTTGAAGTTAGATAATAATGGAGCCAAAGTTGCAAGATACAAATTCCACATTTGGAAACAATAATGCTCGTGCAAATTCAGAGCTTAAAATTCAAAAACTTTTCAAGTAGAAATTGATTAAAAATAAAATTAACATGAGTAGTTGATTCTGGTCAAAATTAAGTGCAGACAATTGGAACCATTTTGAATCATTAAAAAGGGTTATTGGCAAGAAAATTATCAATAATTTAGTTTGTTTGAACAAGGAAAATGTTGTAAGCCTGTATTAATTATTAAGTTTATCAGGATTTGCATTATATTGGTTGACTATCATAAGAAAAAAAATTTTGTATAAATAACTGAAGAAATTTTACACATGACAAGATAAGGTTACAGTAAGTATTTCTGTTCTTTAAAAAAACTAAATCAAGTAATCAATGCAGAGAGATTTAGACAAGCAAGATCAGTTTAGTCAAACTGACAAATAGTATGTCATATCACGTTACAAGAATGATGTTACTAAAATTAAATCATTTGAAACTATTATATGCTGTTGTTGGGAGTATCATTTTTTTTTTCTTTTTCAAACTTTCAGGCTGTTGCTATATTATAGACAAGAACATTTTTTCAGGATCAAATTGAAAGAATTTTTAATGAATTTATTATTTATTGCTGTCAAAAATATAGTGGAGATATTTTCATTAAAATAAAATTTCATTTTTAAACTTGCTTAAATAAATCAACAGGTTCTTATCTATATCTTGGTGCTTATTACAAGGAATTAATGAATTAAAACAGTATTTTTAGGAGTCAATTTATATAGTCCAATCAATTTTATCATGAATTTCCTAAGATAAATCAGAAAAAATGTTTTAATAAAAACTAACAAATGCAACTTGCTCTACAACCAGTCTTCATATGGTATCTGGAGGAAATATTAAAGTTAGGTGTAAGAGTTTTGTAAATGCAAAACATTTTGCTGTAGTTTAACAATACAAGAAAACCAGAAACATGTTAAACAACCACATATATGTTTTCAATGAAAACAGCAAGTTGGAAAGTTTATATAAAAACTAAAACTCATTCTTAGTGATGAAGTCATAAAAAAAAAAAGTTAACACATCTTTAAGTCTCCTCCTTTTGTTCTTTATTTTAAATGAAGTCCATTTTGAAGACGAAGAAAGTTAAGCACTTAGAACAAATGGAAAATATTTTCTTTTCCTAAAAAAAAGTATAACAGTAAAGAAAAAAAAAAAAAAAAAAAAAAAAAGGGAATTAACCAGCTCCCTTAGTTTTTTTTTTTTAATCTAGCCTATTCTGATCATACAAAAGAGCTGGGAATGATGAGAGCTTGTCCCCATTGCCTATAAAATGCTTCTGTGGCATAGATCTCAAATAGCCGCCACAACAACCAAATCCAGCTCCAAATCGCAAAATGAGCAAACGCAGAAAGTTGGCGCCTCATAACCATCTTCAGGTAGATGATGCTCGATATCTCACAAAGGCAGTGTATTTAACCAAAGCAAAACCCTGATTTTAAATCTCTGTTGCTTTGAAGTCATATCCAAACATGGAAAATTCTATAACTATAAAGGCGGTTGGCTGCCAACACCGACAACTTTTTGCACAACTCCTCTAGCTAAGCCGTCCCTCGAATGGCTGGTATTGCTTTCGATCTTGTTGGTACGGTCAAGAGGATGGCCATGTAATCTGAGCAGCACCTGACCCCCATATTCCATTGCTCAGACCTGCGCCCTGGAGAGGTCACTAGTTTCACTACTAAAGGACTGGATTTTTGACCAAACACTTTGCTACCTTTAATCTCACAAGATAAAGTAATACCTATTATTATTTAAGTAAAACAAACTTTACTTTCACAAAATCCAATTAATTCGCAAGTTCACTAATTTACAAATATTTAAATTTTAACCGATTTTACATTTGTTTAGATTTTGATTTTTATGGAGGTTGTATGTATGTTGACGAGTAAACGTGGCATGTTTTAAAAATGTCTACAATACATTGTCTACAAACTTTACTTTAGATATGGAAATAAATTTTTCATTTCATGCAGATTCTTCTTCTATGTGCCCCGTCCTTTCAGGACGTAGGCGATCATGGTTTTCCATGCTTCCCTATCTCTGGTGGCTCTTAGTATGTTTTCTCCTGTTACACCTCACAACCCTCATTCTGTCATCCACCTGATCAGGCCTCTCAAATATGTTATCCGCTGCCTTCCTCTGTCTCTTTTTCCTTCTATCTGGGCCTGTCAGTATCAAGTTCTCCAAGCCTTCCTTCCTCATTGCATGTCCCAGGAACTTCAGTTGTCTCTTCCTAATGCTCAGTATTAATTTCCTTTTTGTTGCCATTCTTTCCAAAACCTCATTGTTGCTTGTATGCTTGGTCCATGATATCCACAGCATCCTTCTGTAAAACCACATTTCAGCTGCTTCAAGTTTTTCCTTCATCTTCAATGATATATCCAGCATTCACTACCATATTGAAGAACTGACATCACATAGCAATCCAGTACTCTTAGTTTCTAGTGAAATTTTCCTGTGTTTTAGTACTTTACTCAGATTCTGGAATGCGTCTTTCACCATGTCAATTCGCCTTCAGATCTCGTGTTAGAACACTTCCTAGGTATTTAAATTTTTGTACTTGCTTGATTCTATCTAGTACCCCCCACCTGAATTTGACATTCTTTAAATAAAACTAGTAAAAAAAAAAAAAAAAAAAAAAAAAAGACATTTAAAATTAGTTTTTTTTTGTGGAGTTATTTTTTTCAATTTCGTGGCAGTATCATACGTTGACTTTAACCGTTCATTATTTTATTTTTATTAACTTGTCAGAATTAGGAGCAATAATTTTTTTTTCATTGGTTAAGAAAAGTGAAAATTAGAGAAACTTTTTAAAAGTAAGCTTAAGTGAATTAAAAAAAAAAATCAAGTCAAACGGCACCTTTTTTTTTTTTTTTTAAGTTAAATTAACACCTCAAATGAAAAAAAAGACAGCAGGTCCAGAATTTTTTAGTTTTTTTTTTTTTTTCAATTCTAATTATGGTAAACAAAAAAGTTCTTGAAACTTGTGTAAGTAAATTTCAGTTTGAACATCTGAGAGGAATTTTTGTTTTTCATGTCAGGAGTTAACAAGTAACATAAAAAAGTCAAAAGTGCAAATGAATTTTTTAATTGAGAAAAAAAAAATATTCTAAAGAATAAAAATGAGCTAAGTTTCAAGTTTATACATTTTTATTTAGTTTATTTTTAGCAATTTTGTCCTCTTCACCACTGACGAGAAAATATTACGTTGTATTTCTTAGTTTTACTTTTAGACTGACTAGGTTAAAAAAATGCAAATGCGAGCCAATCTGTGTCGAACAAGATATAGATACGATGATAAAAAAAAAATCGTAATTACAATATAGGACAGGATCTGTGTTTCTAAAGTAGGGTGTGAGAAGTTTGTTCATTTTTTGGTTGAGGCAGTTTGGTTAAGGAAGAAAAATTATAGAGGAAAAACAAGGACATTTTTGCAGGCAAACAGGACATACAAGTTTTTTTTTCTAAAACAAAAATATAGACAATTACGAAACGGATGTGTTCATCCTTTTAATTCGATGCTTGAGAAAAATGTTAAATCAAACCCAACTTTAAAAAAAAATTACCAACTACTATTTTTAGTTTTTAATTATTCATCATTTAATCAAATTATTTTGATTGCATAAAAAATTATCTTTAAAAAAAAATTCGAAATCGTTTATGACTTTAAAATAAAAAATGATTTTTCTTATAAAGTCGTAGAAGTAAACAAATATTTCGCGGGGGTGGAAGAAATTAGTTTAACAAGTTAGGTCTGACGACATCACACATGCATCTACAATGCTGTCGCATTTTAAAAGTGAAACCTTTATCTAGTTTTTGACATTACCTTTTTAGGACTTTTTTTTAGCCCAACACCTTGCACTTAATGTAAAAAGTTGGTCTAAATGCTTTTTTTTTTTTTTTTTTACGTATCAATTTTCTTAAAATTTGCATTCAGCATATTCAAAATCAAAAGGCAATCGATCTCGCAAAAATAAACTTTTTAATATTTACAATACATACAATTTCAAATAAATGTCATTTTTACAAAACTCAGTTTTAATGTTTTGTAGGTATTTTTATGGCACGTGTTGTAGTATCAAAGCTTCTCAATAGTCACATTTGAAAGCACATGGTAAAAAAAAAAGTAATGAGAAATGTGTAGATAAGAAAATGATATGAACTTAAAACGTTGGCCATAGTTGTACTTGTACTTAGTAAGTGGATACGAGATAGAGTAAAATAAAAAAAAAATAGAAAATACGATGGCGTAGAAGAAAAATAAACAAAAACACTCATTGATTTATTGCAATAAAAAAAATGCTATAAATATTTTTACTAAGGCCCCCCCCCACCAAGCTGTCATAAAATAAAAATTGCTAAAAAAAAAAAAAAAAATGAAATAAAGAACAAACTCGTCAAATCTTTCAGATCATAAAACCTGATACTCCCAAAATTTTGCTGAGTATCGTAAGAAAATATAAAAATCTAATATTTCTTTGTCACATTTTCCTGTTAAATCGACTATAAACACTAAAACACTTAAAAAAAAGAAGATATTTTAACTATTTTAATGCCTTTAGGTACCATAACAAAACTTAAGGTTAATACTAATAGTTTTTCGTTTTTATTTTTCGTTTCTGAAAGTAAATGAGCTGACAATTATATTTTTAAAAATAGCCCAGAAATAATTGACTCCTTCTTAGGGTGTTGAATTGTTATGTTACTGAACTTCGGTTTATTTTCTCTAATAATTTATTTTATATAAACAAAATTCGATTAGATTTTTTTTAAAGACAAAACTTAATTTTATTTTAACTTCTGAAACTGTCTTATGTCATATTTATTTAAATTAGAAATTTAAGAGAAAAAAATGGGGGAATATTTTAAAAAGAAAAAAATCGTTTCTCTTGACTCTCAAATAAAATTGCTAGTGTCTGTGCGAGAGAAAAAGTTTTTTTTATTATTATTTCTTTGAAATGAATACCTGGTTTTTATTTGTTTATATCTTTCAGGTGAGTTGGTGTTACAGAATTGTTTTGATTTATTTACCTTTATCCGTCGATCGATCTCCTCCTTGGTGTTGTTGCTCACTTGCCGGACGACAAAGCCCAGTCCGTTTGACTTCCATCGTTTCTGATTTTTCTCCTCAATTTCAAAATAAAATAGATTTTCTGAAAAATGAAGGTTCTAAAAGGCCCTTCGTCTTGCTTCCTATCAAAATCTTACAGATATTCCGACATGATTTTTAAAAAAAAAAGAGAAGAAACAAACCGTTCCTCCTTTTTGGCCGCTGTTGATTTTATGTCAACTGAAGCGATGACGTAAGCGGAAATGACGTTTTCAATAGCAAAAAATAAATAAATAAACATGAATGGGGAAAAGACCAACTGCCCGGTCGGTGAGGCTCCTTAACTGCTTTCAAGCCATACAAGAAAAAACAAAAAAAACTTGATTTTTATAACAAGATAACATCATTATTCTTCAATAGTCTGTGTGTGAAAACGGACAGAAACCGATATAGCAACAATTAATTTTTGGGTAAAAAAAAGTAAACAACTTGGTGAGGTTCGTTAACAACAAAAAACAAGAATAATAAACCTGGCAATATGAGCAATCTTATCGATTACATCTTTCTAAAATTCAGAATACCCAAGAAACAGAAGCATTGGGAAAACTAAGCAGTTTTTTGTTGGATTTTCATTTTTGTTGTTGCTAAGGAAGTTGTTAATAATGGCTCTTCTTCTTCAATCAATTCAAGTCTGTTTAGTGTTTATAGGCAGTTTTTTTTTGTTTTTTTTTTTATGCACTTCATTATGAATTTCAAATCAAAACTTATTCGGCAAATATTTGCAAGAGTAATTATAAAAATAAAAAAAATTACTTTTACTTTACTCACAACTTCGTTAGTAAACAGAACCAATATTCCAAACTAAGTTATTCATTTATTACCATTTTTTTTTAAGTTCGGTAATGTTTCGACCGGTATTTTTTCCGACCTTACCGTCAAGCGCCTGTTTTGATGCGAAGAATTTGCCATTTTTGGCCTTGAAAAATTAACACCCTGACTCCCTCAAAAAAGAAAAAAAAATTGTAAAAAGTTTTGTCGATTTAAGTTACCTGAACAATGCTATAATAATTTTTTAAAATTTTTTACACTAGTTAGGCCTCACCTCATTTTAAGAAAAATGACTGCTCCAAAACATTCTTATGAAAATTAATTTAAAAATAATAAATATCAGCAGAATGATGTTTCGCATTATTTATGAGTATGACGATTTCAATCATTTCTAAATAAATTGTTAAACTTATTCACTTTAATCCATAAAGTACCACATGTTCAGTGGTGTTGCCAGATTTATTTTAAAAGCCAATTACAATATATAAAAAATCAGACAGAAGCCATTTATTTAAAAAAAGAAATAAAAAGTTAGATTTTATTGGGATTTTAGGTGTTAAAAGTAGTAAAGTGGTTTCATTATTAAACCATTTTATTATTTCTTTCACTCTAAAACATATTGTTTTTTCATTTAAAAAACTTATGAAAGAAACATCAGAGAAGAGGGCTGAGCATACAAAAGTTAAAGTTGATTTATTGTATAAAATACAATTTTTTAGCACACGGCTGCAGGTGGGTATGTGGAGTAGGGCTGGTGAACACTTTCTGTCCTAGACCTAGCTAACCAGAATCACGATTTTGTTCATTCCCTAAAAGAACTCATCCGTCACTATTTAATCCTAAAAATACCATAATACTACATTTGAAGAAACCTAAAAAAAAACAAAAAAAAACATAAAAATTTCCTTTATATGCAAATATCTATACAAAAATATATTAAAATATGAAAATGAAGAGGGAGGGGATACATCCCAAAACAAACTAAAATATAACAAAAACATTCAAATTAAAATTAACAAATGTTAGTAAGACCCCCCCCACACACATACACATACACACAGAAAACTACGAATGGCCGCTGCTGATAGGCAGAATCAAGAAACGCACTCACGAACAGTGGGGGGGGGGATAAAATAAATAACAGAATGGAAAAATTGAAGACTGGCCCAGTCGAGGTAAAATGTGAGCCAAAAACAAACTGGAGAGGTTGGGAATCTCGACGTGGATCATAACAAAAGAGAATGTTAGGAACAACACTTACATTAACTAGATAAATAAAGTGTGGTGATACCGAGCAAAGCGAGGGACCGGATGTTTGCACTCTCACGACCAGAAAGCAAATAACCAAAACTCGTCGGTGCGCACCCCAGCTCCACGCAGATGTTCCGGCAGAAAACTAAAAATTAATTAAATATCAAATTCCAGTTCGCGAGCCGACGCGAATTTTATTTATCGGCCAATGGGAAGCCCAGAAATACGGGTGTGAATTCCCAAATGATCTGCTGCGATTCAAAAAGACGAAATAAAAAGCCGATACAGAAAGTATCGCCAGACAGACACACAGACATACTCGAGAGAGACAAGTGTAATTAGTATCTCCCTTCATCGACGTCAAGCGAATTACTATACTCGCCTCCCTTCCTTATCATCTTATCCTTCGCTGTCTCTAAACTACTTACCGACCAAAGAAGCGGATACATCAAACTCTCTTTTCAGCATTTTATGGTCATGAACATTTTAACGTCCGTTGAACCCATACTTAAAGAATTACTTTAATTGTAAAACCTTAATTGATATGTGTATATATAAAATGTTGTTTCTAAACTCAATTTGCTTTTCTTGGTTTATAACTTTTCTTTATGACTTATACTACAACGAGGCCAAATTCCGTTAATCTGCAACAACATACAACTACTCTCCACTAGAACGGATAATCCACTATAAAAGAGAGTATCTTAGGAGGGTCCACACTCACAGGAAATCACTCCGTTGTGACAAAGGGAATTTAAAAAAGAAAATCAAGGCTGGGCCCCATTTCCGCAAACAAAGCTCACTACATTTACCCAACTTTGGCTGAATTCTGTCGATAATAAACGCGTTCCATCAGATCTGATGCCTCAAAAATCCAAGCAGATTCTGATAATAATAGCGTTCATACTGCAAGATCCTCTCCATTCGCGACGTCCAAATCACCATTCTTGCTACAGTTAGTAACGTGAGAAACACCATCCGTTTCACCCCAGAATATGAGTGACAAGTATGTGAGATCGATGGGTACGAGAAGTTCAAGGGCGATATGAGCCATCAACTCGCCGACATAGTCTCAGAAAGAGCGCATTTGAGAACAATGGTAAAAGGCCAACGAAGTAGTTTCTTTCAAACCAAGATCGCATCGTATACAGTCGGGCAAATCCTCCCAGCCCTCATTGAAGGCAACGGTATTGAGAAATAGCACGTTCCGAATCGATCGCCAGGTAAGCGAAAACTCAAGGTTGCTAAGGTATATCACCGTTGACGCTCAAAACCAGAAAGAGCGCGACTCGATCGCCGACAAGCCGGTCCGCTCATAGAGATTATTGTCGGCGACCCCTTCACTAATTCACAATACAATAGTCTTCGAGGTTGAGAAAGGTCAATTGACCGAAGAATAACCCGCAAGGCCGCTTGATACTATCGGATGAAACCCGATTGATTCTGGGTTCTACGTCGTCGCTCCCGCTCCGGCTTTTGCCTGTACCTCAGGCCAATTCTTCTTCAGCTGGGCTCGGACCCGGACCACACTCCAAGAATGCAGATAGGCCTGTCAGTCCAACCAAAGAGCTCCGGAAAAGCGACCCTCTTCCAAGCATCTAACCGGAAGCAGGAAGAGTTGTTGCGAGTAATCATGGTTCCTGTAACCTTTTCGTATCATTCAAGCACCTTCTGTACTATTATAACACGACCCCTGGCCGTGTCCAGTCAACCTCCATGACCTTTGGCAGATTCCGCCCACGTTGTGTTGTTGATCTTGGATTAACCAAAGCAGAACCGTTTATTACCACTTGATGGTTCAGACTTGCGAGGGAGTGGTATATGATAAAAACAGATTTAAGACCGCAACGACACGGTGTAGATTTATATATATATATATATATATATATATATATATATATATATATATCGAATAATTACAATATTACAAGTAAGGTAAAATAAGTGACGGAAAAGAAATATCAGTTGGCTGCTATTTCAGTATAATAATATATTATATTATTTCTACGGGACGATCAGTTGGTTGAATTTGCAATATCTCTCTCCAATCGTCCTCTTTTTATTTGTAGCAGCATACGAGTTTTCAGGCCGACTGTATTTCAAATCTCTTCTTCCACGATTCGGGAGCCGACTCACTAAATTCGTCTTTGTATTCTGATTTTGTTAAACAGCACCTCAACCGGTGTGGAAAAGAGGGGTGTAAGGTTTTCATTTCCCACCCTGTGGTTTTACCAGCTCGAAATGAAAACAATTACATTTAACCATTTCTCTTCCAATAATAAACGCACTCCCTCTATTTGTCTTCTTGCGCTTATCAACTGTCCTGGTAACCCAGTACACAAGAAATTGTCAAGGCCTCATTTTGACTTAGGGTCACTTATCGTCAACACCCATTAACAGATATTTTGTCTTGAATCACTTTGATGAATTCGCTTAAAAATAATTTCGTAATCAGTAAACTTCGTACCTGATTTTTTCACTTGTTAACACTTCGGCTACTTTTCCCGACAAAAATAATTGTATTCTCCAATTTTAGAGGAATCGTTTCTCATCTTGAAAATCACTTAAAATTAATACCAGCCATCTGAAAATAGGGTTACACGACCTCAATGTCATTGCGGCACGACACGAAAATGGATACGCTATCGGCATACGCAAAAACCATGGCTTAAGCACCACCACTGAGACTAGTTTCTACGTAGGACTAGAATGCATGCCCTGTTCCTTAGCAGGCAAAGAAGGGGCTCCAACGCCAAAGAGTAAAGTAGAGGCGACAGTGGGCAACCCTGACGAACCGATCGAGACAGCGCAAAAGCTTTCCGTTCACCTGTACCACAGCCCTGGGGGAGCGATACAGGATACTGATCCACCTGCAATAGTCGGGTATGAATCCGGTAGCCTGCAAGACAGCAGCCAGGCTCTATGAAATGTGATGAACTGACCTAAATTGATCAGCGCGGCTTGCTCGTCGTCTTTTAGACCTTATAGGCTCGTGGAGATCGGATGCAGGTTACTCTGATTTGTTTGGCCCTTCACTGCACATATCTGCTCGGCCCCCAATAGAATCTGGGCAACTGATTGCAAACGCTCTCACAGGATATTGGCCAAAATCTTTAACTTTGTTTAGCAGAGTTATGGGCCTGTAATCTAAATTCCGCCCAACACACTTGCCCTTTTTCAACGGGGATGGACCTCTATCGAAACCAGTTGCTGAACACTGAACACGACAGTCAAAATCGGTACAAAGATATGCGACAACCTGAAGTACAAGTCATAGGATAAACCATCAAATCCCGGAAACTTGCCACTGCCGACTCTCTTCAATGCCAAGTAGACCTCGCCCTTCGCATTCAAACTGGTTAGCTTGATAGACATTTTTTAAGCGTTGTCCCTTATTCACATACTGGGCTGAAATCAGAACCCCGACAAATTGTCCCAGGCTACCAATCTCGGACGTAATTCGTCCGTCTGAAACAATAACGCCGACGTCCGTCGGGTAAATAAGTTTAAGAGTCCTATATAAGAAGGGATGGAGCATAACCCAGGACCCTCCCTGCGCACATTTGAGCCATTTTTTTTTTTTTTCAGTTTTGGAGAACGTATTGGGGTCATCTTAACGTCCGGGAAATCATCTTTGGCTTCTGCCAAGTGGTCCTAAACTTTTAGGTTTACACCCCCCCCCCCCAATTCTTATCAAGGTAATTACTCCGGGGGACGTGGGAAATTCCTAGGGTCAACGGAGAACTCTAGGAAGTATATTTAAACAAGAGTCTCAAGAGGAAAAGTCCCTCTCAAGTACCTTTCTGTCGATTTGACAGACAGCTTCGCCTTTGTAGAGGGATTTCTTTTCGTAAGAGAAGTGGGATTGGAGATTGATATTGGGCAGGGAGATAGCGAATCTCTAGTGGGGATAGTGTAGAGGCTCTTAGCTTTATTGGCATAACATTCCTTTTTCTTACTTGGCAAAGCAGGGATGGATTGGGACATGGCCCTCTCCTTCCTGCATCAGTCGAACCTTTTTCTTTTTTTTCATTTTTTTCTCTTCTTCTCCCCCCCTTTTCCAAAACGAAGATCGAGGTGGAAGCATATACACCCCTGCATACCTTGAACCTGTGGCTGCTACCGCTGTTCTTGTTGCAGAGGTTGATCAGAATATTTCGACCATGGGGATATCATTAAAGCATTTACGAGACAAATTTGCCTGCAAGAAGACAGTCCTGGTGACAATCCCCGCTTTACTATTGGATGTTGTTACTTGTCCGTAGTGTGCAAAAAGGGCCTCCAAATAGTCCTCGGATATGTACAAGGGCACCCCGTGCAGCGTAATTTTCGTTTTCCAAGTGCCAAGATATTCTATTTGCATCCTCACCGATTTCGTGGCGAGGACAATACCGGCAAGAGTTTTGGCCATTGTTGTTGCCAGCAGGATGTCCAGGGTAGCGCTTGACCTGGCCAGTAGGTGAAACGTTGAGACTTTTAAGAGTCTTCTCTATTATCTCCCTGTTGACTCTAAATACTTTTCTTGTTTTAAAATTCGAGGTAAACTGGTCGGTACTGTCTCCAAAACAGAAGGAATTGTCAGCAGCTCATTTCCCACTATGAAATCCAAGAATCTTTCTTTTTGGAGTGAAGGAAGGTGACGTAAGGTATAATAGCGAGAAAACGCACGCGTATATATTTTAATGTCACATGATAAGGACTTTATTTACAAATTTACACATTTTTAATTGTCAGTTACTTGTTTCAGACAAGTAATCACACATTAAAAGTTCGTAGATTCGATGAATAATCAAGAAGAGAAAATGTTCATATTAAATCATCAGACACGAAGAAAATTATCAAAATGCTTAAAACAAATTGAGAGAGTTTGTTTTTAGCACAAAAGTTATACGGTTGAATTCAATATAAAAATATATTTTAAGGAACTTAGCTTAACCGTTAAGCAGAGCCCTTGAAATTCCTAGTTGTCATTAGAAGCTGATAATGTACATGATAATCAATGTATCAGCGTGTAATTTGACATCGGCGTTATTCAAATGCGTGGTCTCTGCTTTTCTCCATCTCCCGTTTTTCTCTGACTCCAATTATCACTGACCGACCGGGCACGTTAATAAGTAGGTCGGCTCAGTCACATGGTCAGCTCAAAACATACACTCGTTTTGGGGCGGGAAGATATGTAGTGATATCCGTTAGTGTATGTTAGTATGAGGAATAAGACTGGACGACGGAGCATAGAAATAGATCCTTTTATTGGGAGCGCCAGGCCGGTAATGTTACATCCGGGCCTATAGCAATAGAGGGGTTAATATTCAGTGCGGTACTGTAACATCCCCCCTGTTTTAGTTGTGTGTGTATACCTGTGTCTGTGTGTGTATCTATATTTTTGTATATGTTGTGTCCCCCTTATGGTATGGTATCAGTCCCTGTACCGCGCTGGAGTCCTTACTGTTCTGCCAGATCTAGTTTGGACTGGGCTATATCTGTTTCTGTATGGTGGGGGTGTGTTGGTGTTGGGTATTCTTATCTCACCTCCAGTCGTTGTTTCTTCTGGCTTGGTTGTGCTATGTGGGGTATCAGGTTCTGGGATGTTAAAACGAACCTTCCTTGTCGCTGGAGCAGGTATGGCACGTAGGTGAGTGCGGTTGCGGCGGAGTCTTGCGCCATTTGGTGTCTCTACTATGTAGCTCCTAGGTCCATCGTCATTCCTGATGATGGTCCCGGGGTGCCACGTGTCGCTAGGCTTGTTAAGTACCCGTACGCACTGGCCTGGGTATAGTGGTGGAAGCTGTCTGGTTCCGTTGTGATGATCATGGTGCATTTTCATGTTTGATGATCTCACATGTAGCTGTTCGCGGTGGTCTTCCTTGCCTGGTTCTGACCGACTGGGTAGGGTGGTAGGTATTGGTCTGCCGAAGAGTATTTCGGCTGGTGATGGGAGTTTACTGTCTATTGGTGTTGCTCTGACCTGTAGTAGGGCAAACTGTATGTCAGTTCTCTCCCTTTTGCATTTTTTTAGGACGGATTTTATATGCCTCACATGTCTCTCCACGAAGCCATTGCTTCTGGCGTAGTGAGGTGAGCTAGTTACGTGTCTGATGCCCCAGGATCTGATGAAGGTTTGGAAAGCATGTCCGGAGTACTGGGGTCCGTTGTCCGTCATGATTTCATCCGGACGACCAAGGAGTGCGGCATAATGTTTGATTTTGTCCGCTACTGCTTTGCTGGTTACTGGCGTTTGCATTTCGTCGACGATGGGATACTTAGAGTATCTGTCGACAGTAAGCAGGAACTGTTGCCCGTCGATCTCAAATAGGTCAGAGGCAATGAACTTCCAAGGCTGAGGTGGAATGTCATGTGGGAGCAGTGGTTCATACCTGTGTGCGTCCTGGTATTCTTGGCACAGAGTGCATGACTTGCATACCCTCTCGATGTCCTTGTTTATGTTTACCCAGTATACGGTTTCTCTGGCGAGCCGTCGTGTTTTCTCGATGCCTTGGTGGGCTTGGTGGAGCTGGTGGATGATGTCTTCTCTCATCGTGTCTGGTATGAGCACTTGTCGGCCCTTGAGTATTCCTGATTCAATGGCAATTTCATCGCGGAAAGACCAATATGGACGTATCTCTGCGGGTAGTTCGCGGATGCTGTCTGGCCACCCCTGGTGTGTGACTTCCTTAATGAGGTTCATTGTTGGGTCCCTTGCTGTTTCAATTCGCAGCATCTTCTGCTTTTCCAACGAGAAGTTGATAGTTGCGATGGTTGGACCCTCATCAGCCTCAGTGGTTATGCTGTCTACCCTCTCATCCAGCTCTATTGGTTTATTGTTTTCGGGGTTGGGTAGCCGACTTAGGGTGTCAGCGAGAGTCATTTCGCTGCCCGGCCTGTAGACGATCCGGTACAGGTAGCCCTGGATTTTTAACAACATGCGCTGTAGTCGGTGAGGTGCTGAACGCAGTGGTTTGGTGCATATTGTGACCAGCGGCTTGTGGTCAGTGATGATGGTGAAGGCTTTTCCATAGAGGTATGTGTGGTATCGCTGGATACCATGTTTTTTGTGAGGCATCCACTTCCAATGTTATGGGTTTGGTCTGGTCGTAGTATGAGAGGCATGTGTCATGGGAGATCGCTTCCTTGAGCTGATCGTAACATCTCTGGTGATCGGGGTCCCAAATCCATGGTGTTTGGGATTTGAGGAGACCGCGCAGTGGGTGGGCCGTTTCAGCAAAATTAGGAATGTAGGCAGACAGGTAGTTTAACATGCCAAGAAAACATTGCAATTCAGCCTTGTTTTGTGGATTTGGCATGTTTTTTATGTCACGCAGTTTGTCTGGGTCTGGTTGGATTCCTTTCGGGGTGTATATATTTCCAAAGAAGGAAATGCTGGGCTGTTTTATGAAGCACTTCTTGCTGTTGAAAACAAGTCCCGTTTCAGCTGCTCGGGCCATGAGGTTGTGCAGGTTTTTGTCATGGTCCTCTTCATTCTGGCCAAATACTGCTACATCATCAGCAATGCTGGCTACACCATCCAGGCCTTCTAGGATTTGGTCCATTTTTGCCTGGAAGATATCTTGCGAGATGTTAAGCCCAAACGGTAGACGTTTCCAGCATACTCGTCCAAGTGGCGTCCTGCAGGTTGTCAGCAGCTGTGACTTTTCGTCCAGATGGATCGACCAGTATCCTGCCTTTGCGTCAAGTTTGCTGAACACTTTGGCCTTTGTAAAAGCTGGGTTTAGCTCCTCCACTGTTGGTATTTTGTGTGGGCATCTCTTGAGGCTGGCGTTGAGTTTCTGTGGGTCTATGCATATTCGGAGGGACCCATCTTTCTTTGTACTGTATGCCAGACTGGAGCACCAGTCTGTGTGTTCCTCGACTTTCCGGAGTACATCATCTTCAATAAGCCTGTCAATTTCCTCCTTTATTTTGTCCTTCAGATGGATACTGCATTTGCGTGGAGGGTCGATGAAAGGTTCTGCATCTTCCTTGAGTAGGAGTTTGGCGGTTCCACTGAAGTTTCCGATCCTGTCGAACTGTTTGGGGTATTCCGCTACTAGTTGGCTGATGGAAGAGATGGGTTTGGTTGGGCATCTCTTTAAGGCGTCCACATGTATCGTGATCAGCCTCAGCTTCTCACTTGTTGGGAGTCCCACGACTGCAGGTCCTGGTACTTCCACTACATAGAATGTTGTGTCTGTCCATTCAGAGTCCTTGTATTGGCATGGTAAGCTGATGGTTCCCAGACATCTTATGTGGTTGCCTCCGTATGAGGTGAGTTTTACATGTGGGCAGGGTTGCAGGATGGAAAGGGCTTTTTCTGATGTTCCATACATCTGTTGGAATGTCCTCAGTGGTAGTGTGTTACCTGAGGCTCCGGAATCGATCTTCATGTGAAGGGTGTGGTGTGTCCTGCATTTCAGGTGGGGTGGTCTGATATTCAGGGTTGTGTAGGCTTCGTCCCTGGGTTTTTTTGTTATACTGTCTAAGCATTTGTCACTGACAGTGATGGAATGGAAGTGTTGCAGGTATTCATCTTCGTGATCGCCGGTGCCAATATGGTCGATATTTTCCCCATACCTTGTGTGTGGGTTTCTTCTTGGGATGTGGTGCCGTGGGTTTCGTGACATGCTCCTGTGTTTGCATTTGTTTCTGCGTTCCTTCACCTTGGATTTTCTGCAGCATCTTGCCCAGTGCCCCATGCTTTCGCATGCGGAGCATTCGTTATTATATGCTGGGCATCGTCTGGGCTTGTGACTAGTATCGCAGTTTCCACATTTTCTGCCTCGGTTGATGCTGTATAGTTTTTCTGCTTTTGGCATTCCGAGCTGGTTAAGTTGGTCGTTTCCGGCGGTAAGGGCTTCATATTTCCGGCCTTCCGTTAGGACGCTGGCTATGCTGTACCCCTTTGGTTTGCTGTACAGTTCATTACGGAAGGCATCGTTGGGTGTGGAGAATATGATGAGTTCTATTAATCTCTCACTCAATTCTTCATCTGTAAAGTCGCACTTTTGTGCGAGTGTGCGGGCCCTTGTGATAAAGTCGTCAAGTGACTCGCCTTGTTTCTGGCGGTATTGCATTAGATGAAGTCTGTGGATTCTGAAATTGACGTTCACTCTAAGCTGACTTTCGAAGAAATTCCATAGGTGTTCTGGTGACTTCTTCTGTTCGTCGGTAAGTCCACTAGCATTTAGGCGTCTCAGACCTTGGTCGCCTATACCACGGCAGATTTTTCTGGCCTGTTTGGTTTCGTCCGTTATTTCCTCGTCTTCTATATATAAGGTCATTTTTTGCTTGAACAGCGCCATGGCTTCGCTCAAGTCGGGGTCGGACCAATTCATAGTTGGTAGAAGGTGTGCCGTAATGTATTTGTTTTTGTTAATATCAACGTTAAAACAGTACGGATAATAATGATAATAGTAATAAGAACAATAATAAATAATATTTCTGTCAGCGTATGGTTTATCTTATCTTCTGACAAGAGTTGGAGCTTTGATGGGTAATGAGATGTACGTACAGGTTGCAATATGGCGCCGGTAGTTTTTTTTTCCAACACGTGTGTCAAGTTTTTTTGTTTTTTTTCTGTATGTTCTCGTGGGTTGCTGATTTGTTTACGTGTTTCCTTTGTTTGTTTACGCTTTATATTATCCGACCGCTAGCCACCATGTAGTGATATACGTTAGTGTATGTTAGTATGAGGAATAAGACTGGACGACGGAGCATAGAAATAGATCCTTTTATTGGGAGTGCCAGGCCGGTAATGTTACACCCGGGCCTATAGCAATAGAGGGGTTAATATTCAGTGCGGTACTGTAACAAGATATATGACACGGGTCGTAGAAATTTCAATTTGTTATTTTCTGTAAACCACTCTCTTTTCATTGGTTAATAAATATTTTCATACTGGCTCGCGAAATTTGCCTTGGTCTTTTTCTCAACACAGAGGCAATCTTTTTTTCTATTGGTCAAAAATAGTCTTTCACACTGGCTCGCGAATTTACAAACAGTGAAGAAAAGAAAGTTATTTTCATTTCGTATTTATCACAGGAGCTCATATGATAATAATCCGGATTGTTCTTGGATTTCACCGCGGCTCATGCAGTTGGAGTGGCTGGAGAGGAATGATCCAGGCTCTAGGGAGACATGTCAGTACATGTAAACGAATTATTCAGCAGACAAAAACAAAGAAAACACTTTGGCACACAAAACAATAAGGACAAACTTTGAAAACAGAAATGAGAGACGAAACTGGACAAAAATATCATGCCAGTTACAAATAGTTTCACGGACGATCCAAAAATTATCAATTCTATTTTTATTTAGACAATGAAACAGCTGAAATGAAATCCTACAATAACCGAGCACGTAAAAAAACAGGAAAAAAAAACGGTCATTATTTAATTTTGTTAAAGCGAATTATGAAAAATAATTTTTTTTCCTTTTGATTAACTGCTGAAATTGACATAGGTTTGAAAAATAATCATTATTTCCTTTTTTAACAATAAATTTCTGGAGACCCTTCCCACTAATGGATTAAGGATATAAAAAAAGGATCGGAATTTCCCATAATCCAGTCAGCCAGACCCATCACTGAGGATAAAGAAAACAGCTGCAATATACTTACACTACAGTTGATAGTAGTTATATTTTAATTTTAGCATGTTTAAGAATAAAGCCAAAGACGCCAAATTATTTCTCCCGAATGAAAAAAAAAAAAAAAAGACCAGATTTCAGAAAGCCAATCTAGCAACTATAATGTTCAGTTGGATCAATTTTAATTAAGGGAAATAAATTACTGTTCGCCGCTTGGAACTCTTCAATATTTATTGAAAAAAAAAAAAACATGGCGGAAGAAACGTGTTTATCGAGCACTTTAAGTGTTTTATCACAACTTTCAAGAAATCTTGAACAATTCCTTGAGTAAGTTTGGAACATATTGAAATTAATCTATCGATCTTATACCTTATGATTTTGTAATGTTTTATTTGCGTAATTTAAAATCTTATTTTTTTCCCTTCAGACCACGTGTTCACAGTTACTCTGACTGAGTCTTTTTAATAATGTTTGTTTTCTTATTGTGAAAATTATAGTTATTTTTATCATTTATTGCAGTTATTTAGTGAATTTTGCAAAAATAAAGCTGTATCAGGTGTACTAATGTAGGTACCGTTACTAATTCGCTGAAAGAATAGTATGAGGAAAAAAGGCGAAGATCAAAATAAATTTTCATTATTTTTAAAAATTTTAATAATTTCTCTATTTCCGAAATTTTTGTTAAAAATTTCTTCACCAAATTAATAAAAGTTTACTAGGTATAATGTAATTTTACACAACTCATTTATTTTTTTTTTTTTCCTGATAAAATGGAAATTCTTGCAAAAACCAAATAATTGTCGGATTTTATTAACCTTTCAGGACTTATTCATAAATGAATAATGAAATTATTTTTTTTTAATTATTATTTTTAGAACATCTTGGTAATTTTTTTCTACTGCGTAAATTCATTAAATTTCAAGAAAGTAAATTTTGTATCGAAAATGTGTTTCGTTTAGTTAAACCGTAAATGCAGGACTCATTGGGGAATGTGTCAATCACCCCCCCCCCCCCCAAACAAACAGCTCGCCTTTTTTCCGAAAATCTGCTATAATAAAATAAAAAACGCAATAAAACTATGACATTATTTAATTAGATAAGCTTTTAATTGCTTTTAAAATCCTAAGGACATTAAGTGAGTAGTCACTTAATAATCTGAAGAAGGAAAAAAATTCGATGATTAATAAATTTTTACAAGAATTGTTTTCATTATTTCTTTTTTAATTACAATAATTTATGAAGTTTCAAAAGTATTTTTAAAACTTTATCGAGAAATGAAAATTGAAAAGTTTAATACAAAAATCTTTTAGCTAATAATAGATTTAAAAAAAAGTTTTTGTTGTTAATGTTGTTTTTTAATTTTAAGTATTTTCTGTATATAGTTACCAGAATTAACATAATTATCCATTTTTTTTCCTGCCAGTGTAAGAAATCGTGAAACCGTGAAACTGAGTTTCACGATTTCTTACACTGGCAGGAAAAAAAAAAGGATAATTATGTTAATTCTGGTAACTATACTTAGTTTATCTTCCCATCTGGCTGGCATCACACATCAGTCACCTACTTAGGTCATAAAGATCAGAATTCTATGACATGATTAAGGAATCTGGAATACTTTTATTCTAAATGTCATTCTGAACAAGTAATATTTGTTTTTAAATTTGCTTATTTTTAAAAATATTTTTTTTAAGCTTTTTAAAACCAAGAATTAACTTTTATTAATATAATTATAAGTAGAAAAAAGATGACGACAATGGCTTTAAAATTTGAAAATTTTAAATTCTAATCAATATATAATTTCTGTTTGAAATATGCTATTGAAATACAACATTTGCTTACTGGAAATAGTAAATTTAAATAGTTAAGCTTTCAATTAAAGCTAAAATTGAACTTTCAAGAAAACTTTTTATTTATCAAAATTCATTTTAAAACTTATGTATCATGAATTATCGTGAAAAAGTGGAGGTACCTAAAATGCGTTGAATATGTGCAGTTCGTGGGCACAAAAATTTCCTTTTATGCCTATTTGTCAAGAGACTGGTTCTTTATTGTAACAGCATGCATAATTATATAAATCACAGTCATAATTACGCTTGTTTCTTAAAAAATGAAAACGGTGGTAAATTTAAAAATGGCCATCAGTATTTGTCTATATTTCTGAGATGAGGTAGTATTTACAGTTTAAATTTTACACTTACAACCATTATTCAGACTATTGTTTTTATCTTTGTTGCCATTTGTACAACATTTCAGCTGTTGTATGCTCCAGCCTTCTTCAGGTACTAGGAATTTCAAACTGAGTCCTTTCTTACAATCACTCTGGTATGTCATTCTCATTCCTCGCATGAAGCCTGTTTTGGTAGTTACTGGACTCTCTAAGTTAGTTCATCACTGCTGTAGCATGGATTTGAACTCACAACTCTTTGGGTCAAGTTACTGGAACTAACCAACATCAGTATCCACAAGGCCGTGTATCCAAGAACAACTGAATTTCTGGTACTTATAAGCCTAATGTTCAGTAACCATTTTCTTTACCAGAGTTTATATTGCAATTTTTTATTTTTTATTATTTTTTTTTTATGTTAATGATTTTCTCTAGTATTTTTTACCAGTGCTTGTATTGCAATTTTGACACTAATGATTTTCTCTGGTTCTCAAATTGTATTCATCTATTATGTCATGAGCGGGGCAAAGTTTCGAAGTATACTCAAATTTTCTGATGAGCCCGGCTGCTGTTTCATAAAAAAAATTTATATTTTACATCGGATATTCTATACCCAGATTGGCTCAGAGATGTGGTTCGGGTATAAACATGGATACAGACAAAAATTTGGTTAACAGAAAGAAAACAGCAAAATAAATGTTGCTGCGATTTATCTAAATAACTGATTAAGATAAAATGATCATAACAATAAAAAAACAATTCAATTTGTAACTTAAGGGAAATATATTAAATATATTTTTAAATTCAATGTTCACATAGGGAATAAAGTTATAGAGAGCAATATCTCAGTTATTTTTATATCCAAGTGAATTAATGTTCACATAGAAAATAAAGTTATTTTAATGTAGAAGGCAATATTCTACAAAAGAAAATTATTTCTACTTAGCTTTCTGTCTGTTAGTTACAATCGGTCTTCTTCATTTCGCAGAGCGTCTTCTTCTATTTTGTTTTGTTTCATTGCCATGGATATCAGCGTTTTTAAGACTCTTTTGCTTGGTTGGCCTCGGAGGTTTTTGTAGCATATCTGCTGATTCCTTAAGATTATGTGGTTTTCAGTGGCAGTCTCTATATAGAAACGTTGGTTAGTTCCAGTGACTTGAGCCAAAGAGTTGAGTACAATACCAGACTACAGCAGTGGTGAACAAGTAACTTAGTCCAGTTAGAACAAGATAATTCATGACTACTAGGCTTCGGTTTAAAATTCCGAGCGCTCAAAGAAGGCTGGAGCATACACCGACCAAAAAGTCATAAAAATGGCAACAAAGATGAGGATAATAGTCTGAATAATGCAAGTAGTGGAAATGGATGTAAGGATGTGTGTTGTGGTGCAGTGGATATCGGCTCGGAACGAGAAATCGGAGAGCTGAGTTCGAATTCCAGTTCAATTCATTGCATTCACTTACGCGCAAATACCCTTGGGAAAGGTATTAATCCGTCTCTGCCTTCCAGTTATGGGTTAAATAACAGGACAGATTGGGTTCTATAGCCTTGGCTGGCAACCAGTCTACCGCAGAAAGCAATGGCAACCTACTGCGGGATAATATTCTGCCCAGTCAGTCTCTTTTGAGACATGATCGCCCAAGCGTGTTTCACGTATGGCACTTAACTCAATAATGAAACAATGTCATTTCATTGAAGTTTTTAAAAGGAAAGATTCAAATGAAATTGTCTAGTAAACAATTGTAAATTTATGTTTGCTCACAATAAACTGATTGTATTTATTTCTTGTCTACTGTAGGGAATTCAAGTTATTACAAATTCTGACACATTCATTCTCATCCTTCAATTTAAAGAGTTCCATTGTTAGAAGAAAAGTGTTGTGATATTAATGACTTTTTTTGAAGTTACAGGCAATATGCCTCTGCTATGATAGTTAAAGAATAAATAGAGGATAAGTGTAAACATGGTCAATTTTCTTTTTAGATTATGACTTGCCCTATCAGCAGAAGCAAAATGACTACTGTATCTTTTTTTAGCATTGAGACGCAAAAGCACAAAAGAAAATCTGATGTGCTTGCAAATAAAAAGCTAAAACATTTCATCCTTTTATTTTTGTAAATATAAAACTGTTTGTGTTGTTAACACACAAATCCTTAAATGCTTCTTGTGATTATTTCATTAATTATTCTAACTAGTATGTTAGTTGTTTTGATCACGTGTCCCCTGCTATGCACAAATACCCAAATACCCTTGGGAAAGGTATTAACCCCTCTCTTCCCTCCAGTTATGGGTCAAATAACAGAACAGATTGGGTTCTATAGCCTTGGTTGGCAACCAGTCTACTGCAAAAAGTAATGGCAACCTACTGTGGGATGATCTTCTGCCCAGTCAGCCATGTCTCTTTTGAGACATGATCGCTCAAGCGTGTATCACATATGGCATTTAACTGACTGAATATAATATTTGAAAACATGATTAAGGCTACTATTAGCATAAAGTGGGGGATCGGTTTTATATTGTTATAAAGTAATAAACTGATCCCCCATTAATTACTGCTTTATAATATAATACATCTCTTCCCGCTATAATTATGAGCCAAATAACAGGGCAGATTGGGTTCTATAGCCTTGGCTGGCAACCAGTCTACTGTAAAAAGTAATGGCAACCTTCTGCGGGATGATCTTCTGCCCAGTCAGCCATGTCTCTTTTGAGACATGATTGCCCAATGCGTGTATCATGTATGGCACTTAACTGACTGACTGACTGTACCCTGCAATATATTGTCCAAAACACTGGTCAAAACAATAAAGCTGAAGATAATAATAATAATAATGATGGAATAAAAATATTTTATCTCAAAACTTCAGATGACATTTATTTATTGTGTTTAAATCTATTTCAGAGTGCATGAAAAGAATGCTGAATCATTGAAAAAAGCCACTAAAGATCTTTATGATTTCACTTACAACCAGCTCCCTGTTAAAAATGGCCTTTCAGAGCTCGTAATTGAGCATTTCGATAATGAGCAGATTTGGCAAGAACTTGAACTTTACAATACAGGTGTGATTGGTGAACTTATAAAAGATTTATCTCACTTGTTAGCAGGGAAAGAAAAAATCTCTTTTAAGACAACTGCCAGTGTTGCAAGCAGCCAAAAAAAGAATAACTTTGAAGATGATGAGAGAAAAGACGAACAAGATGAAAATGAAGAAGAGAGTGATGAAGAGCTGAAAAAAATTAAGTCTAGGCTAAAAGTGTTTAACAAAATTTCGAACAGAAATAATATTGCTTCCGATCTGGACAGTGACTCTGATGGTAATCCTGATGATTTGGCTAAAGAATTTCGTGAAGAAAATGAGTTGCTTCATGGAGGAGAGGCAGAAGAGGAGGATGACGACAACGAATTGGAAGAAAATGTACAGTCGAAAGATAAGAAATCTGATAAGAAAAAAGCCGCCAAACCAACAATTGTAGATGATAAGTTCTTTAAACTTTCCGAAATGGACATGTTTCTAAAGCAACAAGATGCTTTAGAGCTGAAAAAATCCAAAGATCAGGTAGAAACTGAGGAGGAAGAGGATGAAGACATTGATATGTTCCAAGACCTGGAATCAGATAAAGAGGTAATATTTAATTGGAAGTTTTTTTATTTTTCTTATTTTACCTTTGACCTATGTCTCAATTTGGAATAATTTATTTGATCTTAGAAAGAATTTGCTTTATATTAACTATAATTTAACTATTTAAAGTTTCTTCACCTTTTTGAGAAATTTGTGTCATATATGTAAATTTTGTTATAAAAATTAGATAAAAATGCAGACAATTTTTATATAATTTATGTACCGAAAGGAGGAAGTTTATGAGGTCACATGAAAAATTGTGTAGAAAACCTAACCACAGCACCTTGTCTGTCTTTTTTATGAAAACTTTCATAAAATTTTGTAATATCTTTTATAAAAGAATTTTTTTTTTTTTTTATCATATCACCCTGAGCAAGGCAGTAATGCCTCTGATGTGCAGGGGGCTACATAAGAGTAAAAAGATTAGAGGAGAGTGATGAGAAGGATGAACTAGTTAGAAAGGTGCAAGAGAAGGATGGGAATACAGGTGTGATGACAGTTGCAAAGATGGAGAGAAAAGAAAGGATATACAGGGCGGTGTGGAAGGAGCTAGGGTCAAGTAGTTAAGAGATGAGTATTGACCTTGCATTTAAATTCCTGAAGGTTGTAGCCATCAGAGGAGTCAGAAGCAAAAGACTTAGTGTCGACAATGGTGACCCTGTTAGTGTCTTGGTTGTGGACAGTATGTTCTTGGGTTTTGACCTACTCGTTGGGAGGAATATTATTACGGTTTTGGGTGGTGTACACATCATATTCAAGTGAAATTCAGTTTTCTAGTCTGCCCATTTGTGCTGCCTAGAGGATTGACGAGCCTGACGTTAATGCAAAGTTCCACCAAAGCATGAAAGCATGGATAGCACTGTGGAAATGGTCAGAAAATAACCCACCAGAGAAACAACCTGAGGGTGACGTAAAGACCACTGAGAAGCCTGTGACCAGTGGAAAGAAATAATAGCCCCCAATGCATCAGGGACAGTAAAAGAGGATATGGCTTCATTAACTGGGAAGGCACAAAGAAAGATGTCTTTGTACCTCAGACAGCTATAATTAAAAACAATTCTTGTAAATATCTGAGGAGTGTTAGAGATGGTGAGAAAGTAGAGTTTGATGTCATTGAAATAGAAAAGGATAATGAAGCTTCCAATATCACTGTACCTGTTGGTAATTATGTGCAAGGTAGCAAATATACTCCAGATCGACGCAAATATCAATAACAATGGTGGAATTGGAGGTACCGTGATGCTGCCAGGGGGAAGGTGAAGAGGCAAAAGAAGACCAAGATGGGTGTTACCTATGTGATGGGGGTAGTGTAACGAAAGAGAAAATCGCCTACCACCAAAAAGAGTTTGGGGTCTGCTGAAGAAAAAATTACAGAATTGTGAGCATAAAAAGAACTGCTATGAAAATCAGAAATTATGCTAAATTTTAATTATAGTGGAATACTTTCAATCTTAGTGACCCCTTACGGTCACTAATTAGGTGGAATCTTTAACATCTGTTGCATCTAATGTTCAACAATTCCACGTAACCATTATTTTCTTTTGTTTCTGCACTTTTTGTAATTGCTACTGTTGTAGTTTGTGAAAAAAACTAACCCAAGTACTTGCTTTACCAACTTCTTAAAGTCTTTCTGTCTACGCAATACCACATTCACAAGTGACCTAATTTCTCTCTCGTGTGGTGTTTTTATGCTGAGCTGATCTTGAAAAAAAATTTGCATATGACCAACCATTCTCACCAATTCTAATACCAAGAACATGTCTTTCATCATGACTGGGCAGGCCTTTTGTTTGTTTTTCTGTAACACAGCCATTAGAGGGATCCGGCCTGATTGATGAGCAAGTTCTTCTTCGGAATACGGAAGCAGCCAGGCATTGTCCATCCAGGTTCGCAGCTCACAAGTATACTCTTCCCCGAGCTGCTTTGGTACTGAATACTCAGCCGTCAGGTTCTTCAATGCAGGTGGTGTCTGGTCACCAGACCACTTTCAAGATGCAATTCAGATCTTCCTGTTCTGGTCATACTCTGCATGAGATAAGTCATCTCTTCTGCAGCTACCACTGTTCTAGACTCCTGAAGTCTTTTGCTGACCAAGAGGCTTGCAGCTGGTATCATTTCACAGAGGTCCATCTTTTCTACACCAGGCACTTGTTACAGCACCATAGATATGTCATCTGAGAAGCCTGTCATGAATACTACTTTTGCTTTCTGATTCAGTTCTCTCCCCAGATGTCCTGCCAGCCTCACCAACCTTTTATTATTAGCATAGACATCTACTTCAAAAGGCCTTTTAGTAAACACTTTCTTCACTCTGGTCTCTATCATGTCCTTGTCCAATTAGGCTTTCACTCATTTCAAGGTAGAAGGCAAGTGCATCTCCTTTCAGAAAAAGTGGGAAGAAACTAGCAAGGTCTGGCACTTTTTGAAGCTTGGTAACTAATTTCAACTTCTTTATCCACACTTCTCGATACCACCATTTATCACCCTCTCTGCTAAATGGTGGTATTGCGTCTTTAACCAGTCTCACCATTTCAGACTCCAAATTGACAAAACATTTCTCATTAAAAAAAAATTCTTTCAGGATTTCTATCATCCTTCCTTACTCTTAAATCTCCTTCTTCCTCTCTTGCAACCTTTTACATATGAAATGACCAAACAAAATTTTCATTGCTTTTCTTTCTTCTCAATTCTTCTTTCTTTCCACTATATCTTTCTATAAATGAAATTGTCACCCTTCTTCTCTACCCCCACAAGGTAAGTGACATCCCATTTTCTTTTCTTCATTTAAACTACACTTCTCCTTTCTACTTTTGTTGCTGTTACAATATTGCTGATCTTTCTTTCCTTATTAGTGGTTCTCATATTGTATTTATTTCTGTGCTAGGCCAACTCAGGAGGTCCTCATAGCCTAGCATATGTTCTGATGCTTTCAGGCATTTGACTCACCAGTGTTCTTCCTTCTAGTATTTTTACTTCATTCCACATGGTTTGATGATTATTATTTTCCCTTTATACCTACCCAATTTCATAATCTCATTCCTAATCACAGCTTTTCAATGTCTCTCTTGCTTTACCTTTTGGTCCTGGCCATGAGGGTAAACTGCATCTGGCAGCAAGGCCTCTGATTGGGAGGTTGTGAGGAGCATGAAACCACCTCTTAATTGCTGTTGTTCCCAGGTCCACCCTGACCTGGAGTGTAGCACCTGTTAGGGTCCCAGCTATGGGCAAATAGTTAACCCCCAAACTGGGGTCAAAACACTATGAATGCATAGAAATACACTGTTATAGAAATATATACATAAAAATAGACTTTTATAGAAAAATATACATTTTTGAAAGAAAAATATTACCAGCAAAACATTGTTTTTTCCTTTTTTTAAGAAAAAATTACCATAACACATTTTTGAAGGAAAAAATATTCTCAGCAAAACATTTTTGAATACAAAACTAGAGGACATTTTCAGTTTTCTAAAATAAAAAAAAATAAAAAATTTTTTATTAAAATTTGACAAATCAACCTTCACACTATAACTGAACATTAAAAAACATATACCTTAAAACACCACTCTTTTGGCATTAAATAACCCACACAGGTTGATATGCCATTAAACAAAACTCAAACTTTACTTTTAGGAGGCAACTAATTTCACTTTTTAAATTCTTTGCTACAACTGCAAGGGACAAAATACACAAAGTTCTTGGTCATATTCTCCTCTGTGTTAGGCTTGACTCAGCAGAGATTTTTACATAGGGTCGCGCTGCCTCTGAATACTGTCTTCATGTTGTGTGGACCACAGATCTTCTCAGTCTTTTCTTATAAGCTCTTGACATAAGGCAGACAGACTGTAGTCTTCATGTTCACTCTTCTGATTGAATAAGCTGATGTCATTTTTAAAGTGTAGAGGTTATTCTGAAAGGTACATTCAATGCTGATCATTTTTCTGTTCATATGTGTCTAGGTTACTATTTTTAATTTTTGCATGGTTTTGTAGGCATTGGATGATCTCTTTCATTATAGATGGTGGGAATTGAAGCTTGAGGTAATGTCTGGTACCACTGCATTTTGGTATAAACAATTTAGATGACAGTTTGATATTCATAATACACTGGTGTCTAGTAGATAATGTTTTTATCTGCAGAAATCTCTTGAGAATAAAATGAGTTTTATATGACACCATAAATTTCATGGCAGTAATGATAAACAAGTAAGTCTAGAAATTTCCAAAGATTTTTTTTTTATATGTTACTTTGAAAAGATCATCTGATTTAGCTTGATCTGATTGATTTTTGTTTCTTTTACTTATAAATGAACTTTCCTCTTTATAGGAAAATGTTGATCAACTAAAATTTGATGATTTTTTCCGTGGTCCTGATGATGAGCTTCCTTCGAAACGGGTTAGGTTCAATGATGCTATTGAAAACGAAGAAAACAATCAAAGGTAAATAAAAGATATAAAATTTTTTTTTTTTTTTACTTCTATTTCACTATTTATTTATGTTTTATTGATTATGCGAAGGCATTCAACAAAATACGCCACAAAAAATTGATGGAGATGCTCAGCAACCTCAACATTTTTGAAAAAGACATCAGAGTAAGCAAGAATCTCTACTGGCAGCAAACTGCCTACATACGGACTGGTAACGATTTTAGTAGATTCACAAAGATAGAAAGGGGCGTAAGACAAGGATGTGTCTTTTCACTAGATGTCTTCAACTTGTACAGCGAGAATATTTTGAGGACTATAGATGCTACACCAGGATTTGTTATTGGTGGCCACAATTTGAACAACATGAGGTATGCAGATGATACAGTGCTGATTGCAGACACAGAAACAAAACTACAGGACCTCCTACAGAAGGTAGCGGAGGAGAGTGACAAAAAAGGACTACAAATAAACAGCAAGAAAACTGAATGCATTGTCATCAGTAAAAAGAACCCAAAATGCCAAATACAGGTAGGGGATACTAGAATCAAGCAAGTACAAAAAATTAAATACCTAGGAGCCGGAAAGTGCGACACAGAGATCTGAAAGCAAATTGGCATGGCAAAAGACGCGTTCCAGAAGCTGAGTAAAGTACTAAGACACAGGACAATTTCCCTAGAAACAAAAAAGAGAGTGCTAGATTGCTATGTGATGTCAGTTCTTCAATACGGCAGTGAATGCTGGACAATATCATTAAAGATGAGGAAAAAAACTTGAAGCAGCGGAAATGTGGTTTTACAGAAGGATGCTATGGATATCATTGATCGAACATGTGAACAATGATGAGGTTTTGGAAAAAATGGCATTGAAAAAAAAACTAATAGTGAGCATCAGGAAGAGACAACTGAAGTTCCTGGGACATGCAATGACAAAGGAGGGCTTAGAGAACCTGATACTGACAGGCCAGATAGAAGGAAAAAGAGACAGAAGAGGCAGCAGATAACATATTTGAGGGGCCTGATCAGGTGGATGACAGAATGGGGGTTGTGTGGAGTAACAAGAGAAAACCTGTTAAGAGCCACCAGGGATAGGGAGACGTGGAAAGCCATGATTGCCTACGCCCTGAAAGGACAGGGCACATAGTAGAAGATATATGCCAACTGTTTATAAGAAATTATAATGTGGATATAAAGTAGGGGATCAAATCTATATTAAAATAAATGTAAACTGATCCCTCATTTTGTGGCCATGATAGTTTCTATACATTTATATTCTAGATTTATGGGCTTGAGCTAGTGGATGGCAGAGCGGGGTTTGGGTAGTGTAACAGGAGAAAGTGTGCTATGAGCCACCAGGGATAGGGAGACGTTGAAAGATATGATCACCTACATCCTGAAAGGATAGGGCACATAGAAGAAGAATTTATCTATTGTAATGAGAAAAGGTAAATACATTTTTAATGTAGACACTTGCCATCTTCTTTACAAATGTCAGTTCCTTATTGAGAAGGCAACAATAAAGTATCTATTTTGAATGTTTCTTGGAAAAATTATTATAGATGAAATTATAATTTATCAGTTTGTTTAATCTTCAAAGTTCAACTCGGTCCTGGGCATAACGGTAAACTGCATCCAGCAGCAAGACCTCTGATTGAGAGGCTGTGAGGAGCATGGAACTACCTCTTAATTGCTTCTGTTCTCAGGTCCAACCTGACCCAGAGTGGTAGCACCTATTAGGGTCCCAGCTATAGAAAAATATTTAACCCCCAAACTGGGGTCAAAGCACTATGAAAGTATAAAAATACACTTTTATAGAAATATAGACATAAAAATAGACTTTTATAGAAAAATATATATTTTTAAAAGAAAAATATTATCAACAAAACATTTTTTAATAGAAAACTAGAAGACATTTTCAGTTTTCTAAAATAAAAAAGAATAAAAACAAAATATTAAAATCTGACTAAATCGATCTTCTCACTATAACAAAACATTAAAAAAATACTTTAAAATCCCAACTTTTTGGCATTAAATAACCCACAGAGGTTAGTATGCCATTAAACAAAATTTAAACTCAAAGTTCAACTGCTTCTCATAGAAGCAAATGTCAATTTGGAATGTCTTCTTTTTTTAGTCTTCATGAAGAATGTCTAACCAAATGAGTTCTTAATGAACAAAGACTTAAATCACAATAAACATGGAATGAACAAATTTCTTTTCTTTTGCTAGATTTCTTGAACAGACACTTGTCTTCAGAAAATCTATTATGCATAAAGATTTTCATGACAATGTTGATTTGTACACTTTTGCGTTTTTGAGAAATTAATCAATACATTAATTGTAGGTACCTCCACTCATTTTCGATATTTAAATTTTAAATTGAATTTTTTAAAATAAAAAAGTTTTCTCGAAACTTTTAATTTAGTTTTAATTGAAATCTAAATGATTAAATTTACTATTTCCAGTAAGCGAAATACTCTGGTGTATTTAAATAGAAATTATATTGATTGGAATCTGAAATTTTGCGATTTTTATTTTAATTTTTTAATTTTTTGTCCATTTTTGAGCGATTGACATATTTGTAAAAAAAAGTTAATTTTCAGTTTTAAAATTCTTGCAAAAATAAAATATACAACTATGACACATTATTTTTGGAAAATTAGCAAATTTAATGTTAAATTAATCTGATTTACACAAGTATTACTTATTTATAGCATGAAATTTAAAACAAAACTATTTTTAAACACAAAGTTGACCTTTCTAACCTATCCACCATAATTGAAATGGGTTGACAGATCGAGATAAGATAAGCATATGGTGATCAGAAGTGCTATAAATGTACAAAATTTTTTTCCAGTAAAGGGGAGTAACCCTTAAACAAATGACCTTTTAATTTACACATAGAAATTACCATACAAAAAAAAAAAGTTGAAAATTATTTTAAAAATACGATGACGAAATAATTTGTATAGTCTTCACTATGTAACCTGCCAGCCTAACATCTACAAAAATTGGAAATATTTTAAAAATATTTTTGAAACTTTATAAGTTATTACAATTAAAAAAAAAACAAAAATGAAAGCAATTCTTTTAAAATTTCATTATCAATTGAAAATATTTTTTTCTCTAGACTATGTCTGACATTTATATTATTTATTAAAGCAATTAAAAGCTTATCTAATTAGATAATGTCATAGTTTTATTGCATTTTTTATTTTACTATTCGGAGCAGAATTTCGGTAAAAGTGGCTAAATGGTTTTAAAAAATAATACATGATTTACTTTCCCCAATGAAACCTACATTTAACTAAAACTATTTTTGCCTACAGAATTTAATTTTTTGAAATTTCATGAATTTATGTGGAGAGATTTAAAAGAGGTAAAAAAAAATATTTTTTTACCAAGATTTTTTTAAAAATAATAATTTTGAAATTAATTTAATTCATTTACAAATAAGTCCTGAAAGTTTCATTAAAATCTGATAATTATTTGATTTTTGTAAGAATTTCCAAATTGATGTGTTTGTCGTCAGAAAAAAACTTAGTTATGTAATATTATGTTTTCCATTGTGAACTCTAGTAATGATTTGGTTACCCACTAACTCATTTTTTACCAAAATTTTGAACATATTAGAAGAGATTTAAACATTTTTTAAGATAATTAAAAAATACTTTGATCTTTCCTCTTAATATAAACATTTTGATGGAAAAAATTTGTTTTTATTAAGTTTGGGGCTTTTTTTATTCATACTATGCTGTTTTTTAGTGTTTTAGGGGAGATACCTAATTGTATTAAACTTGCCCAATTATTAATTTGCATTCTTTGTGTCTTTTAATTCTTAGCAGTTATGGGGATGATGACGACACTTTTCCTGTCAGTAAGAAAAAGTCCAAACTTTTTGACGATGATAGTGAAGAAGAAAGTGATAGAGAAACTACTTCTGATATCATTAAAGAAGAATCTGGTGATAAGAAATCAACTTTTGAACTTCGTCAAGAAAGAGTAAGTTTTTCGTTTATCTCTTTTTGCCTCTAAGTTGTCATATCATATAATAGTGCCATTGTCTTTCCGTAATGCTGACATTAATTCTTGACTGTTGACAATCCTTTACATTTAGATTTTCAAGGCACAACATATTGAGTGCCAAAACTTGCTTGAGCAAATTTTAGATAAAGATTTACCAAATTCAGATATTAAATAATCAGATTTCACTTTTAAGCTTTATTGCATTCATTCTTGGTCCATGGTGGAGAAAATGCAGCTGGGATGACAAAGTTAATAAAGCTCTCTTTGAGAATATGATTAGAGATATTGCAGCTAGAATACATTGGAATGACCCAGCACACATCCAGTGGTGTATAAATTGACAAACCGATAAGGTGTTGGTTGATGTGAGTTCTCTCGCTAGAGGTGTTTCATTAAAGATTGACAGAAGTGCTGTTGAGGATGCATGTTGACTGTGGCTAGTAGATGACACACAATATATCAATCTGGCAGAGTTGGATGCTATCCTGAAGGGCCACAATTTATCACAACAGTAGGGCTCAATGGGGTTGAACCTCTTGTCATAAAATATCTCTGCTCCTTCATAGACTCAGGCACAATGTTTAACTCTGACAATGATTTAACATCTGATAGTGAACAGTAATTGAACTTGGTGAATTCAATGTCTACAGATGCATATTATCCTGAGGACTGATCAAAATATACCTGACGATTCCTCAGGAAATGACTCCTGGATACATAAGGTGGAGATAGATCCAATACAACAAAACACCAGGATCAAGATACCTGCCTCAGGTTCTTACATTTGTGGTTGTGAGATCTGGTAGTATGATGAAATAAATGCCGACTTGTCAAAACCAATGACATCATGTTGCATCTGTTATCCACTGTGACTTCTCTTTTTACACAGAGAACCTCATGCAAATTTTAACAATTTATTGCTGTAGTGTAATAAACCTGAGTGTATTCTTATTTAATTCTGGCAACAATGTTGGTCAGTTCCTGTAAGTTCTGTTTAAAGGTTTTCCTTTCAAGAGAACCAAATTGGTTCAGATGATCATAAATTGAGAGGTGCTTACAGTGTAGTGTCTGATCCTAGATTTTTTAAATATTCACTAAGTAAATCCCATCTTTCAAAAATATATTTAAAAAAAGGGTTGATGTAGAAGAGAAAAAAGATGCTTGTTTTCACACAACCAATGAAGATGTCACTATGATGAAAATACATCTTAAAATTTTTCAGCTCCATAAAAAGATTTCTCAACTAGAGAAAGCCAATGTTGCAGAAAAATCATGGCAATTAAGTGGAGAAATCGGTGCTAAAGCTCGACCAGAGAACAGTTTATTGGAAGAACATGTCCAATTTGACAGCACTTTAAAATTAGGTAATGAACTTTTTTATTCTTTTTTTTTTTTTTCAATTCATCTCTTTCTCTGTGTGTGTGTGTGTGTGTGTAGATATTTATTTAACAAGAATTCATACAAAGACGCATCTTATTGAAAACAACTAACAAAAGCTGTTTTCAATTTTTTATTATATTTTTCTAGTTTTCATATAAATTTCTGCACATTTGGAAATTATCCAAAATTCATGACGTTTAAAGATTGAAGATAATCTTCATCTTCAGGTGGAGTCAAGTTTTATGACCTAACAATAAAAAAAAACATCTTAATCATGAAGTTATTTGTATATGAATACATATGTACAAAATATCTGTAGTTGTAGACATAAAATTGCATTCAAAATATTTAGATTTTGGCATGAAATAACACATAGAGATTGATATGCCTTTAAACCAAAAAATCTAAAGGTGGTTAGCATTTTACACTATTTACATTATTCAGACTGTTGTCCTCATCTTTGTTGCTGTTTGTACGATGTTTTGGCTGTTGCATGCTCTGGCCTTCTTCAGGTGCTAGGAATTTCAAACTGAATCCTTTATTATGATCACTGGGGCATATCATTTTCATTCCTTGTGCAAAGCCTCTTTTGGTAGTCATGAGTTATCTCCCTCTAACCAGACTCTACGTTACTTGTTCACCAGTACTGTAGCCTGGTGTTGAACTCTCAACTCTTAGGTTCAAGTCACTGGAACTAACCAAATCCACTGGACCATTTGTCCTTCAGGACAGCATTTTATTTCTTCCAGAGTAAGAACAAATCACCAAATCAGATAAAATTAAACAAATATGAGAAATATATGCTCAGTGTGATGACTACACTTAACTTCTGGGACATGCAAGACAATTTTCAAAGGAAAGTTTAAAGATTTGAAAAACCAAGTCTAGTAAAACTATTTTTCTCTAATGGTAAATCTAAAAAGGTTTACATGATAGAACTAAGTAAATAGAACAAAACAATGTTATTAATGTGGATGTGAAAAAGATTTTTAGAAAGGCACCAAGTAATATAGAGCATGATTTAAAAGTGAAAACCAAAAAATGTTTTTTATCGTTTCACCCCAAGCAAGGCGGTACCACCACTGATGTGCAGGGGGCTACACAAGAGTAAAAGTTTAGACAAGAGGAGAATGAAGAGAAAGACGGACCAGTTACAGGGGGTGTCAGAGAAAGGGCAAGAGAAGGATGGGAATACAATTGTGAAGACAGTTGCAAATGTAGATAGAAAGAAAAAATACAGGGTGATGTAGAAAGAACTGGAGTCAAGTGAATAAGAGATGGGTATGGACATTGCATTTAAATTCCTGGAGGTTGTAGCTGTCAGGAAAGCAAGAATACGAAAGGAATTTCCACAGGTGGGAAGTGCAAGAAAAGAAACTGCTGGAAAATTGAAGGTGAATCCCCATATTCCCAACATTGTGATACTGTCTGTGTTTATAACACTGAAACACAAAAAAGAAAAATTTTAAACTGAAACTTGCATGTAACTTCTTAAACTTCACTAAGAATCTTTGGCAGAAACTCAGTAATAAAAAAAAAAAAATTCTTGTTGAGTACTTTAGCCGGAACATGTTGTTTAATCCTAACATCCAAACATTGCATCATTCTACCTATGTAGTCAACTCCACAACTACATTTAAAATAATCAATAACAGTTAATATGGTGTGAGGGGGGATAATGTCTTTACTCATAGATGGAAGGACAGATCTAGTTTTAAACAAAACACTTACATTGGCTGCATAATAACACTCACGTGAACTTAATGAAATATGCTTGGCTAAAGTTTCACTAACACTACCCAACCATGGTATTCGGTGATAGACTGGACATTTTTCAACCATTACTAGTTTCATTTTGTTAAATTCAGCAATCTTCCCATGAATAACTGATTGAACAATGTTCAATGGATAACCGTTGCTCACAAAGATACTAGTTATACAACTAATTTCATCTATTAAAGTGTCACCCGAACAAATCATTAACAACCTATAGGTCAAAGTCTTCATCAAATTAATGTTTTGTTGTTTAGAAGAAAAGGAATCCCATTGGCCATAGAGACCTGTCAAGGTAGGCTTCCTATACACAGTAGTAACAAAAGAGAAAGGTGCTCTATGAACCAGAACATCTAAGAAGGGCAAAAAACAATTGACCTCCTTATCTACCGTAAATTTGAGGGCTAGATGAACACCATTGAGTAGGAAGAAGAATTGGTCAACCTCAGATTCATTGTTGAAAACACAAAAAGTGTCATCAACATAACAGAAGGAGACTGTGGACCTAGAAGAACTTAACAGTAGTCTCTCCTCATGAAAGCCCACAAATATATTAACCAAAACAGGGCCCAAAGGGGAACCTGTTGCTACACCATCAGTCTGACGATACATGATATTGTCAAAACTAAAATCGACAGAAATGGTGGCAAATTTCATAAGTTCAAGGGAAACATCTTTGGGCTTTGTTGGGGGAGTCAAATGAATAAGATATAGCAAATCACGACAAATATCGATAGTCTCCAACAAAGGAACACATGTGAAAAGGCTCCATATGTCAAAAGAATACATAAATCCATTAGTGGCATCACAATTCCGAATAGAGCAAAGGAAAAGGAATCTTTGATACAGAATGAACTATAATGCTGTAAAACTTGTTGCACGATTATAGCCAGCCACTTAGCAGCGACCCTATCATAGAAAGTATGGGTCTCAACAGGACATCCTCTTTATGAATCTTAGGTAATCCATAAGGACAGGGACGAATGGAGCCAGACGGTTTTAATTCCTCAGAAATTTCGGATTAAGAACACCGCTTTTTACCCATTTAACAAAATGTTTCTGAAATCGAATTTTAGTGGTCAGAATACAATCATGGGTGTCAATGGGACCAAGGCATTGAAACTTAGATCAAGTATAGATAACATTTTATTAATGTAATCCTGGCAGTTCATAATGACCACACCAGACCCCTTATCCGGTTTCGTGATAACCAATGAATGGTTATACTTAAAGGACTTAATGATCTGGTGGTGTTCACTTCTCCATTTAGATTCCGTACAGAAAGAATTTATAAAGGTTTTAAAAATTTGGGTTTTGAGATTGAGATGGATTTGAAAGAGGATTTTTTTAATCTTACATATTATCTCCTTAAAGAGCATGACATCCATGAAGAAAGAATGTTGATACTCTAAGTGTAGATTAACATATCATTAAACAATTCACCAACCATTTTTAAACAGATCCTAAAATCCAAGAGACAGGCTGTCCACAAATCCCAGTAATGAGGGTATTTCTGACTATGCCAAGCCAAAGCATGAAGCAACATTAGAGCTGATATGCATTCATTTTGATTTTCAAGAATGATGAAACCAGGAAATATTCCTGGAAAAAAAAAAGTAAGATTATTTTATTTACCTTCTCCATAAACTATACCAAATCTGTGAAAATCAAAAAGTTGATAAGTGTTTGAAGCTAACACTTCCTGACGACTACTAAAGCTCCAGAAAATATTTACAAGAAACATCAATAAAATTGACCTGTTGTTGCATGAACAAAAATGTCCAAGCACTGTCTACACATAATATAAATCCACATTATGCCACCGTCCCAAGAATACAAAAAGATTCTTATTTCTGCCATGTGATAAATATATTCAATTACATGGAAAAATGCGCACATGAAAAGTAATATTCTTAAATCGGGAAAAGAACAGGACAAGTTATTAAACCTGGAAAAGTAAAGGACAAGATATTCCAGTGAAGTAAAAAATAAGAAATTTCTTAAAATATTGCAGCTAAAAATAATTCAAGTTTTATTTTTAGCTGCAATATTTTAATTAAGAAATTTCTAATTTTTATTTCACTAGAATATCTTGTCCTGTTCTTTTCCAGGTTTAATATAATTTCCATGTAATCTATGATTTTCCAGGCATTGCTATTAATCTAATATAAATTTAATGCTGAAAATCACATTAAAATCTTCCTTTTTGGTTTTACTTGTTTTTGAAGAGGAGGGAAAATGTGATTTTCAATGTATTTTCCTTATATGTGCAATGCCTGACTCTTCAATATCTCTAGAATCATTTTTAACGCTTATAAATTTTTGGCAGTCTTCGGCTATATTTTGTAAAGTCAAATTTGGCTCACCTAACCTGGTTAGGACTCTGTCTGATTTCTGCATCTTTAGTTGATACAAGTCCTTGCACAAATATTAGGCATTTTAAATTATCTGCACTAAGTTCAGCCAATTTAAAATCGTCACAATGTTTATTAACTACAGATGTGAATGTCAAGTAATTTTCGCTGTCTTTTTTAGTTAGATTTAAGCACTTCCACCTTTTGTAGAATAACAATGTTTTAGGGCTAAATAATTCTGTTAGATTTACAGCTTCAACGAAAGTCAAGTCGCTAGTTTTTCAAGGTAAGATATAGTCAACAAATTTATTATGTTCGGTAGTTTCTAATTTCCGGAGCAATAGGCGAAGCTTTTTGACACCTGACCATTTTCCACAATCTATTTCATATTGATCCTCATACCTTCTGAAATATAAAGCGAAGGTTTTATCTTTGTCTGGAGCATAAGTGAAATTGTCAATTGCACTCCAAATAGCGTTTTGTGAAAAAGTAGTTTCGCTCTCGGTATTTTGATCCTTATTCGACGCTGTTTGTAGCAGTAATTCTTCAAACCTTTTCTGTTGTTCCAGCAATCTTTCTTCATTGTTTTTGCTGTAATTCCCGTTGTTTTTCTTCGTTTTTTTGCTGTAGTTCTAGTTGTATTTCTTCGATTCTTAGTTGCCATTCTTCGTTTTTTCGTTGTTGTTCGAACTGGATTTTAACCAGTTCTAATATAGTAGCTTTAAATTCTTCCATGTTTAAATTTCAAAATTACACTTCTATCGTACTTTTAGTTGTACAAACCGTTTATGTCGCTCGGAGGAAAGGAGGAGAAAAAATAGTCACTTTATTCTCTTTAAATACGTGATTCACACACAGTAGTTTTTAGACAACTGTGAAGATAAAGTTTATAACTTCGGTGGTGATGGCAAAAAAATATTTTCATTTCTTGTTTAACAGAAGAAAAAAAATAAATCATGTGCTACTACCTTGTTAGCACAAAGCTGAACTTGAAACAATAACTTTTCCTTTGAGAGAAAAAGAAAAGAATCACCTTGCTTAAGAAGAAAAATAATCAACTTACAGGTTTTTTTTTTTTTTTTTTTTTTTTTACCGATAAGCCTGTTTGCTCAAGTTGTCCTGTAATCCTGATTTTGGTTCCTCTGTGTTTGTCTTTTCAAGATTCTCCAACAACAAAAAAATCCTTAAATGTTTTTCGTCACCAGTGTTGTGTTGGCGATAGCAAACACAACAAAAATAATTTTTTTTTCTCTTATGATTTTCACATAAAGTTCGTTTTTTTTTTAATCCATCTCCGCTAGTGTTGTGTTGGCGATAGCAAGAAAAAAAAAACCTTTTTTTTTTTATTTTTCTGTGTGAATCCGAATTCTTTAGCGCCAGTATTGTAAACACTGGCTAAAAAAATTTTGTTTTTTTTTATATGGTTCCACGTGGAGCTCATTTTTTAAGAATCCTTCACCACCAGTGTTGTGGACTCAGGTATTAGTGAAACAGAAATATATTTACGAAAAACAAGTAAAGAGTATTACACATTAGGCTGACTACCAGGTGGAGACTGGGGGGAGACTCAACCAACTCAACTCCTCAGTAAATAATCCGACATAGAGAGGCCTGTCTCCTGGTATTTATAGTCATGAGAAGAGTTCATTATGGTACAAAAGGGTAGGTTCCATAACAGTATTTGATTGTAAAATTCCATGCTGTAAAGGATCTCTTGCATTTCTAAAAGTATCAATGCATTTGATATTAATTTATTTTTGAAAAAATATTGATAGGTTTATCTGTAGTGTCAAAAAATGACTGCAATATTTAACTAATTGTTTCAGCTGTATCGATTATATTTTCTGCATGTATCATCTAGGATTTTATTTATGCAATTTACTTGTGATGCATGTAAGACAAAATTCTGTCTTAGGTTTTTATGTCATTAAAAATAAAGATTTTCAAAGAAAGCTAACTCAAAGCAGAAAAATATTTAAACAGTGTTTTAGCAACCACACTCTTTACTAATGAGAGATTCAGTTATGATGATACTAGATATGTTTGCTTATTAATTAATGCCTCTGTTTTTCATAGCAGTGGACTATCTCACTACTGAGGAGAAAATATCACTCTGTGTGAACAATAAATATATAGTTGCATTGTTTTATAGAATAGAGCTGAAGAATGTTTAATTAGAGAAAGGAACCAAAAAGAAAATGTTTTCCCACCCAAATCAAGAAATAAGTCAAGGAAAATTGTGATATTTCATTCTTGAGATTTAAAATTGATTTTAGTAAATTAATGTTTTTTTTTCTTTTAATGATGTGCTCCATTGTTCATTGCAAAAAAAAATTGGCCTTTTTTGTGAGATGTGTACAAGGAAAGAAGAAACAGTTGCTAATTGGTCACTTGTACAAATGGTGTTTAGTGCTAACTTTACGCATCTTCACACATAATCATTCATCTGATGCAAGCAACACCCACAGGGGACAAAGAGACAGATTATCCATTTGTAATATGTAGTGTGAAAAAAAAGAAAACATACCTCATGGACGTCCATGCATAAAAGGATCTCGTTGGGAAGCCATATTATTTTTATGTAGACAAAGTGCCGCAAATTCACGGCTACCACAAGATTTGAGGAGGTATAAATATGGCTGCTAAGTAGAGCTCGAGAGTATGTTTCTTGTGTGTTAGACTACTACCCATGCTCACTTTGGGAAGAACTTTTACTGCGTTTTACAAGTTTGAGAGTACTAATCTGCACTTTTATTTGGGAAGAACTTTTGTGCATTTGAGATTACTGATCTACACTTTGTTTGGAAAGAACTTTTGCTGCGTTTTTTTAAGTTTGAGATAACTAATCATTGATCTTTTTCTGAAAAACTATTTTGCGTTCTCAAGTTAAAGATTACTCAACTACATAGTATTTTTTATTTTCAATGAAGACCTGTCACGTGCTTTCATTATGAAAATATTTCTAAAACTTTTAAAAATATTTTTAAGCTCCTGAAATCACTGAAGACACCACAAAGACGTTAGAAGATTTAATTATTCAAAGAATAAAAGATCAGGTATGTGTTTTTTTGTTTTTTTTTTATTCATTGATTTTGCAATGAACTTTCTTTCATCAAAGAGAAATACTTGGCTTTTGATACTCTCCAAAATTTAATTCATGATTGGATGAAAATTTTTGAAAAAAATTAGTCATACATTTTAACTTCTTTTAAAAAGATAAAACTTCAATATAATATCCAAAATTGATAACAATTTGCCATTGTATTTGTACTGCATTCTAGCCTTCCATGAGTGTCTGTCATATTTTGTAATGTTGCACAATGATTTAACAGAGGAATGGAAGCATATATTTATTCTCTCACAATTACCAATCTTTGTGAATTTTTAAATTGCCCAACACTATCTTTGTGAGTTTAGCATCCCAAAATAAGTTAGATATTCAAAGAAGGAAAACAAATGAGTCTGAATCCACCAATGATTTCCTCTAAAAATATTTTTGTGTTTCTAGCACAAATGAAAATTGTAAATTTCAAGAATAAACTAATTTCTTTTTATGGTGGTGGGTGGGTGGGGGGGCATCCTTTTATGTGAATGAGAATTAATAATCCTTATCTGCCTGAGACCCAAATGACTCTAACTTTGATCTTTAGCTTCCTTCATATTGTTGTTGTTTTTGGTATTAGTTTATTTTTGAGCCAAAAATTCTATTCTCCCTACTTAACACTTTGTCATGTAGAGTATTATGAAGAAAAAATGATCAAATTCAACATGCACTTAAAGGAAATTAAATTATATAAACACACAAATGTTTTGTTTCAAACTACGGTGATCAAAACAATATCCTGATGACTCCGTTCAAAATTAGAATCAGGGAGATTCGTGGATTTGTGTAGGTTTTCTTGGTTGCAATTTTAAAAATATCAGTGCATGTATTATTTAAACAGATATTGTTTTATTTTTTAATCTTGGACTTTGGTGTATCAAACAAAATCCAGATTATAAGCAGATTTATCTTTTTCTCTTTTGTATTTGTAATTGTGCCTCACTGGTTAAATTAGTTTGATATTTTGTGGTGTAAAACATGGAAAGTTTTTTAATACCTCCAACACAGACTTATCAATTTCATTTTTGAACTTCAATAAAGAGTTGACAATATAAAGAAATAACTATATTTACTTTGTGGAGAAAGAAAGTCAGACATTCAACCTACAACACAGGGATTGCTCGTGCCTTCCAAGTTTGGGATCTAAATAAAATTTCTGAGTAATATCTATTTTGATATTATCTTCATCTGGCTTTTCAGTTAATTTTTTTTTTATTCATTTTTTTGGTCACATTTGCTTTTGTCTGAGCATAAAAAATAAAAATTTTTTATCAAAGCTGTCGAAAGAAGTCATGATTTATAAACTTTGCTTTTCTACATTAAAATATTTTAATTGAAGTTTAAAATATTTGATGTGTCAGTTAACATGATAATAGTGAGCTTAATGCAAATAGAACACAGAACAATTAGGCAGGTGACACTTTCACCAAAAGGAAATAATGAGCAAACACTTGAAGGGACCGTAACTAGCACCAAGGCCTATTCTCTCACATTTGCCTTTTGCATTTTTTTAACAAGTAATGTGGGACGTGCAGGATATGCTTTGTGGTGCAGTGGATGTCGACTTGGAACGAGAAATCAGGGAGCCGAGTTTGAATGCCAATTGAATTCTTTGCATTCACTTATGCACAAATACCCTAGGAAAAGGTATTAATCCAACTCTTCTCTCCAGTTATGGGTTAAATAATAGGACAGATTGGGTTCTACAGCCTTGCCTGGCAACCAGTCTACCACAGAAGGCAATAGCAACCTACTGCAGGACAATTTTCTGCCCCATCGAGACATGATCGTCTAAAGCGTGTATCATGTATGGCACTTAACTGAATGACTGAATATAATAGTTGGAACCATGATTAAGACTTCTACTGGCCATAAAGTGAGGGATCAGTTTTATATTGTTATGAAGTAATAAACTGATCGCCCACTAATTACTACTTAATAATACATCTCTTCTCCCTATAGCTATAAGTCAAATAATAGGATAGATTGGGTTCTATAAATCAATGACAAAATACTGCAGGATAATCTTCTGCCCAGTCAGTTATGTCTCTTTTGAGACATGATCGCCCAAAGCGTGTAATACGTATGGCACTTAACTGACTGAATGTGGGACAAAAGCCTGGATGGAAACACTGCTGACAGAAGACTGGATGTAACAAGTTTAAAAACTCGTCCTGTTGTATATTCCTTCTGAGTATATTCTGCTTGAATCAAAATGTCAGATAATAAACCACTGCTTCTTTGTCAAAAACTGTTGTATACCTACTATATACAGGAATGGGATGTACCTATCGTCTTAAATACATGGATACTATTCGAGTAGAGGAGAGTGATTATACTGACTAGCAATTTACTAGCAGTTTATCGACTTCTCGCAGCGTACGAGTCTTGTACTTGTTGATATACTATTATTCCCAACCTCCATTTTGGTGATTACTCACGCAGTAATCTTTTAGGGTTACAACAAAAACGAACTGGAACCCATTCAAGAATCTGCTCAAACCAAATTTTATATTATTCTTACACAAGACAAATAGCGAAATAAGCTGAACCCAAAGTGAATGAAAATTACTTACTTTTACACACCTGATAAAATCGACAAACATCAACACATATATATAAGATATACAATCATATTTTATTCACATTTCTCTTTGGTGACTTGGAGTGGGTTTGGTTTGGTCGGAGCACACACACATCAAGGCTACCTGACTGGCTGGCCATTCCTTCTCCTTTCAACTGTTATCTGCAACTGCTAACTCAAATCTCTAAACTGACTCTGTGACTGCTGACGTCACTTAAATAATTGTCCCCATTTTGACACCTGGCATGTTGTACTTCCAGTGCACTCCTTACCATCTCAGGCACTGATCCCCTTGACCCTGGTTCGTCAAAACAAAATCCACCAGCCACATGGGTTCTACACCCTCAGTGACATATCCCTGCATCGTCCAGTGCAAAATATGCTTCTTGGCAAAATTCTACTCCAACCAAGATATTATTTAACAATTTGGCAAAATTCTGTCATTTTCACTGACAATCACGAATGACTTTTAGTACCATTTCACACTGACCCAAAGAATATACAACAATGCCACATTTCTGTCTGTTATTCTTTACCCCCAGCCAATACGCATGCAATTCAGTGTCTTTTTACCAAGTAAGCAAGAGTTTCATCATGTGATGTTTGCTTATAAATTATTATGACACTGACAAGTCAGTTTAAATACATTTTTATTTATTGAGTCAATCGCAAATTTTCATGTGAACAGCTTATGGATAAAGTGGAGATTTACGTGTCTATATTGAATGTTTACAGTTGTACATAAATGAAAGTTCTGTTTTTTGAAGAATGCTTGTTTACACTGCAGGCTTGGGATGATGTTGAAAGAAAAGTGAAAACTGCAGATGCCGCTTATGAATATAAAAAACCAACAACACTCGATCAGGAGAAGAGCAAACTGAGCCTGGGTGAAATTTATGAAAAAGAATATCAAAAACAAGAAGAAGTAAGCGTAAAACATTTAAAAAAAGTTGTTTATTGTGTTAAATTTCAGTGGTTATCTATTTTCTAAAATAAATTTGTTTTTATGTATTTATTGACATGTTGCCTAATTTTCCCTTCTTGGTTATATTTTGTTTTTATGGTAGCAGAAAGCATTGCTTGACATCAGTCAGTAAACAAGCCAATATTTTAATTTTTTTTTTACAATCATATCACCCCAAGCAACACATTTTATTGCAACTGTATTGCAGAGGGTAACATAGGAGGAAAGTTATGAGAAAGAGTGACTGGTTATAGGGGGGTGTCAGGAAGTGGGTAAGAGAAGACCAAAACCTTGCCTGCTGTTTGCATCTTTGGTCGCTTTGGACAGCTTTCACCTGCTGCTGTCTACTCAGCTGACTGCTGATTTGACTCCCAAGTGAAGTGGTGGATCCATGTTTCATCCATTGTTAGATGTTTACACAAAAACTCCTCCTTGTTGTGCTGAAACAGTTTCAAACAACACTCTGAATTGTCGATATATTGTTGTTTTTGATCAACTATGAGCAAATGCAGCACCCACTTTGAACACAGATTTCTCATTGACAAATGTTCATGCAAAATGGTGAATACATTGCCTTCTGATATGTTCAACTCTTCTGCTATCTCATGCAACCTCCATTTATTGTCAACCAAAACGAATTAGTAGTTGGTGTTTGTCAAGACAACTGCCCATTTTGGGCAACCTTTGTGTTCAGCATCGTTTGTGTCTGTATGACCACGTTTAAAGTCAGCATACCACCTCTTAACCGTTGATTCCGATGGGGCAGAGTTCAAATAACACTTATCATGCAATTGCTTTGCTTGAACAGTATTTTTTCCCATCAGAAGGCAATGCTTTATCAACACACAACATTCAGATTTTCAACAGTAGCTTCACTTAAATAACTGTAGTTTGTAAACTAATTATCTGATTAGGTTCAAATTATGTCATTTGCCATTTGAAGGTTAGTATTTTCTAAAAATTATATAGATTTTTTATTAATGGTGCCATCTATATGTCATGCTTGGCACTTATTGAGTAATGTGTTAAATATTTTTTTTTTTTTTTTATAATCATATTGCCCCAAGCAACGCATTTTATTGCAACTGTATTGCAGGGGGCTACATAGGAGGAAAGTTATGAGAAAGAGTGACAGGTTATAGGGGGTGTCAGGAAGTGGTTAAGAGAAGGATGAGAATACTGATGAGAGTGGAGTGGACAAGGAAAGGAGCATGAAAGAGAATGCAGGTTAGTGAGATAGGAGATGAATATTGACTTTACATTTAAATTCTTGGAGATTATAAGTGGAAGGGAATTCCACAGGCAGGAAGTGCGAGAAAAGAAGCTACTGGAGTAGAATTTACGTTTGCATTTTATTGGTTTCACAGTAAAAGGGTGGGCTCTAGTTGCTAATCTTGTGGCTCAAGTAAATTTATATATAGAGGGCACCAGTGAGCTAAGTTTGTCAGAGCAGAAGCCGTGAAAGTATTTGTAGAAAAGACACAATGTAGCCACATTGCGCTGGTGAGAAAGTGACTGTATTTGAGCTGCCAAGTCAGGATCGAACACATTACAGATTCTCCGTTGGATTTTGTCAAGGATACCTAGGTGGATAGCAGGAGCACCCAACTAGATATGGCAGCAGTATTCAATGCACAGGTGGATGGTAGATTTATATATGTGCAATATATATCACCACAGAAATGAAATATCTCCTTAGTAAATAGGGATCTCAGGCTGCTGATACTTTACTTTTTATTTTTATTTTTGCTTCATGTTAGCTTTGTTTTGGGTATTTTTAAAAACCCAAGTTATTTCTTACATGCAATAATAAATGTATCAATAAAAAATTTTAAATCAATCGTGCAGAAAATATATCCATTGTAATTGCACAATTAAATATGTCTATCAATTTTGACAGTATGAGTAAAATATCTTATTATAAATCTAATATATGATTGAAAGTCTTTTTGTAACCATTTTTCACTGTGCATGGTGAATGTCATATTGTTTTCATATTTCTACAATTAGAAACAAGATTATCCATTCAGAAGTTACTAAGCACATAATGCAAATACCGCATAATGCAAATATATCAGCAAGTTAATGATACAGGGGCATGTGACAGAGAGGCCCTTTATTGTGGTACAACTATTTGCAGTTTACTAAAAGGGAACATCTATTTATTAAATGAAAAGCTTTACAGCCCTCAATGAATCATCTGGATGTAACAACATTGATTAATTTACTATTAATTGGCAATTCACTTAGGCTATTTAAAACAAAACTCTTAACAGAATTTCTATGAGAAAATGATGTTCAAAGTTTAAAATATAGAGCAACAACTAATTCTTTTTTGAAGTAGAATCATTTTATTCAGAATTTTTGGAAATACCATGTCTCTTTATAATTTATGATTTATAATATACAACTGTATAAGTATTTGTGTATATTTACCTAACCTGACTTGCCAATCCATCATTGAAAAAACGCCATGGAGCAGACAATGCATGCTGTTATATAAACAATTATAAATGCTTGGCACATTTTCACTATTGTTGGTATAGTCTAAAGGCTACAAATATTTTTAACTCCTGTGTTATAAATTGTGAATTTAGTTAAATTACAGGCATGAAAACAAATTTTATAAAAAGAAAAATTGAAACCGTTATTTAAAGTTTGAAATCATAGTTTCTTTTTAAAGAAAAAGAGGACAATTTTTTTTTTTTTCTAAGATTTTAGAAATAAAATTCTTTTAACTTTTTTCCTTGATGTTCTCTGCTTATCTTTGCTAAAGCAATATAACATTATCTATTGTAAAATACTTATTGTAAGAAATATATTTCACTGTTAACATATTTAATTTTTTATTATCATTGACTATCAAGATAGAGGAATGATGATGATGGCAATTTATGTCATTAGATTCAGTCTGTTGATTGTAAAATTACCTGTGAGTCACAGGTACAAATAATTTCAGCTCTAAAATCTCAAGTCAACCACAATCACTGAATCTCTCTTGAATTCAGTGCAAACACTAAAATTTTGTCATGTAATGCTCACTTCATGAAAGAAACAAAATATTCAATTTTGCTATTCAAATTCCTAATCTGAATAACACTGGTAGCAACAATGAAGATGGTATACCGTCATTTTGGTTTTGGTGATACAGTTGTTTGTTTTTTTTTTTTTGTTGTTGTTGGCCACAGCATTCAACTTCCTCTGCTTGTCACTATTGTTACACACTCACAGTCATATATCAAGATATGACATTAGAATCGATATATAAACGAAGAGTTCTGCACACCAGGTAATAGTCGATATTTTGGTTATTTAATTTACAATCTTGAATGTTTATGTCATTGTGAATTCAAATACTTGATTAGCAGACGTTATTCTTTTATCTTTTTAGTGTTATAAGCTTTTTGTCTGTAATGATTTTGCTTGTGACAATTTGTAGAAGTAGTAGTAGCTAGGTGATATGAACATGTTCTGACTTTAGAAATTTTATTACAAACTGTGCAGATGACTTCATTAAAAAATTCTTTAAAAATGACCTTGAAAATGTCTCTTTTTTGAGTTATGCAATTTCTCTCTGCTTTGTCAGTAGATGGCAATTTTTTAAAGAATGTCTTTAGTGAGGAAATTTCAAGAACCATGAATCACCTTCTCCTTCCTGTGCATGAGTTTGAGGTAGTTTATAAAAAGGCATGGCCAACCAAAGAGAACAAACTTGATGTGTTTTGCAAGGGTTTTTACTCTAATAGCAGAAATTTGTTTCTTTAAGGTCAGGCACAAATGATGGTTAAGTAGGACGTGAAGAAGATTTTAGAAATTTGGTTTAGCAAGTGTAAGTGAGAACACAATATTATTTAAAAATAGAGAAAAATTAATACTAATAATGAAATGTTTCAAAAACGATTGATTGAAAGTCCTTCCCTCCTCCTCTAATTGTTTGATAACTGTTGAAATTGAATGAATTTTTTTTTTTTATGGCTTGTCAACCCCTATGAATTATTTAAAGCTGAAACACATTTTGGACTGTAAGAGGTCGCTTCCTTACAGTACCTGATGTTCCCAAATGGTCCCCCATCTAAGTACTGACTGGGTTTGATATTGCTTCACTTCAATGGTTGAACAAGAGATAACAGCTGAAAAGTCCAAGTTAACGTCATGCAATGTAGTTAATTTTCTTTCTGTATTTATCATTATTTCCCTGCTGAACCAAATTATTTTTGTTTTGTAAATAGAAGCAAAAACATTTCTTTAGATTATTTGACAAATCCTTTTATGCTCTAGTGACTTATATAATTTTTATTCTACTCTGAGTAATGGAACTCATACAAACTAAAGACTAAAAGTTCTTCTCTAAAATTACAACCGTGTAGATTTTCATACAAACTCTTATAAGAATGATAAATTATTTTCATCTTTGTTTCTTGATTATTTTTAATCATTTGCATGATAGACCTTTGTTCCAAATTAAACAATCTGTGTCCTTACTTTGTACTTGAAGTATTTCTATCTTGTTCCCAAAAGTTTCCTACTCTATTAGATATAGTTTATCAACCTATTATTAAAAATGAAACATTTTATTTTTCTGTTAATAATTTTAATTTCCATTTGCTTAATCAACATTAATCTTAAATTGATATTCACTCGTCGTTATTGAATGTATACATTAAATATTAAATGATATTTTTGTATTAAGTGCAAAACATTTTTTTTCCTCAATCAATTTAAAATCAGCCGTATTTTCCCTGTAACTGAAAACTAGACTTTAGCATAAAATTGAAGTAAAATTTTATATCAACAAACTTTTATTGACAACTCAACATATTTTTCCTACAAGTAGTAAACCTCCTGACTCTGTAAGCACAATTCCACTAAAGAATTTCTTTTTCTTTATTGTTTTCTAAGTTTCTTTAAATTAAAAATTTTAATATTTCCCTGAATAATAGAGAATGCAAATAAGTAGTTTATTTTGAGAATCAGAATAACAGTGTGATATTTCCAATTGTGTTTGTGTGTAAGAAAGTAAATTATGTTGGAAATTGTCTGCTTGCAAATGAGCAAATATTTGAGATATTTACAAAATTGTATAGCGTTACCAGTGGACAGTCTTTTTCTCAAATCATTTCTCAATGCAGTAAAAACTATTACTGCTTTTTAATTTCTATTAAAGGCATTGTTACTTACAATTGCTGATATCATCATGGCTGTTCTATAATTGAGTTATTTGCTTCACCTGTATTTTTTTGTTTTGATTCTGAACTTTTTTCTTGATTCTAGATTCTAACATTTTTTTTTCTTTCCCATCTTTTTCCAGACTCAAAATGAAACTGAAAAAAAAGATAATCATGAACATGAAGAAATAAAGAAAATGATGAATTCATTGTTTATGAAATTGGATGCTTTATCTAATTTTCATTTTACACCAAAAATTGTAAGTTTCTCCATTTTACATTTATACTGTTTTTTTATTTTTTTATTTTTTAATCAGAAAATTTACATTCTGAACTGGAGCATACTTAACGTGTTGCATCAGTTTCCTTAGCAACAGAATTCAATGAATGGTTTCGACAATGAAACAACAAAGATTAAAAAAAACCTTACATAAAACAACTGACAAGATAATAGCAAAAAATACATTTTTCTTTTTAAATTTTGCTTTGGATTTATTGAAAACCAATTCAAATAGCAGACTTTAAATGTTGTTCAACAAACATGAAGCAGTAGTGAATGTTTTCCAATAAAACTTATCTTTTGTTTTTTTATAACATTCAAAAAACTAATCAAGAAGGATGTGTATGTCTGCAGAAAACCTTCCAATTCTCATGTTATGTAATTCTTTTTTTTTTTTCCCTCCCTTTCATTATGAATTTAAAAAGATTGATTCATGTTGTTTTTAAAGAAACTGGATTTTGAGGTTTCCTACAGCTTCCTGTAATTTGTTATTGTTCAGGAATATCAATTGTCCAATTACAAATCTTGGAATATATTAGGCATGTAAATGTGTCATTAGTCAATCATCTAATGGAAATCCATGTCTAGCTGATATACATCAATGTGTTTTTGGGCTTCATAAGGATTGTTGTTGTCAGATTATAGTTTCTTGCTTGAAAACCACACTTTTATTAATGAAGAATCTATTGTTATCAACACATCATCTCTCAAACAGTAACAAAAAGCTTCAACACAACATCTAGAATAAAGATACAATGTCTGTTAATTTATTATAAATTTGCAGTTCACTGAAAAGTTAAAGAAACCTGTTTTAGCAAAAGTTTGAAACTGTTACTTGTTAGATTTTTCTTTTTGTTCAAATCATTTTTTATGCTGGTTGAGGTCAAATTCCACAAATAAAGTTGTCATCATTTTTATTTTTCAGCCAATTCCTGATGCGAAAATCGTAGCCAATTTGCCTTCAATCACAATAGAAGAAGTTGCTCCTGTGGGTGTCAGTGAAAACCAGTTGGCGGCTCCAAAAGAATTACTTGTCAGTACTGCTTATTTGTTTTTTTTTTTCTATCATCAGCCTCTCTCTTGTTTACCAAAAAAGCTACAAAACAAAACTAATCCGAATATTATTGCCTTGACATTGTTTTTTATCATTTACAAAATGTGCTTATTACTCACCTACTTGCTAATAATTCTTGGTAACAAAAATACAAAAACCTTTTTTTTTCTAATGTCTTTTGTGTTTTTACATTAGATGATTTTTGTTTCGAAGCATACAATGGCCAAAATATCATAAACATGGCTATAAAGATGAGGACAACAGTCCGAATAATGTAAATATTACCTCATCTCAGAAGTATAGACAAATTCTTTTTTTTCCTTTCTATTTCAATATAATCATAGTTTTATAAATGTATATAGCATTAGCACTTCTTATTTTCATTACAAGGAAATTAATTTCTTTCTTTCCAAATTATATACAATTTTTATTTTTTATTTATTTTTTTCTAGGCCAGCAAGTTCTTGATTTTGTAATAAAAATGAAAAATGCAGAAACCGTTAATGTGTAATCATCCCCCACTCACATTTTAATGGGAAATATATTTTCATATTTCAAAATCAAAGAAATGAAAATTTTCCTTTTAAAATTAATTGAATAATAAATGTGCACACATACATGTGCATGTATTTTACTGTCATTAAAAGAAATTCAAAGAATAAAAACTTCACAATTCCAAGAAATTGGTAAATTAAACAATATACAATGTTGAATTTCTTGAAGTAATGAAAGACTACATTTGTTTTTATTAAAATCAAAGCTACTTGGGATTAACAAGAAAAAACTTGCTTTTTAATCTCTAAATTCATGTAAATTTCTTCCAAAATAAAAGACAAATTTTGTTTCTGATTCTCTATTTACAGAACCCATTAAGAAAAAGTCTGAAGGGCAAAACTGAACGCAGTGTTTCTGACAGAAACAAGGAAAGGAGACTAAAGAAAAAATTTAAAAAATTAAAATGGAAAGAAAAGCAGAAAAAGCAAAAATATATGGAAATGCTTGACCCAGATTCAGTGAAGACATCCAAAAACAAAGCATTAAGAAAACTTGAGAAACAAAGTCGCAGTAGCAAAAAAGTAACAGTCATTAAAGTGAGTATTGTTGAAAAGCAATGGCTTTCTATAAAAGAGGTCTTTCTGATGTTTGTTTAATTGCCTGTGTTAATGCAGATTTAATCTTTGGAACAAACAGTTGTATCTCGGTTATAAGCCTATGAAGAAAGACAAACTGCTTATGAATAAAAGCAACTCTATTAAAATAATTGAAGTGTGTGTGTGTAAATAAATAATCTAATTGCAAACATCTGTTTTCTCAAGACAGATGTGCTGGTTTATCTTTTGTAAACTCATTTTATATTACGTTTTGTTTTTTCTTGCTTTATTCCTGTTGTTGTTGGCAGGCAAGAAACATGATCAGCAATCACATCTTTCTTCTTTTATTGAGTGAAGTCTTCCTTCTCTTTCAATTATGACTGCTTATTTCGTGACATTTTTCTCCCTATCAACATCAAAGCTGATCCTTCTGTCTTTGTTCAAACTGCCTATATGCTGAGATTGATCACTTTTTGATCGGACCCAACCAGCATAGTGAACAATCTGCAATCAGATCCTAATGCTCATACTAATAAGGACAAGTCACTCTACCCACAATATCAACACAATTATATTATTGTGAGATATCAGTACCTGAGGGAGTAAACCTTTACAAAAATTACTGTTTCACAATTCTCTTCTGAGAATATATATTTGTAAAATCTTCAACCCTGTGCTATAAACACTTGTTTGTGGGTGAAAGTTGCCATAAACTTTTATGACATCTTAAACTTGCTCTTTGCTAATGTCTAATTATTAATTGCATCATCAGTTGGCCATTTTTGTTGCTTAACAACAGGGATTCCTTTTGTATTCTTTTTTTGCCTTTTGCTTTTGATGATGTAAATAAAAATCAAATATCAACAACAAATATTTGTTACATACCATGAAAGATTCTTTTGTTCAGATTTTTTATAATCAGGCTTGGGGTTAGCTGTGCTTTGGTGATCTCTGCATTTTACCTACTTAATGCCCTTAAAGAAATTATTTACAAGCATTGGCTCCATTTTGTTTTCATTTGAAATCTGACAATATTGTCAACAATTGTGTTTAATGAAAAATTAAGCTTTTTTTTTTTATTTTAATTTTTAATTTTTTTTTTTGTATTATAACTTTGTTTTTTATTTTTATTGCAGGCAAATGTTAAGAATGGCAAAACTTCATCTGCTAATTTCTTCAATCAACTTCAGAATGAAGTAAATCATGAAATCAAGAAGAAAAAACAAAATAAAAAGAAAATAAATGCAAGTGGAATGTCTTCTGTACAATTAAAACTTTAGTTGACCATTTATTTTTAGATCAAAATTATCTGTAAAGAATAAAAAATTCTATGCTTTTTCTATGGAATTGTTTTAAAATTTTGTGCGTCAATTTTGTGGTTGATCTTTATTTTGACAAACACCTTTGATTTAAAAGAAAGAAAAAATGTTGGGTTAGGTGGTGAGGGAAGTGAGGCTCAGTATAAAATGTGATTGCATTACATTTCAGTTAAATGAAACAAAAGGAATTTTCAATATCATGTCTCCATCTTTTTTATACCATCTTCTGCTGAAGATGTAATCATTACATTGAAATATAATTTATTTTAATCTAACTGAACATGAAATACTTACAGGTTTTCCTGGTCATCTTTCATATTCCATCCTATCAGAACATGGGTGATTATGACTCTCCACAACTTCCTGCCTTTTGTCTTACTTCTTGATCACTCATCTTTGTGGTTTTCGTTCTGCTATCCATTCACTCAAACTCATCAAATAAATTACTTCACTATACCCAGTGATTGTTGAATTCTCTAAGTCCTCTGTTCTCATCATGTGTGCTAGAAATTTCACCTGTCTCCTGATTGTCAGCAGCAATTACCTTATAGTTTTTATTCTCTTTAAAACTTTTTTTCTCTCTGGTATAAACAACATTCATCTCTGTCACTTTCATTGTCTTAATCTTTAAGAAAATTCTTCAACATTAACTGCCATAGAGAAAATCAGATATTACATAGTAGTCCAGCACTTTTTTTTTTTTTTTTTGTAACGACAATTTTCCTCTTTCTTATTACTTTGCTTAATTTTTGAAAAAAAGCATCTTTTTCTATTGCTATTCCCCTTTGCATTTCTCCTTCACACAGTGTTATATCTTATGACACTATCCACAAAATTCCATTTCCACACCTTCTTGATTCTTACATCTCCAGTACAAGAATTATACTGACTCTTTATTAACAGCCATGCAATCTCTCTTCTGACATTTAGCGGTCAGTCCTTCCTTTTGTGCCTAATAATGTTATGAAGTTTATGTTCTTCTTAGCAGACTCTCTAGTCCTCTCAGGATTATTTTCACTGCAAAGGTTAAATAAATCTAGTGAGCAGATGCATCCTTGTCTTACTCCTTCTTCAACAAAAATGAACTTTGTGAAGCCATCTTCAGAAGCTGGACAACATCCCCCACACCTTAATGGAAACGCTTATTTCTAGCATGCCCAACAGAATTTTTGAAGCCATCAAAAGCAGTGGAGGTAGAACTCATAATTAAATTTGGTTGTTGAATGTTTTCATACACTTTTCATACAATTTTTGTACAATTTCATAGAATTTTTGTCTCTGGTCTTATAATTTTGATCATGTGTAAATCGCCTCATTTTATAAAAATGTAAATTTCTAAATAAAATGTTTGGAATATAGCTTTTTGTTTCCATAACCTTTTAGATTGTAGTATTGGTAACCTTAAGTGGGAGAAGTTTAAAATCTATCTGTAAAAAAATTTCTTTTTAAAGATTTTTAAGTGGTCTTAAATTTTTGATCGGGAGTGTATATTGGGGTAGATATCAGCAAAGGTGGACCAATATTAAAGCAATTTGCATCTCTTTTTTTTTTTTTTAAGTAATTTTTATTTTACTTCACATATTTTTAATATTAAACTTAAAATATAAAATTACATTTTTTTTTCTCTCTGCCCTATTATTTTGTCTAGTAATATATTTGGTAACATGGAAAATTTTTAAACATTTTCTTAAAACTCAGTGATTTTATGGAAATGACAATTTTTTTATCAAATTGGCCTTGTGCCAAACGCAACCAAAGTCCCCACAATTTAAGATAATCAGCAGGTTGGGAAAATAAAATTGTCTCGTTTGTATAAATAAATGAAAATTTATTTATCAAACAGCATAATATCAGTTTGTATGTATGAAATTAAAAACAGGTGAGGGAGTGCAAATGTGTGTCACTGGGACATCAATTACATTGTGCTTGTGTTACTGGTCAATTCTTTCTTTTTGTTACATTGTGGCTGTGTTAACTGTTCTCTGTTTTCTCATCTTTCTGACTGATTCAACTTTCTTTATATCAAATAACAATTTGACATTGGCTTGTTACTTTCTCTGTTCTGTAAATTGCTCCCCTTTTCATTGGTTAGAAAATAATTCACACTGGCTTGCAAAATTTGCCTTGGTCTTTTTTCTTCATTATAGAGTTAATCTTTTTTTTTTCTTTTTTTTTTTTTTAAAAGATTTTCACACTGGCTCACAAATTTGAAAACTAGGAAAAAAAGTTATTTTTATTTTGTATTCACCACAATTTCTTTTTCATTTATTAAGTTTGTTTGAAATTAAAGTACAGCCTGTTGCAAGGATTGATTTGCCTGAAGAAATGGTAAGCTCCATAAATTAGTCAGTCATTCAGAAACAAGACAAAAGCAGTCTACAAAATGAATTACTTAAGTGTAAAAGGTAGGTTAGTTTCATCTTGCACAAGTGTGTGTATGATCAACCATCATTTAAAGTAATTATTGAATGAGATTGAAATTTTCTTTTTGTTGTTGGAAAAACAGCATTGATCAGAATTATCAACAGATTCTAACAAAAAGGATTCGCCACTGAAATATTTACCTAATACCCAAGAAAATGGATACTTTATTTTTATTTTTTTTAAATCTTCAGTTTTATATTAAATATATGTGAATTAAAATGAAAATTACTTAAAAACAAAATCAAGAGGGGGCTTAAAAATCTATGTCCACAATTCACAACGCATAACTACCATCATCCACTAAAAACCAAGAAATTTTGTTGTCCAAACTGGCATTCTTTTCGTGGGTTTAAAAAGGCTGTGATTGGTAAGTAAACCTAAAACTTATGATATTTCTAGGCTTTACTTAATTTCAACAAAAGTACAGAGAATGAAAATTATTTTTTGAGGGGTAAGACTTGGTTTTCTCTTTTGTCATCACAATATATGGTTTGATCATCCTATTAAGCATTGCATCACTTAGCATAGTCCATAAAAATAACCAAAAATGTTATTGACTTCAGCCTCTTAGATTCTTGTCTTATGCAATTTGTGGCAGATGTTCGAGTATACAATTCATACTTTGAATTAGATCAGACTTCTGGGAACTAAACTGATAACGTCAACCAACAAAATAGCTTTTTTTTTTTTTTTTTTTTTATCATTTCACCCCGAGCAAAGCAATAAAGTCACTAAGACTCATGGGGGTCACTGAGTATGAAAAATGAAAACATTTATTAAGCATAAAGAAAAAAATGAAAACATTTATTAAGCATAAAGAACATTTATTATGAAAACATTTATTAAGCATAAAGAACAATTTTAAAAAATATTAAGACAATGGAAGATAATGATTGATATTGCATGTAAGCATTTGAATTTTTGAAAATCAAAGTGACCGGAAAACAAAAAAGCCATAAAAGAGTTCCAGAAATGTAAAAGAAGAAATGTTAACATATAACTTGTGGTTATATCTGCCATTTTTAACTGTAAAATGATGAGATCTTTCCACAAATCTAGTATTGAACTTGAATTTGTAAAATCTAGGTACCAAAAAGAAATGCTCATCAGAACAATTACCATAAAACTATTTCTAGAAAAGGCAGAGAGAAACTACATTACAGCAATAGGAAAGTAGGTGAATCCAAGATGCTAGGTCAGGACCAATAACATTGCTGAGTTTTCTTTGTATAACAGGAGCACCAGACCAGATATGACAATATTCAAGGCATGGACAAATGGCAGACATACATGTAAGATAGTTTTTGGCAAGAAAAATTGTTTGGCTTTACAGTCGACCAACTTTCCTAACGGCAGATCTAGCAATTGTTTTGATATAATTTTTCTACTTCATGCAGAAAATTCTAGTCCTGTGATCCCATAATGCAAAAGATGCAAAAGGATTATGGGTACATGGACAGATATAAAAGCAATGAATTTTTCCCAGTGAGAAGAAAGAAAAAGAACGTTCACAGTTGGTGGCTGAAACGTCTGTTAGTGAGATTTTGAGACAGAGCTTAGGAAGGAAAGACTCTGGATTTGAAAACCATCTGGGAGAGCCACAATTCGATGCAATGGCATTGGACACATTTCTTCAGAATGCCAGGGAAACGCCCAAGGGGAGAAGGCACCAGCCTTCTCCCCGAGCAAGTAAAAAACTGAAGGTTACCCACAATAAAAGTATTTGTAAATGGAGTAGAATGCACAGCTCTAGTGGATTCGAGATGCTCACAAACGCTGGTGAGCAAGACTGTGTGTTGCAGCTGGAGGCAGGAAGAGGTGGGAGTGTTAACCACTGACAGGAGGATCCTGAAGTGCCTTGGATACAGCAAAATTAAGTTTGGCGTCGAGCAGATTCAGCCTGTGACTGTTGAGGTTCTGGTCATGAACGGACAGTTGCTGGGGTTCAATCTTCTTCTCGGGATTGATGCAATCTAAAGTGCTCGGAGGTGTACCCCTGATGGAATCAGGTGAGGCGCATTTCAGAAAACTGAACACTTGTGCCGCCATTCTTATCAACAAGCCTGATTTTGAAGTAACGTTTAACCTGAGCACAAAAACGTGGACTGCATTGTGGAAGTGGACGAGTGGTCATTCACCTAGTAAGTTGGTCAATACAGTACAGGAGCACAAAGTGCCTGGCCACATCCGGGATGCATATTCCTTTAATGGCAGTCGTACAAGAACATAAACAAAAGGTCCGGCCGGTACTTGACTATCGAGAGTTAAACAGCTTCGTAGATGCATTCACAGCCAACGCAGAGGTGTGTGCGCAGAAATTACGAGAATGGCGATGACAAGGAGCTGACATATCACTGTTGGATTTGAGAAATGCGTACCTACAGATCCACGTTGACAGATCACTATGGCCTTTTCAAACAGTAGTCATTAACGGTAAGTGGTTTTGCCTTACACGTTTGGGTTGTGGTCTGAATGTGGCACCACTTGTCATGAAGTTGGTGATTGACACTATAACGTCCCAGGATCAGAACATTAAGAGTGCCACGTCAACATACGTCGACGATATCTTCATAAATGAAGGCGTAGTCTCTGCAGCGTGTATAAGACAGCACTTTGCAGATTACGGACTAATCTGTAAAGATCTGGAGCGATTGAAAGATGGAACTAAGGTCCTAGGTCTGCAAGTCTGGGAAGCGGGGAGGTCAGGTTCCAGAAATTACTCAAATGATGACCTGCCGAAGCATGTTTTCCTTGTGCGGGAAACTCATGGGTCATTTCCCTGTGTGTGGTTGGCTTAGGGTGGCAACTGCATTTATTAAGCGTTATGCAAGTTCACTAACCAAAGGATGGGATGACAAGATAAAGGATATCTTGCTGAACTTGACGCAGTAATCAAGGGCGTGAATCTTGCCATGCAGGGGCAGGCACCAGTTATGCATGTGGTCACCGATTCAGCATGTGTGCACCGGTAGGTGTCTGACACCCTGCCAGGAAAGACACGCGTGAACACGAATGCGGCGGGTGAAATGCTGATGAGGCAGCACTTAGAGACACTGCAAGCATTGGTGGAGGAGTACGCACTGACTATAACTGTGATGTTGGTAAAATCTTGTCAGAACTGCACTGACAGCCTCACCAGAGTGCCACAATGCTGGTTAGAGATGTACAAGAAAGGAAAAGAACCAGTGCAAGTGAGTTGTGCCACTGCAACGAGCCAGTTGAGTAAACGTCAGGTGACCCACAGCCACCAGCAGAGTGGGCACCCGAGTGTTAAAAGAACGATGTACTTTGCTAGGATCATAGATCCAACAGTGTCTAAGGAACTAATCAAATCTGTTGTTTGAACCTGCGAAGCCTGCCAATCGATCGATCCAGCACCAGTGCATTGGAAAAAAGGAAATTTGAGTGTGAGAAGAAACTGAAGCAGGTTGGCAATGGATGTGACCCATTACAATGGTAGCCATTTTCTTACACTCATCGATTGTGGTCCCTCCCGTTTTGCAGTATGGCGGCAGCTGAAACGGCAAGACTCTTCTGGTGTAAGTTAGAGACAGCCTTCTACGAACGAGGTGCGCCAAATGATTTATTGACTGACAATGATGCCATATTCACTAGCAGACAATTCAAGGAATTTGTAAGCAGTTGGAGCATGCATTTGAGGTTCCGGTGCGCTTACGTGCCATCTGGAAATGGCATTGTGGAACACAACCGCAGAAGTGTCAAAACCATAGCGGTCAGGAAGAATTGTTCAGTCTTGGAGGCAGTCTACTGGCATAACGTCACACCCAAGGACAATCTTTCACCTTCCACGGCACCGGCTGATGTACTGCACACGTACCATGTCCGGGTGAGAGGCATCGACGCAACGCACCCGCCTGAATCACAAATAATCGAAGGGAAATACAAGAAAGGGGACATTGTCTGGGTCAAGTCTCCACGTGGTAAATGCATGACCAAATTTGGAATCGGATGCATGACCGAGGTGGTGAGTCAGCAGTCGGTGTGGGTCGATGGAACGCCTTGCCATGTTAGAGACCTGCGCCCTTTTTTGGGCTCAAATCCCACGACTGATGAAGAAGACACGGAGGATAGTGAACAGCCGATATACGTGGAGCTGGGTTCAACAACCGATCGCTCCAATGTTAGTAGTTTGCCAATAGATCAGGATGTATCTAATGAGACCTCCTCCAATGAAGAAGCTCAACCACTCCATTGAAACCCGGGATTGAACCAGAGACCTTTAGATCCCATAATGCATTGCTTTTTTTAGTGTATAAAATGCAATGCAAGTCCTCCCTCATTCTCTGGTCGAGGACGGATTACGGCAGAGCGGTAAGTGCTTTTTCTTTTACCTTCATTTTAACTGCAGTAGCTTTACATGCTAAGCAAATATGGGCTCTTTTTTGGCGGGGACAAGGCAAGTCGCAAACAGTAGTGCTTGTCCCAGGCTGTATCTCATGTCTGCCACAAGGGTCCAGTTCAAAATTCCTAGCAGCTGTAACATCATAAACATGGCAATAAAAGATGAGGACGATAGTCCAAACAATGTAAATAGTGTTAAAAAAAGTTAAATTTAGTCTTTTGAGAAGTTATTGCACTTCAGGTTGCGCACTCTGACTCTAACTGCACAAAAAATGAAGCTGCTTCTGTCTTAAAATAGGCTGAGCAAAATAGTATTCACCACTGACATGGCAGTCATTTTCTCCCCATTCATATTGTATATCCTTTATATGAAAGGAACTACCAGACAAGCAGAAATATACCGCCACAATATGACACAGAAAGAAAGAAAAACAAACACAAAATAACAATCCAGACAAAGTCCAGAGTGGATCTGTATGGCCAGCACACACCCAGGAATTTTTTTGCGAGTGTTTCCAATATGGGGGATTGATTTACTAGAATGTTGTATGAGAAACTGAGCGCCCCCTAAAAATCTTTAAATATTAAATTTTTTCTAAATTTCTTTGCTAATCTGGGCCTAATCGATAACAATGCACTGAAAAAGTAAAAAAAATCAAAATCAAAAAAATTACAGTGGGGGTGTCGGTTGTACAGGTTTGCCTAGTCCAGAATTAGCTATCACTACTATGACAACTACTACTAATGGATATAATCTTGCAGTTAGCTAACAACCAGCCTACACCCACAGAATGTGACAGTCTAAAGTCATTGGTGCCAAATTCAAGCACAGGAATGGAAGAAGAGGAAAAACGAAGAAAAAAGCCATATTGCAATGTACCATTTCATAAGGGTTGTCATTCTGATACTACATATTATTTGCATTGTAAAAAAGATATTCAGACATATACAGTTAACATATTATATTAACATATAAGTTACCAAATCTACTAACATGTAAGAGTCACCATTTATTAGTATTATTTATATGCCAGTCATTATTTAGCAGCTATTTGGTGCTAGGAAAGATATTTAATCTTTACCTATTCACTAGGTACTAATATTAGCATTAGTGTATACATTAATACATTGAAAGAAATGATGAGTTAAACACCCGTAAACAATCAAAATATTTAATATTAATTATACAAATGTGTTACAATAATTCACACATGTTCCAAAGCACATAAATGTACACATGGCGCCAAGAGCAAGCATGTCGAACTGAGGTACAAAAAGAAGTTAAGCGTAAAAGTCTTACTTTCTCTGGTTGTCCTGACGAGCTGAAATAGAGTCCTACTAAAGTTGAAAGACAGTCTCTTTTCCACTCAATAAAAATCAATGAACATAGTGTATGATCTCCATGAGTATGGACTCCCAAAAATTGGGAAGGTGTTTATTATTCAACGAATCCAAGGGAAAAAAATAAAATTTCTTTTTAAAGGGGTTGAATTCACACATGATCAATGGATAGGTGAGGTTCAAAGCCACACCCCTAATCCAAGAGAAAATAACTTTTGTCCTCCTACGGACATATTATTTTGTTAATACAAGTGAACAAATTTATTAAAATATTACTTGAGTATAATACAATTCACTTAAATTTAGGCTTTTGATTTTAACTCAAAATGTCCCTCAATGTGAAATACAGTAATTGTTGATAAAACTTTTGTGACCAAGATTTACGCCCTCTTTTACCGCCTCTTCTCAATAGTGGTTCATTTTGTTAACATTTATTCTTTCAACCAAACACTTCATCAGTTACTAAAACCTTTTTTTCATAATCAATAAAATCTGCATAATGAACTCATTAGTATTCTTCTTTCTATTTTATAACCATTCAATGCATTTATAATGAAATTTTTCTTTTATTGAATGTGGCTTTCTATTATTTATTCATAGCAATAAACAATAGAGCTGGCCGTGAGGATGAGAGAGCTCTGTCCTTTTTCACCATTATTATTTGTTGTTGCTATTTGAACCTCAACTAAAAAACAAAGATCATCATCAGAGCTGTTTCAACTTGAAGGCACACAGCAAATCAGTGTGATTTTTCATCTTCAGCTTAACTGCGTCTTTCCAAGGATGTCTGTCGGCTGGGGCTCATTTGTGTTTGTTCAACACCCACAGAACCAACAGGGTTTATACTGCAACTATACCGAGTAGGGACCTAAGTTAGAGTTAAGTACGTCCTTCAACAGGGCCACATCTAGTTTGAATTTGCAGTTGTCCAACTTCAATATTGGTTGTTAACCACAGTTAAAGAGTTCAGTCTGCCCTGCTATTTAATCCATGCTTGAGGAGAAGAAAAATGGATTCCTACCTTTCCCAAGGTTATTTGTGAAAAAGTAAACATAATGATCTTGGCCAGAATTTGAACTCGGTTCACCATTTTCTTGTTTCAAGACTCTAATTATTACACCGTCTTAACATCATACTTGAAACATTGATTCAACACAGCCTTACTGTCATGGCGGCATCACCCACAATGGAATGAACTCTTCCAATCATGACCTATACCTCCCTGCACTAGAGGTGAGAGTAAGTAGCCAGTGAATAGCCTGGAAGTAGCCACTAGGTAGCCTGAGGAGAATGCCCTCAGAGCAGCCCAAAATCAGCCAAGAGTTGGTCTACGAACACTGCTACCTTAACGACCATTATGAGTCCCAGTTCTAAGGCCGAATGTCGAATCATAGTATTCTACACTAACGCATATTATTTTTCCTACTAACCAAGTTCTAATTATTGTATTTAATTCGTATTTAATATATATTCGTATTTTCCTATTTGGTTGTTTTTGCATTATTCTTACCAGACTTTTAACCGGGTCCATGACACTTACCCTCCCCCATTTCTTCTTATTCAACCTTGTGTGCCATACTGTAAAGGGTGTTTGAAAAGTAAGATACTGATTGGCATAATTTGACCAAAATTTAAACACTGTAAAAGTTGTCAATACAAAACAAAAGATTATGCAATATTTCTTGTAACAGTCTTAATGTCAAGTGACATTTTAACAAAGATGTCTGTCACCGTAAAGCAGCAGATAAACATAGAAAGGCAAAGTGTAATCAGATTTTGCATATAACGGTAAAAATTTGGCAGAAATTCTCTATGCACTTGCTGCTATGTATGACAAACAAGTAATAAGCAGGAATCACTTATTAGTCTGGCATAGTTTGCATTTGTAGTATGATGCTTGATCAACAATTCAACTTCAGTAATAAAACCTCAGTACAAGTTAACCTGGAAACAAAGACATCAATAGAAATTCTGTGGCTTGAAAGTTTAATCAATGCTAATCTACAAAACTTATTCACCCCCCCTCTCCAAATTCTCCCTATTTTTTATGGGTGAATCAGTACCCAATAAAAAATGTTTTAATGAACTTTCTCATTTTGCCGTAGTTATTATTATGAGAAAAATATATAGAAATAATACTTTAAATAAATATGATTTAAAAATAGAACATCAAGTATTTGATATTTTTTAATAACAAAAAGAATCATGTTCTTTGCACTTTGAAATGTCTCTTATCTATAGATTTATTTTTGCTCAGCAAAAAGAAAGACTTTATTTCTATTTTGCCTTTTTACTATTCTCTGTATATTTTTCTTCTTTTTTTTGTTGTCCCTTTTGCTTTTCCCCATATATTCCAGCTTTAGTCTTGGCTTTTATTGACATTGAATAAAGCAAAATCTTTTTAATTCTAATAGAATCATTAATGAATCTGTGAATCACTTGAGACAGAAGAGTCAATGTGTTTTTAGGTAGGAACAAGACTATCCCAAGTAAATGCTTAGCAACCATGCTGCTGGTGTCCTTGACCAAAGGCAAGTATGTTAGTCCTAAATTATGAATGTCCTACAGTCATTGAAATTTTTTTAGCAAGGGACTTGCTTGTAATATCCAATAATTAGCTAATTAACAAGTGTACCTAATCAATAGGAAGCAATTATTATTTTTTATTGATCATAAAGAAAAGTGATTTCAACTTTTTACGAAAATACACATTTCATTCTGCACAGATGTAGGCAAATGAGTACCATTTGCGTGAATAATATCTTTAGTGATTACAAAAGGTAGAATAAAACTGAAATTTCAAAAATAATCAGCAATTACCACCAAAATGTGAATAGGTTCCTTGAAAATCTTGTACAACTCTGAAGCATGTCTGATAAGGGCAAATTTGAGATTTCTTTTACTGATCTGTAAACAGAGATAAAATGATAAATCTGTTTTTATCAAGCTATGAAATGTTTAGGTATTGTAGCAGTGGGAAGTAGGAAAAAGCACGAGATGTTGGCACCTAAATTAATTGGCAATGAGATTGATTACCAGGCTTTCTTTAAAAGACATCTAGAAAACTGATTGAAACAGGAAAACAAAATACACAAATTCCAATTTTTCATCACTTTTTTTCTCTAATACTTGCTATACTACTCTCACTGAGCCAGGCAAATGTAACAAATACTGGGTGGCTACTGGTGGGAACCCCTACTTACTCTTGCCTAGTGAGATGGCTCTATGGTGAAACGCAGATTGTATGAATATGACAGCTGGCTGAGCCACAGTTCAAGAAAAATTTTAGAATATTTTTATGTGTGCAGCGTCCATCATATCTGGAAAAGAAAAACTAATAATAATTTCAATAAAATGAGTTAAAAGATACTCATTTGATAAAGTTACAAACTTGTTTGTCTGACCATTGTCAGTTGGTTAAGTGACATGTGATTCATGCTTGGGTAATATCTCGAAAGAGACATGACTGACTGGACAGGATATTTTCCTGTAGTAGGTTGCTAATATTTTCTGCAGTAGACTGGTTACCAACCAAGGTTATAGAACCCAATCTGTTCTACTATTTAACCCATAGCTAGAGGAAGAAGAGACAGATTAATACCTTTCCCAAGGGTATTTGCATGTAAGCAAATGCAATAAATTCAACTGAAATTCAAACTCGGCTCCCTGATTTCTTGTTCCAAGCTGATATTCGCTTTACCACAATGCACATCCTGTCTGACCAAAGCCTAATTTAAAACTTGGGCAAAACTTTGAAAAAGAAGGTTTACATTGGTGGACAGAAATTTACTAGCAAAGACGAATAATGTTTCTAGGAGATTTAGTAACCTTGGTAATAATGTGAAAATAAGTTTATATAATAGCTACACATAAACTTTAGCAAAAGCTGTGGCAGCATCACTGTTTGCTTCTAAAACTCTATGGCTATAAATTTTGCATGTAAAATAAGAAATTCATTTTCAGACAAAAGAATTTGATTTCTTCCTTATTAGTTCAAAGGGTAAACATAAGCTTATAAGGTGACGAGTGTGGAATATTCAAGTATTTTTCATTGTATTTTGATTTGTTGGTAAGCCTGTAATTTTTATCTGGAACCAAATATTTGGGTTTTTTTTTATATCTGAAGTGAGAACTGTTTTATTCATTCTTTCTGGATTCTGTCTTTCTCTTGGGTTTCTTTACTCATGAACTGTGTGATGGCAATTTCTGATTTTGCTAATAAGATTATTGAAACATGATCTAAAGTCCTTGTTGAGAAAAATCAGTAAAATTGGATTAATTGAACTGTTGGAAAAAGCTAAAAATGTTGTTACCAAATTAGCCATGTAAGGAATTGGTTGAGTGTTGTTGCTTAACGACCACATGTTTAAGATGACATAAGGAGCCCAACATATGAAAAATGCACCTGCAAAAGTAAACGAAAGTATATCAGTTTGCATATTTGTTTAGCATTCAACCCCTCCCCTCCCCCTCTCTCTCCCTCAGCAAACAGATACAACCTACACACCCACATGCACACACAGCTAGATAGATAACTAGTGTAGACATATAAACCATCAGTGAATGGTAACTGGCTGTTTGAAATGATCATCATATATTTTTGAAGGTGATGTCAGTCACTATGTAGTATTGATTATATTTACAATGTTATAAACTTTCGTTGAATACAGCCGACAAGGATGATTTAATCAATTCATTTGTTTACTTTTCCACAAGAACTTCACACAGTAAAAACTAAATTGTTCAATACACAGAGAATAGATATACACTGCTGGCCATAATTATTAGGCCATGCCAGTTTTTTTAAAAAGAAATGATGTATTTCATACTATTTTTTTAGTATTTGTTGCCAAATGAAAATAGAATGGTTCTTTAGTTATTATTACTTTGCAAAATAACGACAATTTACCCATCGCACCCTGTAGATTTGCTACATATATAGGCCACCTCAGTTTTTTTTTTTAAAAGAAATGATGTATTTCATACTATTTTGAGTATTTATTGCTAAATGAAAATAGAATAGTTCTTTTGTTATTATTACTTTGCAAAATTTTACAAGGCAAGGAAGCAAAGATGAACTCATCCGAATCACCCTAAATTTTCTTCAGTCTTTCATTGATAAATATTTATAAATTCATTTGATACACATGTTATTGTGCAGTATTAACAAAAGAACCATTCTATTTTAATTTAGAATTATTCACTTGGCAATAAATACTAAAAAATAGTATGAAATACATCACTTTTTTAAGACACTGGGGTGGCCTAATAATTATGGCCGGTAGTGTACCTAATACAACACTGTGAGAATGGCTAAAGCACTGTCTGATAGTGCTTGGAACAATAAAAACTACAGACAATCTTTATATTGTTTAACTCCTGAAAAACAGAAAAATGTTAGAATGCTGTAAAAGATTGATTAAATCATCCTTGTTGTTGGCCGTATTCAATGGAAAAAAGGTTGCTGCCCAAATATACATTAATATATACATATATACCAAACTCTAATTGTTCAGTTGGATGTCCACTCTTACATTAAAAAGACAAATTGAAAGACAACTTGAAATATCTCAACTTTGATCTGAAAACCTGAGAAGTCCAAGCATCAAACCAAAAGGAGTGGTATATGACATGCCTCATTAAGTTGAAGGGTTTTGAAGACAGTAGACTGAAACACTTTGAAGCGTTTCAGTCTACTGTCTTCAAAACCCTGCTACAACAAATTTTCTTCAAAATCCTGCTACAACAAATTTTATCAGTCAGTATGGCTTTGTCACCTGCAGCAAGGCTGAGTTAGTATTGTACAAATAAAATGTCTTCTTTTTACCAGATTTTCTTCAAAATTACACAAAGCAAGCATGCATAAGTGTAAATCGAAGTGCATCAACCACTGTTGACCCTCATTTATAATAAGAGAATCCACCATTGATATATATATATATATAGAGAGAGAGAGAGAGAGATTGATATATATAAATATATATAGTATTTATTTAGAAATTACAACATGAATAATTTCTATTTAACAGTAGGGGTTTTGTTTTTCTCTTTTAAACACCAAAAGTACTTCGATAACAAAGTAATGTATTTATAAGAACAATTATTGAAAGATATACTGCTTGTATATATATGTTTTTTTTCTGCTTTTCTTTTTTCTTCTGTTTGTTTTTACCTAGTGTTTATATTTGAATATATATACTTAGGTGCATGGGTTTGTCTGCGTATAAATGCAGGTGTGCATGTGGGTTTATGTAATAGTAAGCATATTAATATATTGTTTTACAAGCATATGTCTATGTGTGTATACATATATATATATATATTTATTATAAATTATGCTTTAGAACATGTACATAATTTCTCTATATATAATCGCTACGAAGGCACGTTCGCTTCAGCATTGTGTCACCAATGTCTCTTCAGGCAAAATGGAAGGTACTGGAAATCCTTTTCCTTTATATTTATTTAGTTTTGTTATGGGTGTTAGCTGGGGTTTATTGGGGTTTATATATATATATATATATATGTATATATATATATATGTATTTGTGTGTGCATATGTTTGCATATCCATGTAGGTGTGTATATATATTTACATTTATATACTTATATACTGATGAGCTCTAATACAGCGAAACAGAACTATCTGCAGATGACTGTATGTATTTTCTTGTTTATGCACGTATATATGTGTGTGTATTGAGTGTTCTTTGTGTGTATTTATGCCTATAGTTGTCTATATGTAGATCCATATATATGGTTTTATTCTGTATATAATGCTTTGTAGATTTTTAAGTCACATACATATTCTGTTTTTTGACTTGTGAATTTGCATGTGTATATATTTAATTATATTTATTTGTTTATGCACTGGAATATGATTGTCTTGACCTTATTTAAACTTCACTAGCTTATGTCACCTTACGAATTTGGTCTTACATGTATCAAATATGTAACACTTACAGATGTTTTTCAAATCTGGCTCTGGTTAAATTGACATATCACTAAAAACAAGTGTTAAAAACTTTGTTTTATGTATATATATGTGCGTATATGTGTCTGTACATATATATACACTAGTATATATATATGTATGTGCATATATACTTGTCTGTTTGTCTATATGTGGGTATCTATTTATTTGTATATGTGTGTATCGATCTCTTTTCCATATTTCATATTTGAATAACTTGACAATAATCTCAATCTAAAGCTTTGTTAAACTTAGAATTTAAAATTCGTAGTTTCTAACATTAATTTGTAATATATTTTTTTAAATAAATTTTAATTTTTATTGTAAAGTGAAACTAATAGTCGATTAGTAATACCAACCTCTATTTTAAACAAATAGTAACATTAATGCTCCAATAAATTGTTTTTAGAGTCTGTTCTTATGTTCCTAAAATTAGAAGTGACTTGTATTTTGACTGGTCACCACAGACAATGTAACAATGTCTCCATGATTGAGGAGGTTTGGCTAATTTTTAACCTTTTATAAAAGTCTTCAACTCAAAATCAGCACCACACTTGATAAGAAACAAAATAGCTACTTTCGTGGGAATTAAATATTCTCAGTTTCAGGATTATACCTCATTCATTGAGCCACAAATCATGTAGGTGAAAATAATCTCATTGTTTAAAAGCTTCGAGTCTGCTAGATCCCTCGAGAGGATTGAAAAGGGTTATAAAAATCCGAACTCAGCAAGAAAAATCAGTTTTTTGTTGTCAGCAGCTGTGAGAAGCTGTGAGTTCTTAAGTTTAACTGAGTAGCTATCAGTCGCAATGTAACAACTGTGAAAAAAGTTTCCCAACTGGGGAGCCATGACTCATGGCTGGTCACCTACCATAAAACTTATGGCTAAAGAGTTAATATTGAATGAAGCCTGTCGCTAATTAATTTAAATGAGTTAATGTTGAATAATGTGTCTCTGATAGGAATCCCGAAAGAACGTTATTGTTTTTTTTTTTAAATCATGGGAGAATCGAAAATTCTGATTCCTCGTTCGCTCTACTTCGGTAAACTCCGATAAGGACCCGAAAGGACTTTGTTATTTTAGAAGTTGCATAGAGAATTGACAGCCCTGATTATAGAGAATATGTGAAAAGACTTTAATGAAAATTTAATGAATACATGAAAAGACTTTAATGAGAATTGAAGAGTTCTGTTACTTTAATGAAACTTAGAAAAGACATTCTTATTTTGAATAATATTTTGAAGACTGGAAACTCTGAGATTTTGAAAACAAGCTCTCTCTCTCTCTCTCTCTCTCTCTCCCCCCATTGTAAACTGGCATTCCGACAACTGTATTATCTGCTTCTGAAAAGAAAAACATTGTTTTTTTTTATATAAAGACATTCTTTGTAACTCTCCAAGCGTGTTCAACCTTATTCATTTATTTTATTAATTTTTTTTTTGGTGCCGTATTTATTTTTTTAACCACAATTGTGCACCAGTGTCCGGACTGGCTCAAAAAGGCGACTACTAAAATTGCACGACGCAACCTTTGGGATCAATTCACAATGTGGGACAGTGGCACGTTGATGCAAGAGACGTCTTGTAAACCAGCTTTTGTGACGACATCATTGGGCGAGATCGTCATGACCAGCAACAGCGACCGAACCAACCAGCCAGCCAGCCGGGTGGCAGTGTCACAACTGGGATCGTCACGACTGTCGACGAGAACGAGCGTCGCATTAGACAAGCCAGCTCCGAGCATAAGGCGTCACAATTTGGTGCTGTCTCAATCAGGATTTGACCCAAGAGCAGCCCCAGGCAAACGTGTTAAAATTGTATCAAACACTTTTTAATACAAATGTGTACTGGTCTAACCCTATTATGACCAAAATGTAAGTATTAAACTATATATATATATATATATATATATATTCTAAACATATACTGTTAAATATAAGAAACAATGAATATCTATTATGATTAATCATGATCCATTCTAAACGTCATATTTTGGCTTTAATTTCAGATGAAAATAAAGACAAAAATTCTTCAACATTTGGATAATTTTTTATTAAGTTGGTTCTAAGCTTTCGACTCACATGAGCCATCTTCAGAGAGGTTACAAGGACGTTAACATAAAAACATCCACCATCAGTGGCAATTTTATCTTGTGTTGACATCAAACTTTGCTAAGCAACAATAACAGTTACCAAAAATAGCAAACGCAGTTCGTACATTTGTAATGTAGTTCTATGACATCACACCGCGTGAGAGCTCGAAATGATAACAGAACCATATATTTAAATGCAATTTAATGTGTTATGACCAGATTTAAACATGATTTTATTAATTGTGGGTTGTTTTGATTTAATGTAGATGGCCTCCAATATATATATATATTGAGATTGTTTAAATTTTCAATTGAATGCAATTACAAAAGTATTTTTTATTGAAAAAGTTTTTAAGTCATTAACAAAGAAACATTGACCAAGAAACCTTAATGTGGCAGAAAGATGCTTATTAAGGATCAAACACATTAGACTTGTAAATTAATTTGCAAGATAAAATTTTTATTATCCATTATGATAGGCATACGCATCACTGAATATAAATATTGTTTTTGGCAACTTTCACAATCAGCAAATGACATATTTATTGTACTTGATTAGATGAGAGTTTTACTTATGGGAATAACTTGATAATAAGACGAAAAAAAGGTTGGAGAAAAATTTTCACAAAATAAATTTCTTGGTTTTAAGTAGAATTATAAATATTCATTGTCAATCATCAAATTCCTGATGATGGCAAGCTACAAGATTCTTGACGATGGCAAGCCACAAGATTCCTGAAGATGAAAAGTTACATAATGAAGAAATGTGATCTAAAATTTCCAAATATATAATATTGCATTTTATTAAATTTTGAATTTTGTAAATCACTGTTGGCCAGTGTGTGTATGTCCTAGGGTTCTCTCTGAATATGGATCCTATATTCTCACAGTAATGTATAATATTCTTCTCTCTTGGGTGGATGTTTATATATCTGTCATAGAGTTCTTTCCTACTCATTTACATAACAGGTACAGCTGGATCAATCATGTGTTTACATGTTGAAGCAGCTATAGATCTCCACTCCTAGCTAGGAGGTAATCCCTCATGTCAACCCTGCCTTTTTGATGGTCTGGTGTGACATTGAATGCAAAGTCTATTCTGGTATAATCTGGAATGATCCATTAGATAGGTAGTAGTTAATCTTTAATTTAAAAGTGATTACTTGAGAATAACTGCAAAGCAAGTGCTCTTGCCTGAAACATCAAATTCTGAGTTTGAATTAATTTCTGAAAATGTTCTTATTCGTGTCTCTAACAAAGCGAGAAAAATTATAAAAAGACATTTGAATTGTTGGTGGTTACTTAAGCCTTCTAACACATCGCCTAATAAATTCTGGGCCTAACTAATAAAACAATAACTTTTAGTCAAAATTCAACTTTATTCATTAACATAGTATCCTTCTAGGGTGATACACTGATTTCAATGCTTCTCTAACAATTTGATGCCATTTTTGTAGAACGATTTGTCTTTGGCCTCAAAATACGCCTCAGTTTCCAATATCACTTCTTCATTGGAACCAAATCTCTTTCCCGGAGCATTCTTTTGAGGTCTGCAAACAGCCAGTAGTCACTGAGACCAGATATCTGGAGAATAGGGTGGATGCAGAAGCAATTCGAAGTGCAATTCATGTAGTTTTGCCATCGTTGCGATTGACGCGTGACACAGTACGTTGTCTTGGTGAAAGATAATTTTTTCTTCTTCATTTGTGGCTGTTTTTTGGTGGTTTCTTCCTTCAAACGCACCAGTAATGCTATATAATACTCGCTATTGATGGTTCTTCCTATCTCAAGGTAATCGATGAACAAAATACCTTGTGCATCCCAAAATACAAGGCCAAAACCTTGCCTGCTGATGTTTGCATCTTTGGTCACTTTGGACAGCTTTCACCGGCTGCTGTTCACTCAGCTGACTGCCAATTTAACTCTGAAGTGAAGTAATGGATCCAGATATATACACAAAAACTCCTCCTTGTTGTGTTGAAACAGTTGCAAACAATGCTCTGAATCGTTGATGCATTCTTGTTTTTGATTGACTGTGAACAAACGCAGTACCCACTTTAAACACAGCCTTCATGCAAAATGGTGAATACACTGCCTTCTGATATGTTCAACTTCTTTGCTATTCCACACAGCTTTAATTTATTATCTGCCAAAATAAGTTTGTGGATGGTTTTGGTGTTTTCCGGGGCATCTGCCAATTTGGGGTAACCTGAGTGTTCAGCATCATTTGTGTCTGTATGACCGCATTTAAAATCAGCATACAACTTCTTAACCATTGTTTCCAATGGAGTAGAGTCTGAATAACACTTATCAAGCCTTTGTATTTTTTCATCAGAATGCAATACTTTATCAACACACGACATTCAGATTTTTCCATTGTTTTGAAAATTTTCAACAGTAGCTTCACTTAAATAACTGTAATTTGTAAACTAATGATCTGATTGGGCCCAAATTTTGTCACATGCCATTTGAAGGTTAATACTTCCTAAAAATCATAATTTTTTTTATAAGTCGCACCATCTATATGTCAAGCCTGGGACTTATTGAGTAATGTGTTAGGTCTCATCATTTTACAGTTAAAATTACTAAATGTAACTAAGTTCTGTGCTAATAGTTTTTACTCTTACACTTCTTGACGATGGAAATCTCTTCCAAATTCTTGTTTTCCTGTAAACTATGATCTTCAAAAATTAAATCCAGCATTAATTGTCATCTTATGTCTCTTTGAATCCTGTTCTTTTATTGTCCTTTCTCTTTAGTAACTTCTTTTGGTTTCTTTCACTCTTTGTAACTCCTCGCATCTTAGTGGCTTTATTACCTTTTTTGGATTGAAATAATAATAATAATAAAGTTGCATGTAAAATTAGTTTGTACCATTTCCCATCTCTTATTCCATTTATGTCATTTTTACCTAAATTTACTTTATGTTTAAATTTACTTTGAGACTTACATTATGAGGTTGCTTTTATAGTGACAAAATTGTTAATTACATTTTATTCTAAAATTGTTATTTATAAAAAATGCTTTTCATCTAATTATTATCTAATTATTATTTTATGTCTTGTTTATTTATTGCAATCAAAACAAAATAAACAGCTGCCATTGTAATCTTGCTTTATATTTTGTAGATGTTACTCAGTTTTAGAATGTTGTTTCAAAGTGTGGCAAATTCTACAACCTCAACAGATAGCAAAAACACTAATACACCCCTGTGTAGAATTGGCTCAGAACTTTAGAAATAACACGTTAAAATCATTGATTCATGCAAATGTTCTGATTAAAAAAGAAGGTAAAAGAAACTTGCAGTGTTTTAAATAACACATTATCAAACAATTAATCAAAACAAACTTGTCTCATTGACTATTGTTAGTGCAATTAAGTTAATCCTCATAAAGTGCTCAACTATTAAGGCCTTGTTCCAGATTAAAATTAGTATACATGTTGGTTGACAAAATGTTTAGTTTATAAAGTAATTTTTAAAGAAAGGGAATAGATTATTTTATTTATTAATTTGACAAATTTTTACGAGGGTTATTCAATAAATAAGGTGAATTTTTTGGTATAAGAACTTCTACAAGGGTCATTCAATAAATAAGGTCAATTTTTCGGTAGAAGGACTTCTACAAGGGTCATTCAATAAGGTTAATTTTTCAGTATAAGGACTTCTAATACAGATAGAAGCTTGCTTTTTTTTTATTTTTCAATATAGTCTCCCAGCAGTGTCACACAATTTTCCCATCTGTGCACAAGCTTCCATATTCCCTCAGCATAAAAATCTTTGGACTGATGTCTCAGCCAATCACTCACAGCACTTTTGACTTCATCGTCACTTTCAAACTTTGTGTCTCTTGTGAACGCTTTCAAGGGACCAAACAGGTGAAAGTCTCAAGGAGCAAGGTCTGGGCTGTAAGTGGGATGAGGGAGCAGTTCCCAGCCCAGCTTGTTAATGGTCTGCACCGTTTGGGCTGCTGTGTGAGGCCTTGCATTGTCTTTGAGTAGGCAAGGCTATCATGGACAATTTTGTGTGCTGTCCCAACAGATAGGCTCAAAGTCCTTGCAATGCCATCCACTGTCACCCTTCTGTCAGACTGAATGAGGTCATTGACTGATTTGATCACCTCAGGAGACCTCACTTCTGTAGGCCTCCCACACCTGCCTTCATCCTCAACACTGCTCTGTCCTTCTTTAAACAATTTAGCCCACTTGTAGACATTTTTTTGGCTGAAACATGTAGCACCATACCAGTTGAAATTCATAGGAGAATGTCAACTGGTTTGCACTCTTCAGCAACCAAAAACTTGATAACTGACCTCTGTTCAATCCTCGAGCATGCTTCTTGGCCGGCTATCTTTGTTAATCTCCAAAACTCTCAAAGTTTTTTTTTCAATCTACAAAAAAAAAAAAATTAAATCCTTTTAAAAAAAAGAAGTAAAGGAAAAAACTTAAAAAAAGTAAGCTTCTATCTGTATTAGAAGTCCAAAAAATTCACCTTATTTATTGAATGACCCTTGTATTAAACATTAATTTTAGTGGATACTCATATTTGAGTACACATTCTGTTTATTTAATAAACAGCATATTTATTATTTTCATCTACCAGTCTGAAAGTTTAAGAACTATTATTAGAGAAAAAAAAATGTCCCCCTTCAGCAGAATTTGAACTGCTATCATTAGATCTGATGTTTTTTTAACTTTATAAAGTAAATTATTTTATACTATTTACTTTATAAAGTAAATATGACAAGTTCTTTTTTTAACATTAAAGTTATTGAACAGCATTTTCATCATCTTATTACAATGTTTTTTAAATATTTTGTTTTTGTTCATAATACTATCTTCTTAGACCGTTTCTTTCTCAGCAAAGAACTTTTGCAGTCTGCTAAAGAATTGAAATTGCTGCATTAAGGAAATTCTGAAAATCAGTGGTAATCTTGCAGGATAAGAAATTAATTAAAATCAACTCTCTTCTTCACTTTTACAAAAATTCACAATGATGTGTGAAATCCTGGTTTTCCCAAATAGAAAAAGGATTGACCATCTGCTTTGTGGGGTTTCATACATTGACACCCACACACACACACACACACACACACACACACACACACACACACACACACGCATGGTCACTCGCAGTCCACGTGATGACTGGTTCCCGCCAAAAACGATGCTAATAAAAACGGAAAACATCACGTGGTACACTAGTTAGGATTTCGTCCCGGGACAAGAGCAAACATGTCTTCCTAACTCACACAAACACACGCGCACTAATTGTGTGTAGCAATTAGTGGCGCAAAATTTCTTTTATTTTTCTTCTCCTACATTAACACTATGCACATTAACTTTCATTCAAACAGGACTTTACATAAAATAACTTCCTACACATAAATCCACAATTTTTCCAACCTTCGTCAGTAGAAATCCACCGACTGCTACATTCGCATGTAAGTCTCTCTCTCTACTCAACGCACACACAGACACAGAACTTTGTCTTCTGTCTGACTTTCTTCATCAAGGATTTGAACTTTGAACTCTTTACGAAAATCTTAACAATTGTTACAAACCTTTCTTTCAGCTAGAGAAAAAACTTCATACATCTTATTTTGTTTCTACGAACAGACGAAGGGGAATGACTCTTTCCTTTTCACTTTCTTATGCATGCTCTCTCAACCCCATGTAACCTTTGTCAATACATTGTTTTTCTGGTTACTTTCGCCTTTTTGTTCTTTCTTAAATCCTGCTTTAAATCCTGACCCCATGTTATGTCGAGTCGACTCAAATCTAAATTAGTAAGTGGACACCTCGTCAACTACAGCTTAAAGAAAAAGTCCCAAAACCAGATTTCGCAAGTAGATGTTAACATGATTTTTGACCAATGGGAGTGACTTGCACAATTACTATTAGAACATTTTGTACAAACTCTACCCTTAACCTCCCAATAATGTTTCTAATTGTACATTAACTCATACAACTTATGTTATTCTTCCTTTTAATAAATTTCTATTTTAACATTTAAAATGTATATTTTATTATTCCACTCTTCTACACTAATCCACACATTCCAACTTGCCGACAAACAACCTTCTAATGAAAACCTTCTGATAATAATTCTGATGATTATAACTCTGCATAAATCCTGTAAGCTGTAGGGAGTCGATTAAGTCTGACACAAGACCGAATCAAAGAAACATTAACCAGCTCCCTGTGCAACACTGGTGATTCCTGATGTTCAAGGAACATGCACCCCTACACTACAATCTAAAGGAGCAATATCTGTTGAATATGGCAGATGAGTGAAAGCCAAGTTGTAAACATATTTGCCTGTTGCCAATTATGCTATATACTGTTATCTTGATGCAATATTAGACCGTTTCCTTAAAAGTTCTTGCTAAGATTCTTTGCGAATTGCTGCTTTCATTTGTTTTAATTGGATGCATTTTTAGTTAACCATTTGTTTTTTTTTTAAAGATAACAATATAAGACTCCCTTTCAACCCCATCTATACAACATCACATTCTCGATGAAAACCAGTTTATGATAAAGTTATGGATGTTCATTTTACCTTCTTCATTATTTCTTGTATTCTGAAGTGTAGGGAGCTGGTTAATGGTTCTTCCATTCGGCCTTGTGTCATACTTAACCAAACTCCCTACAACTTACAAGTTTTATGCAGATTTATCATCAGAAGTTTGGTAGTCGGCAGGTTGGAATATGTGGAATTGTGTGGAATAGCATAGGAAGAATAAAATATACATTTTGCATTTTAAAATAGAAATTTATTAAAAGGAGTAATAACAAGAATTTGTAGAAGTTAATGTTCAATTAAAAAGTTAAGGGTATCAAGAGTTCGTACAAATGTTCGTAGTAGCAATTGTTGAAAGAGATAAGGAGAAAGAGAAAGAGGACATTGTCCAAGTCTCTTGAAGTTGAGTTACATTTTAGATGTTTGTCTCACAGCTCCCAATGACTCTCTGCCTGACTGACGTTGATGAGGCCCTTTCATTGTAATCTAGATTTTTTGCTATTACACATGAAGTCCTTTTGGTCTTGCAAATCACTCCCATTCATCAAAAATCATTTTAACACCTACTTGCGAAATCTGGTTTTGACTTTTCATTAAGTAGATGGTCAATCCTTTTTCTATTTGGAAAGACCAGGATTTCACATGTCATTGTGAATTTTAGAAAAGTGAAGAAGAAGGTTAATTTTAATTTAATTTCTTATCCATATAATTCTACATTGTTAGAAATTATTCCATTTTCAATATCTCTCATAATTTCTTTAAACAACAAAACATTTTATTATATTTCAATAGCTAATCTTCCATAAAATTACTATCTAGTTACTTATTATTTAACTTATTTACAAGTTGCATACCAAATATAAAAGTGGTTAACATAACTAGACTAGTAAAGTATACAAGAGCAAATGAATGATACATTTTCAGGGCAAATCTCTTCTGCCCTGACTGTATGTAATAGTGTTCTACACACCCACTATACAAGAATACCCACTGCCATTTTCTGCCCACCACATTCACGCTCATGAAACAGTGCAGACTTTGCTAGCTAGGCCATATCCACCACATGCCAGATGGCCGCATCCCAAATGACCTCCTGTATGAAGTACTGGCCAGTGAAAGAAGACTCACTGAGCAGCCACAGTGCGGTATCAAGACATGAAGGCCATGGGCATCAACACAGAGTCATGGGAGAGTGTGACAGTCAACTGGTCCAACTGGAGAGAAACTTTGGCCAAACAACTCAAATCAGGGGAGGAGCAGCTGACACAAGCTGCCATGGAGTGGTGGGTTCGTAGAAAGCAAATTGACAGCTCCAACAGACCAGAACCAAAACATAAATGCAGCCTCTGTAACAGGGACCGTCATTCCCAATTTGGCTTTTACAGTCACAGATTCTGATACTCCAGTTAAACAGAGAACTAGTATGCTATCCATGGTCAACCCTGACCAACAGAGGCCTACAAAAGATCATTTGTTCCTTTTAACTAGGATGCTGTGCTACTGTTATGGGGAAACACACCTATTCCTCAGATAATGGACTCTCCCTCCTATATTAATAAGAGTTAACAGGAAGTTGTTGGGAAGTTCATAGGAGTTCTTTAGACTTCTATTTGAGTTCAGTAGAACTACTAGGCAGTTGATATTAGTAGGCAGTTAGCCAAATATTAAGGAGTCAGCTTTCGGTGGAAGATTACCAAGTTCCTAACATTTTGGGTATGTTAAATTGATTAGCAACTGACATATCATGATTATAACCTTCAGTGCAAAAAACTACTCAACAACAGCTACATACCCTCTGACAGAGCCGCGTCTCTCATGTCTAAAGAATTGAGAGACTACCTCATCCAAAAAGGGGTGGCGACAAGTAAAACCACACCATATCACCCAACTGGCAATGCACAGGCTGAACGATTTAATAGCATTATATGGAAGATGATTCAGTTAGCTGTTAAATCCTGAAACTTAACTGAAAATTACTATGAATTGGTGCTTTCAGAACTATTCATCACATTGTCGTTCTCTCCCATCTGGCTGATATCACCAGGTCTTGTATTATTAATGTTCGTAAGAAATAAGAAAAAATAACAAAAACATCTCTTATGTGGACAAACTCAAATTTCAAAAATAGTAATTTGACTCATGTCAATATAAAATATCCAAATGGAAGAGAGTCTACTGTATCCGTACATGATTTAGCTCCCTTCCCTGAAACGAAGTTAAAACCAGAGTTTTTCACAATGGTAACAGAAAGAAGTACCCCAACTGTCCTCATACCAAAGGAGGGCACAACATCTAATGAAGATGTCACTGATGTTTAACAGTTAAGGAGATCTGAATGGATGAAAAAAAAAAAACAAATCGTTACAGATGGTGATTCTGCATTTTCCTAGGAGCAAAGGATATAGTAGTGTTCTACACACCCACTCTACAAGAATAGACTCTACCAAACTCATTATTTAACTAATACCTTTTTATTTTCATTTGTAGTCAAATTTTATTTTAGTTGAATAAGGCTTAGTACACTTACAGTTATTTTGAATTCAGATTTACTTTCTCTCTATATATTACACTGTATGTTTATGAAGATGATCAAATAATTGTCATTACTTGATTCTAATATTCTGATAATGCTGGTTATTTTCTGAATTGTATAAACAAGATTATTCTCAAGTAATCTATTGATATGAACACTATTAATCTTAATATAATAATTTTAACTGGATTAAAAGTGGAAAGGAATCTTAGAGCATCATTCAGTGAGAAATTTCTTACAAGAAAATTTGCAAAATAAATTTTATACTTTTGATCATGCACAGAAACTTTTCATAAACTTCAGAAATCATTTTTGTATTTGTGTTGCATTTTTAAATTGCTGAACATAAAACAGCATCAAATGCTGAAAATTTTTGCTTTTGCTTCTTTCTTCCATCTTGAATAAAAGAAAGTCAATGAGTGAAATATCACCAATTTTCACCAAATATTTTATAAAAGCATTCTCATATGACAACAGTCAGAAGACAAAAGTTATTTTTAAAATGAAGTAAGTTAAAATTAAATACTTTGAGTGTCATTTCAAAATTAATATATAATTTTAGGCTTAAACAAAATTTATTCGATTTTGAAAATAATTTCAAATATATTTTTTTCATGATATGGAAGATTTCATAAACATTTTTGTGATTTTATATAAAGATGTGATGTTCATATTTGATTTTATAAAAATCAAATTTAAATTTAATTAAAAAAGTAGGAAATTATGATAATAAACAAATTTGTTTATTATCATAATTTATATGTTTATAGATAAACATTTATTTGATTTAAAGTTTATAATCAAAATGAACTAAATTATATTATGTGCCTGTTTGATCCAGCCCTATATCAATATTAATATTTGTTGACATTAATATAAAGATTTTACCCACACAATTTCCTTAATATTTGCATAATTGTTAAACCACATACTTTTATCATGTTGGAAGCTATGATTTGATCCTAGCTGAGTTTTGAGAATGAGTGTCATAAACTAAAGATTTATTCTCTCTCAGCCCTATTATGGGAGTAGAAGTTTTTCTTTTAATGCCTTCTGACATATATGTCCCACAATCAATGTTTGGCAGAGCTCAGGTAAAAAATATCATAAACTATTAATAAATGAATTAACTAGACATGTTACAGAAGAGGGTAAAATAAGAAATTTAAAGCTATGAAAGTTCAAAGCAACCTTCAGTAAGTGTGTGGCAGATAAGAGATTAAGAATGGAAAGCATTTTGGAAAAACCCAACTAAAATATACAAAATAAAATTGCACACCGGCAAAAGTGGATTCAAATAATAACATTTTGGAAAAACCCAAACCATGGCAAATTTCACAAGTCAGTGTGAAAAGCAAATTTCTGGATCCTGATTGGATTCAAAATAGAAAAATGAACAATGACATCAGTCAAATGTTTTTCACACCTAAAGCAGAAAATACCCTCTGGAGTCGGTCACATGACTGAATTCCACTACTTAACCACCTCCATGACTCTGTCAAGACAGTCAGATGGGAGCAGAGAGAAAGACACAACTAAAATGTAACTTCAAGTCGACCTGGACATAAGGTCATGTTGCACCTTTTACTCTTTCTCTTTCTTTCTCATGTGCTGATTCATTCTACTTCTTCTTCTTCATCCAAAGACATTCCTATACAAACAAAGGCTAATACATTCATACATACGCATGCATAAACTCTTTCTGACAAATTTCTACTACGAACAATTTCTTCAACTCTTGATACCCTTAACTTTCTCATGGAACATTAACTTCTACCTATTTTGTTATTCTTTCTTTTTAATAAATTTCTATTTTAACATGAAAAATGTATATTTTATTCTTACACTATTTCACACTATTCCTCACATTCCAACCTGCTGACAACCTGATGATGAAAACATTCTGATGATGATAACGATAATAACCTTCTGATAATTCTGATGATAATTCTAGATAAAACTTGTAAGCTGTAGGGAGTTTGGTTATGTATGACACAAGGCTGAATCAAAGAAACATTAACCATCTCCCTAGGCCAGCTACAAGTGTGTCTCTGAATCTATTGGAGCAAATGAAAAGAGAAACAGGCTTCCAAATATCATAATGCCTCTGATTAGATTATTGTGTCTTACTTTTCAGATTTTTTATGTCATTCTAACATCTTTTGTGAACCTGAATAATATGTAAATAATGTTTTCTTAACGACATTGATCTTGAGAAAAATATACTTGCAGTTATGTAAAATTTGCAGGTATAAAAGATTGTTTAGTCACATATCTAGTAGATGTAAAAGATAATCTGTTCATCATGTCTTTTAATTTCTTGAAAAAGTCAGTAGATGAGGTTGATATTTTGTCTACCTCAAAGTATTGACCAGATAATACCATTAAGGTTCCTAAAATAATGTCTGCTGGTGTGCAGTGTAGGTCTTCTTTCAATGAATTTTGTGAATTGATAGAAAGTTAATAAGTAAATTGCCTAGCCACTTATAAGGCTCAAACTTTGTGGCTGATGCAGTTTTTAGCTGTCCATGGAATCTTTCCACAATCTTGTTGACACAAGGATGGTAAGCAGTAGTTCAGGTATGTTTTGCTTCAAGTGGGTTGAAAAATTCATGAGTGAGTCTAGTCTTTTGTCAGTAATAATCACTCAGTACAGATGACACTCCATGTGTACTGATTCAGTTGACCAGTACAACTTTTGTGACAGTTTCTGCAGAAGTATTTAAAATAAGAAAATCAACAGGACATTGATGAAAACAATCCACTATGGTCAACATATGAATGAAACTGAGTGCATTCGGAAGGGTCCCAACAATGTTGATGTGCAAATGAGGGAATCTACCATCAAGTCTCTGGAATTTACCATTGGGCAATTTTGTATGTTTCCTGATTTTATGTTATTGACACTGAATGCATCGTTATATAAATGTTTTTATTTCAGCAGACATGTTTGACCATACAAAACAATATTTTCACTTTTGTGGTTGCTTGCCTACCTGCCAGGATGTGATAATCCAAGATAGTTGAAGATTTTCTTATAAATATAACAATGGAGTTATACAGTGTTGTATAGAAACTATCTCACTTGTTGGCTATTATGATAAGTAGGGGTTTCCTTACTTTGCTTGATTCAACAGCTGCAATGGTACAATCAGAAGACCAAGGAATCATAAAAGTTCTGACACAGCAATATCCAGCCTCTTTCCATCTTCCTTTTCAGTAGACTCTACCTTTACGGCCAGCTCTTTCCTACTTTTGCACTTTTCTCAGTGGTTTCTATCTTCAAAACTTGCTATTTTCCACTTTCTTTACAGTTGTCACAACTTAACCTTTACTGCAAAAGAGGAGGCCTGTCCTGGCAACTTGACTTCAGATTGTTCCTCTCATGGAAACAGGTGGAAAAAGCTTCCTTCAAGATACTTACCCAAAGAAAAAAACTACACATAACCCTTACTGCAGAAGATGAGACCTGTGCTAGCAATTTCATACTCAGATTTTTCATTCCTCCTGTGAACTTGCACTCTCTTTCAACCAGAAGCAAAAACTGTTGAACAGTCATTTCAGCTTCGGCTTTTGTTCATTCCGTTCTCACCACTAAACACACACACAGACACACATGCAACCAGGAAAAATTACTACACAGTACAAAATACAGTATTGTTTGGCATTTACCAAAGAGTAAATGAATACAAAAATCAATACAAAGCCAATAAAATAAAATAATTGTTGAAAGGAAATGAAAGGAAAAGATTCACCAGTTAAATTTCTTGGCATGGAAGCTGAAAGATCAGCAAGTGAATGAGTGGCCTATGGTCTGGGAATTCCATGAATTAACATTCTTCTAAAATACAACTGAAATGTTGCATTAATAAGTAGATTGTGAGAAGTTCTCTTGAAGATGTGCCATATTTCATCTGTGAAGAATTCAGCTCGAGAAAGAAGCAGTACATGGCTTTGCTTTCTATGTTAATATTTTGTTGTAAGATGGCACTTAGTATTATATTCCCATCATCACTGAGATCTCCAAAGTTTTCCAAAGTTTTCCAAAGTTTTCTTTGCTTTGTGAAAAGCATCTAAAGCAGGACCTTGAAGTAAAAGTTTTGCATTTTTTTTCAATTACTTTTTATTATGTCTGTCAATGGGGCTAATAATGATGAACAATGAGGCAAAAATCTGTGATAGTAATTTATTATACCAATAATATATTGAATTTGAGAGTTGATCCTGTTTGTGGGAAATTTTGTATAGCAGTTATCTACTCAGGAGAGTGAGGGATATTCTTGTTTCATTGTGTCCTACAAATGAATATTTCTTCACACTACATATTAACATTTGTTGATATTAATTTTTAATTCAATATACTGCAAACACTGAAAAACTAGTTGAAGATGTTCCTATGTTCTTGCTTTCTATTAACATGGCTGTTGATGTATACAAGCATAAAGAATATACGTCTTAACATTTCCTCTATCAACTTTTGAAAAAACTGAGCTGTGTTTATTAACCAAATGGCATCCCGGTGAATTTGAATAAACTGAAAAGGGTGGTAATAGTAGTCTTTCTTCAACAGGGATTTGATAGTACGCCTTGATTAAATCAAGTCTGGTCGAAATAATTCCATCACAAAATTGTGTATCTGATGAATCTCGGAGAGCTAAAGCATTTAGTCTTCAAAAATCACCACATTTTGGTACCATATGCAAGAGTGATGCTACTGCATCTTGGTAGCTTGAATGATTTCTAACTGTAGCATATGCAGAAATTCTTATTTTGCAATTTTGTATTTTGCCAGGCCTAGTCTCTGTGGTGTAGAATGAATCAGTTGACCTGTCATTTGACTGTGGTATTTAGCAGTGTGTAATACTGGGTCTGTATACTTGAAGGGGGTTGTAATCCATGGGAATTTATGAATAATTTCATGAAAAATGTTGTTATTTGATAGTATTTAACTAATATCTGTTGAAAGATTTTGAGAAGTTCCTCAGATTTTTAGTTGAGTTTCATTATCTATCAGTGTCTTGGTAGCCAGTTGAAATGTGTGAAGAATTCTGTTCCTAGTATGGGTGTATGAAAATCCATGAAAAACTTAATTGGATTCCAAAATTTAATGTGATCCCCCCCCCCCCACATGTGTCACTTTTATTACCATTCACTGTTTGAAGTTTATACGGCACTCATGTTAAACTGTTTTCTGGTGTTGGATGGATAACACAAGTTTGTTTCAGCACCTGTGTCAACTAAAATTTCCTATCTGTGAGATGAATCATGAACATAAAATAGAAAACTAGACAACTTTTCTTGAATATCCAAACAGAGTGATTATCATCACTGGTTGGAACAGGTGTTTCTCTTATTTTTGCTGGTATGAATATACAGAGTTTTGTGCATTTTTTCACCTCAGTAACAAAGTTATAGTGATTCTAACATTTTCTGATATTGCAGGTGTGGTTTTTTTAGTTGTGTTGGCTGCTGTGTCCATTTTGACTGAAATGATACCTGTTATAACTTAAGACATGTCCTGAATTCACTGACATGGCTTCTATTTATTCAGTAAGCTTAGCTATGATTGACTGAAATTTCTGGATTTGGTCCATATGTGAGTTAAGCAGTTCATCCATGTTATTGAGGAAGAATATTTGTCTGTGTTTGTTACCAAAGTTGGTGTCTCTCTCTAGCAGAAGTCTATATTTTGAGAAATATGCTAATTAGGTGCTAGCCCCTATAAAAATAGATTTTTGGGAAAGAGTTGTCAGTTATGTCTGACATGAGGCCGAATCGAAGAACGATTAACCAGCCCCCTATACTACAATAGCACTTTCATTACTTCGCTAGCCCTAACATGTTAAAAATACTTGACCCTCACCTTTCTTTCTCCATCATAACACTTTGCCAGTAGACCCAGACTTCTATGTTTACGGTTTTTTTTATGCCACAGTTATATCTTTGTATATACTTTATTTTGTGTTTTTATAGAAAATTAAATATTTGTTTGTGATTTACCTCTGTGTTTTGGTAAATCCTTTTCTTTTCTTTTGTTACAACTTCCAACATATAACAGGTAACAACAAGGTTTTAATACTTTCAGAAGACAAGTAAACTTGTTGGTATTGCAAATTTTAATTCTCTTTCCATTGCAAGAGAGATTGTGGATCTCTATGGCTGATTCTTTCTTGAACCAGTTTTATTGGTCTGCACACTTTTTCTCTGTAACTAAATTCTGGATCTGACTTAGATAATTTCTGTCAGTATTAAGTTTCAAAAAATGACTTTGATAATTTCTCTCAGGAACTAACTTCAGGATCAGACTTAAATGATTTCTTATAGTATTGGCTGGAATTCTGCATCCTGGCAATTCTTCATGGTAATTTGTGCTTGCAAACATGGCAATTCTTACTTGTAACTTAGCAGTGCCTGCCTGCAAAAGGATTTTATCATTATTGTGTATCTAAATGTGAAAAGATTTCTAGAATTAATTCCACCCTCAAGCCATTCAATCTGGCTTGTTCCCCTAATAACACAAAAAATGGTCAGTTTTCCTCCATGTTATCTTCCACCTATTAAGCTAAAATTAGGATATAACAAGGAAGTTAATGTTCCATCTTCCACTAAATCATAGAAATTTCATAATTACACATGTATAATTATCTTATAATTTCAATCTAAAAATTGATTTACCATATAGTCTGTCTGGTCAGAAGTGAGGTTAATTTTTAACAATCATTAACATATCTTAGTTAAAACAAACTTCTAGATTTATTTTTTCCTATTCTTCAATATGTTTTTTTTTAATTTAACCTTCATTATTCTTGTTTTTTGTTTTTTGGTATGAAAAATAGTTTTTATCCAATTCCCTTTCCTTAAAAAATACATTTTACATTCAGTACTTTACTAACTCTTTGCCAGCTTCCAAAGTCCACAATTTCATAATGTTGCTGCATCAGTCTACATTCCTTTCTTCCCTCATAGCCTACCTTCCTTTATTCCCTTATAGTCTACATTCCTTTATTCCCTCATAGCCTATATTCCTTTATTCCCTCATAGCCTACCTTCCTTTATTCCCTCATAGCCTATATTCCTTTATTCCTTTATTCCTTTATAACCTACCTTCCTTTATTCCCTCATAGCCTAATTCCCTCATAGCCTACCTTCCTTTATTCCCTCATAGCCTACACTCCTTTATTCCCTTATAACCTACATTCCTTTATTCCCTCATAGCCTATATTCCCTCATAGCCTACACTCCTTTATTCCCTTATAACCTACCTTCCTTTATTCCCTCATAGCCTATATTCCCTCATAGCCTACACTCCTTTATTCCCTTATAACCTACCTTCCTTTATTCCCTCATAGCCTATATTCCCTCATAGCCTACACTCCTTTATTCCCTCATAGCCTACCTTCCTTTATTCCTGCATAGCCTACTTTCCTTTATTCCCTCATAGCCTAATTCCCTCATAGCCTACTTTCCTTTATTCCCTCATAGCCTACTTTCCTTTATTCCCTCATAGCCTACACTCCTTTATTCCCTTATAACCTACATTCCTTTATTACCTCATTCTCTCTCACATTTTTCACGTTTATGTCCCTTCATCTTTACTATATTTCTTCATTGTTTTAAACAAAATTATTAAAAAATAACAATCCAAAGAAATTTTTATCATTTTATATACTACACATGGACCATGTGTTTCTATGCATGTAAGATATATTCAATTAATTTTACTATAATTAAAAACATTTACCTGCTTGCCTAAAAAGATTCAGCAGAAATTAAATAAGAGAAATACTCACCAATGACAGTGAAGATTGTTTTTATGGATTTATGTCTATAGAAAAACAAACGAACAATTCTGCAATGGTTCCCAGTGTTCTGATTCTGGTTCTGAGTATCTCTGATCCCTTCTAAGTTTCTAGATGCTTGAGGTATTTGGCATTCGACTGTCCCAATTCTTTGAACTTGTTTTTTAACTTCTTTCAGAATAAAGCAATAAGAACACAATATTATGATAATGGGTGCGATAATAATGGCTGTCCACAGAAAGGAAGAGTATGCCACATAACCAGTAAAAACTGGACTGCAGAGTGGGATTTTTTGAGGACGGAATTTATATTTGCCCCATCCACAAAAAGGTGAACTGGCCAGGAGAAGGCCAAATACCCAAATAAAAAAGATCAGGGTAAGTACTCTTTTGTGTGTCACCAATGCTGGATAGTGTAATGGGTGGCAAATACAAAGATATCGGTCAACTGATATTGCAGCTAATGTAAGAGTTGAACTTGTCATCAGGGCAACAGACATAAACGCCGTCATAAAACAAAGAGTTTTGGATAAGTGCCATGCTTGCCAAGAGGTTGCTACTGCCCAGAAAGGTAGAATAATGCTTCCAATTAAAAAATCAGCTAAAGACATATTAATACAGAACAAATTGGCAGGTGTTCTTAAATGTTGATTATAACAGATGATAAAACATAGTATGGAATTTCCAATAACACAAATAAAAATAAGAATAATAATGATGGATACTTCGAGAATTGGTACCCAGGATGTCTGAAAGAAGATTATATCTGAAGAATTATTCAAATTTTGATTTTTTAAGGAATTCTTTAAGTCATCCATTATTACCAGTTTTATCAATGTTTCTCGGGTTTCATTTTGTACATGAGAATTTATTATTTGTAGATATCTTTAACATAGTTCAAGAGGACAAGAGAAGATGTTTTGTTCAAGATCAAGTAACAAATTAACATTTTTTTATAGCATATTAACTCCTTTGTGGTTGTCATATATTGTAAAACCCATTTAAAAAGTAAATTGTTTGAATTTGATATCTAAATTGATTTTTAAATATCTTTGTTTCAATTGTAGTTACTCCTTCCTTAATGTTGGCAGGGAGTAAACCCTGCCAATGGGGAATGCTTAAAGGGCTTACTCCTTGCACATGGTAAATGCTTAAAGAGGTTACTTCTTGCCCATGGTGAATGCTGACAGAATTTACTCCTGGATGCCAATGGATGCTGAGATGACTTCTTTTCTGCAACTGTCATGAAATAACCTGAAATTGATAGCAGGGAAATATGGAAATATAAAATGACTGAATTTTGTTGTCTTTTAATTGTTAAATGCTAAAAACATATAAAATAAGAATCATATTTCTATGTTCAGAAGGATTTTTTCAGGTAAGAAAATATTTTCACTGCTGTTAGGCTTTAATTCTATACCACAAAAGAATCAAAATAAAATAAACAATACAGAAGACAGAGTTTTCAGGAAACAGAGTTTTCCAAATTTATTTTCCAAACTAGTCTTATGAAGTGTACTTTGAAAGAAATGATTATTTTAGAATGTCTACTATTAGGCAGTTTAACCCATAACTGGAGGGAAGAGATGGATTAATAACTTTCCCAAGGGTATTTGTACATAAATTCCTTGCATTCACTTACGCACAAATGCTCTTGGGAAAGTTATTAATTCATCTCGTCCCTCCAGTTATGGGTTAAATAATAGAACAGACTGGGTTCTATAGCCTTGGCTGACAACCAGTCTCCAGTAGAAAGCAATGGCAACCTACTGCGGGATAATCTTCTGCCCAGTCAGTCATGTCTCTTTCAAGACATGATTACCCAAAGCATGTATCACATATAGCACTTAACTGACTGACTGAATAGAATAGTTTAAAATATAATTAAGGCTTTTATTGGACATAAAGTGGGGGATCAATTTTATATTGTTATGAAGTAATAAACTGATCCTCCACTAATTACTACTTAATAATATAGTACATCTTTTCCCCCTCTAGCTATAAGTCAAATAACAAAACAGATTGGGTTCTATAGCCTTGGTTGGCAACCAGTCTACTGCAGAAAGCAATGGTAACCCACTGTGGGATAATCTTCTGCTTAGTCAGTCATGTCTCTTTCGAGATATGATCACCCAAAGCATGTATCACGTATGGCACTTAACTATTAGGCAAAAAGTTTAGGGAACATTGATAATATGAATTTAATTAATACTTAAATAACATTTTTAAATGAATCCATGCAAATGATTTAATTTTTATGCATACAATTTGTCAAAATTTCTAAAGAGATACAGGAAAAACATTTTTATTGTTAAGTTTTCTTGTGCTCAAATTTCAGTCTTTATTCTTAGTATATAGTGAGCCACTGGTGAAATACAATCTTTATTGTATTTACTGAGAAGAAAAATCGAAGATCATTTGAGATATTTTTTCCATTCCTATGAACCATACCTTTCTTTGAGTATAATTTTTTTGATCATAATAAAATTGATATATTGTAAAATGTTCAACGGGTTTTAAACTTATGTTATCAAAGATGTTTACCAAGTCAAAAAATTAACAGATTTTGCAGTTATGCTCCATGAAAAAATGTTGTTTATTGCATAAATAGTCATGAGAATATTGTTGACCATGTCCACTATAGTTTATGAATATATAATACAGCGCAGTACATAATCTGTTCAATGAAACAACATCAAAGATTAATGATCTTCCCGACACCATTAGATCCCAAGTTGGCATGTATGCCAACGACACAACAATCTACTCCCGCATCGATCAGAAACCAGGTCTGGACGACAAAGTGAACCTCGCTGCCGTACTTGAAAGGGACCTCCAATCTGTAATGACCTGGGGTAGGGAATGGTTGGTAAATTTCAATGCCTCCAAAACAAAGCTGTTATCAACTAATCACCATAGACAATCGCATCTACCTCCCATTAGCATGGGACAGGCTAGCCTCCCAGAGAGTAAAATACTACGCCTCCTTGGCCTTACACTCTCGGCGGACCTCAAATGGAATGACTATATTGAATCCATTGCCAAATCTGCTGCTATGAAAGTGGGCTCCCTGTGCAGGGCCCGGAAATTTTTCCCACCTGAATCTATTCTGCACATATACAAATCTACCATCCACCTGTGTATTGAATATTGCTGCCATATCTGGTCGGGTGCCCCTGCTGCTCTCCTTGGGCTTCTTGACAAAATACAAAGGAGGATCTGTAACGTGGTTGATACTGACTTGGCAGACCGGCTGCAGCCGCTCTCACACCGGCATGATGTGGCTTCCCTGTGCCTCTTCTACAAGTACTTTCATGGCTTCTGCTCCGATGAGCTTAGATCACTGGTGCCGCCTAAGCACGAATTTACACAAGATACTAGATTAGCAACTAGGTCCCACCCTTTTACAGTTAAACAAATAAGATGTAACTGTAAATTCTACTCCAAATTCTACTTCTTTTCTCGCGCTTCCCGCCTGTGGAACTCCCTTCCACAAGTCTGCTTTCCCGACAGTTACAATCTCCAGGTGTTTAAATGTAGGGTCAATAGACACCTCCTATCACACTAACTCCCAACTATTCTCACAACACTCTCATCTACCCAACCCTCATTCTCGGTATCCTTACCCGCCTATCACCCACCCTCTGTCATTTCCTATATTTAATCAGCCTTTCTCCACTCTACGTAGCCCCCTGCACAGTAGTGGCAGTGACATGCCTTGCTCGGGGTGAAACGCTTATGAAAAAAAAAAAAAAAAAAAACACTCACTAGTCAGACACTCAACTGAATCTGACTATATTGCCAATACTCAGGAAAATATGGTTGCCTTTATACACGTCGCATTGAATATTTTGAACCTTTTGATTGGTTAACCCTTCTATTGGTGAACTATCAAATGTGTCAGCTCATGGCTGGCTCACTAGTATACAAGGCTACCCAAAACTCCAACAAATACGACATTGGTGATTTGCCTATTTTTTGTTATTCTTTGAATAGATAACTTGAATGATATAGAAGACATTTGTCAAGAAGAGAAAAGCAAGAAATATCGCATCGTATAACAAAATTTAGGTGACCAATGACGAGAGATCAATGTAGATGATGATTATTACATGAAACAACCACTCAATAATTTTTTTTAATTCATTTTTCAAAAAGCTTGTGATTACTTTGTAAATATCTTATTGTATCCACATAATGCACAAAATCTGAAATCTCGATTTACTATTGTAATAAAAATTGCAAATGAAGATGAATATTTTTCTCAAACTTAGACTACAATCCGATTTTGCTTTTTAATGTCATGTGAATTTGAAATAAATCAAATGTTATACAATATTCTCTACTCCATAATAAGAAATACAAACCAAATTGACAGTACTTACCATTTAAAATGAAGTCAAAATATTTCATGCAATAAACGGTGGGTTGCATAAATTGTTTAGGACATCTGCATTGCTTTTTGAGTCTAACCCATGAAAACTTGAAATTGCAAGGGAATCCAATTATTAGTTTCTCATGTTGTGCATGGTGCAAATTCATTACAAGTAATAATGTTAGATATTTCCAGTGAAAGATTTGTTTCAGTTTAATTTTTCATATATCATCATTGAAGATAATTTATCAAATAAAAGGGATAAATGAATTTGTAAACAAATATTTCTGATGATATTTGAGTAGAATCAACTTAGACTGTGTTATCTTGGTTTGAAAATGTTATTCTCAGTATGATGAGAAACGGTGAGACTTGGTAAAGATGTGGAAAACATATGCTGAAGAGAATACTAAGGCCTCAAGCTGAAATCCGCATAATCAGGGACAGACGGATTAATATGAAACCAGGTTCTGTGTTCATATTGCAGTGAAATATCTATCAATGATATCCTGTTTGTTGTTCTTGGAAGAATTATTTTTCAATTTGCCTCTCATTAAAAATTAAAGAAAAAAGATGGCGGATATATGTAGATGAAGGGATTTAGAAGGGGATTTAGAGAAAATGTAGATTAGAAATTTACAGATCTCAGTGTGGACAGAAATTACAAACTCAAAATATTTGTCTCTGATAATTTTGTAGTCGTGTGTGATTTAAGAAAAAAATAAACATTGAAATGTGTTTTGAAATGATCTTCCAGCAATACTTGTATTTTCTTTTTTGTTTTTTAAAAGTTGAATCTATAACCTTTAAAGATGACCTTGAAAGTTGGTTGGCTAGAGTCTGCTTTCAAAATGACAATGAAGCATAACTGAAATAGGGCAGCCAATGATGATCCGTGAGTAGATATCTTGTTTAAAATAATGTGAATTTAATTTTAGAAATAATAATACGGATAGGTTTTGCTTCATTGGAATCAGCAGGGAGTCAACATTTCCTTTTTATAGAAGCAATATCTGTACAAATAAAAACTGCATTTGTAGCAATGAATCCTTTGTGAAAAAATATGTCTGCTTTCACTTTTCTAAATGACAGGAAAAATAACTAAGTAGCCAGGGGATATGATGCTTTATAAAAATATTTCAAACTGAAAACTATGAACCATAGAAAAAATGAAAATGTTAGTTTTCATCTTTATTTGTTGATAAAATGTTGGTTAATAAAGTCTATGAATCTGGGGAAAAGGAAAATGTTAACTAGAAAAAATATTTAATGTAAAAACAGACAATTGAATTTGATTAATAAATATTCATACATGTTATATAATGCTGACATTTGATCAACAAGTGTTATTTCTGTTTTTGATATGATTTTATTTGTTTATTATTTCTGCTATAAGCATTGATGATCTTATCACTATCTGTCAAGATTTTAGTCAATTTTTTTTGTACCATATGCAGGCTGAACAAACAGTTGTGAACAGAACTGGATCACTTTGTATGTATTTTCAATCAAACTAGCATTGAGCATGTCCAGTTTTGCCATGAAACAATTAATTCCAAAAGAAAGAAAAATTGATTTAAAGAAACAAAAAAAATCAGACTTGAATTCATGCATCTTCATAAAGTAACTCTGATTATAACAGATCATGCTAAAAGTACAGAAAACATCAAACAAAACTAGCAAAAAGTCAAGTGTTGAATGATTTTTTCATCATTGGTTGTCCTATACCTAATTCATCTCTCAGAAAATATAGTTAAACATTACTTTTATTAGATGAAATTGCTTAGTAAGTCCTTATTACTCTCAAAGTTCTCTATTTTTACAGATCTTGAAAATTTGGTAAGAATTTATTAGGATTGTGGATATTGTGAGTAAAACGTGACCTTCTATTCTTTGGAATTAACAAAAATAATGATCTTACTAAAGCCTTTACTAAATGTAGTTTTTGAAATTTTCCATTCTAATAAATATTTCTTTTTTCTAGCCATTTTTGATGGTCTTCTTACTCAGTTTGAGTTTGTGGACATACACACACTCACATACACATAGAGTATCTCTCTCTCTCTCTCTCTTTCTCTTTCTCTCATTCATTCATTTTCTTATCTGTTTCATTGGGTTGTAGAATAAATTTCTTTGTTTTTTGACAATCTTATTTGAATTAACATGCACAAATATTTTTACCGTAATGTTTTATTTTTATTTTTATGGCTCTATTCTTCCACTACAACTTTTCTTTATCGATTTGACTGATTTTTTTTAATTCTTGATTAATAATAGAATCCTATAATAATTCTGCTTGTTCCTTCCTTAGTTAGTTACTTAGTTCCTCCATCCGTTACACTTACTCTCTACACAAACCTTTCCTTCCCCTCTATCTTTTTATAATCTATAAATGCTACTCTCTTTAGCCTTTCTCTCTCCTTTGCCAAATGGAAGGGTAGTAAAAAGTGAGAGAGTAGGAGGAGAGAGCCTATAGCATTACCATAGCAGTAGCAGCTTAAGCTGGTGGTTGTAGCAGTAATTGTGTTTGTGTATATGTGTGTGTACTGTATAATATAGTATAAATAGGTAGGTTTGTTGTTGTATCCCGTGACCTAATAATGAAATTTCTGGCCTCTACATCCTTGGCCATTACTCAGTCGGTCTTTTGGGTTTACAATAGACACAGGAGCCATGATTTTTCAGTAATAAAAAAAAACATTTTCATTTTCAAAATCTCTCACAAAATAGCATACAGTATTTTGGTTACGATCTGTGCATATGCCGCTTAATATAATATAGGATTACAGTAAAGTAGTTTCTATGGACATTACTTTTATAGATATTTTAATAAAATTACACTCTGTGTTATCGTTATTTTATTATCCAATACTTTTATGTTTGAAGACATTACTATCATTTGTAGTATGACAAAGTAAAATTTTTCCAGGAAATCATAATTATCCTTCCATGGAAATTCCACGGGTTCCGCTAGTTAAATTAAATGGGAAAACAAATGAATTTGTCTGAAAACCCAATAGTTTAAAATCTTTTTTAAAAAAATAATCTTTTTCACTCATGATCCATTTTAATTCAATCCTAATTTTGAGTAACTCAACATGAGTAATGGTTAACAAGCTTTGTCTTGCTAGAATTTTCATAATTAGTGAGTTCAGTCCTCACTGGGTGCCCCATACCTTCAGCCTTGTGCCACATCTAAGCAGTGCTTAGAAAATCACTGAATCATTCCTAAACTGAAGTGCATCTTACAGAAAAGCTTAAAGTCCTCACTCAGCCTATTTATTCGTCATCAAAGTGTGAATGGGGTGAATAATCATGAAATTTACAATGTGGGGATTAAAATAAAAACGCAAAATAAAATAAAAAGACAAAAATAAAGAATAATTATCTCCCAGGAGGCTTCACAGGAAAGACCGTCTGTGCGTACACGAGAAAAGGGGGCTCTCTGGGCTCTCTGGCGTCAAATAGAAAATGAGGGAATCTCTTTCTTTTAGCTAGGACTTTCAATAGGACAAGACATACCTTTTGCTTGGAAAGACATTTCCCCTCAAAAGATAGTCACAAACCAGTGAATAAAGTCAAGTCCTAGAAATATCTCTAATGTCTCCGTTTACTTCTTTCCTTCACCTATTTTATTTCAGTATATGTGAGCAAAAGAAGTGATTCCACATGTATTGGGTATTTAAGTGAAAGAACCAAAACCAAATCCCAGCAATAATAACCACAAAGTTCATAACAGCTATGCACACAGAGGCAAACACCTCTTCATGGAATACACAGGAACACATGAAAAACAAATACAGTATAATCTGATATAAGAGAAACCCAGATATAAGAGAGTTTGTTTCTAATCCCAAATTACAGCCTGTGGTAATGTATATAAAATGGACCAAACCCTGATATAAGAGAAACCCGGATACAAGCAGTATTATCAGTTGGCAGCTATCTTTAACAAAATACGACAGGCTAGTCAGTTCACATGAAGGCTCAGTTAAACATGTTGTCCTTGGGTCACTTTTCCCCAAGTATAGTGACCCCTGGACATTTAAGGGAATTGTTAATCAAGATACAAACTGAGTTAACACATCATTTAAGGTTACCGTTGAACCATTCTAAGGAATTGGGGAAATATAGTGCTATGGATTGTATAATTTTGTTAGAGGATAACAAATTATTGGTTGCGGTGTCCTTACCGTTACTAGACAGAAAACGTTTGTTGAATTGGTTATATTTCATTCGCTGACTACCGGGAACCGGGGAACTATATACCGTCACCACGCGAGTCTGAACTGATCTAGCCCGTTGATAATAGGCAATCCTACTTCGACCGGTCCGGGATCAAACAAACACAATGTGGGCAGACTGGTCGTGGTTCAGGAATGATTGCCTTGGATACACCTGGGGATCATGTTATATCACAACAATATCCATAATTTAAGATGTATTATTGAAATTTTTAATAAGTGTATTATTTTGTGGAAAGTGTTTTTCAATTAGTTGGAGAATTCTGCATCCTAAATTAATTTTAACCATTTGGTTAAAATGGAGTATATACCAAATGATTTTTCTACTGATGACATTTCCTCAACACATGCCACAGGAACTTCAGCTGTATTTTCCTGATGCTCAGTGTTAATTTCCTTTTCGTTTTCATCCTTTTCAAAACCTCATCATTGCTCCAGGCTTGATCCACAATATCCGTAGCATCCTTCTGTAGAACCACATTTCAGTTGCTTCAAGTTTTTCCCTCATCTTTGATAATATTGTCCAGCATTCACTGCCATATTGAAGAACAGACATCACATCACATCCAGTACTCTCTTCTTTGTTTCTAGTAAATGTTTTTGGTCTTTTCTTTGCAATAGAACTATATATATATTGAGCAAATATTTAAACTTCTTCACTACTCATATTATTTGATCCTCGAAACTAAAAAACATGCTTACAAATTCAACAAAACCAAAAAAACGAATACCCCCACCAAAAAAAAAAAAAATTACACAAATTTCATAATACTACCTTCCAACAACCTTTCAAATAAATTATCAATCCCAAATACTAGAATCATTACCATCCCCTCTGTTCTATTATTTAACCCATAACTGGAAGGAAGAAATGGATTAATACCTTTCCCAAGGATATTTGTGCATATGTGAATGCAAGGAATTCAACAGGAATTCAAACTCGGTACCCCGATCTCTTGTTCCGAGTCGATATCCATTGCACAACAACGCACATGAGTATCACAAAACCTAAAAATGCAGATCTATGAACACGAGACATACATTTGGACAAATGTTCAAACTCTCTTACATTATAATGAAACCATGTAAGACACAATTTTGATTTCTCTAATTAAAATTTAAGGCTATACAAATATTTCACTGATCAGTTTCTAAATGGCTCTCTTGCTTGGATGGGAGAGTGAGTGAAAATGATCAAATATGCAATGTCACAGTGAATGTGTGACACAAGACCTAGGGGTGGGTGTTGAGGTGTCACAATATAACAGTTTTTCATTAAATGGGAGTGGCAGTAGTTAGAGTTGCGTAGAAGTGTTTTTGGAGTATCTGTTGCAGAGTTGAGTTTTAATCTTGCGCTTGAGCAGCTAAGTCATGACTAAGGACGTCTTGAGTGATGGTGTTTGTATTTGACCTTGAAAGTTTTAGTCACCGTTGATGTACCTTATTTCAGTGGAGAACTGTGATATGTAGTCTAGGTGATGAGTGTCTCTGGGCATGTATCTGTCAGGATGTGATGATGATGCATATATTAATGCTTTTGATCTGTGTAGATTGCGAATGTTCTGCCCTCAAGTATTTGTCTAAAACATTTTATTGCAAGATGGATTGCTAAAAGCTTTCTTGAAAATGTACTGTATTTTGATTGTGTTTGGCTGAGTTTATCAGAAAACAATAATATTAGTACTTTGGTGTTATTGATCTCTTAGTATAAGATTTGTGCCTACCGATGATGTACTTGCATCAGTGGTCAACATCAGTTTTGCTTCAATGTTGTCAGTGAAGTATATTCTTCTTCTTCTTTTATGTGCCATGTCCTTTCAGGACATAGGCGATCATGGCTTTCCACATCTCCCTATCCCTGATGGTTCTTAGCATGCTTTCTCCTGTTGCACCATGCAACCCCCGTTCTGTCATCCACCTGATCAGGTCCTTCAAATATGCTATCTGCTGCTTTCCTCTGTCTCTTTTTCCCTATTTCTGGCCTGTTAGTATCAGGTTCTCCAAGCCCTCCTTCCTCATTGCATGTCCCAGGAACTTTAGCTGACTCTTCCTGATGCTCAGTATTAATTTCTTTTTTGTTTCCATCCTTTCCAAAATCTCATCATTGCTCACATGCTCGGTCCATAATATCTGCCACATCCTTCTGTAGAACCACATTTCAGCTGCTTCAAGTTTTTCCTTCATTTTTGATGATATTGTCCAGCATTCACTGCCGTATTGAAGAACTGACATCACATAGCAATCCAGTACTCTCTTCTTTGTTTCTAGTGAAAGTTTCCTGTTCCTTAATACTTTACTCAACTTCTGGAATGCTTCCTTCGCCATGCCAATTCGCCTTTGGATCTCTGTGTCACACTTACCGTCCTCAGTTAGAACACTTCCCAGGTATTTAAATTTTTGTACGTGCTTGATTTTAGTATCCCCCACCTGTATTTGGCATTTTAGGCTGCCCTTTTTGCTGATGACCATGCATTCAGTTTTCTTGCAGTTTATTTGTAGTCCTTTTTTGTCACTCTCTTCAGCTACCTTCTGTAGGAGGTCTTGTAGTTTCCTTTCTGTGTCTGCTATCAGCGCTGTATCATCTGTATACTTTATATTGCTTAAAATGTGGCCTTCAATGACAAATCCTGGCATAACTTCTAGAGTTCTCAGAATAATCTCGCTGTACAAGTTAACGAGATCTGGTGAAAAGACACGTCCTTGTCTTATGCCCCTTTCAAACTTTGTATAACTGCTGATTTTGTTACCTGTCTGTATGCAGGCAGTTTGCTGCCAGTAGAGATTCTTGAGTACTCTTATGTCTTTTCCAAATATCACGGGTCTGCCAAGCATCTCCATCAATTCTTTGTGGCATATTTTGTGAAACACCTTGGCATAATCAATAAAACATAGGTACAAGTTCTTCTTTATCTGCATTGCCCTTTCAGAGAGTATCCTAATCATAAATATGGCATTCCTTGTACCAGTGTCTTTGACAAACCTGCACTGTTCTTGTCCTATCTCTGGCCTGATTCTGCTTCTCGCTCTATTCATCAGGATTCAGACAATCAGTTTTGTTATATGGCTCATTAAACAGATGGTTTTGTGGAGTTCACACTCATTTGCTCCTGGCTTCTTAGGCAGTGCTATGAAGATCGACTTGCTGAGGTCATCTGGTATTACACCACTATTATAAATTTCATTTATTATTTCTGTAATTTTCTCTATGCCAAATTCTTCCAGTGCTGTCAGCAGCTCTATGACTATGCCATCTGGTCCAGCTGCTTTGTTTCTATTCAGTTTGGCTATTGCAGATTCCACTTCAGACTTTAATATTTCCAGTCTGTCCACACCTTTGTGTATTATTGGTTCCTCTCTCTTGTCGTGGAAAAGATCTTTTATATATTTTTCCCATTGTTGAAGTATTTCCTCTTTCTCAAATATGCTTGTTCCATCCTTGATTTTATACATCCTGTTGAAGAACAGGTTTTTTTCCTGTCAGTTCTTTTATTTCTTTATGCATGTCTGCTTTATTATGCCTGCTCAATCTCTCTACTTCTTCACATTTGTCATTGAGTCATTCCTCTTTAGCCTGTCTGTATTTTCTTCTTATTTCCTTGTGTAGTTCCCTGTATTCCATTCTATGTCTTGATATCATTTTCTGCCTCTTTTGTGTCATGTCGAGAATCTCTTCAGTTATCCACTCGTTTTTTTTCTTCTGCACCTGATTGAAGTATATTAGTTGAGTGAAATTTGACAGTGCAGATTTGGTTCAGTTGAAAGCATCAAGTGCTTCCATATTGATTGTTTTTGTTTCTTTCTTTTGCTTTGCAAGATGTTTGTGAGTTGTGAAAGTATTTTCAAACAGTCTGGGATGAAGCAGCGATAATAATTCACAAGTCCTTTTAATCTTCGCAGCTGACAAAGTGATGTAGAGAGGTGAAGTATACAGACTTTCAGACGGTTCGATAATATCATCTTCAATCATTTGCTGGATCTATTGTTTGGTATAACTGTACTATATTTCTCAGGCAATAAATGTCGAGGAGTTGAATAGACTGGGGGTCCTGTGGTTCTTAGGTGGTGCTTTGTGTCATGCTTGATTGTATCAGCAATGTCGATTGGTTTGGTAATGTCTGGATACTAGTTGAGGATGTTGGTGTAGATTTTATTATGATGAGTTGCGGAACAGATACTAGTTGAGTTAAACTGCATTTGCTTTCTCTTTTTTTAATGTCTGTCAAATTGTCTAAAAGTTTTTGGTTGTGCATTTGGACGAACAGGTTTTCATGTGAAAGGAAATTAGCTCCTATTATGGGCATGTTCACATCTGCTAGCAAGAATTTCCAGATTAAATTTTGGTATAGTCCGAGGTGTAGGGTAAGTTCCTTTGTGTCATATGTCTGGATTTTTTAACCATTTATTACTTACAGTTGGAATGTGGAAGTGGTTGGTCTGCATCCAAGTGAGGGTGGGATTACACTTATTTCAGCTTTGCTATCCACAAGAAATGTGCATTTGCTATTTTGGTCTTCTATATAGAATAAGCTGACATTTTCTTCTTCCTCCAGCCACAGTTGTCACTATTATGGGCTGGAATGCCCTGTTACTTGAAGTTGTGTGAGTAGGGGGTTGTATTTCCTGGCATTATTGCCAAACTGTGTAACAATTATCCAAGGTACCTAACAACAGCTCCAACGAACATGGAAGGGAGGGTGCATGAGGATAACAACTCTCAGTAAACACTCTTGGTCTGTCTACCCTATGTGAAGGGATTATCAAAGAAAATACAATAGCATCTGTGGTTCATATAACATCAGGATGACCTTCAGAAGTGGTTCTACACTTTGCAGGTACTTCTCCTGAATAATACCCCCAACAGAGAAGGTCATGACTAAGGACTGTGTGTACGCCATTCCATGTAGCTGTGGAAAGAAATATAAAGAAGAAACGGGCTTCCCACTTAAGGTAAGACTGCAAAAACATTACAAGGCTGTAACACAAGAGGAGATAAAAAAATCAGATGTAGCTGACCACATATGGAGGGACAAAGGGGATTACCGCCCCCTATTGGATGAAGTTGAAATAATAGATAAAGAATGCCACTGGAAACTACATAAACTTAAGGAATCAGCTCATATGTTTGAATAGAAAAATCTTCTAAGCCAACCAAGTATAGAGATGAATACAATATGGGAACCAGTAATATGTCGAGCTAGAGAAAATCATTAGCTTCAAAGATTGCAATATGAATTCTGGTAAAAAAAAGTTATTGAGACATTAGGTTTATAAGTCCCAGAAATTCACATACTGTTGCCCCCAAGGACACATTGATCAGTAGATATAGACATTGGTTAGTTCCAGTGACTTAATCCAAAGAGTTGTGAGTTCAGTACCAGGCTACAGTGATGGTGAACAAATAACTTAGAAGAGTTAAGTGAAAAGAAGATAACTACATGACTATCAGAAGTGGCATTGCACACAGAATGAGAATGATATACCTCAGTGATCGTAATAAACAGTTTGGTTTGAAATTCTTTGCACCTGAAGAAGACTGGAGCATACAATGCCTGAAATGTTGTAAACATTAGTAAATATGAGGACAATAGTCCAAACAATGTAAAAAGTGTAAATAATACCTCATCTGAAAACCTTTTTTTTTACACTGTATCTGCACCTTATATCTAACCACCTTTGTACAGTTTTAGGTGGTTGGGTTTTGAATTCTGAGCTGTCCTTCATTTAAACTGGTTGCCAAACATAGATGGAAATCCAAGTCTGTCTTGCTATTTAACCTGCAGTGAGAAGAAAATGATTCATTCTTTTCTGAAGGAATGGAGTTTGAACTTGGCTTGCCAATTTCTGATTTTGAGCCACTAACCATTACACCACCAATACATCCATCAGAAAAATCATCTTTTATTTTCTTCTGAAAAAATCTATATATGAAAGCCAAGTTAAGATATTAAATTTATTTTAAAATAAGTGTATGATTCAAACTTTCTGCTAAAGCAATAATCTCAAAATGAATCATATTTATGTACTGAGAAAGAAAATAATTTGGAAACAAAACTTTATTTGATCAATAAAAAAGTAATTTCAAGAGATCTTAATTTTTCCATGTTTTTCATGTCACATCAATTTTAAAATTTTCATTTCATCTCTCAGTTTAATAATGGAAGGAAAAAACAAAATAAGCACAATATACATTCTTCTTGCTTGTTAATCAATATTTCAAATATTCTTGGAGGCATTTCTTCAATAAACATTTTTCAAAGTATTCTTTAAATGAAAGAAAAATTGTAATTCTTTTCTGTAAATGACTTCCTAGTTATGACCTTAACGTTTTATATGAAATGATATCAGTGACCTTGGCCTCATTGAATATGAAACCCAAATTATGATCTTGACCTTGTCCTGCGGAGTCATATTTGTGACCTTGACCTTTACATATATGGAATCCTTGATGATGCAAAGTGAACATTATAAACTGGTAGAACCTGTAACATATCTTGCAATTTTACACAAAATGAAATATTCGCTGCTTGATTCTATAAATAGTTTTATTTAATCAGACTAAATGTATATCATGGCCAATAAGGAACAACAATTTAAAAATTAACCTTTTCAAAAAAAAAAAAAAGTATGAATTTCAATTTAATTGTGGCCTGCTAAAAATACGGTCGTTTCCATAAAAAAACATTTGACTTTCTTTTTACTGGTGAAAGTTTCTTTAGTGTATTCTAAAACACTGGGATTTATGCAATGTAACATCTTATTGGTATAGTATAAAACTAAGTCAACATAAAGATGTGGAGAGTGTTTTCAAAGAAAAACTGAACAAAAAATGATATTAAAAAAATAACAAAGATAAGTTTATGTTTTAGTATTTAATGGAAAAATGAACTTCAATGTGGATTGTGTCTATTAACAGCCAAAATAATATTAATGAAAAAATACAAAATTACATTTGGAATTATTCTGCTGAAATCTAGATGTGAATGGTAAACTCTGCAATACCTGGAAAAATTGATTGTATGATTCTAAAAAACTATAATGTATGACCATTTAAAAAATACAGAGGTGTTAGCTAAAAGCAGTGAGATCTTTAATGCAATTTGCCTCAGAAAATTATTTTTTTATTAAAGGAACTAAGCAGTCACTTAACCATCTTTTTCTTTGCTTGTTTCTAAAATGTAATGCCTAACTTCTGATTGGAATATGCTTTTAAAATTCACCAAATTTCAAATAAAATTAAAGTGACTTCTGCAGTTTTTCATAAAGAATGTGTAAGGTTTTTATTGTGTTCTGAAGATACGAATGAAATGTAAAAAGTGAGGCAATACAAAATGGTTTGAAACTGCTTGTTGTACAATGGGAATCAAAGCCAATTGTTAATGAGTTTCAGCTTCTCTCTTCTAGTGTTCCACAATTAATCATGTACCAGTTTATTATATACGTAAATAAAGTTTCTGCTCGTTATTTTGATGAATTATAGGTGAGAGATAGACTTAAGTCTTAAAATTTAATGAAAAAACTTTTCTAGTACCTTCACTCTTTTTGGCAATTACAAAACAAATTAATTAAATTATTAAATTACTGATGATTAATTCTATGTAAGGCAACGAATGTGTAAGTGTACCAAATTTTACAAATAACAAGAACAAGTAAATTTTGTCGTAAACATCGCGATTGGAAACAATACTTGTCTTTTTTAATTGCTAGACTTTTATTTGAAATATTAATCTCCAAGATTTTTATGAAAGTAATGTCTTGTTTTTTTTTAAAACAGCTATGAATTCATGTGAAATATAAAATTATTTTTTACGATTTTTTCTGAGTACAATTTTTTTTTAATAAATATCTCCAGCTCCAGTTCAGTTTCAATAAAATTGGGGTGCGAATAAGAGTAAGATTGATAAAAGCAGAATTTTTGTGATATTTTCATATTCTCTAGATATTGAATTTATTTTACGTTTATAATAGATTTCTTTTTTCGATATTTTTCTTAGGTGTTGAGGGAAACGAAGGTAAAGAAACTTAAAAAGACAATTTCTTTTAGGTTATAATCATGGAAATCCCCTAAAAATGAAAAAAGGGTTCAGTCAATTGGATAAAAAAGTTGGAAATAAAGGAAAAGTTTCAATCATTTTCTTAATTAATTATATCAACATTAACTAATTTCGTTGTACTTTAACCTTTTCATTTATTTTAAACAATTTTTTCACTTTAAAATAAATAAACACATTTTTTCTAATTTGAATCTGTAGTGTAGTTAGTATATAGTTTCTGTTTGTAGTCGTAGTAGTGCTGTCTGTACTAATAAAAATATTAAGTGTTTTTATGAATATTTTATTGGAATCTTTTTTTCTATAAAACTTTCGGATTTTCTTTAACTTTTCTTGTTTAAACACGTTTAATTTTATTTAATTCTGAACAGAACATTTTGTGGATAGTGACGAGGTATTTTTACTTGTACTTTGTCTCTCTCTCATCTTCACAACTTACGTCATTTCTAACAATAGAAAAATCAGCAAGAATAATGTCAGTAAAGGTCATGTAATGAATTTCTCCGACTAAAGTAAAATCACTTTTGTTGTAAAATCATTGAAAGAATTAAAATAAAAATTCAATTGTAGCTATTAAAACGTCTCTTCTTTTTTGTCATTAGTTAATGTAATGACCTCGGCGCTTGAAGATCAATTGACAAGTGTTGCTTAAAACAATACTTTTGATTGGTCAGTTCGAAATTTTTACTAAAATTTTACACATGATTTACTTAGAAAAATATTAATTTATCTTTTCAGTAACATCAATTTAAATGTTACCGAGAGTTAATATGTGATAAATTAAGGTAGTTAGTTGAAAAAAAATCATCTTTAATATTTATATTAGGACATCTACTGAAAATGTTGAGAAAGTGTCATAGTTAAGGGTTGACCAATAAAATCCTTTGTCTTATGAACGCTGTGGCAATGTCGGAAGATTCCGAAATTAAGTTATATAATGTAATAAAATATTATCTTTTTTTTGTATTTTGAAAGAATATCTGATTTATTTTATTAAAAATCAGTGAAAATACGTAATTATTTTTAAAAAAGATTGTATAATTTAAAAGTTAAAAATCTGGAATGAGCTGTACTGCCATTTTGTCGTTCATTTTCGGTGTGTGTTAGTGTTGCAACTGCAAGGAAAGATGGCGTGGTCTCCAGAAGAGGCCGGACTGCGCCAGATTTTACAGCTATTGAAAGAATCTCAATCGCCTGATACAGCCACACAGCGAGCAGTTCAACAAGTATCCTTTATAAAAAAAAATCAATCTTTTTAGAAAATGTTTATATTTTTAGCTTTAAAATGTAGATGTAAGGTGGAAAGTGAATCGGGAAATGGAGGCCCCCACGTGTTTTATTCGACATCGGTCTATCTTATTCATCTGTTAACTCCGATTTTGGATAGAACGTTGAATAATCCCCTTTTCACAATTCCTTTGGGATTCTTCTGTCACTTTATTTGAAGAATAATTGTTTATCCTTTCGATGTATAACCCAGTTTTTCTCCCTATAAATCATTCCTTAACAGCTGTTCAGAAACTCGAGGAATTGAACACTTATCCAGATTTTAATAATTATCTTATCTTCGTGCTAACTAAATTAAAATCTGAAGGTAAGTGATATTTAATTTTAAGTTATCGTTTTATTATCATTATTAACTTCCTACTCCCAGGAAAAGGAAATCGACAATCGTATTGAAATGGCATATTTAAAACTTCGTAATAAAAGCAACGGAGAAGAAATTTGAAATGTCGAGTAGCAGTTGTAGTAGTCTGCAATTTTTTTTCGATGACCGTGTTGGTTAAATAAGGAAGAAAATGATACAGCATTTTTTTTTAATTTATTGTATATTTCGTAGATACATATTAGACCTTGTAAATTGTTGTTGTTGTTTTTTTTGTTTTTTTTACATGAAAGCTTTTATTTTATTTATTTGAAAGGTTAAAAAAGAAAACCGATCTGGTTATAAATTTATAACTGTAGCAGGTCATCTGCATTCCGACGTGATCTTTTTCAACGATTCATTTCAAACACATTATTCGATTATTTTGTTAATCAAACATTGTTAATATTAAATTTTAATTTAACACGAAGTTATTATCTGATTCAAGTAAATTTGTAAAATAATGAGACTTGGTTTCATGAAAGAATAGAACTGAAAAAAATTGGTAAAGGGAGAAAGATTTAATTATTCTTCTCAACAGATTTTGGTCAGGAATTGGCGAATCTGTTTAAAAATCTTCAGGTTTTCAAAAATCGATCACGTATTTGGAGTTTGAAGCATTTTGTAAATGATTAGAGATATGCTCGACCAAGAATTCCGAACTTTTTTTATTTCATTAATTTCTTTAAAAATGACCATTTAATTTATTTCAGCGCTAATGAACATAAAAATTTCTACACCAAGAATGTAGGGATAAGAATTGAATTGATTAATTTATTCAGATTAAAATTGGAATGATTGGTAGAATTGATTGATCAGTAAATTTATTTATAAATAACCTTTTTTGGAATTGGAAATTTCAGTGTAAATTTGGTTTTAACGTCATAAAATAAATAATTTGAATTCAAAAGTTCACTTTTTTTTTTTAACTGACTTTTTTATCGAGCGTTATATTTAAACAAATCAATTCGTTTCAAAATCGATTTTAAAGGTTAAAATTGATTTTATTTAAAAATTTATATATATATATATATATACACACATACATACACACTGTGAAATGGCTTTTTCTCTTTACAAATGGAGTTCTGAAGAAAGAAAGGAAAATTCTTGTTTTCTGGTTCTTGCATCCTGTAGTGTAATTGTTCATTAGCTTTTTTTTTTTTCGTTACTTTTTGCATCATAAAAAATATGGATGACTTTGTTTTGATATCTCTTTATGTCTTTTCTGTATATATAAAGAACATGATCGTTGATATTGAATTTTTAAAAAATCTTTATTTCTACATTTCACACGTGTTATGTCAAAACATGTTTTTGTAATTTTAAAATAAATTTGAAATATTTTATTTAGCAACAGTTTGTGCTTTTTCGACATAATCTTTCCTTTTCAATTTGTTGATTGTGGAAGAACATGTTTTAATTCATTCGTTTATTTTCCTAAAATATGCCCAATATCTCCCTTTAAAAAAAGTATCTTATGTATATTTAGACAAATCAATTGCCTTTTTTTTCTTCTTTTTTTTATGTTCAAATATTTTTAATAGCAATTTGTTGTTCATTCTACAATTTGTTTAAATGTTTCTTTTCTCCCCTCCCCCAAGATGAAAAAAATAGCCATCACTAAATTATCGCTTTATCATTTATTTCGATCACTTGAATTTTAAGTGAACGACATTATCAAAAGGACTTTCTTCTTGAATCTTGACTCTGACATTTAACAAGGAGAAATGAATAAACAAGTGCGAGGCAAGACGAGATAGTGACTCTCTTAATTTTGTTCAGCAAGATTGATTTTACGGTTCTTTAGCATTTCTCACGTTTTGTGTATTTCTGTTTTTTCGCTGAGTTTCGCCCCCCTCCCCAACAAAAGATTATCATGAATAGTGTAGTTAACGAGAGAAATCGTGACTTCCTTCACTTGTTGAACCCATCCTTGTTACCACCCACTCCTACCATTTATTTGTCAGCTTGATTGTTGCTGCAACAAACACTAGCAAGAAATAGCCAAATGTTAGGCTAGGCTAAAATGAAAGCTTCAAGAAAGCTTTTTAATTTTATAAAAATTCATTTAATAACTTAAGTATCGCGAATTTGTGGGATTGTACCTACTTTAAAGTTTCATTAAAATCCGACAGTTATTTGATTTTTGCAAGAATTTCCAACTCCTGTATTATTTTACCGGAAAAAGGTGCTAAAATTTCAATAGTCACCTCTATTAACGCATTAAAAAATAATAATAATCATGCTATGCTGTTTTTCAGAATTAGAAGATTGACCATTTTTGGACTTAAGGTGTGTGTTTGTGAGGGGGTTACAGACTTTTTTTTTTTTTTTTTTTTTTAAATATTGACCAGGATTTTATAAAAATTTTATTCGTTTCTGAATAAATCCTGAAAGTTTCATTAAAATCCGAAAATTATTTGATTTTTTTTGTAAGAATTTCCAAATTAATGCGTTTTTCAGAGGAAACAAAGGCAATAAAATTCCCATAATCAGCTATGATTAACAAAAAAGAAACAAAAACAAGATTTTTAAACAAAGTTAGAGAGGATTATAAAAAGCTTCGTGATTAAGAGGAAAGACCAAACATTTTGACGATAGAACTTATTTGGATGAAGTTTGGGGCCTTTTTTTCATTATGCTGTACTATTTTTTAGGTACCTCTACTAAAATTGTAGAAAGAAAAGAAAAAAACATGAAGTAAAAAGGCCCCAAATTTAATAAAAACAAACTTTTCCATCAAAATGTTTTATTAATAGGAAAGATCAAAAGATTTTTCAATCCTTTGTAACACATTTGAAATTTTGGTAAAATTTTGTCAGCTGGTAACCAAATTGTTACCAAAGTTTGCTATGGATAATAGAATATTATGTACTCACCCCCCTCATGAAAAATGCAAAGTTGGAAATTCTTGCAAAAATCGAGTAAATGTTGGATTTTCCTGAAACTTTTAGAGCTTATGGTGCAGTGGGTATCAACTTGGAATGAGAAATCAGAGTTGATTTCAAATTCCAGTTAAATTCATTGCTTTCACTTATGTGCAAATAATGTTGGGAAAGGTGTTAATCCATCTTTTTTTCCTCCAAATATGGGTTAAATAGCAAAACAAATTGAGTTCTACAGTCTTGGTTGGTAACCAGTCTACCACAGAAAGTAATGGCAGCCTAATACAGGAAAATCTTTTGCCCTGTCTGTCTGGTCTCTTTTGAGACATGTTGCATATGCATGTATCACATATGGCACTTAACTAGGTACTGCCACTTATTTTTGAAAACTAATTTCTAAATATAAAAAGTTTTCTTGAAACTTATTTTAGTTTTAATTGAAAGCTCAATAATAAAATTTAAGCAAAATACTCCGTAATTCAAACAAAAATTGATTGGAATATAATGAATTTTTAATTTTTTTTTTCACGCATTTCAAACACATACACAAAATTATTTTATAAATACAAAGGCATGACTATTTGTATTAAATTTTTCAGTTAGTAAATAAATCACTTTAATAAACTAATAACATTTTTGAAACTTTTGATTATTATATGAAGTCAAGAATCATATTACCACCTCCTGGAAAATTTCAGAGATCAGACTTATATTGTCAGAAGAGATGGCGGCAAATATAGTACTTAGCAAATGAGTTCTAGACTTTCCAGAAGCAGGAATTTATTCAGACACTCCAAGAAAGAAGAAAATGGTGCAGTTCAAAGAACAATATGACTATTGGTGATGTTATCCTAATTAAGGATGACAACTTAACCCAGAAATGAATGGCAGTTGGGATGCATTATGGCACGAGCCATACTGCAAAGGTTGCAGCTGGAAACAAAAATTTAACCGAAAATGAGAGAAAGACAAACCACTACTAATATTCGAACGGCCAATTCACAAACTTGTGTTATTACATGAGGCAGAGATCAAGGAAGTCCCCACCAAGGAGGCATAACAGTTTTGGTCACCAATTCTTATTTTGGGAAGCCATGTAAATGAGAACAAATTGCCTCCCTTTTTGTTTGCCTGTGAAAGTTTATCAAAGGGACATCCACTGCTGCCACCACCCTTTTAAATAATAAGCATGGCATGTTGTAGCAGGTAATAGTTTTGCGTCTAAGCTAAATTTCAGGCGAATAGAGGTAAAAGCACATGCAATTTCTCTCTTCCATCAGTTCGAATTCATTTATGTCATTATTGCTATAAAGCAATAAAGATGTAAATGTATAGCAATTCTCATAGAAACTTATTTTTATGTATTTCAGTTTTCACGTTGAATTGCTGCATATTTAAATTTGCGACCCCCACGTGTGCAAAATAAATATTCTTCACTAGTCAATACTCCTGTTCATTTTTGGCCCTATGCTACCGTTACAATAGGTATCGCAAATTATCATGAAAAAGTGGAGGTACCTACAAGGTATTGATGACAGCTAAGTATAGTTGACCAAAACTGACATAATTGTAGAATTCATCTATGGGTAAGTCACTCATCTTCTGATTTTGAGCTTGACCATGGTGTTTACAGCATGTGACACACCCTGAAACAAGTGTAGATAGCTGAACTACATCCAGTGAACGAAAATCCACCTTGTCTTATCTCATTTGTAGTCATACTATGACCTTTATGCCTGATTTTCTGGCGAAAGTCTGAAATGAGTTCAGCGACATTAAACTATTTGGGGAGTATAACTGGATGTTTTTAGACTTTCACAAATTTCCCTGCCTAAGCGACCTCCAACACAAAGCAAGCCATTTTGATCAAGAAAGGGATTGAGACTGTAGAGTGAAAATGTGCTCTTTAGCTGTTTAACACTTTCTTATATTGCTTATATTTTTATGAAAGGATTTATTTAAATCCCTTAGTTCCTGTGAATAAAGGCTTCCATCTGTATTAGTCTTAATTTTTCAATTTCAGCCATTTATAAGTCTATCACTGATAGAGTAATTTTATTTTCCATAGTGCTCTTTTGTTTTAAAGCCACACAATCCCTTAATTTTGCCTTATATCCCAAGCAAAAGGCTACAGCTCTCAATGCTCTTGTCCAATCAGAAATAATTCAAATGATTCACTACGGAAATTTTATCAGTGGGTTTCTTTCATCAAAATATTAAACACACATGATTTGTTTTACTTCTGTGTCCTCATCTAGGTATGATTGGCCTTTCTTCTGGCATAGTGTGAATGGTATACTTGAATTCCATAAGAAATCTGGGCCATTGGACCACATTCCTTTGTTCATTAATTCCTTGGGTGTTGCTCCTTGTGATGCTATATCTGCTGGGTTATTAACTGAACAAACGTAATTCCATTCCTATAGCTCGGTGTGGTCACGAATTTGCCGAACTCTGTTTACTATAAAAACATGAAAATGGCTACAAATTGTTTCTAATGTAGCCAAGAACCACATTGCTATCTGTCTAAAACCATTGTTATATTTGGAATATCAAGTTCTTTAAGCAGTGTTGAGCTAACTTTTACAGAAATCAGAGCTTCAGTAAGTTATCCTGGGTAGAGTAACAGGTTTGATGGTTGTGACTCTGGCTTTAGTCATAATCAAGGAACAGTGTCCTCTTTGATTACACAGTCAATCTGATGCAAGTATAAGCATTGTCCATATCCCATGGAGCTAGCATCTGAAAAATGGTAAACTTCTAACCACCTCCTCAAGATTTACTGGTTTCAAACATCTGCTAATAATAATAAAGTTCAAGTTTTTTACTTTCGCAATCCATTGTTGCCATCGTGGTCGTAGGTTTTTTTGGAATTGAGTTGTCCCAGTCTAATTGGTTTATACACATTTCCTGCAAGATCTACTTTCCCATCAAAATAAATTGTGGAACAAATCCTAAGAGGTCATACACAGAACTAAAAGTGGATAAAATACCTTGTCTGGTTAGTGGTCGATCATTTTGCATAATCCTAAACTGAAAGGTGTCTGATTCAAAACACATTGAATCCCTAAAGTTCTTTCAGTAAGCAGACTGTCCTTATGGAGGTCAATATTTGTCAGTACCTTGGCTCAAGCCATTAGTGGAATTCCTTTTAGAACTTCCTTAGAATTAGATAGGAATTTGTGCAAAACCAGGCCATTTATCTTGCACAGAGCTATGCTTCTTCTAATGAGGCTTACTGCTTTCTCTGGAGTGGAAACAGATTTCAATCCATCATCTACATAGAAGTCTCTTTTATAAAGTTTGCAGCCTTCTTGTGTGCAAAATTTGCACAGCCAGGAGATGACGCTCTACCAAACAGGTGTCAGGTCATGCAATATGTGCTTGGTTCACTGTCAACATCACCATTTTCCCAACAGAAATTCCGATGACGTACATTTACTTGGAATTGCAAGAACACTTGTTCAATGTCACAAGTAAATGCTATTGGTTCCTTACAAAATCGACAAAGGACTCCACAAATTGAATTAATGAAATCTGCTCCTTGCAGAGTTCATTCAATAACTGAGACATATCGGGCACTCCCATCAAATACAACTCTAAGTTTCCCTGGTTTCTTTGAATGATAAACGCCATAATGAAGCAGGTACCATATGTGGTTATTTTGCACTTCACTGTTCTCTATAGTCACCTTTTCTGAATGTCCCTTGTCAATTAAATCTTTTATAAACTCATTGTATTTGTTATGATATAACTGATCTTTCAGGAAACATCTTTTTAGGTGTCACAAACGCTGCAGCGCCAATTCTCTTATTTGCCATACATGGCATAGTATTTCGGAATGGTAAGGGCATCTCATAACACCCTTCTTTTATTATAATTCCCTCCTCCAAGATAGAAATTTCTTGTCTTGTGATAATTTTAATTTTTCATAATTTTCACTAAGTCCAACTCCAGCATCTTAGACAAATTATTTGGATCAATGACTTCTTTGATCGTATTTTTCACTGAGAATATTGTATGTTCTGGTCTTGCATCACTGGGTATTGATAACTCTTTTGATACATCCTTAACCACAATATGATGGCTAATTTCAAAATGTCATTGGCAATGCCCACTATACTCTGTCCAAGATCAGTTTGTTGACCATATGGTCCATTACTAGTTGGTGTGATAATGTCCCTAAGTGTTAGTGCCTTAGTAGAGTTGTAACCAATTAACAATCCAACCATGCAGTCCTGTAATGGCAGAATGCGATTTGCCATAGGATTTAGATGTGGCCACAAGCTTGCTACCTCAGGTGTGGGAATGTGTGGTCAGTTTGTTGGCATGATGTCTCTTGTATATGTACTGGGTAGCCTAATTTTCTGTTGATTATGGAAGCCATGAACTATCAGCTCTCATATTTTACTACTATTACCTTGGTTTCTGCATGCATGGTAGATAATTTCAACTTCACAGGTTTGCCTAAGAGTCCCGGTAACTTGCAAGTGTTTTTCAAAATGAAAGTTGTCCGACTGTGAATCCAGTATTGCATACACAAGCTGTTCTGTGTTTGGGTTATCTTCATAAGATAGATAAACAGGGAGGATCATGGAAGTTTTTCTGGATGACTTGGTATAGTTCATTAAGGTTGTTCCTGATATGCTATTAATAAGACTGGAGGCATTTTCCATCTTGCCATTAATTCCTTCTTGTGATTTTGTATCTCCATGCAAGGATTGTAGGGTTGAAGCTTAGAGCAGACATTGCACTTCTTTTTTTGCATTTACAGGGAAACATGTCCATAATGTAGACAGGCAAAACAAAGTCCTTTCTCTCTTGCAAATTGCTTTCTATCCATAAGATTCTTGGCTTTGAAGGTCATATAAGAATACAAGTCATGGATACCTTGGCAGAGCATACAAATTTTCCTTTCTGTTGGAGAATTCATTATTTTGCCCTTCACACCTGTATTGTGAGTGTTTTCCTTTATTTTGTATTGGTTTATCCTTCATTGATTAATATTTTATGGATTGAAGTTAGGTTATGGATGGGGTCTGTGGCTATCCGAGCTTGTTTATTGATAAATTCCATGAATGGTATAAAAAGTTGGCATATCTCTGTATGGCTGCTCCATCTCTAGGGTTGATTTGTTGCCATTTTTCAAGTTTGTGATAGTCAGTGCTTTCAGAGACAAACGAATTCCCATACTGTTCAAGTAAAACTTTAGCTTCATCAAAGGCATCTTCAGGTGGAAGCAGAAAGTAGCTTTTTACTGTGTCTCTGATTTGACCATCTAATATACTTTTTTAAATAGTGTATTCTTTCAGCAGAAGGAATTTTTCAGTGTTCAATCATCTGATATACTGTTTTCCAACTTGGGTATCTCATTGGATTCCAAAAAATACACTAGGCTCAGGTGGAGGTAAGCAACTGACTTGTTCTGCCAAAGATTTAACAAGGTCCATTTTGTGAAGTACTTTCAACCATTAGTTGAGTTCACTCTGAACATTGTTCGTTATTAATGGCATGACTAAGTAAGGGAACTGGGGATGTTAAGCATTTATCAGTCTGACGAGGCTCAGTACGTTGAATATGATGAGCATTAATTGGTGAATTAATACAGTTGCTGCTGATTGTTGGTATGGACTATATTGGCTGATGAGGCACAGAATAAGGTTTATTTGGGTTCAAAGGAACATCAATTGGAAATTGATGAGTTTTAGCTTCCCTGGTGATGTTGGCTAATGCTGAGTCTTCAAACAACACATCTAATCCAGTCAAAGATGGACCAACTGTATTGTCTGACACAGGCTTTGAGGTGGCTGCCTGAGACCTCAAAAAGTCCTTTGCCTTGTGGACAGTATCGACACTCTCTCTCTCTCTCTTCAGTCTCAAGAGTCTCTAATTTGGCTTGGGCCATATCTAATTTCATTTGTGTTCTAATCATTTCTAATTCTGCTTTGTTTTTTGCTTCTGTGTCTAGATATTTTAATCTCACCCTGAGGGCAGCGACTTCAAAGGTTTCTGTTACATGAGAGGATCTCGAATCGGGATGAATGACTTCTAGATGATCTATTGGAACATCTGGATACAGAGTCAAACTCCATTACTAAGCCCTTGTATGTCATTTTGTGGCTACTGGTACCTTGATAAAATGAAATTTCAACACTTTAGTGCGCTATGTAGCATACACTATTATAAGGGAGAAACTCGTATCTGGCAGGAAATAGTACATATATGCCTGAATACAACTTTTTCAAGACAAAAAAATGGGGCTGGTCAAAAGGCTAAGTATATTAGATAAAGAATCTTTAACTGAAAGAAAAAGAATGGTAACAATTCAAAAATAACTTACGAAGTTCAAAGTTCTTAAATCCAGCAGATATGTAAGAGGCTTCTGAAATAAATTTCTAAGAAATATGTGGTGAAGATATTCCCATATACGTCTAATTCTGTAGCAAGCAAAACTTGATAATCTGTAAAAGTTCATAACTGGGTTTTTCTGGTTTTGGAAGTCATAAATCTGTTTTGTAGTTAGTTGGCTACCATTTGCCAATAACATTAAGTTATTAGTTTTCACTGTTTACAATAGCACAGGGCCAAAAATGAGGAACAGGAGTATTGACTAGTGAAGAATATTTATTTCACCCACATGTGGGGGTCGCAAATTTAAATATTCAACAATTCTTCAATGTGAAAACTGAAATAGATATAAATTTCTTGACACCTATGTTTAAAATGAATTTTGATAAGTTTTCTTGAAGTTTTAATTTTAGCTTTAATTGAAAGCTAAATGATTAAATTCATTTCCAGCAAGCAAAATGCTCTGGTGTATTTCAAATAGAAGTTATATTGATTGGAATCTAAAATTTTGCAAAAGTAAAAGATACATTGCTGACATGTTATTTTTGGGAAATTAGCAAATTTCAATTTAATGATTTAACAAGTATTATTTATAGAATAAAATTTAGAATAAAAGTATTTCTTAATCATGGAGCATTGATCTTTCTGACCTTTGCTGTAAGTGGTTGATGTGTGATCACACCCAGATAAGCTAAGTATAGTTGCCCGAAATTGACATTATTGTCCAAATTCTTTTTCCTCTAAGAGGAAGAAATTTTGAAACACGTGACCTTTTTAATGTACAGCAGAAAATACCATACTAAAAAAAATTTGATGGCTCAATGATTTGTCAATTTTTTTTCAATTTTTGATTAGTAAATATAGTTTTCACTTAATAACCTAACTGCCATGAGGCTTTATAGAATTAAAAAAAAAAATTAATTAATTAATTTTAAAATTTCATTATTCATTGAAAAAAAAATTTTTTTCTTCCGTCTATAATGTCCTTAAGATATATTTTTTTTATAAAAGCTTATCTAATAAATGTCATAGTTTTATTGCATTTTTTTATTTTACTATTGGTAGCAGATTTTCGGGAGTAGGGAAGCCGACTGTCTGAAAAAAAATAATAGATGATTTACATTCTTTAATGAGTCCTGAGTTTTAACTAAAAAAAACGCATTTGTACTAAAAAAAAATTTAATTTTTTGAAATTTCACGAATTTATGTGGAAGGGGTGTAACAGATGTGTCGAAAAAAGACTTACTAAGATTTTCTAAAAAATAATTCCAAAAATAATTTAATTCATTTGTGAATAAGCCCTAAAAATTGCATTAAAATCCAGCAATTATTTGACTTTTGCAAGAATTTCCAAATGAGTGTGCTTTTCACTGGAAAAAAAAACTGAGTTAAATAATATCCATTATAAACTCTAGTATCGATTTGGTTACCTGCTAACAAAAAAGATATTTTACCAAAATTTCAAAACTAATGAAGAAAGAATGCTTTAATCTTTCTTAATGTTAATATAAACATGTTGATGGAAAAAGCTTGTTTTTATTAGGTTTAGGGCCTTTTTTCTTACTATTTTTCCCAGCAAATTGCTTAATGCCATCTAGCTTACTCACTTAAAAGGTCAGAAAGATCAGAGCTCTTTGATAAAGAAGTACTTTAATTCTAAACAAGTTATACTTGTGTAAATCAGATTAGTAAAAGTTTAAATTTGCTAATTTTCTAAAAGTAACATGTTACACATGTATATTTTTATTTTTGTGAGATTTTTTTTTTTTTTTTTTTTTTTTTTTTTTTTAAATTGAAAATTAGCTTTTGTTTACAAACTTGTCAAAATGGATGCAAAAAAAATGGTGAACTTTGAAAACTCAGTTGAGTCCAATCAATATAATTTCTATTTGAAATCACCTGAGGATATTGCTTACTGGAAATAATAAATTTGATCATTTAACTTTCAATTAAAGCTGAATGAAAGCTTCCAGAAAATTTTATTTAAAGAAAAAAGTCAATTTAAAACTTGGGTATCAAAAATGAGTGGAGGTGCCTACCGTAAGTTAATAAAATTTCTAGAAATTAAATTCTTTCAGCAAACTTGGTTTTATTAGTTAAACACAGGACTTAGAGAATGCAAATAATCTATTTTTATTTTTCAAACATTTAATGCTTTTCCAAAAACCTGCTCCAAATAGTAAAATCAAAATGCTATAAAAGCATGGCATTGCTTGCTTAAATAATCATGTAATTGCTTTTATAAATAATATATACTAAGGACATTATTGTCTCAGAAAAAAAGTCTTGGGATGAAGAATGAATTTTTTCGTTCTTAAATTATAATTATAGTTTGAAAAATCTTCTAAAAATTCAAGACTGTCTGTGTTGGGTTAAGTGAAGACGATTTACTGAGCAAAAATTAAAAAGCTTAATGCAAATTAGCATGCACTAAGATTTAAAAAAAAATTAAAACAATTACTGCTTTCCTGAAAATCTGCTCCAAATAGTGAAATTAAAAGCTGCAATAAAACTGACATTATTGTATTAGATAAGCTTTAGTAGGGACATCCTAAATATTTGATACTTTAGGTTTAAAATGAATTTTTAAAGATGAAAAAAAAAATTCTTAAAGCTTTCTTTTTTTTTAGCTTCAGTTGAAAACTAAATAATTAAAATTACTATATCCACTGAGCAAAATACTCAGTATTTCAAGTAGAAATAGTATTGATTGGAATTCAAGTACTTTTTCTTTCTTTCATTAAAATAATTGAAATCTGCCATTTTTTGCACATTGACACATTTGTAAACAAAAGTTAATACTTTCTTTTTAAAAAATCACTGCAGGTTCAGAAAAGTATATTTTATTTTTGGAAAAGTTTTTACTCACTTGTCAAACACATAAGTACTGAAAGGTTTTAGCAGATTTCTACAGTTTTAGTTAAAATGTTTAAAAAAAAAAAAATGACAGGTGATACTCCCCTCTCCCCATACATATATATATATATATATATATATTTATATATATTTATTTATTATAAATTGTTTTAGAACATGTACATAATTTCTTCTATATATGTCCTCTTCCCTACAATCATGTTTGTTTCAGTGTTTGGATTTAAACACTTCTTCAGGGGAAATAAAGGTTTGGAATCATTCTCTGTTTATATTTGGTTCGTTGTTGGTTGGGGTTATTGGTAATTAAGTGAAACGAGCACGATAGGACTGTGTAGGGATGACGGACTGATGATAAATGATAAATCTACTGGAGGTAAGGTTGATAAAACCAGAAAATTAATCCATAGTCTTTAAATCCTTTGGCCTTAATGTAGTAATTAACCACAATATCAAGCAAGTAGACTTCCTAGACATAACATTAGACCTAGTATCGAACACTTCCCAACCTTACATGAAAAACAACACTAACCCAATATATATAAACCCCAACTCTAATCACCCACCATCCATTGTTAAGCACATCCCATCATCAGTTGAATGTCGCATTAACACACACTCATCCAACAAAGAGATATTTGATAAGCACAAGGTAATTTATAATAGAATCCTTAATGAAAGTGGGTATAAATCATAAAAAATCAGTTTTGTGGAAAAATTCAAAAGTCCAAAAAGCAGAAATAGAAGCAGGAAAATAATATGGTATAACCCTCTATTCAGCCAATCAGTTAATTTCAAGCTGGGACATAAATTTCTTAAATTAATAGAGAAGCACTTTCCCAAAAATAACCCTCTAAGCAAAATCTTTAATAAAAATACCATAAAATTAAGCTATAGCTGTTCTAATAATCTAGAAAAAATAATCAAAATGCATAACACAAAAATATTGAAAATACATAGCAAAAATAAATCCAACGCTAATACAAATCCGTCCCATGACAGCAACCTCTGTAACTGTAGAAACCCCAACCAATGCCTCATGGCCAATAAATGTCTGACGAAATCTCTGATATATATGTGTTCGATTTCATCCTTAGAAAATCCTAAGGATGAAAAAATATATATTGGGAATACTATGAACATATTTAAAAAGCGCTTTTACAATCACCTCTTATCCTTTAATAACAAAGAAAAACAAAACATGACATCTCTCTCCAAACACTTTTGGAAATTAAAAAACGAAAATAAAACACCCAAGGTGAAATGGAAAATTCTCAAAAAAGCAAGAACAGCAAAATCTATAAAAGAACCATGCTTTCTTTGCCTTCAAGAAAAAATAGAGATCCTTAAATATATAAATAGTAACAAGCTCTTAAATCAGAGACATGAAACCACAGTAAACTGCAAGCACATTAGGGACTTAACCCTACAATCATGCTAAGAAATACAAAGAGTTCGATTGATAGCCTCATTATAAAAGATAAAAAATGCTATAGAAAAAAATCGATCCAATAAATCCTTAAAGGAAGGTCTATCACTAAAGCCTACACCAATAACCTTACTTGAGACAATAACCTTACTGAGACAATAACCTTACTTGAGACAATAACCTTACTTGGAGACAATAACCTTACTTGAGACAATAACCTTACTTGAGACAATAACCTTACTTGAGACAATAACCTTACTTGAGACAATAACCTTACTTGAGACAATAGCCTTACTTGAGACAATAACAGCAACACTTGAGACAATAACATGCCCGAGACAATAACCTTGCTTGAGACAATAACCTTACTTGAGACAATAACCTTACTTGAGACAATAACCTTACTTGAGACAATAACCTTACTTGAGACAATAACACTTACTTGAGACAATAACCTTACTTGAGACAATAACCTTACTTGAGACAATAACCTTACTTGAGACAATAACCTTACTTGAGACAATAACCTTACTTGAGACAATAACCTTACTTGAGACAATAGCCTTACTTGAGACAATAACCTTACTTGAGACAATAACCTTACTTGAGACAATAACCTTACTTGAGACAATAACCTTACTTGAGACAATAACCTTACTTGAGACAATAACCTTACTTGAGACAATAACCTTACTTGAGACAATAACCTTACTTGAGACAATAACCTTACTTGAGACAATAACCTTTTTTTTTAATAACCTTACTTGAGACAATAACCTTACTTGAGACAATAACCTTACTTGAGACAATAGCAACACTTGAGACAATAACCTTACTTGAGACAATAACCTTACTTGAGACAATAACCTTACTTGAGACAATAACCTTACTTGAGACAATAACCTTACTTGAGACAATAACCTTACTTGAGACAATAACCTTACTTGAGACAATAACCTTACTTGAGACAATAACCTTACTTGGAACAATAACCTTACTTGAGACAATAACCTTACTTGAGACAATAACCTTACTTAGAGACAATAACCTTACTTGAGACAATAACCTTACTTGAGACAATAACCTTACTTGAGACAATAACCTTACTTGAGACAATAACCTTACTTGAGACAATAACACTTGAGACAATAGCCTTTACTTGAGACAATAACCGCGAGACAATAACCTTACTTGAGACAATAACCTTACTTGAGACAATAACCTTACTTGAGACAATAACCTTACTTGAGACAATAACCTTACTTGAAACCAATAACCTTACTTGAGACAATAACCTTACTTGAGACAATAACCTTACTTGAGACAATAACCTTACTTGAGACAATAACCTTACTTGAGACAATAACCTTACTTGAGACAATAACCTTACTTGAGACAATAACCTTACTTGAGACAACGCTTCTTCTTGAGACAATAACCTTACTTGAGACAATAACCTTACCAAGGACAATAACCTTACTTGAGACAATAACCTTACTTGAGACAATCGCCTTACTTGAGACAATAACCTTACTTGAGACAATAACCTTACTTGAGACAATAACACTTGAGACAATAACCTTACTTGAGACAATAACCTTACTTGAGACAATAACCTTACTTGAGACAATAACCTTACTTGAGACAATAACCTTACTTGAGACAATAACCTTACTTGAGACAATAACCTTACTTGAGACAATAACCATGAGACAATAACCTTACTTGAGACAATAACCTTACTTGAGACAATAACCTTACTTGAGACAATAACCTTACTTGAGACAATAACCTTACTTGAGACAATAACCTTACTTGAGACAATAACCTTACTTGAGACAATAACCTTACTTGAGACAATAACCCAACACTTCGAACAATAGCAACACTTGAGACAATAACCTTACTTGAGACAATAACCTTACTTGAGACAATAACCTTACTTGAGACAATAACCTTACTTGAGACAATAACACTGCCAGAGACAATAACCTTACTTGAGACAATAACCTTACTTGAGACAATAACCTTACTTGAGACAATAACCTTACTGAGACAATAGCCTTACTTGAGACAATAACCTTACCGCCGAGACAATAACCTTACTTGAGACAATAACCTTACTTGAGACAATAACCTTACTTGGAACAATAACCTTACTTGAGACAATAACCTTACTTGAGACAATAACCTTACTTGAGACAATAACCTTACTTGAGACAATAACCTTACTTGAGACAATAACCTTGCCAGAGACAATACTTACTTGAGACAATAACCTTACTTGAGACAATAACCTTACTTGAGACAATAACCTTACTTGAGACAATAACCTTACTTGAGACAATAACCTTACTTAAATACAAAAATATTCCATACTAGAAAAATCAAAATTAAATAAATGGCTCCCAAACTTGAAAAAGAATCAAAATTCATACATTCAAAATCATGATTAAATATACTACTTCAGAATAATTATATCATACACAAAAATAAACTGTAAGCACAGGTAAGATCTAACCCTACAATCACCCCCCCAAAAATACTGGGAATTTGAATAAATATTTTTATTATTCCAAACGATAATTTATAGAAAAAAGATAAAAAAAGAAGGGAAGATAAAAAAAAAAGAGGGAAGAATTAAAAGAAAAAAAACGACCCTCTAAACTAAAAATTAAGATTAAACATACTTGCATTTACTTCCCAAAAAAATACAAATTTAGATTTCTTGAAATAACTTAGCCTAAATACAATTATACTCCAAACTTGAAGAAAAGAATAAAGGCGGGGGGGAGAAGAAAAAGGAAGAGCAGTGTGTGTGTGTGTATATATATATATATATATATATATATATTTTTTTTTTTTTTTTTTACCAAAAAATCTACATTGGAAAGAAAAAACACCCCACCCCTATCATGTCTCTGAGAACCTAGACACAAGATCAAAGTAAATACATGAATTAGGTCAACTAACAGCAGACATCAACCAATTAAATGATAGCTGACCATAAAAATGACCACTCAACAGCGACCTCTTAGAAATCCTAACCAAAAGATATACCCAACCGATAAAAAGATAAAACAATCCAACAGATAATACCATTAATCAACAATTTCACACTTAGACACCAAATTCCTCAAGTCTAACAATCAAAACGAGACATTCACTTAATTACCAATAACCCCAACCAACAACGAACCAAATATAAACAGAGAATGATTCCAAACCTTTATTTCCACTGGGGAAGTGTTTAAATCCAAACACCAAAACAAACATATGATTGTAGGGAAGAGGACATATATAGAAGAAATTATGCACATGTTCTAAAACATAATTTATAATAAATATTCACTGCTCTATACACCATATATCGAGCACTGTTTTAAATTAATGTTTTGGATGGAAAAAATTTTTCTTTTTTCTCTCCTCATTCTATACTCACTCGGAGATATATGTGTGTGTGTGTGTGCATACATATATACTCAGTAATCTTAATGTTGGGAAATATTCTCCATAATCTAATTTTATGAATGCTGACTTTAAATTAGCTACTATAGCTACATCACTCTTACTTTTTGATAATGTTGTGTATAATCTACCATACTTTCAAAAATTGGTATGTTGTATATTTTATACATAATAAAAGAAAGAAATTATTTAAATCTTGGTGAAAAATGATTTGTATTAAGCTTTTCAATTTTTGATTAGTAATTTTAGTTTTCACTAAATAACAATATCACCTAAGCAGATGAGAGTAATGTAGAATTAAAAAAAAAAAAAAGTAAAAACAATTCTTGTAAAAATTCATTATTGAACTTTAAAAAAAATTTTTTGTTAAGACAACATCTAAACAAATCTTATTTCTAAAAACTTTTCTAATGTCATAGTTTTATTGCTTTATTTTATTTTATTTTATTTTTTTTAATATATATACTCAGAGCAGATTTTTGAGAAGAGTTTAAAAAAAAATTGATTTACATTCTCCAAGGAGTCCTGTTTTTTTTTTGTTTTTTTTTTTTTTTTTCAAAAATTTAATTTCATGAAATTTAGTGGAGGAAATAATTTCAATAAAAACTTTCTTTGCAAGAATTTTCAAATCAATGTTTTTTGTTTTATTTTATTTCCCATAATGCTTTAAAACACAAGTTCTTGGTTTTAAAAAGATTTTGCAAAAATAAAATATACTTTTCTGAAACTTGAAGATTGGCGAAGTGACTGTATTTTGTATAAATGATTATCCAACATGTGATTTTCGAAGTTTTGTTTGACACACATTATATATATATATATATATATATATATAAACACACACTTCGTAAAACTTTTTTTATATTAGATATAAGGACAAGCTTTTGGAGAATTTAAATTATTTTCTTTTAGTCAAATAGGGCTCTCAGGTGTAGAAAGTCTGAATTGTTAAATAAAAATTACAATAAAACATTTAATTACAGCTTTTAGTTCTCATAAGATATTAGGGACCTATTGTCTAAAGTTTTACAATAATCATTTTTATTTTTTAAATAATTTATAATCTTAAAATTCTATATTAACCATTATATTAAAAAGAATTTTTGACTATTTCATATGTATAAACTAGGTACCTCTAATTTGCTTAAAAAAAACAAAAAAACGGCATACCATGGTGAAAAAGGGCTCCAAACATAGTTTTATCCTCAAAATGTTTAAGACTGTGGTATTTTTGATTTTTAAATCTTTTAATCCTTTTTAGTGAATTAAAAATTTTGGTTAAATATTGTTTTTCTTGCTTCAACAGGAAGCACCAAAGATTACTAGAGGAAATTTTAGTGTTTTTTTTCTGTGGCGATGAAAATTGAAAAAAATTTCAATTAGAAAAGCTTTTAATTGCTTTTATAAATAAGATTTATTTAGGACATTATTGTCTTAAGAAAAAATGGATTTGGAATTGTCAGGTAATTAAATTGTTAGATAGTAAAGTTTTTCCAATGATTATCAGTAAGTAGGTTAGTCGATAAAATTATTCTGATGGTTTTCTACTTGTAAGAAATGGAAAATTTGGATAAAATGGGCCAGAAGTATTTTGGGTGATTTTTTTTAATCAAATCAGAAAATGAATTGTCATTTAAAAAAAAAAAATGTTACTAATGGTCTTAATTGTCCATTTCATAACTGGTTGAAGTTATTTGCACCTTGCTTATTATTTTTCCTTTGTCTCAAATGAATTGTAATTAAAGGACACTGGTTTAACTGCTGATACAATTTAATGAATGCCTTTATATCAAAAACTATTTTTTATGCAATGTCAGCACTTTACAAAAGATTTGCAATTTTATTTTATTTTATTTTTATTAGTGATCTTAAATATCTAACATTTAATTTTGACAGATGATTAAAAACAAATTGATTTTAAATTCTAAGCATTATTGTGTTGAATAAATACTTAGTTTGATTGGCTATCTAATGTTGATGAGATGAACTCATTGGCATGTTGTATTTAAAAAAATGCCAAAGCCTAAGTTAAAAAGGTTCTTTCATCTCTTGTTACATTCTAGCAAGTGTGCCTGCCATTATTTGGCAGATGTTCAAATGTTTCTTAAAATTCTGCTTCTGGCTGCTATGATTCGACCCACTTCAACAGTTTATTATTCGCCAAAAAAAAAAAAAAATCACTATTTTTATCATTAGGAGGTAGAAATGTGTTTAGTTTTATTTCAAGATTACTTTTATATAGGTATCTCCACTCATTTTCGATATAATTAACTTTTAAATTGAATTCTTTTAAAATAAAGTTCTTAAAACATTTTAAATGATTAAATTTGCTATTTCCAGTAAGCAAAATACTCTGTATTTCAAACAATTTATATTGATTAGAATCTAAAATTGAAATTTTGACATGTAACCCCTGCCCAGATGCAAGATAAGTTGTCTGGTGATCACGTGACATAATAATAGATGATTTACATTCCTCAATGAATTCTGCATTTAACTAATAAAACCAAAATTTAATTTCTTGAAATTTTTATGAATTTACGTGATGGGGGATAACTGATATAAAAAAAAATATATTTATATTTTTACCAAGAATTTTTAAAAATTTTGAAGAAATCCTGAATGTTTCATTAAAATCTGACAATTATTTGATTTTTGCAAGAATTTATAAATGGATGTTTTTCACCAAAAAAAGACGGAGTAACATATTAAATTTTCTATTGTAAACTCATAACAATTTGGTTACCTTCTAATGGAAGTCAAAACAATATTTTTTACCAAAATTTTGAATATGCTAGAAAGGATTAAAAAATATTAAAAAATACTTTGATTTTTCCTTCAATAACAACATCCATTTTGATGGAGAAGAAAAGTTCATTTTTTAAGTTTGTATCCCCCCCCCCCCCGGTCCTCAGTCATTTAATGGAGGTATCTACTTTTCTATTGCTACAACTGTCATGTCAATGTATTTTTGTTCATTGCTTCTAATATTGAAGCTAAAAGAAAATAAGTAATCTTTTTGGCATATAACTTTACAGAAATATAGAAATGTGACAAATGTAAAAGAAAACTTGGTGTTAAATGATTTGTGTCAAGTGGTTTGTGAAATTTCATGCTGAGTGTAATCAATGTTATGCAAATTGATGCTCATCTATCGCCCCCCCCCCCTTTTTATGTGTGGCTTCAGGTATAATAACTGAATGAAAAAAAAACTTATATTAAGCAAATTATGCATGATGAAATGTGGATGCTTTAAAACAATGTTGAATGCAAGACAGTAAGCAAACAAAATCAGGTACTATTAGCCAGTCTTTATCTAATATATGGTAAGATTAGAAACAATTTGTTGTTTTCTTTGAGGGGAAACAAATGTTTGATTTGAAAAAATACTACTTCTAGTAAGACTAGTTGATATCAATAAAAAGTATCTATGGAATCTGTTAACTGGAACAGTATAATATTCCACCAGGATAACATGCATACCTCTTTGGTGACCAGGAAGAAACTGTTACCACTTGACTGGGAAGTTTTCCTGCATTGTCATTTATCAGATATATTATTTACAAAATTTGAGAAGACTAAAAGACAGGCCTTTTTACTGAGAAAGTTGAAATGGTCCTTGGAGATTAAAATTACAAGATTCACTTACTCACTTAGATGGTAGAAGATGGCTGAACAAAAGTTAATGTTCTATAATCTTATTTAATACTTTGACCACTCAGTATATAAATGATCTGTAAAAGTCTTAATGTTTGTTAAAATTCTCTTCATAAAATGAAATTCTTTTTTTCTTCCCTAACTCAAAATGTGTTGAACATAAGAGCATCTTTGAAGAGATTTTTGTACTTGTGGCTTTTTCAGGTTTGTACATGAATAGATCTGGTAATAGGAAAAAATGTTATTCTCTTGTAAACAATTTCTTGACCAATGGCATAGAATGTACAATGCAGGAGACCTTTTTGATAGTGGATAGCGACAAATGGAATTAGTATTCTATTCTATAGTTAAAAATAATTTCTTGCTTGGTAAAAACAGATTTGGTCTGTCAAAATAAGTTTTTTGCATTTAAGAGCAAGAAATAATTTTTACTTTGAACTTTTCTATTTTATACTCTTGCTTTTTCATCAGACAATTTTTACTTCCTTCCTTGTTTTTTTCTTTTTTGTTTCTTTTGGTTCTAAACAAGTAATTATATAAAACTAATCTGTCTTTTTATAAAGTTGACTTTTTTTGTTCCAGATGATCCAACACGATCATTGAGTGGCCTCATTCTTAAGAACAATGTGAGAGCACACTTTGAGAAATTCCCAGCAGAAGTTACAAACTTTATCAAGTCAGAATGCTTACAGAGTATTGGCGACTCTTCTCCTTTAATTCGGGCTACTATAGGTATACTAATCACAACTATTGTGGCCAAGGGGGAACTTCGTAACTGGCCAGAGTTGCTACCAAGTCTCTGTCAGTGTCTGGATTCAGAAGATTACAGTGTTTGTGAGGTAAGAGAAAAGAACTTTTATCACTTTATATTCAAAAAGCAATTTTGAAAAGATTATCCCCCTCCTCACTTGTGTAGAAACTAAAAATCATGAGATGACATATTCACCTATTTGTGATGGGTAGACCAAAGAAACTTTGTTCTATTTTGTGTATATGTGCACGCGTTGTAATAAATCCTCCAAACTATTGGGTTTGAATTTATTGAAAACCATCAGGGGCAAGGATAAAATACTTAGTTGTAGAAATTACTTCAGAGAGGAATTAACTGTCACAGGCATGTTGCAATGTGTTTTTTGTCATTCTCTTTGCTCTTTTTAATTGTCTGCTTTGCAATCAGGCTCAAAAATTTCTGCAGAATATTAGATCTCTTTTTTTTTTTTTTTTTTATAATTATTACTGAAAATTATAAAATGTTAATTTGGAATTGATTTCATTAGATAACTATAATTTCCAGTTCAAAGCCAAATTTGCAATGTAGTTAAAGTTCACAAATTCTAATTAACAATAGTTTTTGTATGAAAATGATTAGGATTTCTCTTAGATTCTTTAAATTCAGTTATCTTTTTCTAAGATTTACAAATCTAATTCCTGATGATTTGATAAGGATAGCTGTTTATTTTTTAATGAGTACTAGATAGATAAATGAAAAACATTTTTTTAATCACTATAAACTAATAGAAACAATTAAATTTTATTAGAATTAAAAAACAGTATATTGATATTTATAGTTCATTTTGTATTGAGACTTCCCAAACACTTTGTTAAAATGTTGATCATAAATGTGGTGGTTGGTTTGAACTTTTTCAATTTAACCTATTAATGCATAGTTTTACACATTTATTGCAATTGACCAAATGGCAATATCTGTTTATTTTCATTTGGCTAAAATAAATTTTGGTTATAAACCTTGTTAGCCAAATTTAGTGACTGAAGTTCAGAACAATTGTGGTAGAGGGAGATGCAAACTAAATTCATGTTCCCTTTTTACTGAGTAACCTTTTATAAGGATTGGGATTGCTTTGACTTAACTAAGAAATTTTCCATTTCTATTGAGAAAGTTACTTAAATTTTGTATCTTTTTTTTTGTAGGGTGCTTTTGGGGCAATGCAAAAAATCTGTGAAGATTCAGCTGAAGCTCTGGATAGTGATGTTGTCAACAGACCATTAAATATACTCATCCCTAAATTCTTACAGTTCTTCAAGCACAACAGTGCAAAGATTCGGTAAGAATTTACAACTTTGTTTTGACATTTCTGTTGACCATAAAATTGCTAATTGTATATAAGTGAGGAAAAGGGTGCTGAAAAGTTCTTAGCCCGATCCACTTCCCAAAATATAACCAAATATTACTTATTTTTTTTATTTTAACTGCTTGACTCTCTTGCAAAATAGGAAATGTCAGATTAACAATATTTTAACTCAGATTTTACTTTTTATTTTCAGTTCTCACGCTATTGCTTGTGTCAACCAGTTCATAATCAGCCGCACACAAGCATTGATGGTGCACATTGATGCTTTTATTGAGGTATGAGTTTTTGATAGTTTCAGCAATAGAATTTACAAATTCATCATAGTGGAAGTAAATCATGAATGCTGTAGAACTCAATTTTCCAAATATTAATTAGTAGAATGTAACAATACTGAACTTTGTTTATTCCCAATTGTCTGTTTAAGCAGTAAATTTGGAAAATTAATTACTGATATCTCAAACTTAAAATAGCATATGATATGCTGTTAGTAACAAATGTCTTGCCAATAGGAAATAGTTCTTGCAGGCTTGTAAAATTAATTAATATTTAAATTGTCAAACATCTTAATTAAAACAAAAACTGTTTGGAATTTTTTAGTTTCCTTGTAATTTTCTTTTTAATAAAAGATTTTGGTTTCCAATATTTTCTTTTTCAGAATCTCTTCTATTTGGCCAGTGATGAAGATACTGAAGTGCGTAAGAATGTGTGCCGTGCTTTAGTGATGCTTGTTGAAGTGAGAATGGATAGACTTATTCCTCACATCAATGACATTATTGGTGTAAGTTGAATTTATTTTTCTCATTTAGAAAAAAAAATGTATAAATTTGCATGCTGAATATTCCTTTCCTACATGTATGAGTTTAAATTTTTTATTTACTTTTATTTATTTATTTTTTCAGTATATGATGCTACGTACTCAAGATGATGATGATGCTGTTTCCTTGGAAGCATGTGAATTCTGGTTATCCCTGGCAGAACAACCCATTTGCAAGGAAGTATTAGCACCACACATTGTACGATTAGTACCAATATTGGTGAAAGGAATGAAATATTCAGAAATCGACATTATCCTTCTGAAGGTTTGTAATTTGACTTTGTATTTTTGCTAAAACCTTGTGTTGAATAATTTCTTTCTAAAATCTTTGAGGAAAAAGAAATCACTTTCATGCAGCCCTTAATTTTGATTCATTAACTACAAAAATGTAATGGCAAAAACTGAATAGTGCCATGAATTTAAACAATTCATTAATAAACTACTGTAGTCATATTGTCAAAAGAATTATAGTGAGATTGTGTTGATTGTATTTTCTATAGCTGTCCTTATTAGGATTTCCAGTCTTTTAAGATTGCAACATTTCTTTAGCAGTTTATATTCCAAAGTGTAACATTTATTGAAAGATTCTCAGCAAATCTTTACAATCTTGCTAATAGTGAAAAGGCTTTTTTTTTTTTATGTAGGGAGATGTTGAAGAAGATGCAACCGTTCCAGATAAAGAATCTGATATAAAGCCAAGATTTCACAGGTCCAGAACCCACAGTCAGAAGCATCAAGAGGGTGAGGAGGTAAGAAGTTTTTAATGTCTGAGTTAAGGAGAAATTCTAAACCTGCTCTAAGGTTTTGAGGGGCTGCTGAAAATAATTTTTCAGTCTAATCCACTTTGCAAAACTCAAATGACCCATCAGATTTTTTTATTTTAATTTTTTACTTTATTTTATTTTTTTTAATTTTTAATTTTTGTTTTGTTTTCCTTGTCAATTTCTTTGATAGGCTAAGAACTTTTCAGCACCCTCTCATTTTATTTAGTCAAGTTAGGTTATCAGCTACATTTTTCCCCCCTATTGTAAATTAGGAAAGATGAAAACGTCATTAAATTTTTTAAATGTTTTCCTTTTAAGGATGGTGAATATTCCGATGAAGGATTTGATGATGATGATAGCTTATCAGATTGGAACTTGCGTAAGTTTTTTTTATTTTTTATTTTTATTTTTTTCTCTCTGATCAGTCTTTTATGATTCCTGATTCACTAAAATTTTCATGACTTTAATACTGAATGAAGACATCTTGGACATTTTTATGACAAAGTGGATATCACTATTTTATTTATTTATTATTTATTTTTTGTTTATTTATTTTGTTTATTTATTTTGTTTATTTATTTTTATTTATTTCATTTATTTTTTTAATTAATTTTTTTATTTTTTATTTTTATTTTTTTTCTTCCTTTCACTCAAGCTAAAATTTGAGTGTTAATGTTAAAATTTGTTATTTAACCTGCAGGTAAATGTTCTGCTGCTGCCCTGGATGTGCTTGCAAATGTATTCCGTGATGAACTGCTGCCAATTTTATTACCAATATTGAAAGAAACGCTGTTCCATGAAGACTGGGATATCAAAGAGTCAGGAATTCTGGTACTGGGTGCAATTGCTGAAGGCTGTATGAATGGAATGGTACCTCACCTTCCAGAACTTATTCCCTACTTGATCAATTGTCTTGCAGACAAGAAAGCTCTGGTCCGCTCTATTACTTGTTGGACTCTAAGCCGTTATGCCCACTGGGTAGTTGGACAGCCCCATGAACTCTACCTGAAGCCTCTTATGACAGAGGTGAGTTTTTAACATCTCCCCGTTATCACCTTCTTTTGAGAACGTCTAAATATCCCACTACAGAGCATTTGACTTTGAAGTATTTTTAATTAGATTGTAGAATTTGAATTGGGAATCTAACAATTTCTTACTGTTTTATTTCTGTTGATGGCATTAACATTTGATCTCTTTAAATAGACTGGCTCAACAATTGCATCCAGATACTTCATTAACTACAAAAATGTAATACCAATAATTGGAAACAATGCTGTGAATTTAAGCAATTACTAAACTACTTTCTCTATTACTATTATCTATTGCATTAGTTATATTTTCTGAAGGAGTAATCTATAATTTTTATCAATGCTCTAATTGTATATAAAAAAAATCAGCAGACCTGAAGGAGACAAACCCCATCTTTTAAATTTGTTTTTCAATTTTTTACTTTTTTTTCAGTGCAATCTACATTAGGTATTCGATTATCAAAGAAATTTTTAAAAATTTTAATACTTAAACAATTTTTTGAGGGGCTCAATTATAGTAAATCGATCCTTTATTTTGGGACCAGTTGCGTTGGGGTCGCCTTTGGGGGGGGGGCGAGTTGTTGCTCTTGTTTTTGTCTTTTTCAAGTTTTCTTTAGTTCTTACGATGACATCTTCCTCGGAAACTCCAAGAATGGCTTTATTCAAAAATTTCGCAAAGGATTCAGTTGTTTAATATGTGCAAGCAAAAAGGTTAATTGCACAGAATCGATTTACTATAACATTGTATAAAAAACTGAGCCCCCCCCCCCCCTTGTTTAAATGTTGAAGTTTTTACAAAAATTTGTCAATTTTTAGTTTAGGGTTTAATTGATAAGATTGCACTGAAAAAAGTAAAAAAAAAAAAATTGATAATCAACCAATTTACAGGTGGTGGTAATGTACTGGCTAGTGGTTCCATAATGGAGGGTCAATTTACTATAACATTGTATGAAAAATTGAGCGCCCCCCCCCCCGTTTAAATATTGACATTTACCTTTTTTTAAGATTGCACTGGAAAAAAAATATGAAAAACAACGAATTTAAAGGTGGTGGTAGTCTCCTTCAGATCCACCAGAAAATCACTCATTGTAAAAATAAACCAAGGAAGCTAATAAAGTAAAAATTAATGTGTCAGTAGCTTTTATCTTCAGCTTAATGAGATATTCCATCGTTGGAGTAAATGTTTGCTTATTGGCATAAAGTAATGTCTGATGAGCAAATAGAATCAGCTTTTCTGAGGTGTTTGTTTTTAATAGTTTTACTTTTTTCTTTTCTTTTTCCTGTAGTTGTTAAAATGTGTTCTTGATACAAATAAGCGTGTTCAGGAGGCTGCGTGTTCAGCATTTGCTACTCTGGAAGAAGAAGCTTGCACTGAACTTGTTCCATATTTGGGTTATATTTTGGAAACCTTGGTTTATGCGTTCAATAAATATCAGGTAGGTACAACTATTTTAATTTTATATCTTGAGGTTTTGTACCTGGCTATTCAAGCTGTTCTTTAGTGTTTTGTCTATACAATATTTAAAAAAAATTTTTTAAGAGTGACATTTTTTATTTGTGACGAAGAAACAATTCAGTACGGTTCATTTTGTAGTTGATTCCATCGATTTCAACAAGTAGAAACTCATAAATTTAAAAAACTGTTTGGAAATGACTTCTCTCTCTTTTTTTCTAGCACAAGAATTTGCTGATCCTTTATGATGCAATTGGGACTTTGGCTGATTCTGTAGGGCATCATTTGAACAAACCTGTGAGTCTTCTATATAGATTTACATTGTCTATTTTGAAGCTATTGTTAGCATCTAGGGAATTGCTCTTTTTTTCAGTTCCTTCTCTTAACAGGTCAAGACTTTTTCTCCATTTTGAAACAATGAGATAAATTGAACAGTTACATTTACTATTATTCCTATCATTGAGCCAATTTCTTTCAATTATAGTTTTAGGGCTGATGTAGAAACTTTTTTTCCTTGTAAATTATTAGTAAGCTTTTTATAAATATCAGAAATAGTATTAACTGAATGAAGTTCTGAAATGTTTTTAGGCCTTGCTTTTTGGGAAACAAAAACATTCTTAATTGTTGCATTTTCTTTCTTCCTACAGACTTTGCATTCTAAAAATCAGTCCATTTAACTTTTCTTTTTTTTTTTTTTTCCCTAAGGAATATGTTAATCTGCTGATGCCTCCATTAATTCAAAAATGGAATGTGCTAAAAGATGAAGATAAAGATCTATTCCCTCTTTTAGAAGTAAGTATTTTAGCTTTACTGTTTTTTGTTTGTTTTTGTTTTTTTTTTTTGCCCCCCCCCCCCCCCCAAACCTCAATCTTTAATTTCTTCTACAACTTAGCCTTTCAGAATATGTCCATAACACTTATCGTAAGCCCAGACCTTGCGACCATGACTAAGAATTCCCAGGATGCTCATCAGCTTGTGATCACATTGTTGAAATGCTGGTTCCTGTATGATCACCAATTTTAAGCAATGTTGATAGTGTGTTCTGGTGAAGTGGATATCGACTCAGATCGACAAATTGAGGTGCCAAGTTCGAATTCCAGTTGAATCCTTTGCATTCACTTATGCACAAATACCCTTGGGAAAAGTATTAATTTGCCACTTCCCTCCAATTATGGGTTAAATAACTGGGCAGATTAGGTTCTATCTTTGGCTGGCAACCAGTCTACCAAAGAAAGTAATGGCAACCTACTGCATGATAATCTTCTACCCAGTCAGTCATGTCTCTAAAGAGACATGATTGCCCAAGTGTGTATCATGTATGGCACTTAACTGACTGATACTGGTCAGTACCTAAATGGGGGATACTTTGGAATATCTGGTGGTGTAATGAATAGTGGCTCTGATTTATTAATTGGGGAGCTGAGTTCCAATTCATGTTATGTTCATTGTAATCATGTTTTCACAAAAAGCAATTGGGAAAAGTATAAATCGACCTCTTAAAGGCTATAAATCAATTAGTAAAAGTTGTATCACTAACCTATTATCCCCCCACCCAAATAACTTACAATTTAAAAAAAGAAATTTTTTTTTTCTAACTTTAAACAACCTGCAAAAGAGTTAATCTGTAGAAAACAAATCAAGATAATTACCATTAGAAATTAAAAAAAATATTGATAATGGTCTTTTGGTTTACAATGAATTCTGCACAGGATTTGTGCTCTGTCGGATGTGTGTCAAAAGGCTGTACTTATTCACCCTAACTTATTTCTGCTGACACATGCACATGCAATTAAAATAATTAAACAATTGCAATCCTTGTTTAATGTTTGTTAGTTTTTCTGCTTTTTTTTTTTTTTCTGTGGTCTATTGCCTCTATCTGAAGTGTTACTTCTTTTTGCAGTGTTTGTCTAGTGTGGCAACAGCTTTGCAGTCTGGATTCCTTCCTTATTGTGAACCAGTGTACAAGCGTTGTGTCTCTCTTGTGGAACAAACTTTGAATCAGAACTTTGTAAGTATTTTTTTTTTTTTTTTTAATAAGACTAGCAAAATGTTCTTGGAAACAAGATTTTGGTGAAACTGCATAAATTGAGATTTCTCAGTTATTTCACCCTCTTTGACTTCAAACAATTCAGAGCTTTAATTTTCTGAACTCTGCTGCATGACTTTTTTTCCCCTCTCTCTCTGCTGTCTTTCCTTAGAGTTAAAGCTTTTAGTATCAATAAAAATGTTTATTCAAAATAAGTTAACTTTTTGCTAATTTTATTTATTCATTTATTTTTTTCCCCCTCATAAGGCCAATCTTACTCACCCTGACCAGTATGATCCACCTGACAAAGATTTCATGATAGTAGCTTTGGATCTTCTCAGTGGCTTGGCTGAGGGTTTGGAACACCACATAGAAGGCTTAGTGGCAAACAGCAATATCCTCAAACTACTCTTTCAATGCATGCAGGTAAGTCAAGTAAGTCGTTTATGGTTGGATTTCACTTTAGTTATGATGTTGAACTTTTTTTTCTTTTTCATGTTACAAGGAAGATTGTTTTTAAAAAAAATGTTTACGTATTTCTCTAATTTAAATAAAAACTGTTGCTTTTAAGGATCCAATGCCTGAAGTACGTCAGAGTTCATTTGCTTTATTGGGTGATTTGACCAAGGCCTGTTTTCAGCATGTGAAGCCATGCATAGGTAATTGTTGGTTTGCATTTTTCAATTTTTATAACATTAAAATAATTGAATACAGTGGTTGTCTGGAAAATTTTGCTATTAACTCTTAATTACTTACATAATTTCAGATAAGATAGCAATTTCTTTTACTAGGTGTAATAAGTTTATTTTATTTTATTTTTTTTTTCCTTCTTGCAATATCATGCATTTGTTTCCCTACTAGGTGAATTCATGCCAATTCTGGGAGCGAATTTGAATCCAGAGTACATATCTGTGTGTAATAATGCCACTTGGGCCATTGGGGAAATATCCATCAAAATGGGTAAGTGCTTAACTTTTCTGACATAAAACAAATATAGTCTCTTGTATTGCAAAAAGTTTGTTACCTCTTAGAAGAATTGACAGTTGAGTTTTTCTATACAATCTTTTGAGGTTTTTTTAACTTGATTTTGCATCTAACCAAAATAATACCACCTTATGATGAATAATTGGATGAAAGTATTGTTCCTGTTAACATTATTGTTAGGAATGGGGAGGTGTGTCAGGTTACAGTTTCCGTGGCTTTCTCTCTCAATTGACCTGTCTAGCAATGTCATTTCATTGCAAAGTTACACAAATCATTAACATGTTAAGAATTGTTATCTGATAAGCTGATGTTCTCTGTGTTCTAAAACAAAAGGAATAAAGTGTTTTGGTGCTAGAGAACAATAATTTCAAATCTCTCTCGGATTTTTAAATGATTATGGTGGGATTCTACCAGGACATATCTCAAATGAAATCACAATATTTGGGCCATTTCAACCCAGTTCCATAATAAGTAACTATTATTGTTTCCTATGATGGAAGACAAGCTCAAGAGAAAGTGTTTCAAATGTCTTTGAAGATCTCAAAAATCATTCGGTTATTTCTCATTGTCATCTTTTATTTTCCATGACAACTGTCAGTCAGTTAAGTGCCATACGTGAAACACACTTGGGCGATCGTGTCTCGAAAGAGACATGACTGACTGAGCAGAAGATTATCCTGCAGTAGGTTGCCATTGTTTTCTGCTGTAGACTGGTTGCCAGCCAAGGCTATAGAACCCAATCTGTCCTATTGTTTAATCCATAACTGGAAGGAAGAGACGGATTAATACCTTTTCCAAGGGTATTTGCACGTAAGTGAATGCAATGAATTCAGCTGGATTTTGAACTCCGCTCCCCGATTTCTCGTTCCAAGCCAGTATCCACTGTACAGATCTGAAAATGCTGATGAACTATGACACTAAGTACAGATTTAGAATCAATGTATTTGATTTCATCAAGTACATTTGTTTGATCAGAAGTTGGCTGTCTAGTGAAATATGGGGTTTACTGTAATTAAAATTTTAGAAATCTTTCCTCCAATATAAATTCTCATTTTTAAATTCTGTCTACATTTTATTTCTAAGACATTTTAATAACTTCAGATTATTTTTCAAATTTTTGAATTGACCTGTGAAACTTTGTTCTGATAAAAATTTGAATGATTTATTTCTTATTTCAGGTCACGAAATGCAACCGTACATTAATTTAGTTGTGACACATCTAATAGATATCATTAATCGACCTAATACTCCAAAAACTCTGCTTGAAAACACAGGTAACACTTCATTTTAAACTTTTCTGTGTGGAACATATTTTACGAATCTGCAATTTTTCTCTTTAGTATAAAATGACTCATGCTTAGTTTTAGCATTTAAAAATGTCTTCCTGCTTTTGTGAAATGTGAGTTTTCTGTGCTGCTGCTGATAGTAGCATGCTACACACATGCCTACATACACACACCATCACTCAGACATGTATGAATAGAATAAGCAAAGAACAGGTAGGGAAGTGTCTTTTTAAGCTAACATGTTTCACTACAATAAGCTTCAGAGATTTAGACAAATGATTTTGAAATTTAAAAAAAAAATCCAGAGACAGTATGTTGTTTGGGATTTTGAATTCCTTGGTCAGATACATGTAATAGTGTAATAAAGGATCATTTTTAAATGTAGGAAAAACCTATGCCTGTTTATGTGTGTGCCATGTGTAATAAAAGCAAGAGATGCTTATTTCGAATGTGTGTATAAATGTCTGTTTAAATGTATATATGTGAAAATGCATGCAGGTAGCATGTTTCATGAAATAATACAAACATACAGTACTGTGAAAAAGTATTAGGACAAGAACTATTTTATCTTTTATGAGGCATCAAAATAAAGTTTAAAATCACTCCTGTCCTAACAGTTTTGCACACTACCAGTAGTGTGCAAAAGTATTAAGACAGGGGTGATTTTCCTAAAAACCTCACTGAAATTCAAATATAAGGTGAAAAGCCAAGTAAATTGCTAATAAATATTGATTATTTAAAATTAGGTGTAAAAGAAATGTATTAAAAAGAAGTTATATTTAATTTTTTCTATTAAGTTATTTTGAAACTACTCATTATTCTATTATCCTTGGATATGACTGACTTTTTTCTTATTTCTCCCTCTCGAATTGATAAATCTAATGTTACTTTGCAAGACACACTTTGGGAACAAATACAAGCTGCTTGGCAGGAGATACCATTTGTTACATTAAAGATTCTGATGTCAATGCATACAGAATAAAGATTGTGATCAAAGCAAAAGGCTATTATACTAAATATTAAATTTATTTTGTAACACGTATTTTTTGTTAAAGCATTTGAGTAAATTAAATAAAATCACTTTAATTAAATTTTTCTGTCAATATGCCTCATAAAAGATAAAATAGTTCTTGTCCTAATACTTTTGCACAGTACTGTATGTGTCTGTCCTTTTTACGATAATCCGTATTCAAGACGATCTTGATGTTAAGATGAAATTCATCAAGGAAAATACTGTAGTTCTTAATCGAATCTCCTGAAATCATTTTCAGGTGTGAATTGCAAAGACACACTTAATGTAATAGCAATTGATGTGAATTTTTTCTTTGTGAATGTGCTGTCATAAGTGTTATAAAATTGTTGTGGTGACAATGTCTCCAGAGATGGTGAACTCAAATAGATTTAAAAATATTGCTACAATACCCCTAATAGATCTTGTTCAGTGTTGATTGGTTGCTTTTGATGTAGAGGGCTTCAACTTTAAGTTTTTATTTTTCTTGGTGTAGTATATTGGTGTTGTCAACAAGTTTTGTGAAGGTTGACAGGAATGTCTTTAAATTTAGTGTGATAGAACTTGTCTGGCAAATAGTGTAAGACATTTTGATAAAATGTTGTTGTTAAGCCAACAATTGTACTCTTTTGTCAGAATCTCCCAAAGGACAAATTAAACTGGGTACACGATGTTGATCTTCTATAAAACGCTAGTTGACAGAAGAATTATTGTGTAGGATTAACAACCCTTAATGTAAATTATGACATGGCTATAATTTATTGGCCATGTTTGAGGATTAAAAGATGTCTAGCTCTTAACGTACACACCATTTACTATAGCACAACCAAAATCTGTAAATGGTTGAGATTAGCCAAAAGCACTTGGAACAATCATTTGCACAATTTTATAAAATATATATAATTTTTATATTAGTACTTTTGAAATTTAGAAGGGAGTACTGTTTTTTATATTAATATTTCTTTTTAATGGCTCATCAAATTTGTTCAACACTAATTAGGAAAGTGATTATTACTTTTAATGTTGTTTATTTTTTTTATAATAGGACATTTACTTTTATAGTTTAGAGTTCATGTGTTTATGCTAGATTTTTTTATTTTTTATTTTTATGGGGAGATAATGTATTCGTGTCAATACATCAATAAAAGTAATTTTATTGTTAACTTCATATGTGAAGTTAACAGTTTTGTGAAAATTTTGTTTGTGTATTTCATCTGTTTTTAAGGTAGGAACTACTACTTCTGGTAGATGAAGCTTTCTAGTGATGTTAAACATCTTATAAAGTTACTAAACCTTAGTCCAAGAACTGAATCCATGGAAATGCCATCATATTGTATGTAGAAGTGTGTTTGTGTTTTTTATTTTTTTATGTGGTTATAGAGAGGGAACGTTGGTGATACAAGTCAGAAGTGTTTTCCATAATGGGGTTTGATTTGTAGCAGTAGGAGAGATGGTGTTCTGTACATCTTTAGATATCTCACCAATTTCTTTAACTTCAACATTGGTAAATAAGCATTCAACATCAAGTGAGGCTATGATTTCATTATTAGGTTTTTATGCTTTTAAAGATTTTGATTTTAGATAATTGGTAAATCGAAGTGGGGATTTGATGGTACTGAGAGGGAAATTAGGCTTGTGTATTTTATAGCTTCATACATGTATCCTGGTTTGTAGTCTCCAATTATTTTCAGGAGTTTTAAGTTGGCCTGTTCTGCATTGTTTGGCTGTGATTAGTTTATTAATTTTTAATTTTAGTTGGTTAGTAGGATTTTTGATTTTTCAAATTTGGTATGATTGAGTATTCTCTAATTTTTAATTATAATTGGATTTACTTGATACAAAAAATATTGGTTTTTATCTAATTTTATTTTTAATAGTTTGGTTACAGAATTCCTGGACAGCATGGAGATGGGGCTTGTCTGTTTTTATTGCTTCAGCTTTAAGCTTGTCACACATTTCTGGATGTTTTAACTAGTTTTAAGTTTTTGTATATTTTGCGATAGCACTTCAATTTAAGTTTTTTGGTCCAATTGTATGGTCTATAAAGATGACTTGTATATATTATATGCAGGCACACAGTTTAAGAATAATATAACCTTTTATAAGATGTCTACCTCTTAACTTACACACCACTTACAATAGCACAACCAAAGTCATGTAAAAAAAAAAAAAAAATGATTAGCCAAAAGTGATTGGAACAATCATTTGTACAATTTTCTATACATGCTAAAAAATAATCTTGTCCACAAAAGTAATTTGTCATTTTTCATAAAACCTTCAATATTGTTGCACAAATGTACATGAAGCTAGTATTAGCATTGCTGCTGCACATCTTTGTGATATATTGAAATGATAGAAGTTTTTCAGTATTAAACAACTCTTCACTGAATTTGCCTCTGACATTAACAAAATTTCAATTCTGTTGTTGAAAATGTAATATGTAATAAAATTTGATTCTGCTGTTATAACTGAACACTGTTTTCACTGTTAATTTTCAATTGCAGAAAAAAAATTCACCTTAGCACATTTAAAAAAAAAAAAATTCTGTTTTTGGGGTTTTCAGCTAATGATTGGATAAAATCCATGTGTTGGACCTTTTAATGTTGTGACTTGTCACTTTGTGGCCTCAAACATACCTTAATCTTCAAGATTTTCCTAGAATTTTCTAGAAATTTCTTTTTTGGTGAACAGGAGACAAATATACAGGACAAGCACTGGAAGAGAAACAATTCCATCTTTTCATTTTATCTATTCTCTCCCAATATTCAAGCAAAATACATTATTGGATCCATCTGCCATTTTTCTCTCTCTCTCTCTTTCTCTCTCTTCTATGCTTTGTGCTGCAATGTTGCTAAGATTCTATTTTAGTGATTTTATTTTTATTTTATTTTTTTTATGTTGATTTTTTTTTTTATTTATTATTTTTTTACTTTTTTTTTTCCAGCTGATTTAATCTAAATTCATCCTGATTGCATTTAATTTGTATGTTTTGATTTGTTTTTTTTTTCTCTGTTTTCTTCCCGATATATTTGATCCCCGTCTTGTCACCATGGTAACATAGCGATAACAATTGGTCGCCTCGGTTTAGTATGTCCGCAAGAAGTCGCCCCTATGTTACAACAGTTTATCAGGCAGTGGTGTGTAAAACCCTTTTTTTATTTCTATTCTCTTTTCTCTTTTTGTTTTAATTACGTCTTTTTCAGTCATGTGTTCTTACTGTATTTACTTAATGATGCCTCTCTACATGTCTATGCCACCTTCAATTATTCAGCATAGATGTGTATAGAAGCAAGTTGAAAACTATTTAACAATTTATTTATATATGGTTTATATTTTGTTTGTTTTCTTTTTTCTTCTTCCTCATAATCAGTTTCCTAACTTTATTTATTTATTTATTTTTTATATCACCCCATCACCAATGTTTAATTCTTAAAAATATTGAATCATAATGTTGACTATGCAAATAACCCCCTCTCCCCCCAATTTTGTTTCTGAGGAGAGTTTGATAGGCATTAAATCCACTCATTTCCTGTCCCCCAAATATTAATTTTATTTCAAATATAGAAGATATCCAGTTAATTATTGTCAGCAAAATTGTGTGTGTGTGAAATGTGTATGTATATAAATATATATTTATATATACAATTTGTTATATATATTATATATACGCGGTTTGTCTGATGATCGCAAGAGCGTGAAACCCAGTCACAAACTCACACCTATATATATATATATATATATAGGAAAAATTACTAAAGTGGTAAGTTTAAAAATGTATTTTTTTGACAGTATTTGTTTATTTCTATTTTATATATATATATATATATATATATATATATATATAAAAATACTTAGTTTTTGGTCATAATAGTGTTAGACCGGTACACATTTGTATTAAAGTGTTCGATACAATTGTAGAAATTTTAAATATTTCCCATTTTTAAACGAGTTATTTTACTATCCAGGTTTCTACCATGAGTGATGTCTTGGGTAATGAAATAACTCGTTTAAAAATGGAAATATATATATATATATAGGTACCTCCACTCATTTTTGATAGCTATATTTTAAATTGAATTTTTAAAAGTAAAGTTCTTGAAGCTTTAATTTTGGCTTCATTGAAAGCTGATAAAATTTACTAATCCCAGTAAGCAAAATACTCTGTATTTCAAACAAATTATATTCTATGGAATCTGAAATTTAGAAGTATTTAAAAAATTTTCAATTTTTTGGCTATTTTTGAGTGATCAACTGTAAACCAAAGTTAATTCTCAGTTTTAAAAATCTTGCAAAAATGAAATACTTCTGTGACACGTTATTTTTGGAAAAAAAATTTATCGGATTTGAAACAAATATTAGTGTAGATGGGATAAAAGTATTTCTTAATCATGACCTTTGACGACAGCTAGTCATCAATCAGTTTACACATCTGGGAAGTATGGTTGACCAGAATTGATGCAACCTGTGAACATTTTGTAAGGAGGAACAACCTTTGAAACGTATGACTTTGATAAATCTCTTATAACTTGCCATAGTTTAAAAAAAAAAATTCATTTTAATGTAAAATTTAAATTATTTTAAATCTTAATGCTAAGTGATGTAAATTAAGCTTTTCAATTTTTGATTTGTAAATCTAGTCTTTACTTTATAAATTAATAAATGAAGGCACTGAGTGAGTGGAAGAAATTTAAAAAGTTTGAAACTTCATAAATCATAATCAAAGGAAAATAATACAAGCAATTCTTATAAAAAATTTTTTCTTTATTTATTTATTTTTCCATCTTCAAAGTATGATATCCTTAATATATATTATAAAAATAATTAAGTTTATCTAAATTAAAGATGGTAGTTTTAATGCATTTTTTTATTTTACTATTTGTGGCAGATTTTTGGAAAAGTGGCCTCATGGGGGGGAGGTGGGGTACATGACTGACATTCCCTAAGGAGTCCTGCATTTAGCTAATAAAGCAAAATTTGGAATCGGTATTGAATTTCTAGAAATTTTATGAAATTAATTTGGGGGGGGGGGTATAAATCAATAAATAAATTTAAACAAGTTGCTATTACCACACCAAGATATTAAAAGACCAAAGAGGGATCATATTTTATTAATAAAATGATACAAAGGTGTCACAAGGTTTAAAATTATTTTTAAAAAATGTATATCTTGGTGTGATAAGAACTTTTTAAAATATTTTTAAGATCAATGTGGCCATACTTTTAAGACCTCACTAATTTCATCCAGTTAAAAGGCAAAAGTAAGGTCCCTTTCCTATAAGATAAACTTGTTTAAGTCTTGTTTCCAAAACTGTCATCCCTGGGAACATTGCTCGGCACCTCTCTAAGCTTAAGTATCGTAACACTTAGTGTTGAGTAAGTTTTCTTAGGAACAAGATTATTTCTCTGAAGCACTCAATTCTGCTAGAGCCCATTATCAGGTAGTATGGGGTAATGTTTAGTGCACTTTATCTTTTCTGGATAGGATTCGGTTTTCTAAATATGTCGGATGGTGGCGTGTTTGTTGGTAACAAAACCAAAGCTGAAAATTTGGCTTACTTAAATTTCTTGATAAAAAAGAAATTTGGTTCATATGTCACCATGGGCAGGCACATTATTAATTTGCCTAATTGTGACTTGTCTGATTCTGATGAGGTGGTCTTGTCCCAGGCTTTGGATTTTTTTTTAACCCCCCCCCCCCCCCCAAAAAAAAAAAACCACAAGGAAAATGGAGAAAATTGAGGTCTTCAGCAACTTTGAAATGCTCCTTTCTCAGTTATCAAAACATCTACTTAACTCTGAGGAACAATTACTTTGTCTAAAAGCTCGATTAAAAGACAGCATATTGTTTTAATTCTACTATTGATTCTCTCGTGTTTACTTGGTGGAGGAACCACTTTCAAACGGCTAAGCTGTTAAAATCTAAGACATATTTATATTACCAGACCTGTCAAAGATGCTGGAGTAGTAATATTAAATCACTCCAATTATGTCCGTAAAATGTTATGCATTTTAAATAACAATAAATTCTGGAAATTAGGAGGTGGCAATTGTGACAATACGTTAAGAACTGAAATTCAATTACTTAAAAAATTGTTAGAATTTCAAAAGAAAATTTCTGACTATAGAAATTTATAGAATATTTGTCCCGTAGGTTCCCAGCACACACAGATGTGCGAGTTACCAAAAATTCACAAAGCGGGCATTCCACTTAGACCCATTTTATCTATGCTGGGTTTAGCCCAACAGAGCCTGGTTAAGTGGTTGGTTGAAGTACTTGATTCGGTGTTAGTATTCTATCCATAATATTGTATGACACCTTTCCGTTTGCTGAATAAATTCTTCTGTGGGAATTTTTCTCTGTATTGGAACATGGAATAGACTTCACTTGGATATATTGGAGTCTGTTATTATTAACTTGCAGAGACCTGCCCCATGCATGCAATGAGTATTAAAACACTAATTGGCCCTCTTCAGAAAAGCCGTTACCTAATGGATGATTTTTTTTCTCCCCCATTCCTCTTATTTTTACATTTTTAACTTCAGTCGCTGATAATAATTTCTATTAGCAACTTGGTCTTAAATTACTAATGCTTTTTTTCTTCTGGAAAAGGGTTGGTCGAAAGGTGCCTAGCAAATTTTAAACAGGATCATTAATATTTTTTTCTTTTTTTTTTTTTTTAACCAAGATTTTCTATAAAAAAAAAATAATAATTGCATAAATAACTTCATTTGTGAATAAGTCCTGAAAGTTTCATTAAAATCCAACAATTTGATTTTTGCAAGAATTTTCAAATTGTCTTTCAACCCCCCCCCCCCCCCAATTACTTGCGTAATATTACATTTGCCATAGTAGTAACTTCTAGTAAACATTTGGTGAATCGCTGACAAAAAAAAATTTTAATCAAAATTTCAAATATGTTAGGATTTAAAAAAAAAAAATTAAATGACAGACTTTGATTGTTCCTCTTAATAACAAACATTTTGATAAAATTTTTAAGCTTGAGCGTGTTTAATATCATGCCATGCTGTTTTTTCAGCATACATACATACACACACACACACACAGATTTTTTTTTTCCTTCTTGTGTATGCAAGAGATATATATATATATATATATATATATATATATATATCTTTGATTAGTCTGCTCCTGCTCAAAAAATAATTTGTCAAAATTAGCTTTTGGATAAAAAAAAGTTTTTTTTTTTTTTTTTTTTTTTTTTGTACAGATTAAAGGAAACCAATTCAGAATCTTACTTAGCAAGCTGTTTAATATTTTTCCTTTTTTAAAAAGAAAGTTGTAAGAATTTGTTTTTTATTTGTATATTTCTTGGCTCTTCAAACACTTGTGCCAATTGAAAAGTGCTCTTTTTAAGTAAAAACCTAGTAGTACATAGACTGAACTATCGCCCGGTTCACACTCCACCCACGTCTATTGAACAGGTGTAGAGGCTCATCCCTTGTTCCCTGTTTAGGATGTGGTTTCCGGCTTTCTCTTTTCCAATCTATTCACTCTTATGTAACCCCCTGCACACCAGTGGCCTTACCACCTTATCCGGGTGATATGATTAAAAAATATATATATATATATATATATATATATATATATATATAAGCTACTGTTTCTCTTAAACTTGATGTCTTCACATACAGTGTGGTGACCTTTTTCTTGTCTATGGGTAAAATATTCTTGTTTGGTATTTAACCAAAAGAGCATTGGTTTCAGTTATTGTTAAATTTTGATGGATAAGTGTTGGTTTGCCTGAAGGTTGTTTTTCATAGGAAATTTTGTTGATTTTGATTTAGAGAAGGTGTCAGCGTTGCTCAGTTCATGGACATATTTTTCTACCCCTCCCCCAATCCTCCTTATTATTATCTGGATTTCTGGGACAAGTTATCTTGATTTCTATTAAAGTTGTGCTAAGCTTTGTTGTACCCTTTAGCATTCTTTACATCTATTAATCTGGGTAATTTCACAGGACAATAGCTTAGTGGATTAAAGCAAGGGTTGGCAACCTGTGGCCCGGATCCGGTCTGCGAAGGCATCTTGACTAGCCTGCAAGCCTGATTACCAATGACTCTATTTTTAACATGAGACAAGGCTTTCGGAATTCAGCAAAAGGCATGCTATTGTCTTCCTCTGATCCACCCAACCAAATTTGAATACTATGACCGCAAAAATGTGATCAAAACCTCATCACCCCCATTTCTGCGTAATAAATAAACAAAACAAAAACTGAGCCAATTTGACCGACTGACAACAGACACTAGGCGGGGACACCTTCATTTGTTAAGTGTTTTTTAAGTTTAGATTTTCTTTTGTTTTTGATTTCTCAATGTTTGCTTTCATTATGGTTTTAAATATTTAGGTTGAAAGGAGTCTGCATATGTAATTTTCCTTGATTTTTTTTCATTAATGGCCTTCATCCGGCTCGTGACCCGTCATTATAACACGATCTGGCTTGCGGGTTCGAATGAGTTGCTGACCCCTGGATTAAAGCATTGATCAATGAATTTAGTAACATGGTAATTATGGGTTCAATATCTGAGCCAGTGAGTACAAACTTGGATTCTTGGAAACTTGGCAAAGAAGATATGACTAAACCCATATGTTCGGTGGAATGAGAACAATTTACCCTCGTCACTTAAAGGGTTCAGTGTGTGTGTGTGTGTGTGTGTGTGTGTGTGTGTGTGTGTGTGTTGTGAAGAGAGGACAATAATTTACTGTTCCTTAATGTTTATTTTAAATTTTACAATTCTCAATACAAAAGTGGAAGTTGTATTGTGATATAATTGATGTAACATTTTTTCCAAAATGTTAAATTATATTACAATATGTTAATTAAAAATGTTAGACTTATTATTGTGTGTGTGTGTGTGTATGTATGTATGTATGTATGTATATATGTATGTATGTATGTATGTATATATATATATACACACACACACACAGGTTCATTTTTCAACAGTCACTATTCAGTGATTGCCCCAAATCTGGTTTTACCTTTGATCCAAATTCAACTTTAAATTTGTCATAGCATAGTGGGGGCTGTACAACAAATAATTTTGTGCTTCTTACTATTTCCACTGTTTGTTAAATGCAATGCTTCTTGTAACATTTAAAAATTGAGCCTATTTTTATTGTTGAAACCTTTTGATCTCTACTTTTATCAGCCACCATGGAATAGATTTTACTTATTAGTTCTAATGTGTATCTGAAGAGGGTGCTGAAAAGTTTCTGAACTGTGGAACTCCCTGCCTCTCTCCTCCCCCAAAATGTAGGTTTTTGGAAATTATTTTATCCAGGAATTTTTCAGCACCTCTTTGTGCATATGCACTTTTTTTTTTTTAATTTTTTTTAATCATTCTGTTTTTGTTTCTTTCTTGTAAAATGCACCACTGCCATCTTGGTTTTGTTTATAAAGGAGATTGTAGAAATTTTTCCCAACTTTGGAATGGGAATTTCAAAAGATGCCCACACTTCAGCCAAGTTTGTTTGTGTGTTGTTGTTTGTTTGTTTTTTTTTTTTTTTTTTTTTTTTTTTTTTTTTTTTTTTTTTTTTTTAATACACACCTTCATATTCATGGTACTTAGATGAACTTGAGCATGATTTATGCACACGCTAAAATTAGTAATATAACTATTTTGCAACAACTTTATGAAAACTTTAAAACATCACTTTAGTGATGAATCAGAATAAAGGAAAAGAGATAATTCCTTTTGTCTTTTATGTTATATATATATATATATATATATATATATACCTTTATTTTTTATTTATTTATTTTTCTGAGTCTCTGTCAAATTCTGTTGATTGTCTCTAATGTCTTTCTTTTCTTGAATTCTGTGACTTTTGGTGGGACAGAGTAACAGATGCAAAGGAAACAAAAATGCTGAACCTTGGCATTTGTTGTTCCTTTTGTGCTTTTTATTTAGTCAACACTGATGACTGGAATCCAGCAGAGGATGGCGAGAACTGAAGCAAAAATCGACCCTTTTAACCTCCAAACACAATTTCTGTTTTTCAAACGTTGGATCAATTGGAAATGATTAAAATAAAGCTTAATTCCCTCTTTACTTTTTTTTTTTTTTTATTGCAGCTAATGTTTTTGTGATGTGCCCACTCTTTTTAAACATTGAAATGTAATCGTTTTAAATGCTTGCTTGTTTTAATGGAAACTGATTGTGGGGAGACATTTTCTGATTGTCACTTTTTCTAATCTTTTACTTGTCACCTACTTATTTCTTCCCCTTGTACGTTTGTTTCTTAGTGGTGAGCGGGATATTCATATTTTCAGTTTGATTCTACCACTTGTCAACTGTTAATGTATGGCAAGGAAAGACTGTAAATTTTGATTCTCTTAAAGTTATCTTTTGTCAGGTTCATCTTTTCACACATATTAATGCAGCAGAAATACCTCCTACATAATAAGACACTATTGGCAATTGTGTCTTGCTGATATTCTGCCATTAGGTGGGAGGTATTTCTGATGCTAATCTAGAAGGCTGAGGAGTGGTAATTTTTAAGGAATTAATTTTAAGATTTTTTATTTTTGAATGTTAGTCTAGCCTCCAAGTGAGACTAAAAAATTAGGTCATCTATTATGAATGTAATGATTTTTTTTTTTTTCCTTAAGGGAAATTGTATTTTGCTTAATGACATATAAAAAAGAAAAAAAAGCCACCTCTGATTATTCTAACTGGACACATTCGATTGGGCGATATACAAATTTTTCATCAGTTAAGAGTTTTTCAATTTCTGAGGATATTATCTACAGTACAAATATTAAAAAAAGAAGTTTCCCCAAATAAAATCTCCACTTAAGATTGCCTGACAGGATCCTTTTCTTCTGTTAAGCTTTACTTTTCCATTTCTTTTGTTTTGAAGTTTCATTTCTTAATTTTATTTTTTGCATTACTTTGCTGCAGGTGTACTTCCTTGCGTAATATCAGAGACAATGAAGAAAAAGATTCTGCTTTCCGTGGCGTCTGCAATATGATCAATGTCAACCCAGGTGGTGTTGTGCAGGACTTTATTTTCTTCTGTGATGCTGTTGCTTCATGGATGCATCCCAAACATGATCTAAAGGACATGTTCTACAAGGTACAATAATCGTCTCTATTACTTCTGCTGATCTTTTCTTTTCACTAAAGTTTGTCTGTGCAACCTCAAAAAAAATCCCAAACTTTTAATTACTTTTCTCTAAAATTTATCGCCTCAGGGAGCCTTTATTGCAACAAATGGAATTTAATTACAGGTGTAGTTTGGCCTTTTGCTGAGGTTGTAAATTGAATTCTCACACTAAAAACATTAATTGAACATTTACTAAAAAACATGCTTAGTAACTGTGGAAAACTTGGTGGCCACAGCTCTAGCCTTTGTGTTACTGCAATAATAACCAAACAAGACCTTTTTTACTTATGAGTATCAGTTAAAAAGCAATGCCTAATTATACAACCAATTTAATATTGGCAGCACACAAAGCATATCAAAATGAACTCAAAATTCTTGATTTCAAATCTAAACATGATTTTCTTTTGTTTTGGTTACCTTCATTCAAAGGTAGAATATCATAATGTAGGTCTTCTGCTTTGTGAGAGTTGCCTCTCTTACCATTGGATTAAAGTGGATGGGGTAAGGATTTCCAGCCATACCTTACGGGTCCGCTGAGCGTAAATACTAATAACAAACCTGAAAGGGCTGACCACTGGACGTTGGGGGTTAAAAGAAGTCAAGCTTGTTTTGTGTAGCTACAGTGATCTTTTGCTTTCTTGTCCCTAATAGTGGAATCTGCTGCTTAGGATTGTGCTACTCAAGACTTTGCGGCTTCCAAAAGCTCTTTGGCATCAAACAGCAGCTCTGCTCCTATGTGGAGTCAATCAAAATTTTTATAATCGCTTTTGCAAAGATCTTTGGAGGGGTCAAGAGGCTGCAGGTACGACTGACCCAGCTGAAGGCTTTCAGTTTTGCAGTAGTGATTTTTCTGTTGGCTTGTTTGTGTTTTATCATTTAATAGCCAGCCTTTGAGATTTGAAAAAAGAAATCACTCAACCGGCGGTTGAGAGCAAGGGAAAATTTACTCCATTTTCTTAATAGTTGTCTTAAATAAACATGGTGGGAATCGCTGGCGGAAAACAAAAAATGAAATTTAAAATTTCAGACCTGTTAGAAAGGATTTTAAAAATTAAAAAAATAAAATTTGATCTTTCTCTTAATAATAGCATAAACATTTTGATAATAAAACTTTGTTTTATTAAGTTTGAGCCATTTTAATATCATGATATGCTGTTTTTCTTTTCTTTTGTGGCAATTGAGTGGTGGTATCTAAATTTGTAGTTTCTTTCTTCTGTTTGGCTACAACCTCCATCTCATAGATGATAAAAAATAACAAATCTGATTTTTCTCAGTAATTTTCTATAAAAAAAACTATTTGTGTAATTTGTTTTTCGGTGCGTGGTTGAAAGAAGTATGCATTTTTTCTTTCTTTCAAATGTACGTTTTTAGTTTTCGTAAGTGGGGAGGAAATATAGATGTTGAGCCAAGGATAATATTTTTTGAAATGAGTTTCTAAAGATCTGTGAGCATCTTTAATCTGGGCGGCAGACATTTTGGCTCCACTCTAGTAGTGTTAATTAAACGAATGTTTACACTGATCGGGACAATAAATGCAAGACAGGAGCTTGTCAATCTAAATTCCATTTATCAGATCTTCCTTTGATGATTGCAAGTTGTCACTGTCTTTTGTTTAACCACACATTTCGACGTAAATCAGGTGTCATGCATAAGACCAAAGAGTTCAATAATGTCATTGTAGGTCATTCTAAGTAACTTGTGAATCTTCAATGGCTTATGTTTGGGTTGTAAAAGGAATCAGAATTCCTTTTTCTATATTTGAAGGGACACGTTTCATTGCGGGATTTTTAATTGACTGTGGGTGAGTAAAATCTCAAATGCTGTTCATAGCCTCCACTAAAGTGTGTTTTTGTTTTCTTTCCCATTGTGATCCCTATTTCTTTGTACTGGTGGAGGTGATAGCACTTGTTAGGGTCCCAGCTATAGGCAAGTTGTGACCCCCCACCCCCACCCCAAACAAAGAAAATACTATGAATGTAGACATTTTTATAGCAAAACATATCAGTAGTAGAAGACATACTATTGGATTCAAAACTTTTAGATTTTGGCATTAAATAATCCATAGAGGTGTTGATATGCCACCAATCAAAAATCTGCATTTAGTCTGAATCACAAAGATGACTCTTCAATTCTTCCAATAAAAAGTCTTTTTGTCTTTTTTGTTGATTTCAGTCACTGCTTTCAAATAAAGCTTGATTCAGAATTGTGTCCATGTAGACCAATGCTAAATTTGTCCTTAATTTAAATGGCAGCAAATAAATTTATTTGCATGTAAATTAAGATTGGCAAAATCTTTTACTTTTCTTTTTTAAAACTTTTCTCTTTAGATTCTTCATGGATTCAAGCAACAGGTTGGAGATGAGAATTGGGCCAAGTTCTCTGATCAGTTTCCACAGCCACTCAGAGAACGGCTTGCTGTTAATTATGGCGTTTGATCATCTGCTCATCAAAGATGGTAGGCATTAAATTGTTGATTTGATTTGATTGGATCAAGACTAGTTTGTGCCAAAGAAAATAGAGAAAATCTTTCCCTATAGAGACCAATGTTTATATGAATAAGATTTATGTACACTGATAAATGTGGGTTGGACATTGAATATATTTTTCTGCTAATAATCACTTCTGACAGATTGGTTTCATAGAATTTTGTTTTTGTTTTTTTTTTTTTAATTTAAATGATTTCTTTCTCTCTCCCATACACACGTCATTAAAACTGCTTATCACATTTTTACAACTGTGTTTAAATGTCTATCTCATCAAATGATTGAAAAATGTTATCTCTTATTCCCTTGCCACCATTTGATGTAATAGGCATGTATACCTTCTGATACTGATTTATTTATTTATATATATATATATATATATATAGCCAACTAAATTACACAACATTTGTCTGTACTTCTGAGATGTAGTATTTACATTATTTGGACTGTTGTCCTCATCATTTTTTAGCATATTCATGTTTCAGCCATTGTACAATTCAGCCTTCTTCAGATGACTTGAATTAGAACCAAACTCTTTCGATCACCGTCGTATAATTGTTCTCATATGCTAAGCTACAAAAATCTAAGCTTGTCAAGCATAGACCTGAATACAATATGTGAATCAGTAATATGGTGAGCTAGAGAAAAACTATAACAGAAATTGTAATGTGAGCTCTGGGGTGTGTGTGTGTGTGTGTGTGTGTGTGTGTATATAAGAAATGGTTACTGAGACATTAGGTTTATAAATCTGAAAACCTCACTCACTGATGTCCTAAAGGACACATTCCAGTGGGTAAAAGTGAACCGTGAGCTCAATTTCTGGCTACAGCTGAGAGAAGTCATTTGCGAGGGTTGAGTTACTAAAGAGAATTAATTGAAACTATGAGCCATCCAAAAAAGGCTATGTCACATGACCTTAGAACAAATTCTCTATCCTCATTGACTAAATAGGAAATTTGGAACCGAACCCTCTATGTATATCACCTGAAGAAGGCTGGTGTGTTGTAAATATGGCAATAACAGTCTGTTATGGTGAACTCACCTTTCTAGAGAGAGTTGACTCTCTCTCCTAATATCAGTAACAGTGTAGCGAGTAGTCAGAGAAAAAATAAGTCAGCAGCCTGGCAAGTTTACGCTGTGTTACTACGTGATAATACAAAGTTCCCACCAGTATGTTAAACCTAAGGGACCAACATTTGTATTTACATACAATGCACAATCTTCCACAGCAGAATGATGGAAATATCTCACATATTTTTTCATTAAAATTCCTGGTTCAAAATTGTAAAAGATTGAAATTTTTTATTTAAAAGGATGTAATCTTGTTGACTTGTTTCTTTGTCTTTGATATCGTTTTCTTTTTTTTTTCTTTTCAGGGAAGGGGTTCTAGGGATGGTCATCAAGCAACCGGGGCAGCAGCAGCAGGGGCGGCAGTAGCGGCGGCAGCAGCAGCAGCCTTAATCTCATGGCTACTACTCCAGGGGGCCGTCCATACAAGGGTTGGCGTAGGGGAGGGTAGGGCCAGCTCAGCTAAGTCAGGAGGGGGGTGGGTCCCTGCAAACGACAGTTCCCCAGATCGGAGGAGTTTAAAAATAACTATTACTACTATTACAAGTAACAAACTGGGGGGTGGGGTGGATAAGATTTAGATCCATCTATGACCTAATTGCTACTACCACTATTATTAATATTATTATTACTACTACTACTACTTGGGGATTGTTTGGTGTCCCTGCAGCAGTCTATGAAATAAAAAGGAAAACAAATAAAGGAATGAGACAAAAAATAAAAATTTTAAATGCAAAAATGTTAAAAATTAGTTCAAAAGAGAAATGAAAAAAAAAAAAACAAACCTCCAATCTACTTGCTCTCAATCAACTTCATGGGGGAGGGATTGTCATTCATTGGGAGGGATTTAACATGTTTTTTGTCCTACAGTGTCTGCATTCTGCCTCTGCCAACCAAAAAAAATTAAAATAAAATAAAAACCTAAAAAAAAAAATAAATAAAAACCCCCCAAAAAAACATTGATGCTACCACTCCAGCACGCAGCGATAGCAGTCGTAAGGCATTTCTTCTTTTTCTTACCAAGTACTTCTCTTCCTCCTCCTCCATAATAATAATTATTCTTATTTCTTCCCTATTTGAAATATACTTTTTTTTTCTTTTCCTCTCTATTTTTCTTTATCAGTTTTGTCACCCACCCAGCAGTTGTAACATCACGTTTTGTCATTCTAGAGTGCGTCTCTCTCACACATACATACATACATACATACACACACACACACACACACACACACACACACGCACAACCATTGTGGCTGGCCACTTGAAATAACATACAAACTGTGTGATGTATGCATGCACATACGCATAGCCACATGTAGTAAATAAACACCTGTTAAATATTTTTTGAATATGCATGAAGCCACAAAATTGGGTCCTAAATTGGCTACAAATGTGGCCAGTCCATAACCCTTGGACATTCTGACCAGATTACACACCTCCTGGTGGGCATGGGTGAAGGACTTGTATCATGACAATGACAACCACCATAGTGGCTTATAACGGCTTGAAGAATGCTAGTCTAGCAACTGTCGATTCAAATAACATTCTTGTTGCTCTTAAAAAAAAAAAAAAACTGTTAAGGAGTACGAAAACTATTGTAAAACGAAAAGGCCACTCCTCTCGTTGATTTGGAGGGGGGAAATGAAGACCATAAAAGAATGTGGGCCGACCTCAGTTGATGACAATGTTTGCTCTTTCCGTTGGCTGAGAATAGACGAATTCTCTTTGGAAAGGCAAGGCATGAAAAGGAAACGACTCAATGTTTGACGCTTTGCATTTCATCTTGACACATTCCCTGCAAGAGAATTTTCAATTCCTTATTTGCTACAATCTCAATTTTCTTGTTCGGCTCTTCAAGTCTTCCTTTGAGATTTGGTGCTGACATTAAGCACTTTTTTTTTTTTTTTTTGTTAGAAAATGGCTTCTTTTTTTATTATTTATGAAAGCCACTACTCCAAACCAGATTTCATTTTATATATGACATAGACACAGTAAATTTTGACAAATCTTTATTTTTGAAAGTGAAATTGGGTTTTTTTTTTTTTTTTTTTTAAATAAATATTCTTTCAACGAAATGTTTGTTTGCAATTGAAACTCTTGGTGTAGTGTATTTAATGGTTGTGCCTGGGAACTTTTCTTAAAAAAATAAAAAAAAATAAAAATACAAGTTTTGTAAAAAGATAATAAATAAATTTACATTCATTCCCAATCTGTGATATAAGTTTCTCTTTTTGGTGTTTTCTTAATTATTTTTGTTAAATTTTTTAAACAAAAATTTGTGTAACTTGAATTTCAAGTAATTGTCAAAATCTGACATTTTAAAAAAAAATTGTTTTCTAGAAAGCAAAAACTTAGATGTTTTTTTTGGGGTGGGGGACTAAAAAAATATTTCCAATTTACAAATTTTTCTTTCTCTTTGAAATATGAAGGTGACTTAAATATTAAGATTGTTGAATGGGTTTTCGGACTCAACATTAATGTTGTTACCAACCATTTGTGTCTCTTTATTTATTTATTTATTTTTTTCTTTTTGCAAAGAGTAGGGTGGGTGCATTTAAGCTTTTTTTTTTTTTTTTTTTTTTTTTTTTTTTTTTGCTTGAATTATAGATTAATTGTAAATTTTTGCAACCTTTATGGTCACTTAAGCTGGTCTGAAATGCATTAATTTCTGCCATTTCTAAGTTGTTACTTTCAACCTGAGTTTTTCTCCTTGTTTCAGGCTTAATACTATGGTGGTTGTCGTCATGAGGGAAGGCAGGGGTTAGTAGGGCTGCTCAATAAAATTTGAGAAAAGTTGGTTATTTGTCAATCCAATGTTGTCATTGTCCTGATTTAAGCTCCAGCCCAGGTGACAATTTTCTACCTGTTTCTAAGCCCTGTGTTTTGACCTCTGCCTTTGATGATAGAAATGCACGTTTTCCTTATGTTAATCTCTTCCTGAAAGCTTTAACCCCCCCCCCCCCAAACCTTCAATTATTAAAGTTGTAAACTGTAGCAGCAACAAGTATGTAAAGTTGTTTTGATTAGACCATTGGGGATAATTGCTGGCATGGATGGGAGGGTGGGTGGTGTTCTTGCCCAGACATGTGACTGTCGAGATGTTAGTTTGGCTTGGACTGATTTTTCTTTTTCCTCACATGATGCATGCGAAATAAACAGATAGCAACAAAAAGTTTTCCTTTTTCTCAATTTTTTTTTTTTTTTTCAATTGGTCATCATTTTTTAAAAAAAAAAAAGCCAAAAAGCTGTGTTTTTTTTTGTTAAGAACGAAAGTATTTATTTATTTATTTTATTTTTTTTTAGAAGTTGTTACATTAGCGGTAGATAAAAGTTTTATGCGTGCAAATTTAACAAAAAAGTTGTAAATTTTGACTTAATTTTATTCATTTTGGTTAAATTGAATTTTTTATAAACTATATTCCTCCACGTTGATAATTTCACCTTCTGCCAAACAATCTTTTACCCAAGTTGAAGAGGTAATGTGAAACTTCTGGCTTTGTTGACGACGTATATCTTTAAACAAGTATAGTCTTGAGAGGTCACTGCAAAGATAAAGAATGAGTTGACATAAAAAGATTTTGCCCAGATCAACTAACAAATCTGATGCAAAATCTAAACCCCCCCCCCCCCCACACACACGGGTGGGTGGGGCATTAGATTTTTTTTTTTTTTTTTTTTAGCAAGATCGAAAAGAAAAAAAACTCACCCTTTGTCTATGATAACATGTGATACGTTATCATTTAAGACTGGTTCAACAGAAGCTCCAAAATATCGGAGTTCTAAGGCCAATAAATCCAAGGGTGAATGAGGAATGTGCGTTGTGGCCACAAGTGGATCCAATTTGTTGTCAACATAAACTCTAAAGAAAATAGAGAAAGAGTTGCGTTAAGATCCCAGCTGAAATTTAAAGTCTTTGGTGGTGGGTGTCAAAAATTGCCTGTGTTTTTATCAAAAGTAGTCTTCGAATGTTTATACATTGCTGTCAATAATTGGCAGGGTAGGGGGTTTAATGACATAAGCTTCAATAAAACTTTGGACAAACCTGCAAAATCGGAATAATCCGTGCGGAGACTCATCCTGAAAATATTCCTCTTCAATATCTGCAATTTCTGAAGATGTCAGCCGAGGGAATCCGCTCTGGAGGAATGGAAGAAATTGATGTCTTAATAGATTTTTTTTTTTTTTTTTTTTTTGCATAATCACAATAAAAAAAAGAAAAAAAAGTTGGTTGTCTGTAGAGAAGTGGTATTTACCTGTTCAATGTTATTGAAAACTTCTTTCAAGTCTCCAATTGTTGATGGCCGTGTGTAACTGTCACCAAATTGATCAAAATCCTTTTGAAAATGCACCATTGTTTCTTGTGATGCATGGATCATGTCTTGTGGTGTCCTGCATGGAAAATTCAGTTTAATTACGCTCGTTTCTTTCTAAGTGACAAAAAGGGATTTCATTTAACAATTTCTTTGCAATGTTTGAAGATTTTATGAAACCTGACAATGTTTCTTTATTTTTGCATCATTAAAAAGGAATTAAAAACAAAATGGCATTTAATGCAGATAAAATTTTACAGAGGAATTGTCTAACTTTTTTTTACCATTTCATTTATCATAACTGGATTCTTTTATCTTTGCAAGGGGGGGTGCACTGTTGCTAAAATTGATGCAATTGGAAAAAACTAACGAAATAAATTTTTTGGTGTCAGTGTTTCGAAACAAGTTATTTTAGTACCACTCACCATGGGAATAACTGAAAAGCTTGAGTACATTTTAGAAACCAAGGTACTTTGACGATGTCATGAGAATCTGCTTTCACCAAATTATTTACCCGAACTGTCACTTTGTCAGCCAAAACAAAGTTGGTTAAGGAATCTAGGGAGGGAAAATAAAAAAATAAAAAAAAACTTTATTTCATTAAATTTCCTCTTCTTGTTACTTGAATTTTGTAGATACAAATAGTATGCTTGTAAAATACGAATAGAAATTAACGAGCTTAATTTGATTCACTGAAATATGATTGTAAAATGATTCCGAACTCATTGGGCCAGACTTGCTAATGAAATGATTTTGTCTTTTTCAATTTCTCTTTTTTTTAAAAGTCATAAACTGGAAAACAAAAAGGTGAATCTGGTCAAAATCAACTTACCTGGATTCTGGACAACTTTGCCCCCAAATTTTACAATCAATTTCTCAAGTTCAGCCTTTGAACAGTTTTTGGATCCATTGTAGACACAAATCTCTTTATTTGATAACATGTTTGATTCCTGTACAAAATATGATTTTAGGTTAAATTTTTACATGGGAATATTTGGTAGTAAGCCGGCCATTGTTCAAATTGAATAAATGTTGACGTTTGATAAAATAATATTTCTTAACCTTTTTATGTTCAGTTTGATGTGAAAAAAAAAAAATTGAAGGTCACTTGAATATTTTTTTTGTCATGCAAAATATTGGGTCAGAACAAAAGTTCCGAGTTTTGATTTTAAAAAATTTCAAAAATAATATCTGAAAATATATTAACCACACGCGTGCCATTTTGTTCCATTGCCTTTCACCGAATTAGAAGCCAGATGCTCCTTCATTGTCTCCCTTGTCAAAACAAAAAAAGTCTACTTGGTGTCACTAATATGTCAAACTTAAGTTTATTTACAGTAAGCATTTTTTGAGAGGGGAGAAACATGTAATTGATAAGATGTTTATGGCTCCAAATCATTTATTGTTGGGGAATGAAGCTACTGATTTTATTATTAATAGAAACCATTCTGTGGGGCCATAAAATAAAGTGAGAAATTTTTCTTTAAAATACGTATATAAAATGAGATTTGTAGCCATGTGAATTTTTTGAGACTCGTACAATTAAATTCGAGTATTTTTTTATACAAAATATACGGAAGAAAAATTTTTTGTACATGTTGATTTGGAATTTTCACTGCACGTATTGAAAAAAATAAATTTATAACATTGATAAATTACTTTTAATTATACTTAAATTAAAAAAAAAAACAGGGTTTCATCAAGGATTTAAATTCTCCGCCACAAACTAAACAATAGAAGTACCAATTGGTGCAGGAGAATAATTTTTGCATCTACAAATTAAGTCAACAGTTGAATAAAAGGGGCAAGACAAACATGTAATATAAAGAAAGCAAAAAAAAAAAAAACATGAATAAATAAAACAAATGAATGCATACCACTTTATTTTGAGATTTTCAATTCAGAATCATTAGAGAACAAATTATTAGATGATATCTTGGGGAAAAATAAAAACCCACTAATCAGAGGGACATTTCGCACATTGACAACAAACATTAAAAAGTTCAGATGATATAATTTTACTTTAATCATGCACGTGTTGAAATACTATAAATATAGTTACTAAAGAAGTTGAAAATAAATGCGCACAATAAGATAGAACAGTTAAAATAATGAAAATAAATATTTGGGGTCATAAACATCTTATCAACATCCAATTAAATTTGTTTCTCCCCTCAAAAAATGCTTACTGTAAATAAACTTAAGTTTGACATATTAGCGACACCGAGTAGACGATAGACTTTTTTTGTCCTGTAATCATTCTTCCACTTGATCAATTCCAAATATATTCTTCATCGATTACTTCCTTTTAATCAGTCCAATTAGGAATAAGGAACTCGATGCACAATTGTGACAATATAATAGGGGCCCTCACCCAGTCAATGACTACACATTATGTCTATTCTTGCTCATGTCACTGTACACCTAAAAACAGAAAGGGGTCATTAGGCATGAAATATAAAAGGAGACACAAACCCTTGTTTTCAATATAATTCATAGGTGTACATTCAGGGCTTCATTTCCTTCATCTGGGTGAGTAGATAGATAATGCTTTTGACCAAGATCAGCTATTCCTACCAACTCTACCTATCTGAATATGACATGTGGCTGATTATAGACAGTTCTTATTGAAACTATCCAAAGGATAGGTCCCCCCCCCCCAGGTGGATGGGAACTAACAATTTCAACTTTTAACTAATTTAATGGCTTGAAATCAAGATAGAATCTCACACCTTCCACAGGGGTTGTCCCCAATGATTGTGTCGCACAATGCTCTTTCAATCCCACTCAATATGCAGCATCGCCTTTAGATGCAGACTGGCTTTTGAAGTTGTTTATTTCATTTTTCATGGAATCTTTTTCAATGTACATTCTTATAAACAAGCCATTTTGTATCACCTATGATTAGAATTGCATACCATTAAATTTCTTAATGTTATTTGTGAGGTGCCCAAACACAGCAATTCATGTATCCAACTGTTTTTAAATTATCTTACAGTGATCTTATCGGATTATGCCTAATGTGTGTCTGGAATTATCTTAATCCAGGTATTTCAATTCAATTGTTATCATAAATGACCAAAATGTTTACCATTTTCTAGATCAAAATTTCCACTCATGTTGCCCATCTTTTTACTGTTGTAGAGAATTTTTCATTTTTAAAAATAAAAAACAATTTCATGATCACACACAAACCGTATGAAAAGACATGAAATTGTCACTTTCCTGAATATGTATAAAGTGTGAAAAATCAATTGTTTAATAGCTACCTATTGAAAAACTAAACTTTTCAACTCAATATTTGTATTTTAGTTTAATTTGTATGAATATGGCAACGATGAATTTTGACATCTTGAATTACAATTAATTGAACTCATGAGAAAGAGTTTTTTTTTAAAAAAAGCTTCAAAATACTTAAGCAAAACATTTATATTGTCTTATAATGAAAAATATACAAGAAGCATAACTGGGATTTTTTTTTTTCCATTAATGCAGTAAAACTGATGGCAGAAAAAAATTTGAAGAATTCTAATTCTAGGAAAAAATTTTGTTTTCTTTTCTCATTAAAAAAACAAAACTTTTAGTTAGTGCCATTTTGAGACATTTATTTCTGACACTAGCGACAACGTAGCAGCCATGTTTGTCTAAAGAGAAAAGATAATTTTGATAAAATGAATTGCTGTTCTTTAATGGCCTCTACTCATCATGACTGATAATAAGACAACTTAAAAGCAGTAGAACAAACTGTTGGTCATTGCATTTCATTTTTCCAAGGTGGAAAGCAAATACTAAACATTTGAAAAGTGGGGAGAGGGGATTTTATGTTGAACAGAAATGGTGGTAACATTGGAAATTTGAACAAAAGGGGGGAAAAATGGTTTGGGAAGAGAAATTCTGACCTGTTTGACTTGTGATGTGTCAGCAGCCTGAAAATTGGCGCCAACTTTGGGTTTTTCTTGTGAGATGGTTATTTTCCTTTTTTTTGCTTCTGGGAAATGATCTTCCATGCTAACCTCCAATCTGTTAGCCAATTTGCCTCCAGATTTCTTTAAAAAAAATAAAAAGTCAGAAGATTGTAAAAATTTGGATAAACATGACATTTAGACGGCCGACTAAATGTAGAAATCTAAAATTGAAAAAGTTTTTGTCAAGTTGTTTTAATTCAGAAGAAAAAGTTTAGAGTATATGGGGAAAAGCGGAGGATGATTTGGGTATTCTGCCACAACAATATACGACTATGAAGAAAATATTTTGATTGTGGATTCAAACAAAGAGAAAAAGGAAGAATTTTCAATCAATGCTGCCATTCTCTCCTTTAATTTTAAGGCCGTCTTTGTCTAATGGCTTCTCTTTAACAAAACATCATTCCTCATTATAGAGAAATGGTTAATAAAGTCATTTTGCTGACAATTAAATCCTTACCTGAGGCCTAAAACTCCCAAACTCCTTGGAGAAATGCTCTCCATAATTTATAATTATCAACATTTTATGTAACAGGATAAATGGTTTTCTATGGCTTCTTATTAACCTTTTGCAGGTCATTTAAAGCCAGAAAATATTTTTTAAATAGTAAGAATTTTTGTTTTTTAGTGATAAAGTCTTACCACATTAATCCGCAGCTGCTGAGAGTTTATTTGTGTGCAAGCAACTATAATGAACCTAATGAGAATTGGAACTTGGCTCTCTAACAATTCCAAGTCATTATCCATTACACTACCTACATGTCTACGAATACAGTGTTGGTATTCCCAAGCAGTCACTCATCTAAGTACTGAACTGGCTTGTTGTTGCTTAACTTCATTGTGCTGGGATAAATAAAAATTGTTTTCTTTATCCAACGATGATGGTTAGATTTTATACTTAGGGTCTTCTGTTTAATGCTCTAACCACAAAACCTGAATGATCAGCAAGTAATCTTATCGCCCACCCTAAACCCCAGTAACATTTGACTTACCTGTCTCAAGTCGTCTAAATCTTCAGTTGTCATGCATTCAAACCAAGGTTTGTCTTCACGAATCTTCTCGACACGAGGAAATCTCAAAGTATAACCTGTTTTGAATCGTCCACTTGACACAATCTCGGCCGCTTTCACCTTGGAAAGAAACAAATCTTTGGAGGTTAAAAAAAAAACAAATACTGTGTTGAAAATATTTTTCAAAAGGAAAGGCTGGAAAATGAATCATGATTAAAATTTTGGATTTGTGGATGAAAGCAGAAATAATTCCAAAACAGATACATCAAATGGAATCAGAAAACCATGAGGAATCCTCTCCAAGAAAAAGAGTCACAACCGTCAGTCACAGAGGAAATGAAATATGGAACACAAAACAATCTGTGTGTTTTTACTATGTGAATTTATATGTCTGTTTCTGTGTGCGTAATATTTGCAGGTGTATACACCACATTCTTCCATACGTTGCTATTTGAATCCCCATCTGTGTTGTGATATTTAAAATATTTCAGCTGGTCTACTCTCCAGCCTTCTTTAAGCATCCATCTTCATTCTCGGAAGTCAAACCTCAGTTATTTTCAGCATTTCATCGATTTTCTTTTTCACACTCATCATAAATACTTATTCACGTCTGTGTCGCTTCTCTATTTGTGACTACCAACAATAGAGATTAAACTCACAGCCACCAGAGAGGCAGATATATTTTAACCAAGACTTTATATTGTCCAATTAATTAATTAATGGTCTCGAGCATAGGTTCCCAATCTTTTTGCTGCGATTACCCCAAAATACAATTTAACTATTATCCATTACCCCAATGAATAAATACCCATAATATAGGAAAAGTAATTATATTTTCATACATCAAAAGCAAAGTTAATGGAAAATTTTCAATACCAATCTATAATAATGAGAGGTATAGTAGTCGTAACCGAGCCGTGATTCTTAATGTGAGTGTTGAGCTTGTATTACCTGTGCCAGTTTATTTATTCTTGGCTTTGTGACTGAAAGGGCTGTTCGGGTGTCGTTTGCCACGTTGAGTCTGCTATGTTTCTTAGTCTTCATTCCAAAGACACAGTGTGAAATTATAAGCTGATTGCCTCTTCCCAAACCAAACATCCATTACCCCCAAAATATGGGCTCATTACCCCACTGGGGTTATTTACCCCAGGGTTGAGAACCATAGGTCTAGATCCTTACTTCTAATATTCGTACTTAATCACAGTGTCTCCTGAAAGAAGTTCATTCTATGCCGAGAAGGCTGTCAGTGCCTAAATTGACTCTTTCAGTCATCATTTTGTCCAGTGCTGTTCTATACTTAATGTCTTGATTTCGTTTCTCAGGGGATCACTGTTTTTCATCCATGTTATCAGTCATACCTGATTTCAATGTCTTTCCTCGGACGCTTCTATTCATTGCCATAACTTCACAGAATACACACAGTTCTTGTTTATATTCTCTTCCCAGTGGGGCTTGGTTTCCATATATATATATATATATATAGTATATTGAGGCAACAGATAATTTTCTAAACATATACTGTTAAATATAAGAGACAATGAATGTTTAATCATGAGCCGTTCTAAACATCGAATTTTGGCTTTAATTTCAGATGAAATTAAAGATAAAAATTCTCCAACATCTGGATAATTTTTTTATTAAATCAGTTCTAAGCTTTTTATGTTAACGTCTCTCTAACCTCTCTGAAGATGGCTCATGTGAGTTGAAAGCTTAGAACCAACTTAATAAAAACTTATCCAAATGTTGGGGAAATTTTATCTTTATTTTCACCTGAAATTAAAACCGAAATAACATGTTTAGAATGGCTCATGATTAAACATAATAGACATTGTCTCTATATATATATAAAAAGAGGCTGGAAGTTCTTTCAAATACAATTCTCATGTTGTGTGATACACATAAGACGAATCTTTTCGGATGCACCCTGTATGTACGAAAAAGACATGGCAGATTTTTTATTCTGTTCTGAAAGCTGATGTCATGTTTGTAGGTTACTTGTTACCTTGGAGTTTTTTTTTTTTCTGATGCTGGTCATTTCCTTTGGCTACATGTCAGCTGATGAAAGAAGTTGACGGTCTCTCTTTTTTTAATGATTTATAAATTGAGGGAATTGAACGTTAGATATTATCTGATGAATGTTGGCTTACGATATACAGATATCTTGAAAGCAAGAGGCCTACTCCATTTTCTGCTTCTTTTTCCATTTTAACTGCATAGTAAGTTTTATTAAACTCACAATTAGAGAATACTAGTCCAAATAAAAAGGTATATAATGATAATTCCTATCTCAAAAAAACAAAACATTTTCTCAGTTTGAATCAAACTTCTATTAAGGAAAGACTAAATTAAACACATGTAGAAATATTAAATTATTCTTATTAAAGTACGAGGGGCATTTAATAAATACGGTGAATTTTTCTCATACAAATAGAAGCTTACTTCTTTTTTTTTCTTTTTATTTTTCAACGTGGTCTTTCAGCAGTGTCACACACTTTTCCATCTGTGCACAAGCTTCCGTATCCCCTCAGCGTAAAAATTTTTGGACTGATGTCTCAGCCAATCGCTCACAGCACTTTTGACTTCATCATCACTTTCAAACTTCTTTAAACAATTTAGCCAACTTGTAGACATTTTTTTGGCTGAAACATGTGGCACCATAAACAGTTGAAATTCTATGAATTTCAACTGGTTTGCACCCTTCAGCAACCAGAAACTTGATAACTGACCTCTGTTCAATCCTGGAGCATGCTTCTTGGTTGGCCATCTTTGTTAATCTCCAAAACTATCAAAATTTTTTTTTCAATCTACAAAACAAATTAAATCCCTTTGAAAAAAAGTAAAGGAAAAAAATTAAAAAAAAAAAAGTAAGCTTCTATCTGTATTAGAAGTTTTTATACCGAAAAATTCACCTTATTTATTGAATGACCCTCGTAGAAGTCCTTATACCGAAAAATTCACCTTATTTATTGAATGACCCTCGTAGAAGTCCTTATACCGAAAAATTCACCTTATTTATTGAATGACCCTCGTAGAAGTCCTTATACCGAAAAATTCACCTTATTTATTGAATGACCCTCGTAGTAGAGCAAAAACGATGTTCACATTCTAACAAAATAACTAACATCACATTATTTACCTGCACAATGAAAGATTTTGATGGTTCAATCCAAGCATCTGGTTGCTCTTTAAATCCAGAAGCCAAGATAATTGAGCTTGGAGGATTTTTACGATCATAATTTTGCCAGTGGTCGGCCAATTTCTTATTGAAGTCAATCAATTCTTTTTTTGTGTAACCAGAACCAACCTGCCAGGAATAAAAAAAAATGTCAATGAGTTTTCTCCCCTCGCTAAGTCGCCTACTTGTAAAATCTCATAGGGTGTGTTGCGAGTGTGAATGAACATACACCAATATAGTTAGTTGTAGGGAAAAGAATGTATTCAAAAGTTTACTTATTCTTCAGTTTAAATTCAACCTATAAAAGAAACATTACAAAAACGTTTGTTTTTTCACTAATGAAAAATTGTTAAGTCAAAAATTCAGGAAAGAGCAAAGAATCTTTAAGAACTGCAGAAGAATGCTTACTTTGCAGAAAGACCAGAAGACACTTGGCTTCTTCCCAGTCGGCGTTGGAAGTGCCACAGCACAAAGGAAATGGGACATCAAACCACTCCGATGACCGACACCCCAAAATCCGCCCACAATAAGAATATCAAGTTGATCCACTAATCCGTCCACATATTCTGGTTTCAGTTTGAACCAGCCACCCCGCCGAGCTCTGGGACGATAGACTGACTCGCAGTCTTTTACCATAATTCCTTCTTCCCGATTGTCTATGGCATTATTCAAAGCATCAATACAGGCATCTCTACAAGAAAAGCCAACAGCATTTATGAAATTCAATGAAGATGGAGAGTCAATGCTAAGAGTTTCACAGTTCTAGCATTTATCAATTAACAATTAATGCTGGCAAATTAAAAGACAATTGAATTGTTGTCTCATACATAAAAAAATGACTTTTAGAGAGACAAGGGGTCGACCATTACACTTTTGCGGGGAGGGAGGTGGGCCAGAAATGTTTTTTGAAGGAGTTTTTTTTTTTTTTTTTTTAAACAAACCAAATGTTTATCAAGACTTTCATGTCAATTAGATTCCCTATCATTGAGTAGCAAGCAAGAAAAATACCTAAACTGATATTTGGGGGTCAAGCAGTTCGTTTCTTTTGCATATGAGTGCATACAAGAAGCAATTGCTGACGAGAGAAAAAAACGTGCCAACCATAAAAAAAAGCCTTCATTAGATGACAACTCTTAAGATGAAGTGGAATCTCAGAGACAAAACATTTGTGTCACCAATGACTTAAGATACTTTAATAAAATCCGCCAGGTTTTGTTTTTTGTCAGTATCGCAATGCCAGAATATTCACAACTGAAAGTTTCTGCTTGATTTTCAAATTCAAACCCCTTTACAGATTTCATCTTTGTTTGAGGCAATAAGACAAATTCACACCCCGAGTTGAATTACCAACAAAACTTTAACATCTTTGATTTGTAGAAATTATTTTCATTAACCAGTCATTTGTCCTTTACATTCTTTGTAGAGGTTTTTCAGATGACAGTCATTAGTTAATATTTTCCTTAGAAAGAAATGTTAACATTTGCATAATTAATGGATTTGTTTGGATCGAAAATTGTTTTGACGATTTCTGTCTTCCTTTTTTTTTCTTTTGGAAAAAATTGAATTTATTTGATCGTTATCAAAGGAAGAAATAAAGAAAATGAGAAAAATAATCCAAATTTAGTGAAGTGTTAATTATTTTTTCAAGGTTAAAGCAACTCACCTTGTATTTTCAATTCGAGATTCACTTATGTGAATCCTGCCCTCAATTGGCTGGAAGACTTTTTTTAAAAATTCAACTCTTTCTCGAAGAGGTCGGTTGGACAAAACTAAATCATTGTAGAGAAGAATGTCAAATACAAAGTAGCAAGCCTGATATTCTCCAAGATCGCGAGCCTTTATGTCATAATGGTCAGTTTTAGAACCTGAAATAAATTTTAGCTGATTAGAAGTAGATATCTAAAATTTTCTAATAAGTATGCCTGTCTTGCAATGGGTGCATGCAAATGCTATTCTCTCCATCCCTTTGCATAAATAGTATTTATATAATTACATTGTTTGTGTAATTGAGCAACAATCCCTCTCTAATATTGTTAACAAAGAAAGACACAAAATTTTTACCGAGTACCTTGTCAGTTATTTTTAATAAAAGATATATTTACATATAGAGGCTCAAGGAAGTTTAAATGTGTGCATGTGGTTTCCTGGTGTACATAGTATTTCATTCTTGATCCCAATGGATGGATAATTCTGATAATAAAACCCAAAGACAATCGGAGTTTTGCATAAATTCCATCTCTGCTCCTAGCATTTCTTCAGAATTAAGAAATGGCAAAGGGAATGAAATCAATTTTGAAGAACATACCAAATGTTTTTGTGGCTGAATGATATCCAAGCATTTCGCCATCCAAGATACACGAATTAATTTCTTCATGAAAACTATTGTGGATGTATTGGCTGAGATTCCCTTCATATTTTGTGCGGCCAAAACTCTCACTGTAATCTGTCCCACTGAAAAGAAAAGCTGTCAAAAGTTAGCAAAACGTTTTGAATAAAAACTTTGGCGGACCTGAAGGAGACTACCACCACCTTTAAATTTGTTGTTTTTAATTTTTTTTTTACTTTTTTTCAATGCAGTCTTATCAGTTATTACATAAAGTTTCCGATTATCAAATAAAATTTGAAAACATTTCAATATTTAAACAATGGGGGGGGGGCTCAGTTTTTCATACAACGTTATAGTAAATTGATCCTCCATTTTGGAACCACTCGCATTGGGCCGCTTTGTTTTATTTTTTGGGGAGGACTTGTTACTCTTGTTTTTGTTTTTTCAAATTTTCTTTAGTTCTTCCTCTGAAACTCCAAGAAGGGCTTTATTCAAAAATTTTGCAAAGGATTCAGTTGTTGAATATGTGCAAGCAAATAACTTAGTTGCACAGGATCAATTTACTATAATGTTGTATGAAAAACAGACCCCCCCCCCCCCCCCAATTGTTTAAATGTTGAAATTTTTACAAGTTTTTTTTGTCGATCAGAAAGTTTAGGGTTTAATCAATAAGATTGCACTGAAAACGTAAAAAAAAAAATTGATAATCAACCAATTTACAGGTGGTGGTAATGTCGTACTGGTGAGTGGTTCCAAAATGGAGGATCAATTTACTATAACGTTGTATGAAAAACTGAGCCCCGCCCAAATTGTTTAAATATTGAAATTTGTTCAAATTTTTTGTCAATCGGAAAGTTTAGGGTGTAATCGAAAAGATTCCACTGAAAAAAAGTATAAGAAAAATGAAAAATAACAAATTTAAAGGGAGTGGTAGTCTCCTTTAGGTCTGCCAAAAATCTTTTTTTTAAATTGATTTTTGTCTTGACTGAAATCAAAAGATGTAAAAAGAATTCGTAAAAAAGAAGCTAAAAATCTGAAAGAAAGACTCAAAAACTTTGCAGTAGTTTTCTTAACATTAAATCCATTTTAAAACCATATCAGGTAACATTTATGGTTTATAGTTGATTTTATAGCATCCCACATAATGAACAAAAAATGTGTGGTAAACAAAAAAAGAAGAATTAGATTCTGTGAATTGAAAAATCTGAGTTAACCTGTAGAAAAGACAATATTTATAAATGTAAGAGACAATGGGAAAACAGTATTAGTTGCCAATATAAATCTACACCCAGGATTTTTCCCCTCTTTCACCTTTTTTAACAGAATTACTTCTCTCCCAAACAAATGTACACAACATTATCAAGAAATCAAAAGAAAAAGGTTGAATCCGTCAACACAGCTATAAAAACAATATCTCCACGCATGACAGTATTTGACGTAATTTCATCACCAATCACCAAAAAACTAAGAAAACACATGCCATTGCTCCTGTAGTAATATTACTAGAATATATTACTTAGAATGAAAATCCTTGAGAGTACCCCCATTAAATATTACCCAAATATTAATCTACACCCAGGATTTTTCCTTATTTCACCTTTTTTAACAGAATTACTTCTTTCCCTAACCCTACACAACATTATCAAGAAATCAAAAGAAAAAGGTTGAATCCGTCAACAAAACTATAAAAACAATATCTCCACACGTGACAGTATTTGACGTAATTTTCAGTTAACAGTATAAAAATAGCAATCTTTAAATTCTTTCAGTTGCTAAGGAAATGTTGTTTTGTTATTATTAGTAACTTAGTTTTTAATAAATTCATTTCGTTTTTTGCCTTGAAAAAGTCCACATTGGATGAAACGTATTGGCAACTAATAGTTTTCCCATTGTCTCTTACATTTATAAATTTTGTGAATTGAAAGTATTTTTTGAAACATTTTCCTTCTAAAATCTAGAAAGTTTGCATAAAATACAACTTAGTTGATGTTCATCATTATTTAACGGATATTTTAAAAGCTGACTAAAATCTCTCAAATGATGTCAAGGCATTGAATCTTTGGTTTCACAATTTAGTCATAGGAAGAAAAGCACAACTTTTACAAGAAAGACAACCACAAATTATTTTCTTCGTCCTGACTTTAATTCCAACTCTCTGTTAATAGCCAATCAATATTGAACATGCACACAAATTGGCTGACTGTTCCTAATTTTGGTAATCATAATATTATCCATTTCCTAATCCTGATTAAAAAGCCGTGGGGTAGTAATTTTTTTATTCACCCACCTTCGAGAGAAATATTTGTATTCTCCTTTTTGCTTATGAAGTAACATTCTTTCTCCATCAAACTTTGTTTCAATGAAGAATTGTTTGCCAGCCATTAGTTTGGAAATCTGAAAGAAAAAAATCAACTTTAAAAAGAAAAGAAAAGAAAAAAAAACAGATGACATAATACAGGATATTTTGTGAGTGATTTTCACTGTCACAGATTTTATGAGATAACAATAAACAAGGCTTGCATCATATCACTTTCAGCAAAGCTGTAATATTTTCATGAAAGAAGCAAACAAAAAAGATATATATTTGCATATATGACCACTTGAATCCACACTAGGTACTCCATATTTAAATGGTGCCTTCATCAATACATATCTCAGTACATATAAATGTATATAGGTGTGTGTGTGTGTGTGTGCATGTCGAGGAAACAAAATTCTGCATTCTGGAGGGATGAGAATCAAAGGCAAATTGTTTGAAAGAGAAATCAAAAAGTTGACCAAAAACTGTGGAATATCCTGAAAAGTTTTGTACATTCTGGTTTAGTCGATTGCATTAACATTGTGTTATGCCCTTGGGAAAAGCATGAACCCGTTTCTTCCCCTCAGGTATGGGTTAAATAACAGTATAAGCAGTGGTCATTATATGAGAAGGACCATTATAAAATTGAATCCAAGGAAACGGCAACTATTATTCCCAAGATAATTTTATAGATAATAAGGAAAAACGAATTTGTGGAGAGTCATGATCAGTTATGTCCTGAAGAGAATTTCTCTGTGTGTGTGTGTGTGTGTGTGTGTGAAGTCTGAAAATGAATAGTACATTTGTTATTCTTTTTTGTTTGTTGTTTCTTTTTTTTAGAGACTTTTCTTGAAGAAGAATTTAGATTGAAGATTTGAATTTATGCAGACTATTTTGGACTTGAATCCATTTGTTGTGCTACTTACTTTGTCCGGATATCCAACTTCACCCAACATTGGAGAAAATGGGGAGAACACACTGATAGCAATTTCATGGGATCTCAGATTTGGGTCATGGAGTTGAACACAAACCTAAGCAAGAAAGGAAAAACATTTTAGGTTATTGGGAGATCAGAAAAGACAACTGAATGGAGGTTCAATGATTTGGCAGTTGAGAAAATATTAAAAAATAGGAAGAAAATGATGATGAAAACATTTTAAAATTTCCTTTTGCTTGTAACAATTTAGGAACTACAAGACAAAGATTTTCAAATTACGGGATTCAAATCTTTAAACCTAAAAGCAACTTAGCTTATATGATATTTGATTTGTCAACTGTTTTGTAAATTCCATGCAGGTGAAAATTATAAAAACTTTCATTTATACACCTGCTACTTCCTACTCCACACACATTGTCCAATCTAAATAAATTTCCTTATTTATCATGTCATCACTGATAATAGATATAAGAGCTATTCTTGCTTTGACAATGAAGAACATAGGGAATGCTTTCTTCCATCATAATGACTGGCAAGAGGAATAGACACAAGGTAGATATGATTTATATGTTTCTTAAGAAAGCAATACTGGTAGATGTAATGGGAATTTCCACCTTGTTGATTTTAGAATTTCTATCACTGACACCAAATTCCAACAAGTGGTTGTCGGTTAACAGAGAAAAAAAAATGTATGTAACAAAAACTTACTTTTTCTAAACTGTTATTGACGTTGTACATTTCATCAGCATCCGGATGAAACACGGCAAATATGGATTGTTGGCTGAGGCCTATCTTTAGATCTTTCAAAATCATTCGAATCAGCCATTTCTGTTCTAAGGCAGCCAAATTGCGTAAAAGATGCATCATGTTCTTGCGCACCAATTCCTTCTTTTTGCTGGAATTGTTGACAGCAATTGCATCAAGGCAGGTGTTCACATCGGCAATTGTCAGAGTTCCCTTTTCAGGGCAACGGTTCTTCAGGACAAAATAAGCCATGTTAGCAAAATCTCCAACACCCTGGGTAGATGAAAAAAAAAAAAAATCAAGAAAACATTCAGAAAACAGATAATTTCTGTCAAAACAATCTTCAAATATTTGGAGGCAGCAGCATTTTGATGAACAAAGAAAATCAAATGAAAATAATAGAAACAACATCTTTTGCTCAGATTTCCACTAACGCCAGCAATTCACAAATATTTTGTTGATGATCTCTCAATTTTGTAAGATTGTTAATTTATCCTCCTCAAATCAAATCTTAAAAATACTTTCAGAAAAATATTTTTAAATTCTTATTGAATCAATTTTGGGAACAAATACTGTAAAAAATACTGTTTCAATTGAGATTAGTGATTTATTTCTGTACTTGTGAACATAAATCTAAACTTGTATAATAAATGGAACTTTGTCTGTGTGTGTGTCCCCGTTACCTATAGACTTCGAAACAGCTGAACCGATTTTCATGAAAATTTAACCAGTTGTACTATAAGCATCTGTGAGTGTTCTTAGCTAGGTTTTGCGTTGAGGTATCCCCGATAAATATTGAAAATCGATAATCGAAAAAATCGGGTTATAGAAGGAGGGGTCCAATTTTAATTAAATTTGATACACTTCTAGACAAAAACATAAGAAACGATATTCAGAAGTTTCAAGGTTGCAGTTCTTACAATAATGCAGAAAATCGATAATATATATACATAAAAGGCAAGATGTTTGTGTGTGTGTTTGTTTATCTGCCTATATGTCTGTATTTTTTTCAGCCCTTTTATTTTAGTTTTTGCTTCGGGTTTGGCTCTAAGTAGGTATAATTGTAGTTCTTAGTTTCAGCCATGATACCATTTACTCAGAGGACTTATTTAGCCTTCAAAATTCAGTTTACGACGAAAAAAATTATTTGATATCGATACCAGGAAATCAAAATTTGACTTACATCCATTCATTTTTCTTTCAGTCTACGGTTTCGCTTTAAATGGAAACAACTATTGCTTTTTAGTCTTTCATGCCAAGAGTCAGGACCATGGATTAGTTTTAAAGCTTTCATTACACCTGAGTAATGCAGGGCGATACTGCTCGTAAAAAATATATTGGAAATATACTTGTCACATTCAGTGTTATGAAGAAATTCACGTTTTGGCTGAAACTATAGCCTTCATTCTTTTGCATTGTAATTGAAGCCAAATTTGTGCACCAGATTGTGCTTTGATCAGTGCAATGAATCAAGGATTCATCTTTGTTGAAAAATGGTGCAAAATCATTTTCTACATTTTTGTATCAAGAAAATGCTGTTCCTGAATTTTCTCTTTTAATCCATTCTCCAAGAGTTTGAAAGTATCTTTGGCAAGACTGAAATTCATTCTTTGAGGATATATCTGTGGTTCATTACCCAAAAATTCATCTTTATTGACAGCATTTTTTTTCTCTGAGTGAATTTCTATCGAATCAAAATGAACAAATCTGAAATAAGAATTAGCTAATCAGATCTTATGTGGAAGCAAGTCTTGAATAAAGATTAGACAATTAGATCTTTGTGTAAACAGGTCTGGATCAGAGATTAGTGCATCAGATTCATGTAGAAACAAGATGAAAGATTAGAATTAGGGATCTCTTTTTTTTTTACTTGTTTTGTTGTACAAATCTTTTGAATTACTAAAAGAAGAATCTTTCTTTTTGCCTTTTATCCATTGTCTTAATTCCTCATCACAAAGAAAACAAACATTTTGAGAGACTGACTTTTTGTCCTGGCCAGAAATTTTTATTCCAAAGTAAGTGTAGCTTTTTTCTTTAAAAACAAAATCTATTTTGTGTCTGCTTTTTCATTACAAATTTTCCAAAAATACAGGTAAAATGATCAGGATTGTTCATACAACCTCTAAACACCATATATGATATTTTAAGTTCAAAATATTAATCTAATTTATCTGTAAAGAAATAAACCTCAATGAGAATTAAATCATGAATAATTTGATACATCATCAGATACTGTATCAGACAATTGCAGATATGGATTTAATATCAGAAAATACTGAATGCAAACATATAATGATTTCAAATAAAATAACCAATGCATCATGTGTCAGTCAGTGATACATGCTTGGGTGATCATGTCTCAAAAGAGACAACTGACTGGGCAGAAGATTTGCCATTGCTTTCTGTGGTAGACTGATTGCCAGCCAAGGCTATAGAATCCAATGTTATTTAACCCATAACTGGAGGGAAGATATGGATTATCAACTGTTTTGTTTGTTTTGATTGGTTAGGGAGGTGATTAATCCAGGACTCAAGGTTAAAAAGTTTGAGAACTTCACCTTGGGGAAATGAGGCTCTGATTAATCTTTCATTTTAATTCAAAGAATCCCACACCAAACTAATCAAGCTTGATTCCTATTAACTTAAAAAAAAACAATTATGTTTGTTTAGCTTTATAAAACTGCAAAGTGCAAGTTACATTTTGGAAAAGTTCTAAAAAGTATTTAAAAGGCATTTAAATATTTTTAGTTTGATTTAAAATATTCTTATTAGATCTTAGTTTTTACTTCTAGCCTCAAGATTAAAGCTTTTTGTTAAGTCTTGAAAAATGTCTTCATAAAAATAACACTGTATTGAGTAAAAATGAATGGCGTTTAAAATTTCTGCTAACTGAGAAAGAGATGAATGCGTTTTATATAATTGATTCTGCTAAGGTGCAGTTAAACATCTTCTCACTTAAAAAAACCCCCAAAAAACCCAATAATAATGAAATTTACAATAAGAATATAAGTAAATGTTTTCAAAATTAATTAAAATGAGTTGACGATGTTCTTTTCAACAGAACCATTTAGGGAAAAATGGATGTATAAATAGGTAATGATTACATTTTGAAGGCTCACGGCCATATCACGTTGAATATACCGGTTCTCGCTCGATCACCAAAGTTAAGCAACGTTGAGCCTGGTCAGTACTTAGATGGGTGACCCCTTGGGAATACTAGGTGCTGTAAGCGTTTAGCAATGGATGTGCATTATGTTGCAGTGGATATCGGCTCGGAAAGAGAAATTGGTGAGCCGAGTTCGAATTCTAGTTGAATACCCTGCATTCACTTAAGCACTGGTACCCTTGGGAAAGGTATTAATCTGTCCCTTCCCTCCAGTTATGGGTTAAATAACAGGGTAGGACTTGGGGACCCTGCCCTTAAAAACAAATCCCAATGAATCTTGATACTCGAGAAGAAAAAAGTATTACTAGACACAAAACTTATATAAAAACAACAATAAATTGTTGAAAAGAAAAAAGGTATTACCAGCAATAAATAAATAAAATTTAGTTGGTAATAAATGACCAGCTGAGTTTGATATGCCATAAAACAAAAACAACCAACCAACATTTTGAAAATGGTGATTAAAAGAAAAAGTGTTTTTATAAAAATCTTGCAGCTGTTAAATGCTTGAAAAAGTATTGTTGCAAGGTAAAACACTTAATAAAATGAATGACTTACAAATTGCGTAGTTTTGACTGTTTTATAGTGAAGCAATTTGGATGCATCGGCACTGTCCTTTCCCAGGCATAACACATCAATCAAAAGCCGAGCCAACATGTGCTGAAGAAAACAGAAAAAAAAACTAAAAAGTCATTTTATATTTTTATCTTTGTTGCCAAGTAAACATTAAAATTAGAAAAAGAATATTTGAAGTGCTTAACCTTAAAAATAAAAATAATTACTTTAATTTTCATTTAGATGTGGTTGTGTGTGTATGTGTGTGTGTGATTGTAAAAAAGCAATGTACATATAGATAACAATGAATGGCAACCAGTAAATGGTTTCATGGTTAAACAATTGTTGTGGTCTGACATTTGAATTTGAGACTGAAACAGATGCCACTATTCAGTGTTCATGCCTATATCCAGGTTGCTTATAATTATATGAACTGTCTCAAATATTGAACACATCTTAAAACTATATTTTATCATATACAGACATACACACACAATAAAATTTACCATTCTGCAAGAGAAAACAGAGATAATGTGAGAGAGAGAAGAGCTTATAACAGCATCCAAAAGAACACATTAGCATATCAGATTAATCTCTGAAAAAAGAATAAATAGACAAACATCATTGTTGATTCATCACCACCTTAGTTGTAAACAAGTAATATAAAAACCACCTTAGTTGCAGATGAGTCATTTACAAACCTACTCAGTAGTAAACAAGTAATTTACAAACCATCTTAGTTGTAAACAAGTAATTTACAAACCACATTAGTTGTAGACGAGTCATTTACAAACCACATTAGTTGTAGACGAGTCATTTACAAACCATTTTAGTTGTAAACAAGTCATTTACAAACCACCTAAGTTGCAGACCATCTTAGTTGTAAACAAGTCATTTACAAACCACCTGAGTTGCAGACGAGTCATTTACAAACCTACTCAGTAGTAAACAAGTAATTTACAAACCATCTTAGTTGTAAACAAATCATTTACAAACCACATTAGTTGTAGTCGAGTCATTTACAAACCACATTAGTTGTAGACGAGTCATTTACAAACCATTTTAGTTGTAAACAAGTCATTTACAAACCACATTAGTTGCAGACGAGTCATTTACAAACCACCTTAGTTGTAGATGAGTCATTTACAAACCATTTTAGTTGTAGACGAGTCATTTACAAAAAGTTGTAGATGAGTCATTTACAAACCACCTTAGTTGTAAACAAGGCATTTACAAAAAGTTGTAGATGAGTCATTTACAAACGTTGTAGTCGAGTCATTTACAAACCACCTTAGTTGTAAACAAGTCATTTACAAACCACCTTAGTTGTAAACAAGTCATTTACAAACCACCTTAGTTGTAAACAAGTCATTTACAAACCACCTTAGTTGTAAACAAGTCATTTACAAACCACCTTAGTTGTAAACAAGTCATTTACAAACCACCTTAGTTGTAAACAAGTCATTTACAAACCAGACTACTCTTTATTGCTAAGAATCATTTGAATTGGGGAAGTGACATTTATGTAACCAACAGACATTCCAGTCATATTTGTCATTATTGTAAGATGTAAATCTTAGAAATACATAAACATAAATATAATTTTAGGAAAACTTCAGTTTTTTTTTTTTAAGAAAAATCAAGTCAAATTGATAATCCTTCAGATTGAAAGTCTTGCAATCAGTCACAGTAGGTTTTATTTTCAGGATTGAATTCCAATAAATAAGTTTTCCATTAAAATGAACTAAAAACTGAATGATGATGATGATAATAAATGCAGCAAGTGTTGGTTAAGAGGAGTATAAAAATAAACATGATTGGGTAGGAATGGTTATTCCCTGGGAACTGTTGAAATGACTGGCACTTGACAGTGTAGAGTTATAATCAAATGCGCAGTTACAAATTCTCCTAAAGATGAACTAAAAAAGAAAATTCTGTGTGAGTTTAAATTCAATGCAGGCCTGAAGTTTATATCTGGTCATTGTAAACAAGGACATCTGTCAAATCATAGTGCTTACTATTCGAGCAGACCCCACAGAGAGTAAAATTAAAAGTAAGTGAAAAGCTGGACATCCATCTTAACCTCACAAGAGAACTGAAAAAAATCTGAAACATGAAGGTCACAGTTGTGCCTATCATTATTGGAACACATGGAATAATAGTAAAGAAATAAAAAATGGAAGAATTGAGACAATTCAAACAGAATTAAATTCATCAGAAATATTAAGAACACAAAAGCATATTTAGAAGGCTTGCTGTCACTTGATCTCCAGATAATAAATAAAAGAGCAAAAAACTTTTACAAATAAAATGTAAATTGTGTCAGTGTGAAAGCTAAAAATAGATTTTTCATTAAAAGGTAAAAGAAAATCTAATGTCACATTTACTTTACTGCTTATTCTCAGGAAAGGTGGATTTGTCAGATGCACAGATTGTAAAACATTTATACCTAATAATACATGTTATACCATGTAAATTGGTCAACTGACCTCTTTGATGCCATAAGCCAGACGTTCTCTTTCCAGATGGGGCAATAACAGGCGCATAGCTGGATAAAATGAGTCAGTCTGAAATTAAATCAACAAAAATTAAGCAAACGACTTTCTTCATTCTTAATGTTAATATTTTGATTGATTATTTACATTGTTTGAACTGTTGTCCTCATCTCTGTTGCCATGTTTACGACGTTTCTTACCTTGTATGCTCCGGCCTTCTTCAGGTGCTAGAAATTTTGATAAGGAAAACAGTCCGAACAGTGTAAATAATGTAAATACTACCTCATCTCAGAAATATAGACAAATAGAATTATCTATTATTAAACGTCATACAAATGGCAACAAAGATGAGGACAATAGTCCGAATAATGTAAATACTATCTCATTTTAGAAATATAGACAAATTTTGGTTGATATATTCCCCAGCAATCTTTTATTCTCTAAAATTCTGAGTCTAAGTCTTCATTATATTTCATGGATTTTTTGACAATGATCTTCATCGTGCCTTAATGTTTCATTTTATAGATTCTTTTTCAGTTATAAATTGTTAGAGCTTTAAAATCTGCTTTGTAGCTTTCTTTCTAATTTCCTAAATATAATTCCAGAGATCTTGTCTGAGTTTTGTTCAACTGTGAAGCTTAAAGCGACTTTAAAAGAACATCACATACAACAGGCACATGAGGAAGGCTAAAGAATAAATTGGCTGAAATGATAGTGGTATTTACTAAAGTTACCTGTTAGATAGAAAAGCTAAATTGAAAGTGATTGAGATTGATTAGAATTCGGGTAAGACGATGGGGATAGAGGAGCTTAAAAAAATAGGCAAAAAGAAACTATTCTATTTAGTTATCTTACAGTTCTAAAACTTGTAAGACCCCCAAAATAAATGTCTAAAATGATAGAATTATATACAGCTATGGCGGACCTGAAGGAGACTACCACCACTTTTAAATTTGTTGTTTTTCATTGTTTTTGAACTCTTGGGAAAGGTATGAATCTATCACTTTCCCCCCAACTATGGTTAAATAGTAGCAAAGACTGGGTCTTATAACCTTTGGTAACAACTGATCTGAAAGAAGGCCATCTCTGAATGCAAAACCTGCAGTGGGCCTTTTGAGGACCTTGTAGCACACTATGTGTACCAGTTCTCTATGTTTCAGCTCTTCCCAAAAAAAAAAAAAAAAAAATGTGGTTGGTTCTGCACAAACATTCATCACTGTGTGCAAAGTCTGATTGTTAAAGTCTAAGTAGTGAGATAGTATATGTCAAAATGACGGGCATTCACTAACAATTATAGGTCAGTTTTAAATTAAATTAGATCAGCAGTTGTATTAGAAATTGCTGAAAGCATGTTTGAAAGAAGATGAAGATTTAACATGTAGAGAATTTAAATATTTAGGTAGGAAAGATCAGCTGGTTACACTACCATAATTTCAATCATTTTGTTTTTCTCAGGCAATTTGTTTTTTAAATTGTCTGACAAAACTGAAAAGATCAAAACCATGGTAGTGTAACCGGCTGATATATATATATATATTTATAAATTCAGATATAACTTAGAGGAAAAATAGCCATTTTCAACATGTCATTTTAAGACATGCATTCTCAGCCCCATGAGGAAAAATTCTAAGCACAGAGATTTGCTCTAGTAAAGGAAGGGGTTGGGAGATATTGGTTTTTATAGGGTTAAGATAGTGGAATTTTCATAGTAATTTCTTCTTTGGTAGTGGGAGGTATGTGGCTTGACTCTTGAGTTAGTAGTGGTAGGTAGTGGGGAAGTAACTGCTTAGCCAAATTTAAAAAAAACAAACAAAAACATTGTGACTAATTGAAAGAATAGGATAATTACTGCAATTTATAATTATTTCTATGATGACACATACTAATGATCTCCTTCCCTCTATTTAGGAGTATATTCTGGTAGTTAAATTTCAAAATTTTAATTTTTTCTTTATTGGCATATAGGGTTAAGCTAGTGGGTGGTATGTAGCTTGAAAAATATGTGTATGTGTGTGTGTACATGCATAGGTAGGTAGTAATGTATGAATAAGTAGAAAAATTTCATGAAAAACAAAAACAGTGCAAATAAAAATAGTCTGATTTTCTGGGATGTGGCGTTATTATTTCCACTATTTACACCCGGACTATTGTCCTCATCTTTGTTGTTGTTATTGTTTTGACCATTGTGCCCTCTTGCATTTATTAGGTGTATATTAATCTGGATAACTTACAAGGAATCCTGAATTGAAACCTTTATTTAATCTGGGAATAGGCTCCCCTCATGCCTAGTTCTTATTTTTAGTACTTTGTTATTAACAAAAGTTATTAAAATTGTTTACCCAAAGATGTTAAACTGGTTATTTTGTTTTTCAGATTTTACTAAAATCTGAATGAAGTTAGATGGTAAAAAGTTTAATAATTCTTTAATAAGATGCAAAAACTACAAGGGTAAGTAGTCATTTTTTTCTAACCTTGCATATTCGAGGGATGCTGAAAACCTTGCCCAAGGGGTGGGCTAGAATGGTATAAAAATCAAAGGAGGGAGACAGAAAGAACTATTGCAGCTCCCTAAAATATGACTATATTTTCAAAATAAAGTAGAAAAGATCCAACAGAAATTTCTTTAAAAGAAAAGGAAAAAAAAGAAAAAAAAAACAAAAGTCTTACCGTTTTCTTGCCTTTATGGAGATTATTATGGACGTCTCGCCAGCGCTGAATGAATTTAGAAAGAATTTCTCGTTTTTTTGCATTTCCTTGTGTTTTCTGAACTTTTTCCAATAAGGTCACTAAATCTCCAAAGGTCACATTCTCTGCTACACTTGGTTCAGTAGATGGGGGGTCAGTTGATACAAGGTCCTTCACATCCATGAAGAAGTTTTTAGATTTTCACTAATAACCAAACCACATTGGTCAACCTAAGAAAAATTTTTTTAAATAATTTTTTTTTTCTGCAAACAACACTAAACAAATGTGTAAGACAATTTTCTGATAAACAAAAACAGGAATTAAGGAATGAAAAAATATAAAACTTTTGCAAAAACAGAAAAGTTATGGAGAAAGTAAATGAAAAATTAGCCTTACAGCAAATATTTTGCTTACAGACAATTTGAAAAACAATGAAGAAAGACTTTTTAGAATATTTTGTAGGTAAGAAAATATTTTTCAAGATTTCATCTCTAGTAACTAATGGTAAAAATTCTCTGGCTGAACTCACTTCTTTGGAAATGAAGAAACCAAACAGCTGAAAACTTTGACTATTAAAAAAAAAACACAAATAATTGAAAAACTTTGAGCAATTTAATTTATCCGATGCTTAAAAAGAGTTGTTTAGCCTATCTTTTCATAATTATTCACATTGTTTTCATTACCAAATACCATCCTTGTAAGAAAAAAAAAGTAGTAAATAAAGTCAAATTCAGGAATAATAAAAGAAATTCATTTTTTATACCAAACGTCTTTTATTTAGACACAAATATTTTTTTTTATTTTTACAATAAAATTAACTTTAAAATTAACTAAGATTATCTTTTGTCACATATAAGCTTTTAGGACATGAAAGTATCTGGAAGATTGAAATTTAATTGCTCAACATGTGAACAAATGCTCATTGTCTTTTTCTTTTTTTTAACCATCCTGAAATCCGACATTTTTAGAGCTTGGAGAAACTATCACTGTGATTAGTGAATAAAACATTGTTAAGGATATAGATGTTGGTTAGTTCCAGTGACTTGACAAAGAGTTATGAGTTCAATACCAGGCTACAGCAGTGGTGAACAAGTAATTTAGAGAGTCAGGTTAGAGGGAGATAACTCATTATTATCAAAATAAACTTCACACAAGGAATCAGAATGACATACCCCAGTGATTGTAATAAAGGGCTTGGTTTGAAATTCCTAGCACCTTCTTCAGGTGCACAACAGCTGAAACGTTGTATAAATAGCAACCAAGATGTGGACAATACTACCTCATCTCAGAAATGTAGACAAATATTGTTGTGCTATATTTTCTTATTCAATTAAATCACTCAAAATAATAAAATAATGTATATTATAAAGTGACAAAAATAAAGCTTTGTTTTTGTTTGAAATGGTTTGTTCACAAAATTTTAAATTTGATATTGGGAGTTTGTTTTAAGGCTTATTTTAATAATCTATTTTTAATTGCTATAGTGTTGTTGACTGTTAAGACAGAAATTTATTAAACTATTTCTGAACAAAACTGTAGTCACTATAACACTGACGGACCTAGACGGGAGGTAGGTTTGAGGGGAATATTTGGTTGAATTAGTTTAGGCAAACCTGTACGACCGGCACCCACCACTGTAATTTTTTGCGAGTGTTTCCAATATGGGGGATCGATTTATTAGAACGCTGTATGAGAAACTGAGCACCCCTAAAAATTTGTTAAATATTGAATTTTTCCAAAAGTTTTTTGCTAATCTGAAAGTTTAGGGCCTAATTGATAAGAATGCTCTGAAAAAAAAAAAATTAGAGCAAAAAATTTACAGGGGGTCGCCGGTCGTACAGGTTCGCCTTTGTTTTAATTTAAAAGTTTAAAATGACTAAGCATGTGTTGTGCCAGTTTTAAATTCACTGGACTTTTAGTTTTATGGTACCTATATAAAAAATCATTTTTCCAATAATTTTTTAAAATGAGTTCTTCCATCTTATTTTGTTTTGTGCTTTAATTTTTTGCAGCTAGAACAAATAAAAATGACAGTAACATTTTTAATCTTTTTAGAATAGATGTCCAGTTTTAAAATTTTAAGCGGCAAAAATTCTAACTACGCGGGCAGAACAAAAGCTTTGTACGCCGCTGCATAAACTATTTGAGGAAGTTTATGATTTTTTACATTTGTAATTACAGCACGAGACTTTTGAATCTGATTTCTTTTTACGTATTACAATTACGTTTTAATAGGTTTTCCTTAACTGTACAAGTAATGAGAAGCTTAAACAAAAATCATATGCAGAATGTATTATTCAAAAAACCTTGTCTTGTACCTGGGTCCGAATCCAGTACCTGATATCGGTAGGAAATATAGTGCAATTATGTCACGGAAGTAACTGAATATTGCCAATATTGGTCATCAATTTGAGAAAGTTTAAAAAACAAAAGAAAATCTTACAAGCACATGTGAAATTGAGAGGAGATGATAACCCAAAAAAGTGTTATTTTTAAGGTTAAAAAAAAATATAACCAAAATATTTTTGAACATTTTTTTTAAATTGACAACTTTTTTTTAACGTTAAAATAATTAAGACATATCACAACGAAACAAATGATGTTAGGAATTTTTCATTTTCAGCTGTTATTCTGAATAATTAATCAATAATTGAATTAATAAAAATATGATATGATGATTCAACATTTTAAAATTAAAAAAATTATCTTTTCAACTTTTCATTTCAGTTGACGAATTTTGAAAGTAACTGAAAAATTTAAAAAATTTTTTATCCTTAAACTTTTTTTGCATTTAAAATTGACGCGTTAAAAAGAAAAGTTTTTGGTTTAAACAAAAATTTAAATTTTAAACTGCGAGAAAGAGAGTATGGCAGTGAGTAAACGTGAAAATTACAAAACAGAAGCTCACTAATATTGCGAGGGAATAACATGTCTTAATTCAATTGTTTTTAAAAGAAAGCAAAAGTACAATAAAATACTTAAAAAATTAAACAGGTAAAAAAAAAAAAGGTATTGTATTTTTAGCTAAATTTTAAATATCTACCTTTTCTAATAAGGAAGTGGTAGATTTTACTTTTTACTTGTCACACACAGTCCAACCCCAAGAAGGATAGATAAAATTCCAAGTCGAGAACGATTAGAGATAATTTCCCCAAGAAGGAAGCAGCCTGAAATTGCGGTGAAAACCAAAGTTAAGGAATTGGCAATTGGAACTGCAAGAGACAAATCGGCAGAAATTAAAGTTAAATAAAAAAGCAAAGAGCCGCTTTGATTTGCCAAAAAAGCAGAAAGGTATTGCCAACGACTGACTAGAAAGGTGAGTTGGGAAAAAAACTGCGAAAAACAATTATTTTTACGGATATTTTCAATCCCGGAACTGTATTTTTTAAGCAATGGGTTGGTGATACCCCATAAAAGTGATACAATAACAAGCCACAGGGCTGAACTCAATAAATTAGAATCTGACATTTAAATTTCACTCTTATTTCATTCAGGCACTTCCTTGATAATCTGTAAAAATGTTGATATTCTGTCAATAGGAGAAAAAAAAATATTAAACAACGGAGTATATTTCAATATTAGAAGAAAAATCTTGTCTGCAAACACTTCTTTTTTTAACCGATAGCAGAACCGACATTGAAAAATCATCCAAACCGGATAAACGATCAATGGGGAGTTTATTTTACTCTATAAAAAAGGCCGGATAATTTGGTCTGGCATAAGGCTAAAAAATGGAAGAGAGATGGGGGGAAATGACCCGAAGAACGATTATTGGTATTGACTGAGAAAACATAAATCAATCAAAAATAATTTTAATTTCTTAATCAATTAGGAGTTACATGTAAACAAAATCTTTTTTGGTTTAAGTGAATGAATTCGTTTGTGAATAAAAATTAACTTTTAACAATTTAACGGATTTGAATTCGACGAAATTTCTACCAAGTGGTAAAAAAACCAACGCAATTATCAATTTTTAAAAGTTTATTTATTAAAAAAACCTGAAACTAAAAGTTAGTCACATTTAAAAAAAAACAAAAACGGACTCTCTTCTTAAACATAAAAAAGTTTTAACCGCAAGAAACAGAATATGGCACAATGCCGAGTTTAAAGTAGGACAAAATAAAAATTACTTATCACCTTCGGAATTTACTTATCTCAGGGAATGGCCAGCACCCTTTTATTTTATTTTGTTTTTTTAAAAATAAAATAGGACATTAACGCTAATTGGGATTCTAACAAGAAAATAATTTTTTTTTTTTTCAGAAAAAGGGAGATAACTTTGTTTAAAGATGACTTCCGGTGACGAAACGAACTCCGAGGAAAAACTTTTTGGGGGAAAATAAGACAGAAAATCGAAATGTTGGATGTTTCATTGGCACAGTTAGGGGCCAGAGTTGCTCTGGCTACATCCAGTGATGAGGATTATCCACCCGAAAACATTATTGACGGGTATGTACAATTTTAAATGTATTTGGAATATTTATTTTAATGTTCTGGAGTGGACCGTTGGCATAGCAACAGTAGAGACACTCAATGGATACAAACATTTCTTTTCTTTTTATCCAATTTGGGCAACTTGACGTAAATGTAAAAATTGTTAGCAAGCTTGTTTTGTTAAAAAACTAATTACACCCGAGTAGTAAATTTGATCCTCATTGCCTTGTGCCACTTCTAAGCTATGCTTAGAAAATCACCATTTATCCATTTTATTTTCATAATTTGTATTAAAATTTAAAAATATTACATGAGAAAAAAACGAAAACGAAATGAACACGTCAAACAATCATAGAATATGCATTGAACAAAGCAAAAACATTAACTATCAATAAAATTCTAACATTTCCCGTAAATAAGCAAACAAAAAAATAAAACAAAAAACCCAAAAAACTTTGAAGAAATTGGAAATCTTTCAGCACTTTTGTTAGTGAGGACAAAACACGGATATTTGGAAATGACTGATGAGATGAGAGAATTTAAGAAAGTTGTCGAAGATGAGATTTGCTGTTTGCTTTCAAGTCGAAACAGCTCTTATTATAATCATTAATCTCTAAATCAGATTTAAAAATAAATATAAGATTAAGTGCCATTAAAAATTAATTAATTTATTATTCAATAATAATTATTGTATTGTAGTTAAGTAAAAAAACTATTTTCAAGAGTTTGTCAGGAACAAATATTTCGGCGAGTACTTATTTAGGTTTTATTTTTACTTTTTCCTCTCTTATTTGAACAGGGGTAGAATTCAGTTAATGGTAAAACTTTCGTTTTAGGTCTCGAAGGCTTTTCCCCATTTCAAATTTATCCAAAATAGCATTATTTCTGTGCAAATGTATGCTGAACTCAAATCAACAATTAGTTATTGAAGAAATTTACCTTTATTGATCGTAACGACCAGAAAAAAATCGAACTACATCTCGTTCATTTTGTCTCCCTTAACTCTAACGCAGTCATATAATTAACTGGTGAACGGACTTTCGGCGTAGGCAACAAATTTCTGCCTATTTACTTCCTGTTATGAAAGTAATATGCGATTTTTTCTACGTGTATTACTTTCATTAGTAAGTAAATATTTATTACAATTGAATTTAAAAAAAAATGTTTGTTTTATCTTTATTATTATAAAATAAAATTTGAATCAATTATAATAGATTTACAGTGATCAAATATGTTTTGCTGTTAAATATTTTGTTTCTCATCTTGATTCTTAACAATCTGGGATGGGGCATTTTGATGTGGTGTGCTTGTTAGCAAGCTTGCATTTCTAGATTAATTATGATTGAATAGTGAGTTCAATTCTCACTAGGTGCCCCATACTTTTGGTCATGTGCCACATCTAAGTTACACTTAGAAAATCATCTCAACAATCCAGGATGATTTTCTCAAAGCAAATCCTTTAGAATAAATAAATGTTAATATTAGAGAAAAAAATCCATGTTGTATAAAAATTAATGGCTTATCTATTTACAAATTTATATCATTTATGAATGAATTTATAAAAATCTAAACGATAATAAGAGCCTTGTGTGTCCGTTTGTTTGTCACAATTTCATATTGAGGTCAAAAGAAAGGGAGATTACTTGTGATGGTAATAGGGGAAACAGACATGCATATGGTAGAAAGAAACAAATGCCTTAGTAGCAAAAAGAAAGATAAGAAGACAATATTTGAAATAAAATGAATTATATTACAATAGACTACATTCTGTATTCCATTGGTGAAAAGTAAGTTCCATTCAAACAGTTTCTTCCTGCAAATTACGATCCCATGGAACTATGGTATAAATGAGATTAAGATAATAAATGTATAAAGGTCAGTTTTTACTAACTATACCATCATTTTATTGTTGTTGACTCCATAAAGTTACATCTTTTATTATTTGTGAATGTTCATTATTATATATGTATTGTGTTGTTCAGGTGATAAAGAGTTCTTCTTCCGTGTTTATGTGATTATAGCATATTTGTTTCTACATGTGTGTGTCTGGTGAAATGTAGTAGCAAGTTGCTGTTGTATGTGCTATATTTAAATTTGTTCCGGCATTTGAGTGTGTGTATTGTCTCTTGAATTAATTCCTTGGCTTTCTGTATATTCTTTTCATGAATATTATTTAAGCACATCTTCCTTTGGTTGGCTGGTTGGCTGGTTGGTGTGTTGGTTGAATTTTCAGTGGCTTATCTGAACTCCTCACATGCACATGTTTGCAAGCTGTGAACCAACTGAAGAGGAAAAGAAGCAGCTGTGCACATGTTCACTGTTCTTTTTATATTTACTTAACACCTATGGATTTCTTTTTGATTTTGGTGGGAATGTTAGTCATTGGTTGACTTTCACATGGCCTCAGTTGACCTCGTAAGCTATGTCCAGGTTATAATCTAGGTTACCAGAAATATGTAAGAATTGAAATAAGAAAAAGGATGTATATGTATATATATATAGAGAGAGAAAGAGAGAGAGAGAGAGAGAGAGAGTTTCCGTCATTCTATTAGTAAAGAGGAAAGAGAATATTTCAGTACACTTTACTATTACTTATCTAATCAACACAGAACAAATTCCTAAGAGAATTTTTCCCTGCTAACTACAATTTTGACCTCTTCAAGTCAAAAGTCAACCATTATCTTTCCCTTCTATACATATAAATGTAACCCACTACCTCAAGTGGCTCCCGGGCCTTGTATACAGTGAACCGTACTGTTTAAAAAGCAAAAAGAATCCTGTTGTCAGTCTTCTTTACTTTTTGCAAAGAAAAGGTGAAATATAATTTTCTCTCCAAATATATTAAATAAAAACCCTTGTGAATAAAGAAAAATATATAATTTACTTTTTTTTTTTCAATTTTCTACAAATTGACTTGTTTGCCATTTCTATAAACTTTTTTAAAATAAAAACTTTAACAAGCTTCAAATTTATTCTTGACTTACATGTTAGTCTTTGTTTTTAATAATTTTTGTCTGAGAAAAAAAAATATAAACTTGTCCTTTTCTAGATGTACAGATTAATATTTTGTGATTTTGTTTTATAATTTTTACATAATGGAGTCTATTTGTAAATAAACGATTTTGTTTTATTATTTAATTCAAGCCAAGTTCATTTTCTTTCTCTTTCTTTTTTTTTCTTCCTATTTTTGTATTGGAAAAGAGTATTTGAATTTTGAATTTCTTATTGTTTTGGTTGTGGAAAAGACAGTATAAATTTACTTGTGGTTAAATGCCTGTTTGTGTTGTGGTAAGAATACTGCAAGATTTTTAAATGTTAGACCTTATTATTTGTGGGAAACACGGTCACTAGTGAAAGCCGGTAGAGTTAGTATTTTTTTGTTTGGGATAGTATGGTGTTCATACATTCACACCCACACACATATCCATATTTCAACACATATTTGTAAAATATTATTATGCTTACTCTTTCACTCCTATGCATTAAAACAACATGTATGTTTTCATCTGAAGACACGCTATGTTAGCAGGCAGTGATTGGTTAATCTTGACTGGTCACCCTGTGTTCATGTGTTAAATCCTATTTTCCTGCGCATTCCACTTGTTCATTTAATGAAGCACACGTGTTACATGCCAGTTGGGGCCACAATCTTGGCCAGTGATTGTGGGGACATGTTACCTAACTTTAGCAAGACCCCTGCTATCAAGGTGGCAGAAGGGCATCTGTATAATTCTCACTCTTACACACCTGCACTAATTGTAGGTAGCAATTAGTGGCACAAATTTATTTCTTACACACACATTTCCCAATACAAACTTCAATAAGAATTCAACAACTGAAGTACCATATGTATTTTATTCTTTCATTGACTTTCTTCCAATGAACATTTTACAACTCTTAACAGTTAAAGGGAAAAAAACTTTTCCTTCTTTGCATGCTTTTTCTACCAATATTTTGTACCTTCGTTAATACATGTTTATTTCAGTTACCTTGGCGTCCTCATTCTTATTTCCTGTGTCATGTGTCTGATCGATCGTGTGCCATGTTGTATTCTAAATATAAGGTTTGTAACGGACACTGTACATGCTACAATAGTGATACTAATATAGTAATACTGTATATGTACATTAAAAAATACACACACATATATATTCTCAGTTTTATTTTTCAGAAAAACTGATACTTTTTGGGCTACGACTGGTCAATTTCCACAGGAATTTATCATCTCTTTTAAGTCTATGATAAACATTGCAAAAATAAACATCTTATGTTACAATGGTAAGGAATTTCTCATTATTGACCAGGGAAATGTGTTTTATCTTTCTTATTGTCATTATTGATGGAGTTAAGCATCTCGTATATGTAGATAAGAAAGAGACTATAAAATGATCACATTTAGAAATAGAAAAAGTAACTTTTTTTTACTGGAGGGAGAAAATTGTATATAAGATGGCCAAAAAAAAAAAAACTTACCAAGTGTCAGATGATACTGAAATCAAATTGAAATCAGTTGATCCATTGATCATTGAAATCACAGATTAAAAAATTTATAAATTAATATAAAAGAGTGAACATTAAAGTCAACACTCAGGGGCCACAGACTGTTTCATGCTAAGCGCAATCATCACATTTGAAATTTTGGTTAGAAATCCTATTATGGGGGGGGGGGGGGTTGAACATGAAACAGTCTGTCGCCCTTGAGTGTTGGCTTCAATGTTCAATCTTTTATATTTACATACACTCTATTTCTGATATTGAGCACTTTATCCTATAAATATAGCACACCTTAAAACTATATTTATTCATAAATTAAATTAATGTAAAGAGATGTGGAAGAAGAAAATAATGTTTTTTTGTAAATAGAAGTGATATAATTGTAATGTTTTACTTTCATATATTTTCAATTAGTAGAATATAATTAACACTTGTTTTTTATTTGATTGACTTTTATGAAATTAAAAAATGACACATTTTCAACAAAACAACAGACAGCTTTAAGAATGAACAAAAAGTCACGTACTAACAATTAATGAATGCACAATATAACAAAAAATTAATAAAATCTTAAAGATTTATAAATAAATTGAATTTTTTTTTCATATGAATAAATGAAGATCTGTTGTAATTTTGATGTTTTTTAGTAAATTTTATAAACTTTTTTATTGCAGTAGTTGATTTGGAAATTGAAAGTAGCAGACAGAATTTCATGGATTGTCAAAAGTGGGAGCCTTTAGTAAAAGACAGTTGAGTAGAAGTTCTTCATTTATCTAATTCTAGAAATACTGTCAGATTTAAAATTGATATTAACCCAATGACATTGGTATAATTTGCAGGTTATATTTACATAAACTAATCATGTTAGTTTCAGCTTAGAGTAAATTATCTCTATTGAAAATACAGGTTATTTTGGGGAGAGAGGGTCAGATTTTATGCAAACCAAATGAAGCATGAAATTTTATTTATAAATAAACCCCCAAATTATTTACATTATTGTCCTCATTTTTATTGCTTTACAAAGTTTTGGTTGTTGTATGCCCTGGCCTTCTTTAGGTGCTAGGAAGAATTTCAAATTGAACAATTTATTTCGATCACTGGGGTATATATATCACTGGTAGGGCAATGCAAATAATATAAATACTACCTCATCTCAGAAGTATAGACAAATACAAAAAATATAGATCTTAAAAACATTTGATCAATAAAATGTATTCTATATATCTGAATAAATTATTAATTTATTATTTCTTTGACATTTTATAAGATCTGTTAACTTCCTTTTTATTTTGACTTTAACATTATTTACTGCAGTTTTTATGGCAACCCTAAGGTATTTGCTGGAATTTTGTTTTCCATTCTTCTGAACAGACCTTGTACTATAAGTTTTCTATTGGTTTAATATCTGGAGAAGTCTGAAATAATCCTATTAACTTGATGTCTTTGATGCCTAAGGTGGACAATAGTTAGTTTTAGAGAATGTGAAGGAGCATTATCTTGCATAAAACAATTTTTTAGCTTAAGGCTTCTTGTTGTCACACTGATATAACAATATCTTTTATTAATAATATGCAGGATTTTTGTTTCTCTGTATTTAGTGCAATTCTCTTATTCATTGGAACCACAAATTTGAAATTACAATACCTTGGGAAATTTGAAATCAGTGCCAAAGTAGTGAAGGGAGTGGATTAGAAAATGTCATCTGCATAAGTTGTTTTATGTTAGTCATTATTCTTGGCTTTTGCCTTATGAATAGGTTGGCTCTTGAACAAGAAGAACCATAGAGTTGACCTGGCATAAGGGGTGGGGATTCTTCCTTGACAACATTCATGATGTTGATATAGGAGCAATATGAGGTTGTAGATTAGAATCCTAAATACAAAAATATCGAGTGATATTTTCCATCGAACTCTAGCTCTTATGATATTGGATATCGTGTCAGAAGATGATACAATGTCTACTATAGATTGGTGAGCATCATTGCTGAAGACATTGCATAATAAATAGTAATTTTTACATATTTTCTCTTCATTTTATATCTGAAACTAAGAATTTCTTCTAGCCTTTGTTAAACTAAGAAAATTATTACCTGTTGAGCCTTAAAAAAGACTTATACGCATATATAGGAATCGATAAATACAATTTAAGGAAAACTATGTCTATAAGTTACCATAAAGTGAATTAAAGATTTATATTAGCTACCTTCACTAATTCACAAACCTAAGGTTTGAAAGGAATTTTTATGAACAAAAAACCTTTCTGGAAACTTTCGTTTTAACTTTAATTGAAAGCTAAAGGATTAAATTTACTATTTCTAGTAAGTAAAATACTCTGATGTATTTCAAACAGAAACTATATTGATTGGGATCAATTTTTTTCTTTTCTGAAATAGCTGATTAGTAATCTTTTTTAGTAGTTTTTCATGGCAATGTAATTCTCTGTATTAAAACATTTTTGTGAAACTTTATTTGGGGAATATTAGCTGGTTTAAAGTGTAATTAATCTGATTTGAAACAAATATTATTTAAGTTTAAAATAACATAGAAATATATTTTAAAACAAATAGTAGCTGTTTTTAACTGACGTCACTATGTTTTACAATGACAGATTGTTGTCCTATGGATACTTCATCTGTTAAACATAAAATGACGAGCAAGCCCCTTTTTTATGTAATTTTTAAGTACTCTTAAAAATGTCTGAAAATATTTTCAGTAATTTAATTTTATGAATGTTCACTTTAAAATTTACTATAGCCATCACTCTTATTTTCTGATAAAGTCAGTTGTGGTCAACCCTACTTACAAAATGGGTATGTTACATATTTTATATACAAAAAAAAACAAACTTATTTTAAAAATCTTAGTGCAAAATGATTTGTATTAAGCTTTTCAATTTTTGATTAGTATAGTTTTGACTTAATAATAGCAATATCAGCTAATATTAAAGTAATGTTGAATTTGAAAACTTCTTTTTAATTTTTATACAAAATTATAATTAAAATTAAAGAAAATGAAAACAATTCTTCTAAAAATTCATTATTCATCAGAAAAATTTTTTTCTGAAGACAATAGCATCCTTAATAAATATTATAAAATCAATTAAAAGCTTTTCTAATTAAAGTTATATCAGTTTTATTGTTCATTTTATGATGTGGAGTAGATTTTCGGGAAATGAGTATCAGTTTGAAAAACAAAAAATTAATGAGTTACATTTTTCTATGAGTCATGCTTTTAACTAATGAAACAAATTTTGCTATCAAAATTTAATTTCTCAAAATTTCATGAAATTAAGTAGTGGGGTAACATACAGGGTGCCATGGGTAATTTATCACCATTTTATGTTTTTAATATATTGACGGCACAGTATAGTAGGGTCAGTTGGGCATCGTCTGTCAGAAAAAGCGCACCATGATACAATTTACTCGACCAGAAATTTGGAAATGTTATTTATGCCAGAAGCTCCAAGACAAACATTTCCAAGTGTTTGGGTATGAATCTGAGGAGAGTGCAGAGGATTTGGAAAAAGATGATATATCCAGTGAACATTATGGTGTTTTAAGTGATCACTAGTGATGGCCATGTTATGCTATCACTCATCTTCCCACAGGGTTTCAGACTCAACACAGAGGCCTACTTTATCAAGTGCCTTGAGAAGGTAATGCTAATCTGGGTTAAGAAGGTGGCTGCTGGAAAACCCTATGTCTGGCAAGAGGACATGCCACACAAGCAGGAGAACTCAGTTATGACAATTTCTTCAACCACATCATCCCTTGCATCTGGCCATCTAACTCCCCTAGATTATGTGTGGGGTGCAGTTGAGCAAGAGACCAACAAAACTCCTTGTAACATCAAAGATGAACTGAAGGCAAGAATTATGGCAGAATTCACTAACTTAAACAAGGAAACCATAAAGAGATGCAGGAGTTTCTGAAGTTGTCTGTGGTTGAAACCAGTGATGATTTTGTTTGAAGATATTTTTGTGTAATTTTGGTAAATATGTTAAAATGAGATGTCAGCATTATTTTCATTTTTGCCTAACTTAGACAATATATCCATCGCACCCTGTAAATAAAAATTTAATTCATTTGTAGGTTCTTGAAGTTTCATTAAAATCCAACAATTATTTAATTTTTGCAAGAATTTCAAAATCAATGCTTTTCACTGGAAAAATGGTGCTAAAACACTAACTGAAAATAATATATCAAACACAACCACTGATGCGACCCCCACCCCACATAATAGGATTTCTAACCAAAATTTCAAATGTGCTAGAAAGGATTACAGAATTTAATAAAATGTTTGCCTATACTTTTGAGACGAGGTAGCATTTACATCATTCGGACTGCTGCTGCCCTCATCTTTATTCATGTTTCAGTCATTGTATGTTCCGGTCTTCTTCAGGTACTTGAACCCTTTATTTCAATATATCATTCTTGTTTCATGTGTCATGCCACTTTCGGATGTCATATAGTTATCTCACTTTAACTCAACATCTGGCCAAGTGGATAAAAGAGTTGGTTAGATCCAGTGACCTAACCCATAGAGTTGTGAGTTCAATACCTGGCTACAGCAGTGGTGAAAATATAACTTAGTTAAAGGGAGATAACTACATGACATCTGGAAGTGGCTTGGCACAAGAACGATCTACCCAGTGATCAAAATAAAGGGTTCAGTTTGAAATTCCAAGCACCTGAAGAAGGCTGTATCATACAACTGAAATGTTATGAATATTGCAATAAAGATGAGGAACAATTTAAACAATCTAATCAAAAGATACTGTTCTTATTTAGAAAGACCTAACATTTTGACAATAAAACTTCATTTTTATTAAGTTTGGGGCCCTTTTCTAATATAAACTATGTAATTATGACAGCTTTCTTTGTGGAGAAAAATAAATAAAACATAAATTTCAGTTTGTTGGTTTCATTGTAAACAGTTCTTGTTTAGCATTTAAATCATTTATTGCTTTTGTCTTAGGTTAAGAGACTTTTACCCTCGGATTATTATTTTTTGTTCTGTAGGATTTGTCCATCAGGAAGGTCAACTTACTGAGAAGGAATTCACTGTTAATGTGACTGCCCATCATCTGCGGTTTGTCATAGCATCAGGCCATGACAATTTTGCCTGTGTTTACAAAGTAGATGTCACCACAGATCCATGAATGAAAATTAACAATTTGGGATTTATTTTTTTCTAAACCCATATCTCTGTTGTATTTTGCTATTGCCACAATAAAGATAGATACATCGACAAAATGTTTTGTAATACAAAAATTTATCCAGAAATAATTTTCTGCAATTGAATCTTAAGATACTAATTGAATATTGTTTTTATAGTGTGATTAATAGAGAAGCATTAGATTAAGAGCACCGACAAGGAAGTTTATTGAAAGATATGCTGTGTAAAAGGCTCTTTTCATTAATTTCTCATTTTTATATACACACACACAAAAGGTCATCTCTTAGGTATTAGAAATTTTTGCTATTTTAAACTGCCTAAATGCCAATAATACACCAGAACATTCATGGTTTTAAATTTACAGTTTAAAGTTATGACTCAGTTGGTCACTAGAAAGAGAGATATCTCCTGCAGAAGCAATCCCAGATATACATGGTTTGGAAAAGGTGATTTGACACTAAGAGATGTCAGAAACAGTTAGCATTTGCTCGATAGTTGAAGTGGTGCTCATGGTTGAAGAATTAACACCAAAACTGAATCGACCATTCAATGATGCAGTCATTTGATAAAATCTGCATTCTTTGTCGTTTCATGAATGTATCTTGCATTTATTTTAGCAAAAAGTTTTTATATAATTATCAGCTTATCTAATTTTATTTATAAATGGAACTTTGTCTGTGTGTTCGTTACCTATAGACACCGAAGCAGCTAAACTGATTTTCTTGAAAATTTACAGTTGTACTATAAGCGTCTGCGAGTGTTCTTAGCTAGGTTTTGTCGAGGTACCCCCGATAAATATAAAAAAAAAAAAAAATCGGGTTATAGAAGGAGTGGTCCAATTTTAATCAAATTTGATACACTCATAGACAAAGACAAATGATATTCAGAAGTTTCAAGGTTGCAGTTCTTACAATAGTGCAGAAAATTTGATATCGATACCAGGAAATCAAAATTTGAACTTACATCCATTCATTTTTCTTTCAGTCTACAGTTTTGCTTTAACTGGAAACAAGTACTGCTTTTTAGTCTTTTGTGCCAACATCCAAAGAGTCCGAGCTCCAAAACCATGAATTAGTTTTAAAGCTTTCATTACACCTGAGCAATGCCGGGCTTTACTGCCTGTTTATTATATTTAAAGCCATATCCATTAATTATAGTTGATTTTTTATGGAGCACAAGGCTGAAAGTGTGGGATACCCAGTGAGGGTTAAACTCACTCAGTCAAGTGCCATATGAGAAACACGCTTGGGCAATCATGTCCCGAAAGAGACATGACTGACTGGGCAGAAGATTATCCCGCAGTAGGTTGCCAGCCAAGGCTATAGAACCCAATCCGTCCTGTTATTTAACCCATAACTGGAAGGAAGAAACAGATTAATACCTTTCCCAAGGGTATTTGCGTGTAAGTGAATGCAATGGATTCAACTAGAATTCAAACTCGGCTCCCTGATTTTGCATCCCGAGCCGATATCCATTGCACCACAACGCTACTCAGCTGTAATAAATTCTAGCAAACAAGCCGAGGTGCCCAACTCATCCTGGTGGTTGTAGTTTCCAATTTTTTATTTTTTTTGTTGGCCATTTTATTTAATCCATCAGATTTTGAGTGAAGGTTTGGTTCAAAATTCTGATTTGACCAAGTACAGTAAATATATGAAGAAATAACCACATACACAAAAATTTTCTTTAAATAACAGCCTGTTAAGCTTGGATGACAATCTTTAAATTAAAATTAATTGAAACTATAAAAATTATTAAATTAACTGTGGCTTTAATGAATTTATTTTGGAAAATTATCAGTAAACATTAAAAGGAAAATCATTTAGTGTATATTTATATACACATAAATCTTGTGGTTTTTAAGCAGTCATCACAGACACAAACACAAGTTGAGTATTAAAGATGGAATATATATTCAGGCTGCAAGTGTTGGCTTAAAATGAGAAATTTTCTGTTTCTAAAATCAGAATCCAATTCATTTTATTGAACAGCTGAGGGAAACCAAAAGCAACCAATTTTGCTTCCTGCAACAGTGGTGGGGTGGTGTCATGATTGTGTTTTTGTTACTGGGAAAAGAAAAAAATGCTGAAGTTAAAAAAAAAAACAAACAAAGCCATAAAAATATTTCCCAAGAGATTTTATTTTCACAGAAAAGATAAATCCATTAGATTTGTAGCCCCCCCACTTTCTTGCTTAATGACCCACCCACCCCAATTCCTGCAGTCAAGTAAGGCAATTTAAGAACACCAACTGTCCCAGGTCTCCTTCCTTTATAATAGGATTAGGGTGTGACTACCGTTACTGCCATTTTTCATTTGATTATCACATGAAAAGGGGGGTGAATTTGGATCAAAGACCTCTGCTCAACATCTAGTCCACTCTTGCACAGATTGCAAAACAAGTGATGACCACTGGTTGATTAATCTTAGATGAAGAAGGGAAAGAAAAGAAATGCGTTTAAGTTCAATCTCATGCAAAACAAATCTGGTTTGTCATTTTTATTCAAATTTAATTCTGATTTGTAACAATTTCCTAAAACAATTCCTTAAAAGGTGAGCAATTTTTTTGTCTTTTCTCTCCAGTAAAATTTGTTTTTCTATTATTTGTGCTAACTTGACATTTCATATAATTTTACTTCCTACTGAAATGTTTGAGGTTTTAATGCATAGAAGCCTAACTATGATCTTTATTAGATAAATCAAATCTGAAAGTCACAAGTATAAACCAAATCCTTTGTTTTCATACAAATATCTCAATCCTTATCTGACCCACTGGGAGAGACAAAGTGTCAAGTTCAATTTTTGTTTTCAATAAATAAGAAAACCCAAATAGAATAATCAGGCCAACACAGAGTTGAAAATTTAATCTTTAAACTGTAAAAACTGGTAGTGGTGCTGGGAAAAAACACTAACTAGACTGCTGTGACCCTTGTTGATTAATAATCAAAAGGTATTCAAGGTGAAAATGAGATCAAATTTAGCTCATTTCTTCTCAATAGGGAGGGTGTGTGTGTGTGTGTGTATATATATATATATATATATATATATATATATATATATATAAGTAGAAGTAACAAAATAGGATATCTAAATTTATTTTGTATAAGACCAGTTGATTACAGTTGTAAAGTTAAGATTGTTAATTTGGTTTTGCATGGAAAATTGGAGAATGTAAAAAGCTAACATCTTTCTATTCAATCTCCATTTGTTGTGCAGCAAAGAAAATTATTCAAATTTGGCTAATTAAATAAAAATAAAGTTGAGTATTCAATCTCTTCACCAAAGACTGATGGTTAGAACAAGTAGTCCTTATTGGTGTTCAATAAAACTAGCAAGTGTGTTACCTGCTGATGATTGGAGAATAAAAGAAAACGAGCAAAACAAATCAAGACATAGGTAAAGTGTGCACATGTATATTGGTGGTGGGAGATGGGGTAAAAAGCCCAAAATCAAAACCATATTTATGAAGGAGTCCCGAGAACAGATTGCAATTTTCTCTTGCCTTCAAAAAGTTAGAAGTCTAAGCAATTGGATTCAATAAAAATTGCGGAAAAAAAATTGAAGTAAATTTTACTTGGATGTACTTCACCTTTCCCTACCGAAGTCAAAATCTAATTCTTCTTTAGACCCTAGCAAAAGAAACAAAATAAGAGGAAAGATTGAGATTAAAAAACAAAAACAAAAACATCCAATTAAAATATTAAGAGATTCTCAGCCCAAACTATTTAAGTAAATTCAGATGTTGAAGAAACTTATAGATGTCAATCTCATCCAAAACTAAAAACTTTTTAAAGTCTATATAAAACAGCAGATTTTAATTTATAGCACAAATTTTGTCAAGTTGTGATGGAAACAAGTGATTTTGCACATTAACAGAAAAAAATGAATGTAGAAACCTGAATGTTTTGCTTGTTCATACTTTTAGACAGATCTCTCTCTCTCATTGAGACACATCTAAGTAAATGCAGATGAAAAAAGATGAGAAAAAAATGTTTAGATTTAGAACACCACTGTTCAGCACAAATTTCTATAAGTTGGTCTCATTGTTATTCTTAGCAATTTTTTATTTAAGCAGTTAACTGAAAATAAACCCAAGACAAGGGAAAACACTTATCAAGAATATTTTTTCTTTTAAAAATTATTGAAGAATTCTTTTTTAACTGAATTACTTTTCTTAATATACAACGATTTATTGATTTAGTTAAAAGTTGTAGAGATTTGAAGTTCTACAACTTTATAAAAATTGTGTGATTGAAGTTTTTGGCTACAGATTGATATTTTATAATTGCTATGATTTAATAAATGAAGCATGACTATAATTTCCAAAAAGAAAGGCTGTGTAATTAGAGATAGCAAGCAAGGAAGAATATACAATATTCTAGAAGGCTGACGAAGAAAGTGGTCTCTGCACTGACAGGTTGAAGAATAGAGCAGCTAGAGAAAAAAAGGGGGAGGAGGAGTGGGGGGGGGTTGATTACATAATCTGAATGATTACAACAGAGAAAAGCCTTCATTTTAAATCTATTTAACAAAAAACATGGATTACCAACTAAATGCTATTTATAGAATCAAACTTGATACTTAAAATTTTCAAACATCATAATCTAATTAGTAATGCCTAGAATGCTTTTATCTAAAATACTCAGGTCTCCAAGAGTGTTAATGATCATCTCATCTGTAGAAATTAACAAATAATAGGTCGTATATAAACAGTTGGCAATGAAAAGTATTTGCTTTAAAAAGGATGATTTTTGTTATTTAGAAAAGATTTCACTTTCTTGTAAATCAAGTTTCAGTATCAAGATATGAAACAGTTTAGAGATAAAGCAATGACATTAAGCAATATTGGTGATTACTTGTAGTGGTGACCATTCATGATGGTTGGCAAAATTTTCTTTGAGGTTTTAAGAATCCTGGCTCTTTAGAAAGAGGACAGATTTTGGAGACGGATAACCTCTTCTATCTTTTGATGATTGAATACAAAAATAGGAACCGAAATGTTATGCAAAAGTTGAAAATTAAAAGCAAAGATGAGAAGAATCTTCAGTTGGAATGAGAAGTGTTGACAAAAATCTGTCATTAGGAGACAGGGGTGGTATGGGGAAACATGAGCTGCTTACAATGTTCAGTTTTCCCCTTTGAATGAAAAACATTTTTGCATTTAACAAAGAATATTGTCAGTGTCTACTTGTGTTCTAAATACGGGACCAAGTGACAAATACTGGATTTGGGATCTACTCTTTTCGGAAAGTTGCTTTATATAAATTTTCTAAATATCCTTAGTGTTTTTTTCCCTCTTTAATTTTCCATCTGTGAGAATAATTTTTATTAAAATATCAGTTTCAATAAATTTGAGAGAAACAACAAAAAAGCTTTGATATTTGCCCATCAATTTGAAGAAACGTTCAACATCAGCTTTAAGATCTTATTTTAAAATTTCATTTGCAAAGCAATTTTTTAATTAATTTTTTTTTTTTTTAAGGATTCATTATTGGTGCTCATGACTGGATGTGATATTTACCAGTGAGGGAAAAAAAGGTCTGTTGTCATAGATATTGAATTGGCCAGATGAAAATTATTGCATAAACAGATTTTGAGAGTGTTAAGAAAAGTTGGACAAGTAGAAAGGAAAGAAGCTAAGATGGAATAGGGAAATATTTTACTTTCATATTATCTGAATATTTTTGAATTTGTTTACAGTAAGCCATTAGGAAGGAGTTTAAGGTTTGGCTAAAAAATACCACCAGCACGATCGGAGGAGGAGGAGGGAGTGATGAAATGTTAGGTCAAGTAAAGATTTTATGCTAAGTGTTTTGAAACTTGATTTGCTTTCTTCCTCAAAATTATTTTTTTCCAGTTTTAATCAAGTTTGACAGTTTGTTTTTCATTTAACTCTATTGCCATATTTTTAAAAATATGAAATTGATAATTTAATAATGGAAGAAGGTATTGCAAGAGCCATTAATACAAATTTTACTTTACACACTGAGGACAGAAGAATGAAGGAAAGGGGCAGCACTTCACTCCTGTGACAAATTAATTTTAACAAAAAACAATCAAACGAACAAGCAAAAAACATTGAAATTTAGTTAAATAAAAGAACTTTAAAATAAAAACAAATTAAATATCCAGTTAGTTTTATATATATATATATATATATATATATATATATATATATAAAATGAACCATGAATAGTTTCGCAGAATATATTTCTTATATATAAAAAATGAAATGGAAAGAGACTAATCTTTTAAAGGGCATCATGACTTACTTTGCTGGAAGTTTTAAGCCTATTCAAACTGAAACAGAAATATATATTGGAACAAAATGAGAAAATAGACTTCACTAAGGCCAACCTATTCCCAAATAGATATACAATAAAAGGTTATCATGGCCCTTACCAAAAATTATCCCACCAAATTGTGGTGGGTCAAGTAATCACATGCAATGTGGCTAAACCTATCCAAATTACACATTTGGGGTTGTCTATTTTGCATTTTTACAGGGTGCAGGAATTCCACTTTTTATTCATAGTTTTGAATAACATCAGCTTCTGTTACTTGCAGATAAAAGTACTTTCGTTCCAAGTTTTAAATGGGCCAAAATGTGCTCAAAACGTTTTTACACAACTAACTCAGCATTTGTATTATTTTCTGATATTTAAACAAAAAAGAAGTAGAACATGGTGGTTGTATAACAAGTGGTTCAAATTTGTTTTACCGACTGTTCACTGCATAATCAAACGTTGTTCTTTCTTTCTCACAACCAAACATTTCTTTAGAATCTTGAAGATTAGACTATTATAAGATATTATAGACCTGCATCAATTCACTTGTAAAAAAGAAGTAACAAAAAGTATGAAAGAGGTGTTCTTTGTACCCAAACACATTAAAACCCATGTTGGAATTCTTATCTATTCAAGATGAACCATATTTAAACATCATTATTATTTTAATAAGTCAGTGGATTCCGCTGATTTGACAACCTAACATTTATGAAGTTCAAGATGATCATCCCCTGCCAATGATTTGTACAAATTTTTTAGAAGGAAGAAAGTCAGCCCTGACTACACCACAATCTTGCTTTTATTAGGGAAGGAAAGTAAGAGAGAGAGAGAGAGAGAAGAGAAAGAGGAAAAAATGAGAGAGAGAGAGAGACAAAATCTTTTTTTTTTGCTTCTGCCAATTTCTTGCAAACCTCTCCAATGGGAAACCCAAAGAAAATAACTGAATAAAAAGCAGTGCAGAAACTGAAAAATCCCTGTTTTTAGATGTGTGTGTATGTATGTGTGTGTGAAAATATGCACATGGATAGGGATTTAAAAAAGAAAGAAAAAAAAAAAATCTCTGCTCTGCTTCTGGCCACCAACAATCCAAGTTTCAGCTTCTGAAATGACAACAAGGAAGAGAAAGTAGTAAAGTTAAAATGTCTCAACATCACTGTGAGAGAGAGAGTGAGAAAAGACTGACACCATAAAACAGGAAAATATTTGGAAGTAACTTGAAAGATTTTAATAACTATAAGTAGTATAAAATTTTAATAGATAAGGTTTTAATAAGTAAAATATTTTATGGCTATAATTGTTGCAGTGAAATGATTCCTGGTGTTTGTTAGGAGTCATTATATTCATTACTGCTAAGGTTCACATAATTTCAAACTAACATTCTCATCTTTAGTTCTTTTGAAAGCAATTGGCAACCTCTGGATCACCTCCAGGTAACAAAAAAAAAAAAAAAAAAAAAAAAAAATGATTTACAGACATTCAACACTGATGATGATTGATAAGTGAGAAAAAAAAAAAAAAATTCAGGTACAAGAAATATTGAAGTTGAAAGTTTCTTTTCCAAATAAAATGTACACTCGACAGATGACATTTCTTGGAAGCATGTAGTCCTTGCAAATAAGTTAAACTTTCTCAATTTGCTTTGATGTCTGCCTGCAGTTTGAGAAGCAGGCTATAGTAATTGAAAGAAGCTACATTTGATCTTATAAAAAAAAGTTCATTGCATTTCAATCACTGAAATATCGGTGTGATGTAAATTGCAACACAAAAGCATTCCCCCCATATATCCACGCAAAATTAGATTTGCAAAAATTTACCCGAATCACTTAATAAAAACAGTAAACATTAAATACTGCCAGTACTTATTCCTCTACATATGAAAGATGATATTTAGGGGTGCCTAAACAAACTTTATAAACTCATTCAAGCGTAAAAGACAAAGTTCTGAAATATGTCTGTTTATATAATAAAGTACAATGATTGTTAGTCAAAAAACATGTCTTCTTTATTGACGTTATGTATGCCACAGCCCGGCCAGTCGCTGTTGGTTTAGATCCAGTCAGCTAGATTTAGATTGTCACAGTGTTTTCCCTTGTCCCACGTTGTGTTGATTAATCACAAGGTAGTCATGTGAGTTCTCCACTGGCTGTCTTTCTGCCAAACTAAACCAAGCCGGGAAGTGTGCACACAATGAGTAATAAAAGAAAGAAATACAGCATCAAAGAAAATAAGTGGACCAACGACTGAAAACTGTTGTAAAATAACGTCTTTATATACAGATTATACACAATAGTCTCTTGAATAATTTCCCATCCCTGCTTCTATCAACTGGTAGCGGAATGGACGTTTCTTAGGTAAATTGAATTGCTCTCCTAAGCAATAACAAGAAATCTGGCTGGCCGCAGATCGCTGCTTCAACAGAAGCCTAAGTTCTTTATAAATCTAGTCAACTTGTTGCTTGTTTTCCGGAATGTTATGGAAATTGATGAAGTGCTGGGTTACGCTCTTTCAGTTAGCAATTTTAGACTTGTTTGCAAATTCTCTTGTCTGTCTCTTAACTCTGGTTGGTTAATTAGCGACAGGCTTCTCTATGGTCGGCACCCAACGGCATGGCAATCATCTCTGTCACTTTACCTCTTCGGCTGGGAACTGTCTTTGGTCTTTACGTCTCTGGACCGGGAAACTGAACTTTCTGCCACTCCAAATACTGATTTTGGTCCCTTGGGACCCTGTATTTATGCCAATACCATGGTGTGGGGCCGACGGTCGCTGGGTTTGTAACCCCTCATCTCGGTGGCCAATCGGATGCCGGGGTTAGCTGCTACTCATTGCCTGTGGTTTACCCAATGGGATTAGTTTTCTGTCCATGACGTCAATTGTTAGTTGTCTCCCCCTTATGGGGCTTGTTCACAGGACCAATGGAATCTCTCTCAATCTTATGATATCATCTTCCCATACCCCTTTTCTGGGCTGGACTTAACGGAATTTTCTCTCAAAATTTTTCTTTCTCACGAACAATTTTGGGGATTTTTTTTTTAAAACAATAGGTACTAACCTTTTTGAACTGACTTTGCCCAAAACAAGTTGACAAGGGTCCATTGACATTGTCACCCAGATAATAATTTCTCCGCACCTGTTTTTAATATCCATTCTCTGAGTCACCTATATTTTCAAGCGACAAGAATGTCTTTGTTATCTATCCCACCCTGATGTCGGTGAAAATACCTTTTCTCTAAATTACTTCGACTCACTCGGAATCAAAACATTTGTTTCTTTTCACAATTTCTTTTCACAATTTATGCTAGAGACAATCAGACACAAAATGAAATCTCCCTTTCCGCCATACAGAAAAAAAGCAAAAAAACAAATTTATCTTTCCCCTTATGTTTAGAATGACAACTGCCAACTTTCCTGGGCAGTGAAATCGAAATCTATTGTTTTGTGGAATTGAAACAATTTTAAGTCTTTTTCTTTTTTCTTCTTTCTCTGGTCTTCTTTTTCTATTCTTTTGCCGGCAAAAAAATAACAATTGAATCTATCTTTCTTTTAGGTTTAGAATGACACTTGCCTTTATAGATGGGCTGAAATCGACTATGACATTAAACAAATCCATTTCTCTTTTCTTTCTTCTTCTTTCCGGGTTTACAATAACAGAGAAATGCCATGTGTTATCTTTTGTTCTTGCTTGCTTTTTAAAGATAAAGATTTTCTAGCTACAGTTAATAATTAGTTAATAAAATTAATCACCTCAGTTTTCCTTTGCTCATATTCGGAGGATAAAGAAAATTTCTCATAGTATGTTCTCTTATGATCTATAATAGCAATTAGAAGATTTTCCGGTTATGGTTATTAATTAATTAATAAAATTAATTATCGCCATTCCGCACCAAAAAATATTGTTATAATGTCAACAAAGCCATGTCTGTTTTTGAATTCCAGGCACTAGGATGACACAACATAGTTACACAAGATATAGTATCTCGCCTGATAACATGATATTTCAACATCAAGAAAAAAAAGAAAATTGTCACCTGAAGATATTTAGAAAAACTGTCAACAAAGTTGCTTAAAAAGAACAAAAGATGAGGACATTAGTCGAAGGAGATCCAGAAATACAAAACTTCTGAAAAGTCACGCATTATTTGAAACCATGACCTAATCAATTTGAATTCATCATTAAATTCTAAAATAATAAGACATTATATACAATATTACTAAGTATAAACCATGATAGTATCTAAAATCTCTTAAAGCAGAAAAAGAAAAAAAAGAAAAAAAAAGATTTGTTTGTTAGTTTTCTTTGGCACTAAACAAGCAATTTATAAACAGAATCAAATGAAAGTGAAAATTTTAAATTGTCAATTTCTAAAAGGGCACACAATCTTTAAAAGTTAAAATTTACATTACTGACATACTTTTAATGAAATACAGACTGTGACGAAAAAGTTACTTCATAGCAGAAAATTAAGTGTACGCATATAAGAATATGGAAAGTATTCATTTTTTTAAACAAGTTAAAAGTATGTCTAGAAAACTGGGAGCCTAAATCAAGCAAGATCTACAAATATTCACACACGCACACACAAACATACAGATGGCTAAAGAGAGACAATAAAATCTAATTCACTTAACAAAAATAGATAATACTAAGTAGGGAAAGGAAAATTTAATGTAACAAATTCTACTTTCAATTGGTAAATAGAATTGGTAAATAGAAACTCTAGTGCAACAAAGCAGGAAGTAAACTCTCAGCAATGGAGGGGAAAAAAAAAAATCTGCCAAGGATGTTGAATGCTCTGAGAAAAAGACTGATTTTATTAGAACAATTTTCAACATTTGTTGCTGATAGGATTCCAAAATGTTTTTGTTGGCTTTTCCCAATAATGTGTGTGTGTGTGTGTGTGTGTGTGTGTGTCTGTGTTTAATCAAAGCAGCAGTATTCACATCATTGGCAGAACAATGAAAGATAAATCAATTAGAAAGAAAAAGAATATTGTGAAAAGGATAAGGGGTTTTGGGTTGAATAGGACTAGATGAGCCGACAACATAGAAAGTGGCACACAAGTGAAACAACATTCAATCCAAATCAATAATCAAATGTGAAAAAGTTTCAGTGATATAATTATTATTTTTCTTATTAAATAAATTGTTCAAATGACAATGTCCTTTATTGCAATTTGAACCAACTTAAAATTTTAGTCATGCTATTTCAAGTTTTCTTAAATTATATGGTGAAAACCCAAAATTGAAACTTACAGAATTTTATAAACATTAACTTGAATCTAGTCAAAGTATTTTTATTGGGTGAGTATTTTAACATTGCAAAACAGATTTTCTCATCTGAAGTTAAATACAATGTGAAAAAAGTTTTAAATTTCTTTTGTATTTTAAAAATCATACTTTTATGAATTAAACTAAACTATTTAGTTAAGTAATAATTATTTTATTAAATTCAGAAATTCATTTATTTTTTTTTTGGTTAATCAGGTTTGCTCTGATCTATATACAATTTAAGAGTTGAAGGCGTGTAAAGACATTTATGATCAATTTCACCAGTGATAAATTTCTGAAGCATGACGGTCATTCCAAAAGTAATGTCTCTTATTTATTTTATTATGCTTGTAGCATGACAGCAGAAGTTGAATCTTCTCACCAATAATCGATTATATTTTTCTTTTTACTTTTTACAGATGGTATGAAAGTGTATACAAACCAGAGATGTGTCACTGATGAAAAATTGCACATATTGATGCTTACATAAACCAAACAGTGGATAAGAGCACAGTTATATGTATTTCAACAGTGGCAAGTGATGTATATAACAAGCCACATTCTGGACAGCCTTGCATGAAATGAAGAGTAACATAAAAATACATAATCAATAGTATTTTGCGTTTTAATTTCCCTTAAAAATTGGTATGAACTTTTTGGATAACTCAATACTTCCTGTATCTATTGTAGTTTTCCATAGAAATAAGAGATTATTTTCAGAGCAGCCATTGTACTATAATAAATTCATCTTACATGTGAAATTTTTTTTATTTGCAAATCTCTATTCTTGTTCATAACATTTTTTTATATCTTTATATTGAATACTGATCTAGTCTAAGAGAAAATCTTGCAAACAAAGCAATGAATGATTCTAAAGTACACATGGTTTTAGTAAAAGTGAAGTTTTATCACATCTAGTTTGGGCCATTAAAAAAGAAAAAAAAAAGAAGGAATTGTTTCAATTATATGTAAACAAATAGTAAGATTTGTAGCTGCCCAAAGTTTGTTTTTACTATAAAAACAATCATTTGAGTCAGTTGATATTGTTATGCATTCTTATATTAAGTATTTAAATGCAAACTCAGAGCTAAATGTGGTTTGCTTGGAAGTAACTCTATAGTAACAAAATTCTTCAATATATATTTTAGTGCACAAGTGTTAATAGTATAAAAATTTATAAGACTGAAATCAAGAAGGTTACACTTGACATTGAATTTAGAGTTTTTGCTGCTTTTTTATTCATTGTTAAAACAATTGTGATGCCACTTGTCTACTGCGACCCAATGACCCCAATAGAATAATTTTAACAAGTTTATAAGTAGTAACAAAATACATGGATCAGCAAGAGGAAGCAATTCAGTTTCAGGGCACAAGAGATTTGCATTCAATTTCAAAGTTTATTTGGCTTCAGTTATTTTTATCTTATAAAATTGCATTACTGTTAATTCTGTCAAGATAATTGTTCAATTTCTAATTAATGTTAGACAACACTGTATGGCAACTTTCAATTGGTCTACTTTAGAAATATACAACTAAAGAAAAGGTTGACAATTATTTTAGTCATAGAATTACAGATTTTGTGTTTAATTTAGGATCTTTTACTTTCTCCATGAAAGACAATTTTAGGTGATTAGTTGCTAAAAATCACCTTAATCACTAAATTTAGCAACATCTGGGATATTTTTTTTTATTTTATTTACACCATCAAAATTGGTTTTTAAGCAATTCATTTTACATGTGGGATCTGTTAGCTTTTAAATTTCTACTCTTCTTCCTACTGAACACTGATCAACTCTAAAAGAAAGTCAAAGTAATGAATCATCTCAAAAGATCATAAAATGAAACATACATTAAGTGCAGTTTTGAATCATCAAAGTTTAGTTTTTTTCTAAAATTTCTACACATGTTTAAGTATTTCACAAACAAATTATAAGAATAGAGAATTTACTTGTATGTCTTTTTATAATTGTAACATTTTAAATATCTAATTGGAATATAAAATGAAATTTCATATTTTTTTTTTAACTGACAAAAATTCAATGCCAACTAAAATGAATTTAAACTTTGAAAACATTTTTGAATGCAAGCATTTTTTCCATTTATCCTTCTAAAAGATATGCAAATAATTTAAAACTATTAGCAACATTAAAATTTTCATAAAGAGATTAAATTGCGTTAATCAGTTTAAAGCAGAATTTTAAAGATATTTAAAAAAAAAAACATCTTTGCTTTTTACCATACTATAGAAGAAATATTTTTGCAAGTGATTCCCTTCAACTTTTCCTGAAAAACTGAGTTTTTAATGATACTGAAAAGATGATAGCAAAGATTTTAAGGTACATTGAATGATATAAAGCAAAGATTTCAAGGTACATTGAATGATATAAAGCAAAGATTTCAAGGTACATTATTATGATTAGAACCTTAAACTGAATTTAAAAAAAAAAAAAAAGAAGGGTAGTAAATCTGATCCATGTAATCATCATCATCATCATTTGTTTAACTTTTCCTCATTTACTCATTCTTATATGCATATATTTTTTTAGTCAATCCACAAATCAAACCTCGACCGGTTGGATCCAGATTTTCGGCTTTTGGATCTGGAACGTGACCTTGAACGTGAAGACGACCTAGACCGGGAACGTCGTCTTTTTCTAGAGTTCTGCCTTTCTGATGAGCTGGACCTGTTATAGATCAGGTAGATGTTACATTGACAATTCATGGTAAATAACAGATGAACAATGAAAAAAGAATAACTCTTCACAAAAGAGAGAGAGAGAGAGAGAGAGAGAAAAAAAAAAGAAATGTAACAAATATTTTGGCATTTGTTCAAGGGGGGGGAATGTTAACGTTGCATTTTAAGGAAAGGCAATGACCAACTAATGAAAATGAAAAAAAAATCTCTCTATAATTAGGGGCATTCTTTTTCGCAATAACTGAAACATTTTTTTCTTTTCTCTACCATATCTTCACTTCCTGACTCACAATGACAAACAAAATCATTTTTGTTTGAGAACAATGGAAAAAAGAGAGAGGGGGGTGGGGAATCACTGGATATAACAAAATACAGAGGAAAAGGTCTAAAGTGTGCAGCATATTAAACTGATGTTCATCCAAGCTTATAAAGTTGAGTCCAAGGCACACACCAACAAATTTGGGAGTTCTTTTATCAGAAGGAGTTTTCTGAGCTGCTGCACCTTTGTAATCACCATTAGACTCATCCAACTCTTTCCAAATCCTCTGCACTGTTCTTGGATTGATACCCAAACACTGAAATGTTAGTATTGGAGCTTCTGGCATGAATGCCAAGCAGTTCAGCAATGCTATTTCCAAATTTCTGGTGGAGTGAATTGCATCATGAGGCTCATTAAACTCACTGATGGTGAGTAACTGACCTTACTATACTGTACAGTCAACAAAATTAAAAGTATAAGATAGTGACAATTTACCCATCCTACAGATAAAAAAATTTACTCATAACAATTGCTCTCTGTATAGGCATCAATAATTTAAAAAAATATCAGTTTGGATATGCAATACTTTTACTATATTTGCATAAAATGAAAGACGATTGAGAAGATCTGTTAGGAAATCAGAAATGGTTTTTCTTTTATTGGCTTTTATATAAATAAAAATACTAAAGCTTAAAGAAATTGTATAGAAAAGATGTTTATGGCTATAAAAGGTGCTCATGTAACTCACATGAAGCGACTGACATTTTAGTTTTACATGCTAATTTTTACATGCTAATTTAAGGTTAAACAGTTTCATCATCCAACAGATGATACATCACTGTCAGTACACATGAAAATATTTTAATTATTTTTTTTTTATTAAAAAAAAAAAAAAAAAAAAAAAGTTTGAACAGGATTCCACAAAGTAATTAAAGTAAATTTGTGAAGAGTTGTAAACAAGTTTAAAATAAGGAGGGGAAGAAGAAAAAGAAAAAGAAAAAAAAAAAAAAAAAAAAGGAGAGAGAAACATTTTCATTTGAATAAAAAAAGAAAAAAGTTACCAAGAACAACATCACTTCCACTATGTTGGATTTTTTGAAATTTTGAAAATGCTTAATTGAAACATGAAATTGGTTCTTGTTGGATAAGTTACTCAATATTTAGAGACAGGAATTGGTGTTTGTTAACCACATGAACCAAATTATTGCAACTAAAATTTCTGACAAATTAAACCCTACCTTCAAATTGTCAAGGGATACAGTAATCAAATATCACTGAAAAGCACAAATAAATGGGAAATGGAAAATCAGAAATTGATATGATTTTGTCAATACGTTTTTTTATTCTCAGCTGTCATAAAGAATGTTTTGCCTGCTGGTCTTTTAGCATGGATAATTTGTGCAATTTATATAATCACCTTATATTCTTACATCAGATAAAATAAATAGCAAGTGAATAACTGAGAAAGGTCGTATCATTAAAGTAACAAAATAAAGTGTTCATTAAAGCATTCCTAATACAAATTAGATTCCTGAGAGAATTAAAACAAAAAGAAAATATCAAGATATTCAACTTTACTTTGAAAGTTCATCTATTTCTTCTAAAAAAAACTTGCTTAGCAGTAACAAGACAATGGCTAGAGTTAGTTGCAGTGGAATGGTGGACAATTTACCCGTTTTACCAGTTACCTGGACCTGGAGCCGGAGCGGGTTCTCCTCCGCTTCCTTCTAGCTGATGATCTGTGTCTGGCAGATGTTGAGCTGGATACTGACGATGATGGAGAACGGGAATGAGATCGGGACTGACTGGAGTGGGAACGTGACGATCCACTCGAAGAAGAAGGACTTTGAGAATGACTTCCAGACCCACTGTGCGACCGACTGCGAGAACCTGAGGAAGAGCTTGAACTACTACGAGACCGGGATGATGACCGGGAGCGTGACCGGGATGAACTTGTCCGTGAATCAGATTTGCGAGTTTTTAACTTGTCATTTTCCTCATCAGATTCCACCAAATTGTATTTCGACAAATCTCCATCGTCTTCTTCGTCGTCATCCTCCTCCTCCTACAGGCAGAACGAAAAGAAATTTTTATTTTTACCTTTCTTAATATTGATAATGTTTCTTTTTTTTTTTTTTTTAATAATATTTCAACTCCAGTACATCAAGTGCATTTTATTAAGACATTTATGTAAACAAAATTATTATTATTAAAAGTTGTTAGAATGTTGTCCTCATCTTTATTTCATAATGTTTCAGCTACTGCACACGTCAACCATCTTCAGGTGATTGGGATTTTGAACTGAACCCTTTATTTCTATCACTGGGGTAGACTGTTCTCATTGCATGAGTCATGCTACTTCCAGATGTCTTAGTTATCTCCCTTTAACTCAACTCTCAAAGTTTTGTTTACCACCGCTGTAGCCAGATACTGAACTCACAATTCTTTGGGTCAAGTCACTGTATCTAACCAATGCCGTTATTTACTGGGCCATGTATCCTTGAGACAAGCGTTAGAAGTCAGAGTGTATAACTGTCAAAACATCAGGAATATGGCAGTAAGATGAGGACAGCAATCTGAACAATGTAAGTAATCTAAATACCTAATCTCAGAAATATAGACAAAATTATTATATACCATTCTCTAATCTAAACAGGACACAAATCTATCAAAATACAAATAGGAAATGGTTTCCATTAACACTTGAAATTCCCTTAGATTACCTATGAAATAACAATGATAAGTGCACTAATAAAAACAGTTATGTTAATTTTTAACAACTGCACTCATAAAAGTTGTATTAAAAAAAAAAAAGAGGATGAAAAATAGTTAAAAGGACAAGAATAAGGAATGCAGTGGCCATGGGCAATGACAACCTACCTCTGATTCCAATTTGTATTTGGAAATGTCAGCATCTTCATCCTCTTCCTCCTCTTCTGCGGCTTCAATAACTGGAGATTGGGATTTTATCTTATCGGCCGCATCTACTTTGCGGTATTTTTTTTTCTTTCGTCCAAACTAAAAAGAAGGAACAAAATTTAAGAAAAAAAAAAAAAAATCCAACAACTATACCTTCTTTCCAATTCTCAATTTAAATTTTTATCATTTCTAAACATTTGAAAAGTGCATGAATTAAAACTGAAAATTCCAGAAAATAAATTTATAAAACAATATAAAAATTTAATTACCTCATCATATTCGTCATCGGATTCATTTCTTTCAATATATTCAACAACTTCATCTCTTTCCATATAACCACCCCCATAACCTAAAAAAGACAGTCATTGTAGAGGAGATATTGTCATTGTGCAAAAGAGCTAGTGACAAGTTTCACAATCAACAATATTGGTAAATGGCAGAATGGGGAGGGGGATGGTTACATAAAGAACAGAAATATCAGTCAAAGTCAAAAAAGAAAATTCTTGGGCCATGTTAAGAGAAAATATATACAATGTATGTGCACAATCCTGGTTAGCATCCAGAAAAGAAAACTGGTGCTGCCCCCATAAAAGGTTAATGAATGAGCTTACCTGTCCGAGGCTCAATACGGCCATACTTTGGAGCATTGCACATGTTACAAGCAGTTCTTCTGGCCCAATTTACATTTCCACAGCTAGAGAGAGAGAGAGAGAGAGAGAGAGAAAAGATTAATATATAAATAAAAAAGAAGTTAATTTCAACAATAATAATAATCACAATTTTCAGCAATTTGCATGGAATTAATTACTAGGTCTGTTAGGAAAGACAATTCACTATTTTATCCAAAATAATTTTTCTTGTCAGAATCTATCTTGTACCTTGTAAGTTTACCATTTGTCCATGAATTGATATTGCTGCCAGATCTGGTCCAATGCTTCTGTTATATATCTAGAAATTCTTAATATCAACAGAATCGGCAATGTTATTGGTGATGACCTGGCATCTTGGCTTCAATCACTTTCACTACAGCAGTAACATTGCTTCTCTGTGCTATTTCTATAAATATTTTCATGGCAATTGGTCTGATGAGCTTTCCTCTTTAAATTGGCAGCTAGGTCTCATTTTACTGTTCACACTGTTAGATGTAATCATAAATTCTATGCTAATAGCTTCTTTCACATGCCTTGCCTGTGAAACTCTCTACTGGCTTCTTACATTTCCAACTACAATCTTCAAAAATTTAAAAGCAACTCAACATCAGCTGTTCTTTTGAATCCTATTCTTTTATTGTATGTTCTCCTCAATGTTTTCTCAATTTTTTCATTCAGTAAATCCTTGCATATTAGTGACTTTATTGCCTTGCTTGGGAGGGGGGGGTGAAATGACAAAAATAAATTTGAATATAAAATTTATGTAAATCATTTAAATATGGTACAAGATTTTTTTTGGAATTTAAAAACATTAACGTGAATCAAAGATTGTAATCTTTCATATTGCTTACAGCATCTTAAAAATATACCTATGAAAGAAGTAGGAGAACATAAGTGTAATATTCAGATAAAAGATGATATAGAAGTAAAATTACTTAACCTTTAGTACAGTATTCTATTAGAAAATGTTTTCTTTCACATCAACCCTAAAATAATACCCATATGCATGCCCACTATTGCTAGTCATGAAAAAATATCTTTACCTTTTACATTGCCAGTCATCAGCACTGAATAAACCTCTGCTCTTCTCTGCCATTGCCTTTCCAATCTCAGTGCCTCCTTTCTTATAAGTGACTCCATCTTTCTTTTCAGCTGAATAGGAAAGAAATTTAAAAGCAAAATTATACAAGAAAAGACAACACTAAACTATACATTAAAAAAATCTTTAGGGGTCACAAATATTCAAGTAAACAGAAAAACATGAATAAAGTGAAAACTAAATTAAGATTTAAATTTTAAATTTTCATTGCATTTAAATAAGCTAGAATTTCTATTTAAAAGTCGCAAGAATGTTTTTTTTATTGCTTTCTTATTAGCTTAAACAAAAAGACATTTTTAGTGTTTGTTTATATTATTTGAAAATTATATGCAGCTAAGTTTTTAGTCTAAGCCACTTCTTAAAGTCTGACCAAACATCAGAATGTTATGGAATTCCTCGTTGGTAGGATAAATAACTTTACAATAGCACCTCTTTGTTACCTTTTCAAAATAAGCTGCATTCTGAAAACAGATTTTATACATACCTAAAAGTTGATGGATCAGCTAAAAATACACTTACCCATATTAAATGGTTTTTCTTTGGGCTGATAAGGACAAATATTTAGAAAACTGAAAAGGAGTTTCCCCCTGAAATTACAAAAATAAATGAGACACACTTCAAATTTAAAATATAAATTAATAAAGACAAAAATGGAAACCAAAGTTTTTTCAGCTTGGAAACTATGACCCAATCCAATTTTATTCAAACTGTGGGTCCTGAACTTTCAGCTGGTCGCAAGATAAATAAAATACACAAAGTACAGAATATGAACAACTCAAAATTGCAGAGCACTCATAAATCACTGCTAGTTTTTCACCGAGGTAAGAGTGTGTGTGTGTGTGTGTGTGTGTGTGTGTGTGTGCGTCTGTTCTCTTGTGTGAACTTGGATTTTCTAGATTAACTCAATTTAAGATGAAGGACAAAAACAGGCCCAACACTGCACCTAGTATACATATAGCACTGTCTTCCCATTTTCCCAATTGGAATTACCTACTTATGAACAAACAAGCATCTCATTAAATGATTTTTTAAAAAAATATTTTTAAAAAATATTTACTTTACTTCTGTATCAGAATTTCCTTTAAATTTGTTTTTCTAAAAGTAATAATTTTATATTCATATATTTTTTATTCATTTATATTCATGCAATTCCAATGTGTGTGGATCATAAGAAATATTCATATAAATTGTTGATGCTAAATAAAGGAAAAGCTAGTGGTGAACAGAGTTTGTCTGATTTATTATATGTAAGGTATAAGGGGCCGCAACGCAAAATGTGGTTCTTGATGTGGTTTGCTGTGAAGAAAAAACAAAAAAACACACAGACACAAACAGACACACACACTCTCTCTCTGACCTAACCAACCTATAGCAACGGCAGTGTTGTTCTGCTGTTTGGGTTGGTGGGAGCACTCTTTTTAAAGAGGAGACAAGACTAAACTAATACACACGTGGAAGATGGCGACAATCTACAACGCATTATCATTGACAATGACTATGTTAAGTTTGTCATGTCTTTCCTATATAGGGTGTGATGGATATATATATTTTTAATTTCCATTATGCATGGTGTTTGTTTCTGTTGACTGAACAGCTGGATCAGTCTGCGAGAAAAAACAGTACCATGATGCAATTCACTCAACTAGAAATTTTGAAATGGTATTCTGTACTGCTTGGCATTTGCACAAGAAGCTCCAGTATAAACATTTTAGAGTATTTAGGAGTCAATTTGAAGACAGTGTAGAGGATCTTCCTCTTGTCACCTAGAACAACATAAGACAAGAACTGACTGCAGGTGTCATGAGACCTCCATGGCGGCAGTGTAAGATCTCCTGATACACCAAGCTAAGAGTTTACAATGCCACTAATCTTTCTGTGCTATTATATGGAGCCGTAATGTAGCCTCTCAGCAAGACACTTGCCTTCCATGTTCTCAGGACCATTGAGGAGGTTACACTAATCTGATCTTGTGTCCAATGAAGAGCTGTGCTGGAGGACCAGCCAGCCAAACACTTTCTACACCATTGCTTAGTTCAGTGTTTGCTGGCTTTGTTCATGTCCTGTGACGACCTGATGATCACCCTACCAGAGTCATGTACAATGTTCAATGTATCATCTGCAAACTGGCAATGGTGGACCACACAGCCACTGGAGGAGATTCTAATGCTATGCCAAGACTGAGAGCTGGAGAGAAAGGTAACCCTCATGAGCTCAACACATTCATAGCATGAGAAAGTAGCAAAGATTCAGGGCTGATTAAATGTAATTTTGAAGGTAAATATATTTTGCTTTTTTATACATCATTTATAAAGGATTTAAAATCAACTAAAGATTATTTTTAACAACTTTTTACTGGGTTTTAGTCATTAAAATGTATAACGGGGAAAAAAATGAGGAATGATTAATCGAAAAGAAATAAGTGTTACCTTTTTGCTGATGCTAATAATAGTCTATAATGTCTTTAAATTGTGAATATATATGGCAGTTACATAAAAATAATGAATTTATTTTTTTTTAGCAAAAAATATCAAACCTTTTTGTAAAATACTGTCATAATTATCTTCATTGATTCAGTTTTACATGACCTTTTTTTTTTTTTTTTAATCATATCACCCCAAGCAAGGTGATGACGCTACTGATGCACAGGGGGCTACGTAAGGGTAAAAAGAATGGAAAAGAGAAAGCCGGAAACCACATCCTAAACAGGGAACAAGGGATGAGCCTCTTCACCTGTTCAATAGACATGGGTGGAGTGTGAACTGGGTGATAGTTTAGTCTATCTACTCCAATTACATAATTTCTTACAATACCATGTCTTTACTGCTCTGGGGGTGATTTTTATCATTTAAAAAAGTTCTTTACATTCTTTTTTTTTTTTTTTTTTTAAATCATATCATCCCGAACAAGGCGGTAACGCCACTGATGTGCAGGGGGCTACATAAGAGTGAAAAGATTGGAAAAGAGAAAACAGGAAACACAGGATGAGCCTCTTCACCTGTTCAATAGATGTGGGTGGACTGTGAACTGAGCGATAGTTTAGTCTATCTACTCCAATTGAAAAAAAAAGAGAGTGAGAAGATTAGAAAAGAGAAAACTGGAAACCGCATCCTAAACAGGAAACAAGGGATGAGCCTCTTCACCTGTTCAATAGATGTGGGTGGAAGAGATATCAAATATGTTCCCCAAAAACTTTAGTTGGCACATGGAAAACTCCTGCAATAGATGAATACCAACACATGAAGCATAGAATTAAATTGATGTCATCATTCATTTAAAAAAAAAGAAAAAAAGTTGCCAACCTCGTTTACTTTCAACTTATGCAACATGGAAAACAGATGTTCCAATTGTCTTCTATGACTGATATTAAATTTTGCATCAACTATGTTCACCAGAATCCATCATTTTGATAAAGATTATTTTGAAGTGTAAAATAATAAGTAAAAATAGATTGAGTTAAACATCATGCAATTTATTTTATAGTAATTCACCTTACAATAAATCAGGAAAGGTAACAAGTTTAAAAAAATAAAAATAAACGGTTCACTTACCTTTGTTGGATTTAAAGAATTTGTAAGGAAATTTGATGTCAGCACATCTGAAAAGAAAGATAAATCTTGTAGAAAAGATTTTCAGAGACAATAAAAGAAAAATCAATGCAGACAAATTTGCTAATGACTGGCCACATAGTACTACCCAAGAAAGACATTTGTTCTCATTTCAAAAAGAGAAGGCAATGGTGATCATAGCCAGGTAAGGAGTGTGCCACTTATCCTGTTGCCAATATATTTGGCATCCGTGTGGCAGAACTAGAATTTAAACAGTGGTGCAAGTAAATTTCAGTTAATGAAGTCACCAATAAAAAGAAAAGAATTTTCTGAAAACTACAGAGACAAATTGATTGTCTTCAATGTACAATTTTTGTGCAACCCTCTCCACTACTTCCCCCTTATCAACTAATTACTTTTACATTTCTGGAATGCACAAAAGAAAATTAGTAGGGATAATTACAAACTGAGCAGGTGGTGGTGATGTTGAAGGGGAAGGCAAATAAGTACACTAGTGAAAGAATGAAAAAAGCAGCAGCAGTGACAATGACAAAAAGTTAAAGGTTAATATTCTGAACTTTTTTCTTGCTTAGAATATAGGTATATAAAATGTTTGTAAATTGATAATTTAGGGATTTATTATTGTTTTGCTAAATGAATCTTGAATCAGTAAATTTTGACAGGAAGTGTTCAGTTTTTTTCTTTTCAATCAGTTAAACTTCTCCCATTTTGCCATTTTTCAAAATCATTTCAGGATTAGTTTTCAATAGAGCAATTTTATTTGTACATTTATTTGTAAGGAATCAAATAAGGTTCATGTAACCATTTTGTTACAATTGTTTTAAAATATAAATAAAATGTGATATGTAAAAAAAAAAAGTAAAGGTTTTATTACGATAGAATTGTACAAAAGATTAAAAACAGAACCAGCAACTTCTGCACTAAAGATACTCTTTTGCTTAAGGCCAACATGATGAGAAACTATTGCCTTTCTCATTTAGCAAAGCAGTAAAAACATCAGTTTGAAAATTATTAATTAAAAACTGTAGAATATTTTTACATTTGTTTAAAATTTAAGCTTAAGACTAAATGGTTACATTGTAAATAAATTTTGTAATGTAAATAAAATTTAAATTTTTCTAACTCATGTGATTAATGCAGCTTATAAAAAAAATAAAAAAATTCTACTAGGTAAAGTGGAAGTTCTTATTGATTTTTAGCACATTTAATGCCTTCATACTTAGTTTGAATTGGAAAAAAAAGAAAAAAGTAAAATTATGACTGGAGTATACTGTTGAGAACCTTTGGATTGATCTCTCAACTGATTTCTAACAATACCAAGTCTCATAGTGTCTGTAATTTTAATTACCTAGATACTTGCTTATTCTGCCATGATGCCATGATCAAGCAGTTAATGAGACATTGAAATGCTGATAAGAATTAAAGCTGTAAATGACCAAAACAAAGATTTTAATAATAGAATTGCATTTTGGTTTTGTTGTTAATGTAGTTATCATCTGGTAAAACTAGTATTTTTTTTTTTTTTTTAATCATTTCACCCCGAGCAAGGCAGAAATGCCACTGATGTGCAGGGGGTTACATAAATGTAGAAAGATTAATTAGAAAAGAGTGAGGAGTACAAGCTAGTTAGAAAGGAACAATAGAAAGCTGAGAAAGCAGGTGCAATGACAGATACATGGGCGGAGAGAAAGTGAAGATTATACAGGGGAGGGGAGAGAGCTAGAGTCCAGTGGTTAGTAGGTGAGTATTAACTTTGCTTTTAAATTTCTGGAGGTCGTAGCCGTCAGGAAAGCAAGAATACGGGAGTGAGTTCCACAGGCGGGAAGTGCGAGAGAGGAAGCTGCAGGAGTAGAATTGTCGTCTGCGTTTGGCTAACCTGACTGTGAATGGGTGGGACCCAGTTGCCAGTCTGGTTGCACGGGTAAACACCTGTTGAGGAGGCATCAGTGACTTAAGCTCATCCGAGCAGAAGCCATGAAAGTATTTATAGAAGAGACAGCGGGAGGCCACATTTCGACGATGGGAAAGTGGCTGCAGTCGAGTCGCCAGATCAGTACCTATCACATTACAGACTCTCCTTTGGAGCTTGTCAAGAACACTGAGAACGGCAGGGGCACCTGACCATAAATGGCTGCAGTACTCCATGCACGGACGGATGGTTGACTTGTATATATGCAGGATGGATTCAGGTGGAAAAAACATCCTGGATCGACATAGTGACCCAATCTTCTTAGCAGTAGATTTTGCTACGGATTCAATATAGTGCTTTCATTTGAGGTCTGAGGACAGGGTAAGTCCGAGGAGGCGTAGTGTATTACTCTCCCGGAGAATCATCTGGTCCATGCTTATGGGAGGCAGAAGAGGTTGCCTGTAATGGTTGACAGACAACAGCTTGGTCTTAGAGGAATTGAAGTTGACAAGCCACTTCTTGCCCCAGTTCACCACAGAGTGTAGATCCCGCTCAAGGCCAGCAGCGAGATTATGTCTGTCCGCCACGACAGGTTTCTTACTGGAGCGGGAGTATATTGTAGTGTCATCTGCGTAGATGCCTACTTGGGACTTGATCTCATCTGGAAGGTCATTGATGAAAATAAGGAAGAGCGTTGGGCCCAGGATAGAGCCTTGTGGGACACCAGCATTCGTGCTGTAGGACGAAGAGGCACGCCCATTCAGAACGACCTTCATTTTGCGGTTATTTAAGAAAGATTGGATTAGGTCAAGCAGGTGACCGGTAATACCGTAACTGCGTAGTTTGCATAGGAGGCCAGGGTGCCAAACCCTGTCGAAAGCCTTGGAGATGTCCAGAGCAACCGCGCGAGCCTCGTCAGACTCATCAAGGGCTTGTAGCATGTACTCCGTTACAGTTGTTAGCAGGTCGGCTGTGGACCTGTCAAATCGGAATCCATATTGCCTGTTGGAGAACAGTACTAGTATTTTATCAAATTGATAAGCTCAAAAGTGCAACAAAGATTTTTCTTTTTGAAAGAAAGTAAATGTGAAATAATTATTCAATTGCCAGTACAAAATTGCATTTAAAGCTATTAACTGACTTGGCTTTATGGCCAGGGGTGGAATGTCTACATACACTCTAACACTTTGTTTAACTAAATAACAAACATTTTGCTCAATTAGGCTAAAAACCCATAAACTATTTGTCACAAAGACTGGCTCCCAATGATAAAAGTTAAATCTTGTGGGAAGTTTTTTTTCTCTTTATTACTGATTCATATTGCTTACATAATAGAATGATGAAGAAACAAAAATAGAAAGATTATTCAAAATCTTTTTTCTTGATTCATTACAAGAGATGAATGAATTTTAATGTATCCAGTCATTTTGAATATCTCAAGAATGAGTTGCTTGGATGTATCTTGGCAGCCAAGCAGTGGGGATCTTACTGTATATGTGTGCAAACAGAAACTGTGTGTGGTTACTAATTCAGCAATAAGATGACAATGATTGAAATGGCATACTATGAAACCATCACATTCACAATGACTAAATGTGTAGATTCTTTACATCTGATGCAATATTGTGCGTGTATGTGTGCAACCAAGTTGTTGGAATGTTTGCTTTCTGACTATGATACTTGGTCTTGAATATGACGTCATTCTTGTAACACACAGCTGTGCATGATCATGAAGTACAATTGGATCACATTGATTTGCCAATATGGATCGCATATTTTGCAGGCGTGTATGAATTTCAGCAAGTTGATTGCAGTAAAGCTCTGCATTAATGCTTTGATTAGCTTCCAGAAAGCTGTAGTTGATAACACCAATTGCAGACCACCAGACAATCACCATAATCTTTTGTCAATGCAACTTTGGCTTTGGGAAATGTTTGAGAGACTCATTGTGATCATAAAGGATCCATTTTTTATCTGAAGTGACTATTTGGTCAAGAAAGGGATCATTGGTGTTATACAGAAAGAGCATTGAGCACACTTCAAAATGCCTAAGTTCTTGATTTTATCAAGCTTTTTCACCTTGCCAATACTCTGCAACTGGCACAAGACTGTTTTAATGCTGACACCAAGTGTCTCAGACATTTTTCTGACACTTTAATGTGGGTTTTGCTCAACAACTGCTTGCTGTCAAGTCTGCATGACCGTCCGCTACCGTTTTGATCTTCAAAGCTCTCATCACCAGTACAAAATATCTGGAACCACCTTTGTACTGTTTGATCAATTGTGGATCCATTTCCCCAGGCTCTGCTGATATTGGCAGAAGAGGAGGTACTGTGCCCAAATTTGAAATCATGTGAAGAAAAAAAAAAAAAAAGTAAACCAAGATCATGTTTTGTCAAGTTCATAATTAAGGGCTTCTATGCTTCAAGAATATTTCTGTCTGAAAATAAGTTAAAAATCATTAAAGAGCACAAATTAATTATTATGCATACCAAAATTCACTTAATATATACCGTGAATAATATGTTAAAATGGCTTTTTAAAATACAACACTTCAAAGTCTTCACTTCAAAGTCTAGATCTTAAGGGTTATTAGATCGGCAGTAGTAGTTATATTCCAAATTATTCTTGAGGCCATTGAACAGAAATAATTGTGGCTCTGAATGCTGTTATTTGTAGCCATTGTATAATATTGTTTGTTATCGTTTTATACATTATTATTGATTACTTATTTGTTGTTGATTATTATTAGATTTGTCTTTATGCCTAACATTCTTTACAGAGATAATGGCATCATAAACAAAGCCAGAAAATTTTTCAAAAATATAGGATTTGACAGAACAAAACAAACCTAAAAGGAGCAGATTTCCTAAATGTCACATTCAACTTTAGAAAAGGAACATATCAACCATATAGAAAACCTAACAAATTGATTTACATACAGACATCTACCAACAATAATCAAGCAGATCCCATAATCAGTTAATTTCAGAGTATCTGACAATTCTTCTAATGAAACTATCTCCAACAAAGCCAAGATTATGAAACAGTTCTAAAAGATGGTGTATTTGTTAGAAACACTCACATATGTATCCCAAAGTAGTAAAATACAACAGAAAAAGAAAAACTGGATGGTCTAAACAACGATAAAACAAAAATCTAGAAATGTAGGAAAAATATTCATTAAACGCAATCTCCCCCACCTGCATCAAGTACTCTCCACAAGATATTCAACAGAAGCACAGTAAAAATCAGCTAGTCACACTGAAAACATTCCACTTCTAATATAAAAGTACAACAGAAACCTAACTGATCATCTGCACTAATTAAACCCACTTGTAACTGAAGGGCAAAGCACAAATGTGCTTTAAATAGCAATTGCATGCAAAACAATATACCAAGCCAAAGATGCTAATAGGTGTGTACCCTGTATGCCTAACTCATAAAAATCTTAAAGGACATGGTAACTTTTCCATCGGTGTGTCCCAGGAACACACAAAGTTTCCCCACACATAGATGTTACTGAAGGACCCCAAAAACAGATAAACCATGCATACAAAACATTCTTTACAAACAGTACAACGCTTTTTAAACAAATATGGGAAATTAAATAGAAATAATAAAATACACCAAAAGATAACACTGAAAATAGGGAAAACAGCATCAACCTGTAACAATATATCTAAAAACTATAAACTGTTAGGAGAAGAAAATAGTTACAATCACCTTCACAGACTTAACACAAAAGGCTAAATAAACAATCAGATCTTAACATGCAAACATGAAAACAAATTTTTACATTAATTAAAAATTGAAAACTAAAAAAACATTGTAAAATACCATCATGAAAAAAAATAAAAATAAAGCACTATATACAACACAGATAATGTAATATATTTTAGATGAAGCCAATAAACTAGACAAATGAGATAACCAACCCCTAGAAAAAAAAATCCAAACAAATTAAGTAAATAAACTATGAATGTACTCATGAAAACAAGTAAATGTAACAATAAGCAACAAATAATTTGGTAATCAATAAAAAAAACAAAAACAATATGAGTAAAAAGTGAAATATTATACAAGAGAAACAAAAAACTGCATTTGGATTCACAATTATTTATACTCAATAGCCTTGAGAATAATTTGGAATATAACCATCACTACATCTCTACCCATAATGCAACACTGACCAGCATATATAAATACTTGCACCAACATGGAACACACATGGCCTGAAGATTGGGCTCAAGCATGAAATTGGCTGTTATTACTGCTTGGTGTTGCCCTTAGTATCCACTTTTTATATTTAAATATGCTTTCTCTGATATTGAGTACATTTACCCATAAATATAGCACATCATAAACACACACACACACATACATATATATATATATATATATATATATATATATATATATATATATATATGAGAGTTACATGAAGAAATAAAGTTCAATGTTGACCTGATATCCCTATTATTATATAGTTAAAGAAATACAATTTTTATCAATATATTCAATTGTCTAAATCAAATATAAGAATACTATTGGTATAAAGGGCCTATTTTGAGCATCTGATCCTTAAAATAAATGCAAAATGTTAATTAATGCAACTAAGATGCTGGTTTGGTTTAGAATTGGTTGGGTTGGCAATTTATCTTTTGGTGTTGGTATCCTGTTTTTTTCCCCTTGATACCGTGGTTTTTGTTTCACTTTTTAATTTAGTACTTCAGCTTTCTAAAGAAGGCATTCATTTTCTTGTTTGATGATAGTTGATATCTGATTTTGTTTGAGATTGATAAATTTGCAATTTAGTCCATTCAACTTGCAATTTCTTGTATTTCTGGTCCAATCTTAAAAATATTCACATAACTGGAAAAAAAAAAAAAAAATCTTTCTAAATATGTAATTTGTATGTGCTTTTATTCACTGATTTATACAGTGAGTTAAAACGTTATTTTGCTTTGAACAGCTGAAAATGTAAAATATTTTTTTGGGACTAAATTTGTTATCTAGTGAATACACTGAAAATTAAATACTAAATGATTAATTTTTAGAATGTGTATATTTCCAAATCTGCGAGTACGACGTGTTTTTTTTTAGATACACATTTTAAATTGAAATTAAAAACTATTTTAATCATTTTAATATATAATCTTAAAGCGTATTTGCTAGATAGAAATTTTATTTGTAGAAATTTTTTTTTACATTAGATACTTGCATATCCAAAAAAACATACATTTTAAAAGTGAAATAAAAGAATTACTTTAATTGTTCTTAATATCTAATTTAGGTACATTATCTAGGTAAAACAAATTTATAAAAAAATTATTTATTCATTTTTCTTGCTTACAACTACTTTATTTAGTGATTGGCATACTGGCTTACTAGAAAGCAATTACCTTACAAAAAAATCTGACTTCATAATATTTAACATAAAACGAAAATGGTAACTATTTTTTTATTTTTTATTTTTACTTGCTATTTTGTTAATTTTACAATTTTTTTTTTAAAAACTGAATCAAATAAATTTCAGACATAATGTTGTATTTTCATTTATGATTTCCAATAGTCATATCTGTCGTATTTTCTTCTTTTGTAAACAACTAGATTTATTTCCTAAAACTAGTCAAATGTTTTTAACATTTTTGTTAAATCTTTTTCTCTTACAGTGGTATAAATGTTGATAAAATCTAATTTGATTAAAATCTGAAAGTCTTTTTCAATAGTGTTTTCTTCCACTCAGTAGTGATAGCACCAATCCGAACAATTTTGGTTTCGTAAAAAATTTTGATGTGGTTCCATGGCATGAAGAAAAGTTGTTTTTTCGGTTAAACTGCCCATCTTTAGTTTGGTTGTTGGTTGAATACAAAGATGAAGAGAGAAAGAGCATGTGCACACCTAAAATGACTATTTTAGTCTTATCCTTTTAAGTTTCTGGCTGAACAGTTGGATAAGAAATTAACTATTTTGTCCAATTTGATAAAAATCAGAAGCCTTTAATATACTGCATAAGTATCATTAAAACTTTAACAATACATTCATATACCCAGATAATTGTAGTTTTCATCAGGACAAATTCACTAAGTATATTCAAGTAAATGTTAAAAAGATTATTAGCCCTTTCATGGAGTCTATTTAAATAAAATGCAGCTAAAAACACAACCTTTGTAAATTCAATTTAGAGTTAAACAAGGAATTTGCCATTTATAAACCTACTTATTTGAAAGTAAATTGATAAATCTTTTTGTCATTTTTAAAAAGAGACACTTAAAAGTTTGCAAAGGTTGGTTTTGTAATAGAATATGATACTTAAATTATGTGATAACTAAATTGATAAAGAAATCACAGGTTGTCTTAACAGTTCAGCCATTTGTTAGATTGGTTGAGACCAGTGTTCATAATCATTATCAGCATTGATGTGTCTCTTTTCAAAGCCATTGTAAAGGTTAAATGTAAACCAAGAAACATCATCTCAACACTGTACTGAACAGTTATCTTAGAAATTAGATTTCAATTTAAATTTCAAGCTGCCTTTATATAACTGTCTTGACTAAAACAGAAGTGGAAATATAAACTCAAGCAATAGGAACAGAGTTTTACAGCTGAGTTTTTGCGAGTCATCTATATCTATTTGGATAATTGCTGGTATCATCAAACCTCACTTCAATCAGTCAGTCAAGTGCCATGTGTGATACACACTTGGGCAGTCATGTCTCGAAAGAGACATGACTGACTAGGCAGAAGATTTTCCTGCAATATGTTGCCATTACTTTCTGCAGTAGACTGGTTGCCAGCCAAGGCTATAAAACCCAATTTGTCCTGTTATCTGACCCATAACTGGAGAAAAAGGACAGATAAATACCTTTCTTAAGGGTATTTGCATTAAATAATGCAACGAATCCAACTGGAATTTGAACTCCGCTTTCAGATTTCTTGTACCGAGTTGATATCCACTGCACCACTAGGCACAAACCTCACTTAGCAGATGCAAAAAGCAACAAAGTATATTTTATCCATTAATCATTTCATCACACACAGAGATAAAATAAAATTGCAACATCTTGAATGTTGCAATTTACACGAACTAGATTCCAAAATAAACGGTAGCTAAAAAGTGCAGAGAGGCCAGATTGATAAACTGTATATCTTTCTTGGGCAATGATACAAGACCTGTACTTTCAAACGTACACAGCCATACAGATAGTGAAGACCATCATGTGCTAGAGTATCATTTCAGGCTTCTTACATGCGAATGTTGATGCAATACAGTAAGAGTTTTGGATGGGCTAGCTGAACGAGTCAGGCATCCTCTCAAACATGTTCAACGAAGGACAAGTTTGATGATTATGTTAGCCATTAGATATCTTTTATGAATATGTTGAACAGAACAAACATCATGTAGGTGGCGTCATTAATCAGCAGCGATTCTCTACAGAAATATGATAGTAGAGCTGGTAGAACAATAATCAAGATAAACATGTTGCTTTTCAATGTTCCCTCTACAAATATCAAAAGCAAGAGTTAAAGTATAGCACTCCATATCTTGATGCCAAGAGTAGAGTCTGTGAATCTTGGTCCCGGGGCAGGGGGAAGGAGGAGTGAGAGAGGGTATCTTGATGCCAGAAGTAGAGCCTGTGTAATGGTGGGGGCATATCATATATTCATCAGGTCACAAAGAACAGTTACTTTTGGTAGTGGAGAAAAGAACAAGTCTCATTTAAGGAAAAAATAATCTCTCTGGCTTTCACATAAATAACTAGTTTAATTATTCAACCAACCTGATTGTGAATTAGTCCTGCTCTATTACAAATGGATAACCTCTAGTGTCACAATTGAAACAACCCCAAAAATATTTGTTTTCTTCAGATCTATGAAAAGTTATAAAAGTTTTTTTGCAAACACTAAATTAATTCTGGATGTAAGAATGTACAGAAATAGAATGTTTTGTTAGTGACACAGTTAATGTTACAATAAAAGTTTAGTTTAATGATGGAGGTCCTATTTTGATGATAGATATCAACCGTTTCTTTTTAAGTCAACTACAAATGAACAAATTGAAGTTAATCATTACATTTTGATTTACTGTATTTTATAAAATTTTCTGTAAAAAGATAATTTTTGTGATAAATTTGTTAAGTGAGAGTAATGAAATATAGACAATATTTCAAACTTAGAAATAAGAGTTTTGGTATTTTTTTTCTTTTTTTACTTTCATGATGTTTCAAGAGTGCCATCTCCAGCCTTTATTAGGTGTTGTAACCAAAAGTATTAATGTGGTTATGAAAATAACACACACACTAGGTTACGTTGATTTTAACCCCCCTCTCATCAACTTTGGTCTAGTTTAGAGGGTCGAGACTGAAGGAGATAAAAACTTACATCAAACTTTAGATTCCTAGCTTTAAATCCCTTTTGAGAAATACAATAAAAAATCAGCATTGAAAATGTGTTTAAAAAGCTATTCATTTTGGCAATATTTGATTGAAAAATGTTATTTTAATAGTAAATCAAAAAAGGCTGCTATTTTAATGAATCAATTTTATATTATATGAAAACCAATTCGATCCAAATATTTATATAATCATATAAAAATTTTTGGTGTAAGAGCCTTTAGAAAGAAAGGAAGGTCTTAGTTGACAACATAGGTTTTTGCTGGAATGTATCTACACATTGTTTTAAATCTGTAAATAACAAAAAGCTTCAGATGCTAATTTCATTGCTCTTTTAACACATTGAGAATGAGAAGGAAAATCAAGCAACTCTAATTTTGGGTTATTTGAATTTCATATCCTAAAAAAAATTTTCAGTGGTTGCAGGTTCACAAATTCCATTTTCAGATAGATTAATTTCAACCAACATAATCATTAGGGCCACTGGTTTTCATAAATTCTACTTGTGGCAAATCATAATAGTCCCTTTTACACAATTTACCTAGTTGGTCTGTAAAACAGTCGAGCTTCTTGTACCATCAACCTATTTAAAAAACAGCTCTGAATGGTAGTAGCTCATCCTGATGTAATGAACAGCCAATTGTATGTAATTTTCAATGGAGCTTCTTCTCCAGAGCAATTACAGGTTTCTTTATTAATCTTGCCATCAACTCCTAAACAGACAAGCTTTCAAATATCTTCAGTGTGTTTATCATTATATCATTACTTTTATTTTAGCTTTTTCGCTAATTTTGACTTCTCAATTATGTTTTTAAAATCAAAACATAAGTTAAAAAGGCCCATAACCTGTAAATCTAAGAATTTTAATGCAACATCAATTGCCATCTCTTATCTCCTCGACTCCCATCCTTTCTTATCCTTGCCCCAACACCCACTGTATCTTGTTCTTCTCCATTTTCACTCTACTTTCACATAAGTCTCTTCGCACTAGTATTCTCATCCTTCTTTTACCCATTCTCTGACCACCCCCGTGACCTGTTCCTCTTATGTAACCCCTTGCACACCAGTGGCAGTACTGCCTTGCTTGGGGTGAAACAATTATATAAAAAAAAGGCCATTAGCATAGATACTTCTATTAATTTTCAATAACAAACTTTTTAATTGAATTTTTAAAAATAAAGCTTTCTTGAATTTTTTATTTTAGTTTTAATTGAATTAAAGTAAAATACTCTGATGTATTTCAAACAGAAATTATATTGATTGAAATATGAAATTTTGAGATGTTTCAATTTTTTGACTATTTTTCAGCGATCAACATATTTGTAAACAAAAGTTAATTTTCAGTTTTAAAATTCTTGCAAAATTAAAATATACATCTGTGACACATTATTTTTGAAAAATTAGCAAATTTAATGTTAAATTAATCTGATTTACACAAGTATTACTTATTTATAGCATGAAATTTAGAATAAAGCTATTTTTATACACAGAGTTGACCTTTCTAACCTTTCTACCGTAATTGAAATGTGCTGACAGATGCAAGTGTTTAGTGATTATAAGTGACAGAATTGTACAATTTTTTTTCCGGTAAAGAAACTCCGAAACATGACTTTTTAATGTACACATAGAAATTACCCTTACACCACCCCCCAGCAAAAAAAAAACAAACAAACAAACAAACAAAAAACCTCAAATCCACAAGCGAAAATTATTTAAAAAATACAGTGGCTAAATGATTTGTATTAAACTTTTCAAATTTTGATTAGTAAATATAGCCTTCTCTATATAACCTGCCAATGTCTACAAGAATTGGAAATATTTTAATATTTTTTAAACTTATATATATATATATATATATATGTCAATAATTCTTTTAAAATTTCATTATTAATCAAAAAGATTTTTTTACACTATAATGTTGGACATTTATATTTATAAACGCAATTAAAAAATTACCTAATTAAATAATGTCATACTTTTATTGCAGTTTTTATTTTACTATTCAGAGCAGGTTTTCGGCAAAAGGGTGTAAATATTTTAACAAATAATACATGTTTATGTTCCCAATGAGTCCTGCGTTTAACTAATAAAAATGTTTTTTTGCCTACAAAATTTAATTTATTGAAATTTCATGAATTTATGTAGGAGGTTATATATATTAGTCATCCACATACAAGCCTGTTTCGCTGTATCACAGCTCATCAGTGTGGCTATATATATATATATATATATATTTTTTACCAATATTTTTAAAAATAATGATTTAAAAGAATATGAAAAATAGATATTCAAAATAAAAATTAATAAATGCCATAAAATTTCATAAATTATTGAGTTACCTCTGCCGCTATTTTCATTGTTATTAAACTGTACAATTTTTCAAAAGAAAGTTTTATATTATTTTGTTTTTCATAAAACATCTTCAAACATAAGCTTACAAAGGTAAACTAACAAAAATTCCATAAAATATTGGATAATTGCTGAAAACCGTGTTGAATTTTTAATTTTAACATAGTTCAAAATAAAAAAAAACGATTTGTATAAGATTTATACCAAATTTGTCTTCCATACTTGGCATTTTTGGCTGTCGGGGAAGCAAGTAAATGGAAGGGAATTCAACAGGCGGAAAGTGTGAGAAAAGAAGCTGCTGGAGTAGAATTTGCGTTTACATTTTATTGGTTTTACAGTAAAAGGGAGGGACCTAGTTGCTAATCTTGTGGCTCGAGTAAATTCATATATAGGGGGCACCAGTGAGCTAAGTTTATCAGAGCAGAAGCCATGAAAGTCCTTGTAGAAGAGACACAGGGAAGCCACACTGTGCTGGTGAGAAAGTGAATATCCAAGCTGCCAAGTTGGTATCGATCACATTGCAGATTCTATGTTGAATTTTGTCAAGGACCCCTAGGTGGATAGCAGGAGCACCTGACCAGATATGGCAGCAGTATTCAATGCACAGGTGGAGGGTAGATGTATATATGTGTAGGATTGTTTCAGATGGGGAAAACTTCCTGGCCCTACACAGAGAACCAACTTTATTAGTAGCGGATTTAGCTATGAATTCTATATAGTCATTCCACTTGAGGTCTCTTGTGAGAGTTAAGCCGAGGAGGTGCAGTGTTTTCCTTTTAGGGAGACTAGCCTGATCCATGCTAATGGGGGATAGGAACAATTGTCTGTGATGGTTAATAGATAGCAGCCTCGTTTTGGAAGCATTAAAATTCACAAGCCATTTCTTACCTCAGTCCACCACGGATTGGCAGTCCTTTTCAAGCTCGGCAGTGAGGTTTACTTTGTCAGCCTTGGCAGATTATGCGATTTGAATATAGCGTTTGCTTCTTTTAACTGCACATAAATAATTTATTTTAATGCAAAATTTATAATGCATATCATTAATGTGTAGAAGAGTACTTAAATATTTAAACCTCAGTTTTAAATTGATTTATAGGATTTACTATTTCTTAGTATGGATGGAGTATGGTCTGGTTAACACTGCAACAATCTTCGAGATTTGATTTTAATTGCATTTCTTCAAAAATGGAATCAAAATTTTAATGTAGAATATTTGTGTGAGGTTTTAGACCTATGATATCACGCCCAATAGACTGGTCTAACCAAGAGTCTGGTTTAAAAATCAACCTACCCTTTTTTTGAGGTGATTAATAAATTAATTATATCAGGTTGCAGCAGAAATATCTCCAACATAATGGTAAAGACATTTGAAAACACCATTGTCACGTCTTACCTGTGGAAGGTATTTCTACCTACTGCAACCAGTATTTATTTACTTATATTTTCAATAGATTTATTCTAAATCTATTGAAAAATAAATATTCTATGTTCATTAAGAAAAGCATTAGTAAAAAATATTTTTTTTTATACATAGGACAATAGCCTTGTCACAAGGCAGACATAAAAATTTTAAAATCAACCGCATATGCCATACTTTATAAATTTTCTATTTCGGAAAAGAAAAATAGACATTTTCATTTCTAATTTCAAGAATAGTTACTATTTTACTTATGCAATTACTGTTTATTTAATAATTCCAATTTTTTTTTGTTAGATAAAATATTTTTTTCCCTTTTAAACGTTACGAATTATTCAGTTTTTGAATTGAATCCAAGAATTATAGACACTGGTTGAAGTTTTTTTTTTTTTTTTTATTTCATAAAAAACTGTCCTTCACAAGGAAGTTTTTTGTCTAAGGGCGATTTAAATAAATTCTACTCTAGTGTAGGGTAGGAAAAAAATATCACGTGTTGACTGTCAGTTTCATGTTACTTTCATAATTCATTTAAAAACCAAGGAGAACTGTTAACCTCAATTCATTTTTGTTGATAAAAAGAATATGATCTTAAACGACTATTAATTGTGGAAGATCTAAGTTCATTTATGACCCTTTTGAACCTAAGTTTTTTTAAAAAAAAGAATGAGCCAACCAAACGGACGTTCAAAAACTCACAAAATGATAATGCATTAAAAAGACATTTTTGATCGTATATTTAACAAATCAAATTTATTAGTTCATTTATACAGAAGAATGCGATTATATTTTCTCTAATTAAATATTTTTTCTAACGTTCTAACATTTTTCTCAACTGAACTTTAGGTTTCAAGTGGGAAACGTGAGTTAAATTTAAAAATTTAACAATAACCCACCAAATTAAAGTTTTTTTATGTGTACTTTTTTTAAAAATTTCACTAATTTTTGATCCATCGAACCCTTGGACTCAATAGTTAGATCCAAAATAGTTATTTAAAATCATAGACTGCTACCTTTAAAATCAAAATCTAAATAAAGTAATATTTATTGGAAAGGAAAAACATACCTACTCAATAAGCAAAAAGCTGCCATCTTTAATAAAATAATTAAGATCCGTAAACGAAGGGAACTTAACAGTATTTCAGAAAAACACACAAAAAGTATTAATCGGTAAGACTTTGTCAAAATATTTTTAAAAAATTAAGAAAAATATTTTGCCATTTGGTTTGAATTTAATCTAAAATTAAAAAAAGTGTAAAAAAATATTAAACTTATTTTAAAAATTGCCAAGTTAAAATAAAATTTATTATTGAAATATAGTGGTATGTAAGAAACAAGATTTATTTATTTAGAAATCACTAAAAACACTGATAATAAAAAAATATTAAAAAGAAAAGGAAAAAGTGTGTTTAAAATAGAAAGATGAAATAACGAGAAAAAAAACCAACCAGGGAGAAACAGACGGTTCAAATTAGTTTCCTATTTTCTGCTTCAAACAATGAAAGACACATTTCAACATTGGCATGGGTGCCGAAAATGTCTCGTTTGTGTCAACTGATTGCAAGTGGATGGATTTCAATGAATCAGCAGCGATTTTTGTCTCTGCTTGTATACGGGTTTTGTTAGAAAAAAGAACAACTCTTATCAGTCAACACACGTCCATATAGGAAAGGGTGCCGACATCTTACTTCTCAAGAAAATCTCGGAAAATCGCGCGAGATATTCGTAGAGATAATCATCAGTAGCAGTACCAATGACGTCGCCATCATCATTGACGACATCAAATCAAATTAAATGATCATCATAATCATAAACTACAATAGTACTTGACAATGGCTTTTACTATAAACACGTTTATAATCTTAGGAATCTAATAAATTGTCGTCATAAACTAAACCATATATTGTTGCAAAGTTATCATCACCATCAACAGTGTAATTAAGAAGTTTCATCACAAAATTACACCATTAAGAAACATTATCACAAACAATTGCGTTTGGCGCCTTTCGAATCATCATCACGTATTGCATCAATTAAAGCTCATGATTCATCATCACTATCGTTACGTTAGCAATCGTAATCGTAACAATACTTCGGAAATTTTTTCCCAGTTTATTTTAACACTGATAGAAAGCCTTCTTATATTATGTATTTCCCGCTCGAAGCATTCAATTATCAACAAAAATGCAAAAAGTTATTGTAAAAATAAATCACGAATCATTGTTGAGCGAGATCTCAAGCGGCACTGTTAAAACCATCATCAGCAATATCAAGAATAAAAGTAAGCAACCGATCATCATCATAACAGGGTTTAAATACCATCATCAACATCAATGGCAGTATAAAAGACAAACAGACGAAGCATCACTATCATCAAATGTTGTAATAGATGGTGACATAATCACCATCGTCAAAGGAAAGTCGATGCTAAAGAAAAAAAACTATAAATGAAGAGGAGTAGCTCGAGTAATAAGCGTTTTTATCAAAAATAGTCACATGGGCAGGTTGGTAAGCAAGTAGTAGTAGGTAAAAAAAGAGAAAGCCAGTCTTACACTTTATACATACACCGATCTCCCTTACAGAAAAATCTAATCGACCGTCATAACTTGACTAGAGCTGTTGGTGGGGTAGGGCCGCCTTGAGCTCCAAAAAACATCCCACCCCACCCAGTCAGACAAAAATAAAAACAAAAGAGAAGGGGAAAAAATTGTCTAGTGATCAGCATCACCGGACAAAAGAAGAAACAAGCAGATAAAAAAAAAAACCCTCAAAAACTACTGTCACTTTCGGAGAATCGGACCATTTACCAAAAGAAGGAAAAAGTGATTTTTTTGGGGGAGGTGGAAGAAGATGGACTTTAATGTTCGCCAACGTCGTCAACTCGCCGACGGTAACAATGGCTTTATGTCTCTCACTGCTTCCCAGTTAAAAAAAGACAAGGTTTCTTCCTCCTCTCCATTGTCTTCGTCATCGTCACGATCTATTCCTGGATCTATAGCTTGGTCAGTTCTATTTGTTTATCATTTGGTCCTTTTCCTTTTCATTGTTAATAAACGTGCATGGTTCCCACCTCCCAAAAAGACAACCCCGGATGGCCCCGGAGTCTTTAACGATGTCTTTGAAGAAGAAACTGCTCGTAAACATCTTGATGTCCTGGTCAGCTTTGGACAGAGGACGGTGGGCAGTTATGCCAACGAGAAACTTGCCAAAGATTATATTCTGGGAGAATTGTACAAGATTCAAAAGAACACCGTGTCTACTGCTCACACTTTACAAGTGGACGAACACAACGTCAGTGGTCAGTTTGCTATGAAACTTAAAAGTGATTTTCTTTCAGTCTATAGAAATCTGAAGAATTTAGTGGCCAAACTTGATCCTGTGTCCAAATTTGAAGATGCCACTGAAAATAGCGTGTTGGTCAATTGCCATTATGACAGTGTTGCTGGAAGTCCAGGTGAGTTTTTGAACATTTTTTCAATTCAGTCATTTTTATTTGATCATAAAATTTAAATTTAAAAATAGAGAAAAATCCGTACAGAACTGAGGAAAACTAGAAACTTGTCTGTGGACTTTTATTTCTGAAAATTAAAAAAAAATGTTTGTGGTACCATGGTATTTTTTTTCTAACTTACTAATAAAAAAATGATAAATTTTTTCTTTATTTGTTGTTTTAAACAGTATTTAATTCATGATTGCTTCCTTTTCTCTCAGTTAAAAACGAATTTTTTCCGTCTCTTCAAATTAAAAAAAATCGCTCCCGACTCAATGAATGAAAATGCCGCCTTTGTTTGGAACTCGTAGCCTGTTATTTTTTGACCCTTAATTTGTGCAAAAGTTTCCAGCGTTTTAAACATCTTCTTAATTTATTTGATTAAAAACTGATTTTCTACTGTGTATTAAAAATTTAAAAACAAAAAATGTAGGCGCTGATTTTTTTTTCTTTTACAGACACGGAATTATCTTAATTTTAAAAGTTTTTAACCTGCTAAAAATTTTACAAGTTCACAAAAAATAATATTTTACAATTTTTGTGTTTAAAAGTTTTCAAATTTTTTTCAAATGCATTTTTCATACACCACTTCAAACATTTAATTCGAGATCAAATTTATTTGATAATTTGATATTCCATAATTAATATTCGGAAATTTTCAAAAATCCTAAATTCTAAGAGTGACTAGAAAAAATACAGGAATTCTAGGTGTGTTTGAATTTGATTAGAGAAAAATTGCAAGGTCAACCTTCATTGCCCAGTTTAGCTATGAAGAACTTCAAGTAAAATCGATTAAACAACAAAAAAAAAAAAGAAAGAAAAAGCAGTAACTCAAGGTCAATTAAAGTCGAACAAAGAAATTTTTAAAAATAATACTTTTGGAAAAAGATTCAGAATATTTTCTTCTCAGTCAAATTATGAATGGTGGTGTTTTTAAATTTAAAAGTATTCGATTAGTGTTATAAATTTAAAATTTACCAAGATTCTTTGTTTAGCCAGGCAGAAGACTTATCAAAAGTTATTTTGTTGTTTAAACTTTTATTAAAACTTCGACTGTCCCTTTTTAGTACCAAATAAGAGGCTCTTATAATTTTCCTGTGTTTTTGGGTAACAAAAAGAAAAGAAACAAAGTCCGTGTTGTTCGTTTTATTGCGCACCAAAATGCTTCCTTAGTGATTTCTATTCTGGGGTCATAGAAAGAAAGTTGGGTCACCAGAGTTTCTCTCCCATGGGTCCAGCTGAGTGCGATCATTTCTTCACTTGCATCCTGACATAGGCACCGCACGAGGGTAAGAATTGTAACATTTCTGCCTACTAAAATGAAGTTGTTTTTTTTTTTATGTAGGAATTCTGACCAATCGGGATGTGTAAGTTCACTAACTACGCTCTCATTGTATTTTATTTAATTTTAATTTTATTTTTTACCGATAAAAAAAGGTATTGTTGACTGTGGGTGGAGGGAAACACTTAGAGAAAATGCATTTTAGTGTTGTTTTCTCTTTAGCCTAGCATGGAAATAATATTGGTCTTTATTTAAAACTTGACCACTGACTTCTGGTGCTAGAAAGAAGTGTGTAAATAATTTAAAATATCTTAGCCACAAGGTGGGCTAGCAGTTTTTCTATATGCAATCTATTTTTGCAATGAACTCTAGCTTAGAGGAAGAGATTGAAACCAAGTATTTTCTCAGGTATTCATAATTCTTAGGGTATTTACTTTTCTCAAGTTTACAAATGTAATAAAATTGCTCCATTAGTAGATCTCAAATTTCTTTTTTTCTTTACCTCAAAATTTTATAAAATCCTTCAACATTTTTTAATGTACTATGCAATTAATTTCTTTTATTTGTGTTTATGTATGTGTAAAAAAAATTCTTATTATCAAGTAGAGCTTATGTTAAAACTGATACTTATCCATGTCTGTTCTTATCTTTCCATCCAACCATAATCACCTTATTGTTTTTTTAGTTTTTACTTTATATTAACTTGATATATGATTATATATGGTAATCATATTTTTATTATTTCACTCCAAGCAAGGCAATAAAACCACTAAAATGCAAATGTTACAGAGTGTAAGAGGATTTAAGAAAAAAAACTTACTAGAGAGAATTATAAAAGAACAGAGATCAAGAAAACAAGATACTGATTGATATTGCTTTTAAATTTTTGAAGATAAAAGTTTATCAGAAAGCAAGAAGCCAGAAGACAGTGCCACAAGCGAGAAGTGGGAAAAAGAAACTGTTAGCATAGAATTTAGTTATATCTAACCATTTTAACTGTAAAATGACGACACTTGGTTATACTAACCATTTTAACTGTAAAATGACGACACTTGGTTATACTAACCATTTTAACTGTAAAATGACGACACTTGGTTATACTAACCATTTTAACTGTAAAATGACGACACTTGGTTATACTAACCATTTTAACTGTAAAATGATGACACTTGGTTATACTAACCATTTTAACTGTAAAATGACGACACTTGGTTAAGCTAACCATTTCAACTATTGAATGACAACACTTGGTTATATCTAACCATTTTAGCTATAAAATGATGACACTTGGTTATACTAACCATTTTAACTGTAAAATGATGACACTTGGTTATATCTAACCATTTTAACTAAAATGATGACTCTTGGTTATATCTAACCATTTTAACTGTAAAATGATGACACTTGGTTATATCTAACCATTTTAACTGTAAAATGATAACACTTGGTTATATCTAACCATTTCAAATGTTGAATGACAACACTTGGTTATATCTAACCATTTCAACTGTTGAATGACAACACTTGGTTATATCTAACCATTTCAACTGTTGAATGACAACACTTGGTTATATCTAACCATTTCAACCCTAAAATGACGACACTTGGTTATATCTAACCATTTCAACTGCAAAATGATGACACTTGGCTATATCTAGCTTTTTCAACTGTAAAGTGGTGAAACTTGGTTATATCTAATGGTTATATATTGGTTATATCTATGTATCTGTGTATGGGAGAAAGCCTGTCCTTATCTATTTGTAGTGAGCTAGATGGTCTGGTGTCGCTGAAGTGGTTTGTTTCCAGTTTTTGATTCTAAGTGTTGGCACACATGCACATTCTGTTGTCTTGTGTGTCTAGGTGTCCACTCCCTTTGGCTGGCAGGATGAGATCTACCTTAATTATTTTTGATGGGGTATTTATGCGGACCTGGTTGAGAGTAAAACTTCACACCTATTTGGTAATTTGAGTTAAATGTTTGCATCAATGAAAAAAAAATGAAAGTGTGTTGTTTTTTTAGTCTGGTACTAAGTTCATGAGGACAATTACTATGGAAGTATTTAAAATATATCTTTTATTTCCTTTTCATTAAAAAATGTCTAACCTTTTTTATTAAAATAAAATGACTGATATTCTAACTTTTGAATTTATTTGAATACGTAAGGGAGGTAATATTTCAGTGGAACATTGGTCAGCACATGTGGCGAGGAAGAGGTTTGCATGATGGTCTGTTTCAGGGTGAGATGGATAAATTGTTTTCTATTTTTAATGTAATCAAAGTGAAGAGGCTAGTCTGTTTGGTCCACTTTTGTATAAATGCCCTTGAGAAAGGCATGAATCCATCTCTTCTCACTATCAACAGTCTGTTAAATAGTAGGGTAGACTGTGCTCTTTAGCTATGGCTGGCAATCACTCTCTGACTTTAAAAAACCAAGAACGTGTCAATTCACAGGTGATAAAGGAATATTTGGAGAGTTGTGATTATCCATATTTTTGAGGAATGTGGCATTAAAAAAAAAGTGACATTTTTATGCTAATATCAAAGGGGAAAGGCACATGAGAATTTGTTGCTATTATTGTTGGAAATTTAATAATAGCAGCTAAAAAAGACTTGACACGTGAAAACATACAGGAGACCTAATTTGAAAATGACTAGTTAAAATTGATAACTTCTTCTAAAACAATAAGAGCCTTAATTATTACAAAACAAAAAATTAACAACCTAAAACCTGAAGCAGGAATTTACTCTGCAACCTGTAATGACTGCCACGAGGAATACACAGGAGAGACTTATGGATACAAAAGAGATCTTTTACATAATAACCTCTTCAATTAGTTACCATAATGAGTCTGACCATAACTCCAATTTAAAAAATGCTACTTTAATTAAAGGAGGAAGTGATTTACTAAGGCAAAAATGTATAGAAAGTGCACTGACTGCTAAATCAAACAGTAAATTTGCATTCAGGTTCTTAATACATTTCACCTTTCTTGGCCAATCTTCTGTTGTCACAATGTAGAATACTTGATGATGAAAACAAGCAAAAGTGTAAGGAAACTTAATCCCTTGAAAGCTGTGTTGAATCACTGTTTATTTTGTTTTTTATTTTATTTGTTTAAAGTTCATCCATTTTGTCTTCAGGTGAGTTTGATAACAGCAAACCTCATATAATTAGAAGAAACTGAAACCCAAGGCCTCCAGACCCGTGTTATACTCTTGTGCTATTTTTAAATGTCTATTTATTTACATTTGCCGTCCTCTGTCATGTATCGGTTGCTTTTTTTAATTAGTAGGAGGGAATCCAGTAAAAATACAATTAAGTTAGTTATTTTCAAACTAGTCAAGACATCTAACTAACAATTAAGTGTTGTAACTCCAGCAAATAATTTAATCTGTTCAATTCTCCAGGGGTGAGGATGGGGTGGATGAAGAAAGGTTAAATTTTTTTAGCTTTCTCAAATGGGGAAGAAAAAAATTGTAGTATTGTATGCAAATTAATAGACAAGTATAAATAAAGAATAACTGGAGAAGTAGGTGGAAGGAAAAACCCCTGTTGTCACAGAGGACACGTAAAGCTGTGGCTGCTACTACTACTTCTTCTTCTTTTATGTGCCCTGTCCCTTCAGGACGTAGGCGATCATGGTCCTCCACATCTCCCTATCCCTTGTGGCCCTTAGTATGTTTGTTTTTGTTACTCCTGGCAACCCCTGTTCTGTCATCCAGCTGACCAAGCCCTGCAAATATGTTATCCACTGCCTTCCTCTGTCTCTCTTTCCCTCTACCTGGCCAGTTAGTATCAGGTTCTCCAAGCTCTCCTTCCTCATTGCGTGTCCCAGGAACTTCAATTGTCTCTTCATGATGCTCGGTATTAATTTCCTTTTGGTTGCCATTCTTTCCAACACCTCATCGTTGCTTGCATGTTCAGTCAACGACATCCGCAGCATCCTTCTGTAGAACCACATTTCCGCTGCTTCCAGTTTTGTCCTCATTTTCGATGATATTGTCCAGCACTCACTGCCGTATCGAAGAACTGACATCACATAGCAATCCAGCACTCTTTTCTTTGTTTCTAGTGAAATTTTCCTGTGTGTTAGTACTTTGCTCAGCTTCTGGAATGCGTCCTTTGCCATGCCAATTCGTCTTCTGATCTCTGTGTCGCACTTTCCATCTCCTGTTAGAACACTTCCTAGATATTTAAATTTTTGCACCTGCTTTATTCTGGTATCCCCCACCTGTATTTGGCATTTTCGGTTGCACCTTTTGCTGATGCCCATGCATTCAGTTTTCTCAAAGTTTATTTGTAGTCTTTTTTTGTCACTCTCCACCGCTACCTTCTGTAGGAGGTCCTGCAGTTTCCTTTCCGTGTCTGCAATCAGCACTGTATCATCTGCATACCTTATATTGTTCAAGTTGTGGCCTCCAATAGCAAATCCTAACGTGTCGTCTAGAGTCCTCAAAATATTCTCGCTGTACAGGTTGAACAAATCCGGCGAAAAGACACATCCTTGTCTTACACCTCTTTCTATCTTTGTAAATCTACTGAGATCGTTACCTGTCCGTATGCAGGCCGTTTGCTGCCAGTAGAGATTCTTGATTACTCTGATGTCTTTCCCGAAAATGTCTAGGTTGCCGAGCATCTCCATCAATTCTTTGTGTCGTATCTTGTCAAATGCCTTCGCATAGTCAATGAAACATAGGTATAAGTCTTTCTTCATTTGTATTGCTCTTTCTGAGAGCATCCTAATCATGAATATAGTGTTCTTTGTTCCAGTGTCTTTAACAAACCCGCACTGTTCCTGCTCTATCTCTGGCCTGATTCTGCTTCTCGCTCTATTCATCAGGATTCTGACAATCAGTTTTGTGATGTGACTCATTAAGCTGATAGTTCTGTGTAGTTCACACTCGTTTGCACCTGGTTTCTTCGGCAGTGCTATAAATATTGACTTGCATAGGTCATCTGGTATTATTCCACTGCTATAAATTTCGTTTATTATGTCGGAAATTTTTTCTATGCCATATTCTTAGGCTATCAGCTCTATCACTATGCCGTCTGGACCAGCTGCCTTGTTTCTGTTCATTTTGGCCATTGCAGCTTCCACTTTGGATTTTAGTATTTTCGGTCTATCCATCTCCTTGTGTATTCTCGGTTGTTTTCTCCTGTCGCAAAAAAGATCCTTTATATACTCTTCCCATCGCTGGAGTATTTCCTCTTTCTCCAATATGATTGTTCCATCCTTGGATTTTATGCATCCTGTTCAAATTGCAAAAAAAGAGATCATTTTTAGAACGTATGCAAATATGAAAAGCAAATAAAAAAGTAAAAGTTCTTCATACTTTTTATGGAAGAACAACAACCTGAAATATTTACAATGAATACACAAAGAAGAGATAGAGAAAAAATAAGGATAAATGACCAAATATTTAACATGCAAGTTGAGAAAGGCAGTAAAATCACGTTAATACCTAAAAATTTCTGGGTAAAATAGGATGACCTAAATTAAAAAAAGCAGTATACAGTTAAAGCAATTTGATGGAACAACCATAAAAAAAACAATGGATACATTTCAAGGCAATTTTGAAACTTGACAATCATTTTCAAATAATTCTCATTACAATTGTAGCATACAAAAAAGATCATGGATTACCTGAGAAGGTACAGATTAAAAGGAGTACATGATGACACGTACATTGTGGCATAACAGGAATGTGCAAAGAAGACTAAAGTTACAAGCTTGGTAGCCACGATATTCAAAAGATGTTGAGGAGTACATTAAGAGATGCCCAAAATGTTTGGGAATAAAAAAACTTCAAGCAAACAAAAATTCACTCATGGCCCAAGGAATCAGATCCATAGGTTAGGGTCCACATAGATCACACACATATCATAGATAGGGGATTATTCATAGTATTAGTGGACTTATATTCAGGATGGCCAGAAGTTGTCAGAGTGAAAGACAGAAAAGCCACCACAATAAAGCAAATACTAAGAACGATATTCTAAAGGAATGGAATACTTCAGACAATAGTCACCGAGAATGCACTTGAATTTTGCAATGAGAACATGTACATAGTTAAAACAAATTGGATGCATTACATAGACAATACCACCATCAGTGGCGATTCTACGAGGAGGCTAGAAGGGGCCAAGGCCCTTCCCCTGAGAATTTTGGCTGTCCTCTCAGTTGCCCACACTTTTATGAGCTTACAAAATTTATTAAACTGTTCATTCTCTGATTTTGATAGAATTTGATCTTCAGCACTTTTCCTCTCTGTGTTTTTTTTTCCTTTTTTTCAAAAAATCACACTGTTCTGCTAGTATTGATGTTAGTATTAACCCTTTGATTTTGTTTTGAAATTAATCTCTCTTGTGTTCCAACAGTTTGAGAATGGAAAAGAGGGCAAGAATAGATCAGAACTCCACTACTATGAATAAAAAGTTATTCCGTTTAATTTAGTGAAGTAACATACTCAAACTTATTCCTAAGTTATGTATATGGTAGTGGTGGAGTATGAAAATGAAGATGCTGCTTGAGTTTGCTCCCCTATCCTCCTCTGAAAAATCTTGGCCCCAAAGTGGCTCCCCCATTTTCAGAATTTCAAAATTGCTACTGACCACCATATCACCCACAATTTAACGACATTACAGAAAGAATGGTACAAATGATGAAAATGGGGTTGAAATCATTCTCACCTCTTAATGAAAGCATAGAAGCGTATTTACCAAAAATGCTTTTCAGTTACAGATCCATTCTACACTTTGGCATTAATCGTATGACAAATCAGATTCCCCATAACTATGTCCTTTGCAACGAAAGAAAAGGTATGGTATAGAAAGAATAAAGAGGTGAATTCAGAAGGAATAAATTTTTTTTTTTGATCATTTCACCCCAAGCAAGGTGGTACTGCCACTGGTGTGTAGGGGGCTACAAAAAAGAAGAGTGAAAGTTTAAGCAGGAGGAGAGCGAAGAGAAAGATGAACCAGTTACAGAGGGTGTCAGAGAAAGGGCAAGAGAAGGATGGGAATACCAGTGTGAAGAAAGTTACGAGGGTAGAGCAAGAAAGGAAAAGAACAAGATACACGAAGTGATGGGGAAAGAACAAGAGAAGGACTGGAAACACGTGGATAAGAGATGGCAATTGACATTGCATTTAAATTCTTGGAGATTGTAGCCATCAGGGAAGCAAGTATATGGAAGGAAGTTCCACAGGCAGGAAGTGTGAGGAAAGAAGCTGCTGGAGTAGAAGTGGTGGCTGCATTTGGTTGATTTAACTGTAAAAGGCTGGGACCTAGTTGCCAGTCTGGTTGCTCAAGTAAATTCTTGTTGAAGGGGCATCAGTGAGAAAGCTTGTCAGAGCAGAAGCCATGAAAATATTTGTAGAAGAGACAGAGGGAATCCATATCCTGTCGATGAGAAAGTGCCTGGAGTTGAGCTGCCAGGTCGGAACCTGATTAAAAAAGGACACAACACGGCTATACTTGAGAAAAAGGGACAACATATACTTGCACATGCAAACCAGTTCAGGAGCAGAAATGAGCTGGATGATGTGGAAATTGAAGGTCAGGAACAAAAAGAGTCAGTTGCAAAAATGGAAAAGAACAGAAAATAAAAGAAAGTGAGAGAAAAAGACAGACAAATACGAAAAAGAAAATGAAGAGAGGCCAAGACCACCATTAAAGAAAAAAAAAAGAAAGACAAGAGAAAGGACAATACAAAAATAATCAGGATTAGTAAAAGAAAAAACAAGGGTGTACGACCTCTCCGGTTCAGGGAGGTTGAGTATTGTATACAAATTAATAGCCAAGTATAGATAGATAATAACTGGAGAAATAAGAGGACAAACCCTGTTGTTGCAAAGGACATGGAGAAATTGTAAGAATTTTCTGTAGATAATAATGCTTTAATGTTACGAGTCCGATTGACCTATCTTTGAGGAGAGAAATGGTTGATTTGCACTCTCTTTTCCCAAAAGGGTCTTTTGCATGTATGTGAATCTAATGGAACCAACTGAAATTGGAATTCAGCTCCAATTTACAAAAACTGAATTATTATCCATTTAATCATCTGTACACCCAAGTTTACAGCATCTGATATTCTTAAGAAGATGCCCATGTAGGTACTGATCATGTTTAATGTTGTGTAATCTTGGTGGTCATATGACAACTAGTGTTTCAACATATGACTGTAACCACACTTGGTCTTGAACACATACGAAATACACAACTATCTTAAAAATTTTTGGAGACTTATGAAAAAAAGAAGAATTTATGGAGACTTATGAAACAAAAGAAAAGAATGATAAATAGAATCTTTTTATCAATGTTTAAATATTAGAATCTTGATAATAAATGAAAACTTCATTCTTTTCTATAAAAAATTATTTTCTTGGTTAACACTTTTTTGTGTTGTGTTTTATCTGCAAACTTAAAAATATGTGATTAAATGAATACGTAAAAATATGTGAACAAATGAATACGTAAAAATATGTGAACAAATGAATACGTAAAAATATGTGAACAAATGAATACGTAAAAATATGTGAATAAATGAATACGTAAAAATATGTGAATAAATGAATATGTAAAAAAATCAATAAATGAATGTATAAAAATATGTGAATAAATGAATGTATAAAGATATAAAATCTTTATTAATAACATCCTACATTTACTTAAGGTTAGAAGAACTGAAAACTGTTTCTTATGCCTTCATTTTTTAAATTTAATTTTTCTTTCAGGTGATTCCTGGTAAAAATTCTATTTTCAGTATAGATTTATGATGATGATGGTGTTTACTAGGTTTATGATGATTATGATGATTACTAGATTTCTTTGTTCAATACATGTATTGTAATTTTTGCTTGTAAAAAAAATAGTTGTTTTAAAGTTAAATTCTAACCCCTATCCAAAAATAAGCAAAAAAGTTGTAAATCTCAAATTTGGATTTTCTGATTAAATCTTCAAATCCGATTCTATTTTTATTTTTCATTTAATCTTCCAGGTGTCATGAAAACTTTCATCAAGTATGAATTTTACTCTTAACCGCTACTAAGTTTGGTTTAGTTTGGCACAAAGCCACAATTATGAGTCTTTTAGTAAACGTGAATTAATTTCATTTGTGATTTAGTCTGCAAAATAAGCTGATTATAATCCCAGTAAAATACTTCAATTATTTTTTGACATATATTTTTCAAAATTGTTTTACACTGTAATATTTTTTAGGGTTTAGATTTCCTAAAGACAATTTTGCCAAATCTTTTGTTCTGGTCAAATGTAAACATACAACGAATTTTAAATCAATGCCATTTTCCCTTCTATATTTTACAAATTTGTTGCTATCAATAAATATCATCAAGTTTCTAATGTCTAATTTTTGGCTATCTGATGTAGGCTTTGAATAATTATTTTGTACTCATTTTGTACTAAAACTTTTGGGAATAGTGTTGTAGAGTAAATAACACCGTCTTGGTGACTAAATAAACTAGTATGGACGCTTAAATAAACTCCAGTGAGTCTAAAAAATCGAGTTGAAGTCCATCTTCAGATGTCACAGCGAGTGCCAAAGCAAGACTTTATATTATAACTGCTAGAAAACTAATCATAACAAGAGGGACGAATCAAGTCATGTGAGACTAATTGGAGTTATGGGAATATTGAAACTCATACTATGTATAACAAGAAAGAAAATCCTTCTTTCTACCAATAGTAGTAATAAGGCAAAGCAACAGTAATATGGTAAATTAGTAGTAATATAGCAAATCAGCAGTAATAAGGCAAATCAGTAGTAATATGGCAAAGCAACAGTAATATGGCAAATTAGCAGTAAGATGGCAAAGTAGCAGTAATAAGGCAAATTAGCAGTAATAAGGCAAATTAGCAGTAATAAGGCAAAGCAACAGTAATATGGCAAATCAGCAGTAATATGGCAAATTAACAGTAATAAGGCTAAGCAACAGTAATAAAGCAAATCAGCAGTAATAAGGCAAATTAGCAGTAATAAGGCAAATTAGTAGTAATATGGCAAAGAAACAATAATAAGGCAAAGCAACAGTAATATGGCAAATTAGCAGTAATAAGGCAAATCAACAGTAATAAGGCAAATTAGTAGTAATATGGCAAAGCAACAGTAATAAGGTGAATCAGTAGTAATGAGGCAAAGCAACAGTAATATGGCAAATTAGCAGTAATATGGCAAATCAACAGTAATATGGCAAAGCAACGGTAATATGGCAAAGCAACAGTAATAAGGCAAATCAGCAGTAATACGTTAAAGCCACACTAATATGGCAAATTTGCAGTAATATGGCAAAGCAACAGTAATAAGGCGAATCAGTAGTAATAAGGCAAAGCAACAGTAATATGGCAAATTAGCAGTTATATGGCAAATCAATAGCAATATGGCAGATCAGTAATATGGCAGATAAGTAGTAATATGGCAAAGCGACACTAATATGGCAAATTAGCAGTAATATGGCAAAGCAACAGAAATAAGGCGAATCAGTAGTAATAAGTCAAAGCAACAGTAATATGGCAAATCAGTAGTAATATGGCAAATCAGTAGTAATATGGCAAATTAGCAGTAATAAGGCAAATCAACAGTAATATGGCAGATTAGTAATATGGCAAATCAGTAGTAATATGGCAAAGCGACACTAATATGGTAAATTAGCAGTAATATGGCAAAGCAACAGTAATAAGGCAAATCAGTAGTAATAAGGCAAATCAGCAGTAATAAGACAAATCAGCCGTCATTAGGCAAAGCAACAGTAATATGGCAAATCAGTAGTAATATGGCAAATCAGCAGTAATAAGGCAAATCAGCCGTCATTAGGCAAAGCAACAGTAATATGGCAAAGCAACAGTAATATGGCAAAGCAACAGTGGTTTGTCAAATCAACTGTAATATGGCAAATTAGCAGTCATATGGCAAATTAGCAGTAATAAGGCTAAGCAACAGTAATAAGGCAAATTAGTAGTAATATGGCAAAGCAACAGAAATATGGCAAAACGTTCACAAACTAAGAATTGTTGTCAGCATACAAAAGTAAATTTGGACAAGCGAACTTTTGACTTTAAGACAGATCAGAACTGAGTCAGATGAAACTGCAAATCATCCCATTTTATTGTCTAGGAAAAAGGGGAGGTAAAAGCATTTTGCAATCATTCCCTTTCAGATTGTAATCAACATTTAGAAGACTTAAATGTAGAATTCAAGTGTTTATTCCTATCAAGGTCACAATAAATACCTGTTTGTGGCAAAAGAAAAATTCTCATAATTTTCTTTTGTGATTCCATGTGAGGATACACTTTATCAAAGAGAGTAATCATTCAGGATTTTGTATTGATGTTTTTTTTTTATGTGATATGACATTACTCATGATGTGCATGAATACTTCTTGCTGCATTGAGTTACCTCCAATGGGACAATCCTTTATCAGTTACAAAGCCAGGCACATATTGAGTAATATAATGAGGTTATGGCAACTGAACAAATTGCAAACATTTTTTTGATGGCCTATTTCAAGTTAAGGTAAAAATTTCATTTTCGTTTGCAACTTATGATTCAAATCCAACGAGGTCAGAGACTATTTAGCGGTCCTTTACAGGAACTAGAGCACATTCTTATTATTAAATCTGATTTAATTTTTGTTAAGTGGACACGGTTAATTGTAATTGGCAAAAATGCCTAATAAACGGAATTCACAAAGTTTTCATGAAGCAAAAGAAAGAAAAAGAATGGCAAAAATAATACAAAGCAAACAATATATATGGAAGTCAAAACGAGGCAAAGAAACAATGACAAAGCGAAAGTTTACAAAGTAAGAATAGTGTTCGCATATACACACACACAGATCAAGTGATCACAGAATTCTAACTTCAAGACACGCAAGAACAAATACGTGGAGGATGAAATCAAGACGTGATGCATCTTAATGGTTAGGAAGAAATCCTAATTGAATACTGCTGCCATATCTGGTTGGGTACTTCTGCTATCCCCCTAGGTGTCCTTGACAAAATCCAACGGAGAATCTGTAATGTGATTGATCCCGACTTGGCAGCTCAGATACAGTCATTTTCTTATCAGCGCAATCTGGTTTCCCTGTGTTTCTTCTACAAATACTTTCATGGCTTCTGCTCAGACGGATTTAGCTCACTTGTGCTCCCTATACATGAATTTGCTTGAGCCACAAGATTAGCAACTAGGTCCCACCCGTTTACTGTGAAACCAGTAAAATGTAAACACCAAATTCTACTCCAGCAGCTTCTTCTCTTGCACTTCCCGCCTGTGGAATTCACTTCTGTTTACTTGCTTTCCTGCCGACTGCAATCTTCAAGAATTTAAATGTAAAGTCAATAGTCATCTCCTATCTCATTAACCTGCATCCTCTCTCTCTCTCATGCTCCTTTCTCTGTCTACTCCACTCTCATTAGTATTCTCATCCTTCTCTTACCCACTTCCTGACATTCCCTATAACCTGTCACTCTTTTTCATAACTTTCCTCCTACGTAACCCCCTGCTCAACAGTGGCAGTAAAATGCCTTGCTTGGGGTGATATGATTATAAAAAAAATGCATCTGTTTGATTTGTCTATAAATTTAGGGAGATTGGATGTTTTTTGCAGTTATTCCTAGCAAGATTGGAAGAAACAATTTTCTAATTTGTATTATTTTCACAACAGTTGGAAATGACGTTTTTCTTTTTAGTACTGAATAATCAAATGACATTAAATATGTTTGCCAAAGCAATTTATCTACTGTGTAAGATTTTTTAATAAGAGAATGTTTGATGGATTTTTACTTAATTTTATACAAGAAGGCAAATATGATTGCAACAGAATTTATCCATTGCCCAAAGATGTTAAATACCAACAAGTTCAGAATGTGGGTGATTTTTTCTTTTTTTCAAATGGCAAATACGTGAAAGGGGATTTATTTGACTCTGTCTAATTGGTGACATAATTATTACTGCTGAGAGGAATTGGCTTTCAATAAGGAATCACAGGGGCAAATGTTGCTAAATTATCTTTTAAACTATAATTGTTGAGAAGGCATTTAGTTGAAAACAGGAAAATGCTGCTTACTGTGTTTAGTTTATATTTGATAAATGATGTGTGTCGTCTCATCTTTCACTTATCTTCCTCTTTTTTCCTTTTTGAGATTTTTTTTATTTTCTTTTCACTTTTTTTTCTTTCTTTACTGTTTTCCTTTTCTGTCTTTCTCTTATCATTTTTCTTTCATTCTCACTTTTCTTCACTCTCTCTTGATATATTCTTTTTTCCCTTCCCATCTTCCTTTTACTAAATCTCTTTCTAATCACACTTTACTCAATAAGAAGGCCTAATTCTCCTAACTCTAATTACTGTCTAACCTCCTCAACTATCCAAATGTTAGTTCTGGTCAGTAACTTGGTTACAATCGACTCTACCGGATGACCCTTATCTGAAGGGTGTTGTTTTACAGTAGCTTGATGATTATCTTTCTAGTCCAGGCATGTACTGTTTTAAATGTCCTTTTAACTACATACATGCACTGACAAAAAATAAGATTGCAACTCTGTATATCCTCCTTGGGCATTAACATAGACCTGAACTAACACATCACTCAATAAGTCCTTGACTTGACATATAGATAGTGTCACTAATAAAAAAATCCATTGATTTTTGTGAGGTACTAATCTTCAAATGGCATGTAACAAAATTTGGGCCCTTTCAGTTTATTAGTTCACAAATTACAGTTATTTAAGTAAAGCTACTGTTGCATATTTTCAAAACAATGGAAAAATATGAATTTTGTGTGTTGATAAAACATTGCTTTCTGATGGGGAAAAATACTGTTTGAGCAAAGCAAAGGCTTGATAAATGTTATTCGGACTCTGCTCCATTGGAAACAACGATTAAGAGATGGTACGCCAACTTTAAATGTGATCGTACAGACACAAATGGTACTGAATTCTCAGGTCGCTTAAAATCAGCAGTTGTCAAAACACCAAAAAATATCTACAAACTCATTTTGGCCGATTGTAAATTGAAGTTGGGTGAGATAGCAGAGGAGCTGAACATATCAGAAGGCAGTGGTGTTCCCCATTTTCCATGAACATTTGTCAATGAGAAAGCTGTGTTCAAAGTGGGTGCCGTGTTAGCTCACAGTCGATCAAAAACAACAGTGTTTTGACAATTCAGAGCATTGTTTGTAACTGTTTCAATGCAACAAGAAGGAGTTTTTGCATGAATATGTGACAATAGATGAAACATGGATTCACCGCTTCACTCGGGAGTCAAGTAAGCACAGCAGAGTGAACAGCTGAGTCTGCATCATGTGCATCATGCAGGCAGGTGCATTGTTCTGCTCATAACTGCACATCATATCCTACTTGCAGCAATGGCAATAGAATGTATTGGACAATGTGTTTGATATATATAGTACTGTTCAATAAAAATGAAGTGAGTGAAGGTTGTAAGTTATGGCACCTCACACCGTGTTTGTGTGTTGGGTAAATACACTCTCATAGACGTTACTCTCCAGGTTTTTATTGCTCCACGCAAACACTTGTCACTTGCATGTACTTATCACTGAATGCTAAAAAGTATTGTTTGATTTGTGTTTGGATACTGTGCAACCTGCCACTGCTTTTGACAAGGCACTGATTTTAGTGAGCATCTGCATGTACTACTACATAGCAGGTTGTCAGAATGTTCACTTTTACCAACATTAAAACATCATCAATGCATTATGACCAACATGTGCAGCAATTCACTGAAATAACCATGCTGCTTAAAGTGTCATCATCTCAAATGCTTATAGTTTTTTTTTTTTATAATCATATCACCCCAAGCAAGGCATTTTACTGCCACTGTTATGCATGGGGTTACATAGGAGGAAAATTATGAGAAAGAGTGACGGGATATAGGGGATGTCAGGAAGTGGGTAAGAGAAGGATGAGAATACTGATGAGAGTGGAGTGGATGGAGAAAGGAGCATAAGAGAGAGGTTGAAGTTTAGTGAGATAAGAGATGACTATTGACTTTACATTTAAATTCTTGAAGATTGCAGTCGTCAGGAAAGCAAGTAAACAGAAGTGAATTCCACAGGCGGGAAGTGCAAGAGAAGAAGCTGCTGGAGTAGAATTTGAGTTTACATTTTATTGGTTTCACAGTAAAAGGGTGGGATTTAGTTGCTAATCTTGTGGCTTGTATAGGGGGTACAAGTTAGCTAAATTCGTCTGAGCAGAAGCCATGAAAGTATTTGTAGAAGAGACACAGGGAAACCACATTGCGCCAATGAGAAAGTGACTCTATCCAAGCTGCCAAGCCGGGATCGATCACATTACAGATTGTCCGTTGTATTTTGTCAAGGACCCCTAGGTGGATAACAGGAGCACTCAACCAGATATGGCAGCAGTATTCGTTGCACGGGCAAATGGTAGTTGAACAAGAGAGCCAAATATGCATTTATAATATGACATTTGTACTAGGCTCTTTCACCATAATGAAATATTTACAGCATTCTACATCATCTGAAGTTCAGACAGTGCAGGAACATAAGTGATACTACATCTCAAAATGGGCAAAGATTTTGAAAATTTTATAAAAAAATATCTTGTAAAGTTGTCAAAGTCAACATCATTTTATTTTTCATATGTGAGGAGTTGCTGAATAATTTGGTTAGTTGGAAGTTGACCAGACTGAGGACTTTTCAGCACTCTCACTTTCAGGCCAACAATTCTCACATTTATAGTTTTTGTAGTTTGTAGGCATGTGCATTTGACAATTGCTGTTGATATAATCTGCTGGGGAACATTTACAATTTATAGAGAGTTCGTAAACAATGCCATTATATGATTTGGATATCAATGTCATGTACTGAAGAAATTATTGGAAAAAAACATATTTAAACTAAATATTTAAACTAAAAAAAACCATATTGAAAGTAATTTAATGAATTAACATCTCTAAAATGTGTTATTGCTTTTTATCACAACCATCTTTGACCAGGTTTTGTGGCCTTTTTTATATCAAGTTTCATTACTTAATTAATTTGAATATTGCTTAAATCTTTAAAAATCTCAATTGTAGTAGGTTATGCATTGTTTTGTCAGGAATGACAAAGTTTTGTATTTATCTGGGTGAGTCATTTTTGTAGACAGTGCAGGGTCATTAACTATTTTTCCTGCTTATAATTTCATATCATTTGATATAAGTATGCAAAAGATGAAGGGGATGAGATTGAATATGCAGAATTCTCAAATCAATCTTTTTGCAAGATTATTAACTTTATGGAAGTACAGGTGGCTTAATGGTTAATGACATGGAGAATAGAGAATGGTAACTCGATTTCAAACTCTGGTTGGAAAAGTTTGCATTCACTTCTTACTAATATCCTTGGAAAAGCCATGAATCTACTTCTCTCCTTGTAGCAATGGGTTAAACACCAGGGTAAATTAGACTCTCTAGTCTTGGATGGCAACCAGTTTAGAAGAAAGATAACCCTGAATTCAGAAGTATAGATAAAGCAATGAGAAAACTCCTCCATTAGTTAGAAACAGTATTTATTATCGTAATTTATACCATGCTATAGTACTTATAAATTTAGGATTAGTTTTGAGTGTGGTTTTACAAGTACATAAATGGAAAACTTATGTTAGAAGTTGGATTTGTGTGTATCTGTAGAATATTAGATGGGTTTTTAAGTTGAAATTTGTTTAAAATTTTAAAATGTTGGTTTTCATTAGAATTAGTAACCTTAGAAGTTTTTAAAAAATAGTGAAATTTTATTACAAATGTCTAAAGCCAGTTTTACCCTTTTACATTGTAAATAATCGCTTTGGGCAGAGCTCTATAAAATAAACCAATAAAATGCAGTGAAATGCAACTAACAGCAGACACTGAACAAGAGATTTTCCTTTAAGTAATATAAAAGAAATGATTATTCATAATTTTCTTTTTTTTTTTGTAAAGAAGAAAAAAATATTTTTCATTCATTTGTTTTTCTCTTTTCTTTCTAGATTTATTTTTAGAAATTTGATTACAAGTGAGGCTGTTGAGTGATACTCTGAAAACCTCTTGATCAGTTGGACTGTAGGGTGAACATATTGATTTTTCTATTGATTTTGTTTTATATAGAATAATCCTGTGTTTTATGTTGAATATCATTCAGTCACTTAAAATGTGGTAAATGTTAAAAATCAAGTCGAAAACACACAGTTGTATGAGTTTATAGTGACGTATGTATTTAAACAACAATTATTAGCTCAATGAGCAAAATAACTTGGAAATAAGGAGAAATGTATTAAACATTTGAATGTTTCATCATATATATATACAGATTCCTCCAAAGATTCATGAAAAAAATTAGATTAAATGCTAAAAATATGTCTCAAACTTAATAAAAACAAAGTCTTATCATCAAAATCTTTATTATTAAGAGGAAAGAGCAAAGAATTTTTTTATTATTAAATCATATTTTTTAATTGTTTGTAGGACCTTAAAAATTTTTGTTGAAATTTGTTTTTCTTGCATCAATAGGTGACCATGAATTAGTATAGAAAACTTTTGTCTCTTTTCGTGAAAAACATTTTAAAAGTCAAATAATTATTAAAAAGGTTTTTTTTTCATATTTTTGTTACTATCACGTTATTTAATTTAGGAAATTTTTAGAAATTCATTGTTGTAGAGTTTAATATTTATATTATAAGTGCAAGTACTTAAATCATCAATTTGAAAAAAAAGTTCTTTCAGTTACAGTTATACTCTGAATTATAGCATAAAAATTACAATAAAACTAAGATGTTATTTAATTAAATTAGTTTTTGATTGCTTTTATAAATAAAATATATTATGGACACTATTGTCTTCATAAAAATTTTTTTGATGAATAATGAATTTTTACAAGAATTGTTTTCATTGTTTTAAAAATTTTAATTATAATAATTGCATAAAGTTTTAAAATTCTGTATTAATTTGTAGTGGTTAGGTGATGTTGTTATTAAGCCAGTTGGCAAATTTTTTTGTGTTTGACGATTTCACTGCTCACCACATCAGATGATTACTCACTCTGATTTCACTGACCTTGCTTACATCTAGACTTTGAACTTCCCTATTACACAACATTTCACACAAATAGTACACTTGCCCACAAGTTTCCCTAGTAATTCTGATGAACACACTTTTCATACTTGATCTCTTCCTTACCTCCACCCTGGACTCTTGTTGTGCACTGCAGCTATGCACTTTTGGCAACTTAGATCATGTGGTCATGTCTATAGAAATTTTTGTAGAGTCTCCCCTTTTTCACGATAATGGACTCGCTTAGAGTATATATATATATACTCCTGCGATAGAAGTTAGACTGAAGACACTGAGAGATATACCGGAAGATATCGAGCAAGATACTGAGGTTTCACAGAGAATAGAGTGTCAGTAATTCATAGTAGCTCTGTGTTCCACTCATACAGAAGATTATTATACAGGACCCGTCAGCTTCTGACGTGAGCATACTAAACATACTACGGCTTCACTTCAGAGACATTGTATATATATATATACTTCTTACTAAACCCTATTCCTGGACTACTAACCTTCGTTCAAGTTTGTGTCTTTACGTTAATATACTTAATTTTCTATCTCAAATTCTGGTTGTTGTTCTTTATTTGTGCGGTTCCCATTTCTGGAATCCACAACAGATATCTCTTTTTGCTCTCCCATTGACTGAAATTCCTTCTGTTATCAATGCGCTGACTGGGACGCGTTTTGTGACTTCTTTCATGATGTCTCTTGGTAGGATATTTTTAATCATCCTGTTCAGAAATATACCGTTGAGATCTCATCCTGAGTAAAATCTGGTATTAGAGCGCCATAGCTCATGTGAATCATTTCTTCTGCCTATACCAGAACAACAAGTCTGATTGAAGCAGAGATCTCTTTGTCACTACTTGTAATGAGTGCAAGTGTGTCTTCAAAGAAGCAAAGTCATTTGCTGATAGAATCAGACACTGTATAGCCCCTAACAAGTTTGGTTCTGGGGATTATGCAAGAGTGTGTTGAACAATAGCAAATCCTCAGATCTCTTTCTCTTCAATCAATTTGAAGTATTAATGACATCTACTGCAAATAGGCTAGAGTGTTTTACTTGGAAGTTCTCTTCTATCTCCATTCTTCACCACCTAAAACAGAGGCTTCACTGAGTGACATATATATATACTACTAGCAGTATAGCCCGGTGTTGCCCGGGTGTAATGAAAGCTTTAAAACTAATCCATGGTCCTGGAGCTCAGACTCAGCCTAAAGAATATTTGTGTGCAGTTTGGTGAGAATCGGATAAAAATTGTGGATTTGTATAAAGGACATACAGACAGATAAACAAGCACACACACAAACATCTTGCCTTTTATATTATCGATTTTCTGCACTATTGTAAGAACTGCAACCTTGAAACTCTGAATATCATTTCTTATGTCTTTGTCTATGAGTGTATCAAATTTGATTAAAATTGGTTCACTCCTTCTATAACCCGATTTTTTCAATTATCAATTTTTGATATTTATTGGGGGTACCTCGACACAAAATCTAGCTAAGAACACTCGCAGATGCTTATAGTACAACTGTGTAAATTTTCACGAAAATTGGTTCAGCCGTTTCGGAGTCTATAGGTAACGGACACACAGAGACAAAGTTCGATTTATAAATAAGTTTAGATAGATTTAGATTCATAAGATCAATATATACTATTCAAAAGACCAATTGAAAGATTTTCTAATTAAATAAAATTTTAGTTTTATTGTGTTTTTTTATTTTGATTTTGAGTAAGATGGGAATGATTTTACCAAAAAAAAATTGATGACGTATTCTCTAGAGGGTTTTGATTTTAACTAATATGGTCACTAAAAGTATCTCCTTGAATTTCTTGAGTTTTCATAAAATTATTTTAGAAATTTTTTTTTTTTTTACAAAATCTTACCAAGATTTTGTAAAAAAAAAAAAAAAAAATTTCTAAAATAATTTTATTCATTCGTGAATAAATCCTGAAAGTTTCATTAAAATCCGACAATTATTTGATTTTTGCACGAATTTCCAAATTAATGTGTCGTCCACTGCAAAAAAGATGCTAAAATTTACTATGCTAATTTATAGTCCATTTGTTAATGCAAGAAAAATAAGATTTTTAATAAAAATTCTGAATGTTCTCCAAATGATTAACAAATTTAATTAAATGTCAATAAAATTATTTCTTAACAATAGGATAAAGATTTTGATGATAAATTTTTGTTTTCACTAAGTTTGGAGCATTTTTCATCACAGTATGCTAATTTTTTGGCGATTTAGGTATATTTGTATCTATACATATGACGTATAGCTGTATCTACATAAAATATCCTTTAAAAATTTAAAATAGAAAATTTTTCTGAGAAACAACAAACAAATGAATTTTGTCTGTGTACACATTTAATGATTTTATATTATTTTATAAAAATAAAAAGCAAATGTAATTAACAACAAGAATGTAGAAAATAATTTTCTTAATCACTTAAGTGGATGTGCGTTGTCATGCAGTGGATATCGGCTCGGAACGAGAAATCAGGGAGCTGAGTTCGAATTTCAGTTGAGTTCATTGCATTCACTTATGCGCAAATACCCTTCGGAAAAGTATTAATCAGTCTCTTTCCTCCACTTATGGGTTAAATAACAGGACAGATTGGGTTCTCTAGCCTTGGCTGGCAACCAATCTCCTGCAAAAAGCAATGGCAACCTACTGCGGGATAATCTTCTGAATATAATTGTTGAAAACATCATTAAGGCTTCTACTGGGCATAAAGTGGGGGATCCATTTTCTATTGTTATGAAATAATGAACTGACCCCCCCCCCCCATTACTACTTAATAATATACTACATCTCTTTCCCCTGTAGATATGAGTCAAATAACAGGACAGATTGGATTCTATAGCCATGTCTGGCAACCAGTCTAACGCAGAAAGCAATGGCAACCTACTTAGGGATAATCTTCTGCCCAGTCAGCCATGTCTCTTTCGAGACATGATCGCCCAAAGTGTGTATCATGTATGGCACTTAACTGACTGACTGAATATAATAGTTGAAAACATGATTAAGGTTTCTACTGGGCATAAAGTGGGGGATCAGTTTTATATTGTTATGAAGTAATAAAATGATCACCCATTAATTACTACTTAACAATATAATACATCTCTCCCCCCTCTAGCTATGAGTCAAATAACAAGACAGATTGGGTTCTATAGCCTTGGCTGGCATCCAGTCTCCCGCAGAAAGCAATGGCAACCTACTGCGGTATAATCTTCTGCCCAGTCAGTTATGTCTCTTTCAAGACATGATCGCCCAAGTGTGTTTCATGTATGGCACTTAACTGCCTGAATCCCTTAAGTAATTTTCTTCACTACAGTTTATGAATATACAGCCACATAATTCAACACATTTTCTTCTCTGAAGGTTTGGGATTGTTCCATAGTTTTTTTTAACTTGTTTTTCAAATTATTTTTATTTTAGAAAACAAAAATAATATGAAAATGTAAAAGATGGCTTTTTGTAAACTCTTTATTAATCCTTAAAAGTATGGTTACTAAAGAACAGTTTGACAGATATTGGGCTCCAGTTAAAATGCTAAATTATTTCCGGATTTTCAAAAAGTTGTCCTTATGTCTGTGGGAAACTATTTTTTGAAAAGAGTGCCTTTGTAATGATATATAATAACGTTGCTATAGAAATCAACAAGTTGTCTAGTTAGTATGTCCGTGTCAATTGGGTTCAGAAGGTGTAAAGAAAGAGAAGCAGCTGGCAAAACACACCAATTTTTAACCCACTTCATAAAACAGTTGCCTTTTTATGCAATGTAAATACTTTTATCCTGGGAGAATTACATGTGAATTGGTTGATTATAGAAATCTAACATTGTTCTGTGTCATTTACTTATTTGGACAAAATATCCAAAATGATGAAACTGTTGAAATTGAGGGGAAAATATCACTCAGTATATGACTGACATTTGACAGCTTTTTTCTCTTGAGATTCTATACTGTCCCCAATAATAACCTTATTAATGGAAGACCAGTATTGATATATTTTGTAAATTTTGCAAGTTGATTAATTAACTATAACAAGGATTTGTTTGCTTTTCCATGGACTCAGTTATTTAAATATTCTAAAATAATATTATAAATTGTGCAACTATGAATGTATGAATTATTTAATTACTTAGTTTTTGGTCATAATTAAATTAGTACACAGTTGTATTAAAAAGTGTTCAATACAGTTATATTGTAGAACTTTTGAATATTTTTCATTTGTAAACAAGTTATTATGCAACTCAGGTTTCTACCATCTGGCGTCTTTAAGTGATTTAAAATAACTGATTTTATTGTTTTTTAAGAATGCTCACATAATGGGAATTTTTTATGAATGCACAATTTTCAAAATTAGAAGAAGTTATAACATTTTCATCCATGATCCATTGATATTGTTACACTTAGTCATAATTTCTGTTCTTTCATGCAGTAATTCATTTTTCTTTGGAAATAACATAATAGCTAATTTTTTTTCCTGGCACAGTCTACATATTTTGCCATCGTTGTAAGGCTTGGCTGTTTTCATTATACTCCACATTATGTCTAGGTCTTTTCCATATTTTAATTTCAATTTCCACATGTGGTGAGCCAATTTTGTACAATTTTTTAAGTTTTCTATTTTAAATGTAGACCTGTGATTAAAAAAAGTGTCTTTAGTTGATCCCAAATATGCTTTGTTTTGACCATTTAAGTCATGTACTTTTGCTTTGTAAATGACGTCTTTTGTATTACAAAGTCCTTGGAGTGGGCATTTATTTTTGTCCCTGCAGTTGCATTCTTTATTAGTGATCTTGTTTTATACAATGCTATTTAAGTTTCTAGCATTTTGTTTCTTTATAAAATTTTCTAAATTACTAGTACAGCTATAACTCTGTTTGATTGTATTCATATTGAAAATTTTGTTTAGTTCTGAGCTTTTTGGAAAGTGTTTATCAATCAGTTTAAAAAATATTTGTCCTATTTTGGTTTTTACTTCTAAGTTAAATGGTGGGTTGAACTAGATAACGTTTTGTTTTCTATTTGTTTGTTTGGGAATTGTATTCTAAAATGTTCTTAGATTTTCTTAGTGCATCTTCATAGATTCTTTTCTTGTCATCGAATATTGTTTTGTTTGATGAATTTTTTGATAGCCTGTGCTCTATTCCTTTGTGAATGTGCTTGATTATGCTTTTGGGATGGTTTTGATCTTGTGCTTATGTATTTTAAATTTGTGTTTGCTTTCATATATGGAGAGACATTGCCAGATTGTAAATTTAATTCTACATCTAAATATTGGACAACTTTTTTATTTGTTTTGACTATTATCTCAAAGTCTAGTTGTTTGAAGAGTTTGTAAAGTGCTTTCCTTATTTCATCATTTTCTTTTTTGTTGTTCGGTGCTATCATTAATCCGTCATCTCTGTATAATCCGTGGTTGTCTGTGTAGATGATTTTGTTGATTTTATTTAAAATGTATATACTCATCAATTCAGAAATTTTGGCTCCGTCATACATTCCTTGTGGTACATCAAAGTTGCCGCTATTTGATTTTTAATCCATGCTTTACCATTGTGGAAAAGTATTGATTTGTGGGAATGTAGGATTATATCAATATGCTCAGATTATATGTTTATGTACCCTTTAGCAAAGTTAAATGCTTCCCTCAAACCTTTTTCAGAAATTGATAGGTAAATTTTTTTCATGTCATAATTAATAAAGTATATTTATTTTTTGTTTCTGATTTTTTGGAACCAGGAAATGCAATCACTTGTGTTCTTCTATTGGTTAGCTTGAGTCACAAATATTTTTTAATATTTGATGGCTTATTTTGCTGAATTCTGTTTTTGTTGGATTTATTATCTGATATGAGGGGTTATTGGAAAAATGTTATAACTTCTGATTTTGAAAATTGTGCATTTATAAAAAATCCTCATTACATGAGTGTTCTTAAAAAAAAAACCCAGTAAAATCAGTTATCGTAAATTGCCTAAAGACACCAGATGGTAGAAACCGGGATTGCATAATAACTCGTTTACAAATGAATGTATTAACTATGTATAATGTGTGGGATTTTGAATGTAATATCTGCTGAATGAGTTTTCAGCTGCAATATACTGGAGGACCTTAGCAAATCAATTTTCATAACACTACCTAAGAAGCCAGGTAAAAAGGAATGTGAACTCCACCTAATAATCAGCTTAATGAGCCACATAACAAAACTCATCATCCGGATTCTGATGAACAGAGCGTGCAGCAGAATTGGTCCAGAGATTGGACAAGAACAGTATGGCTTTGTTAAAGATACTGGAACAAGGAATGCGATATTCATGCACAGAATGCTATCTGAAAGAGCAATAGAAATGAAGAAGGAACTATATCTGTGATTTATAGACTACACAAAGGCATTTGACAAAGTATGGCACAAAGACTTGATAGAGATGCTTGGCAACCTCAACATTTTCGAAAAAGATGTTAGGATAATCAAGAATATCTATTGGCAGAAAACTGCTTGCATACGGAGGGGATGTAAATTTAGCAGGTATACAAAAATAGAAAGAGGCATAAGACAAGGATGTGTTTTCTCACCGGATCTATTCAATTTATACAGCGAAACAATTCTGAGAGAAATAAAACCCTTGCCAGGATTCGTCATTAGTGGCCATAATCTCAATAATGTAAGATGTCACAGTGCATGAATACTGAACCTCCTACGGAAGATAGCAACAGAAAGCGAGAAGAAAGGTCTAGCCATAAACTTCAAGAAAACTGAATGTATGGTCATCAGCAAAAAGAAGACCCTAAAATGCCAACTGCAGGTCGGAGAAACTAAAATAAAACATGTAAAGAAATTTAAATACCTGGGAAGCGTTCTGACAGGATGTTGAGATCCAAAGGCGCATAAGCATGACCAAGAACGCATTTCAAAAGCTAACCAGATTACTCAGAGACAGGAAAATCTCATTGGAAACAAAGAAGAGAGAGCTGGATTGCAATGTGATATCTGTTCTTCTATATGGCAGTGACTGTTGGACAATCTCCTCACGGATGAAGGAGAAGATTGAGGCAGCAGAAATGTGGTTTTATAGAAGGATGCTGATGATACCATGGACTAAGCACGTGTTAAACGATGAGGTATTGGAGAGGATGCAAATGAGGAGAAAACTCATACTTAATATAAGGAAGAGACAGATGAGGTTTCTGGAACATGTAATGAGGATTGAAGGCTTGGAGAATTTAATACTCACAGGATGGATAGAGGGAAAAAGAGACAGGTGAAAGCAGCACGTGACATACTTGATAGGCCTGAGCAAATGGATGGCAAAAAGTGGTTCAGGGGAGATACCAAGAGGAAGAATATTGAGAGTGACAAGAGACAGAGCCAAATGGAAGACTATAATCACCTACATCATGAAGGGACATGGCACATGAAGAAGAAGAATCATATTTCAAGTTGATCACTTCATCAAATGAGCAATGCCATTTCATCTACTCACAATTTTCATTACTAATGAATTTGTGCATGTAGTAATGATTGGTTAGTGCTACTACTAATTAGTACATGTGTATGGGTAGATGTTAAATATAGGCTTGCTACATAAAGTAGGGGCAAAGTTACTCGGACTGTAGAACCAATACTCACTGCATACAACTGCAGTCGCTTCTTGAAATATAATAAATTGGTGTTACTAATACAGTGTTTAGTTGACCGTAGATGAACCAGAATTTCTTGAAAATTTGGATAAGGTGCTTTGCAGCCATTGCTAGAACAAAAAAAGTAGGGTTCAACAAAATAAATGCAGGTTAAAACAAAATTGCAGATTTATTTCTGGTAACAGTCAGTTGTGCACCTATTAAGAAGATTTTGCTAGTGACTTATCTAACATAAGTGGGAGAATTGACATTTAACCAAATCAAAGAGATTATTCTAAAACCTTTTCAACCAAAAAATAAGTTGATCACTGCCAGAAGAACTAAATTCTAGTCAGTAAAGCAAGAATGCAAGGAGCTCATAATAAAATTTCTCAGTATGCTTACCCGTCTATCACCCTCCTTCTGACATTTCCTATATCTAACCACTCTTTCTCATCACTTTCCCCTATGTAATCCCCTGCACAACAGTGGCAGTGGAATACCTTGCTTGGGGTGAAATGATTAAAAAAAAAAAAAGAAAAAGTTAACTATATAAAATGGTGTTGTATGTAATGAAAATTTAGTAGAACCAAAAGAGATGTCATACAAAGTGTGCATGAGGAATGTTTACTGTGGAATTACAACTTCACAGAAGTGTTTGAAATTAAAAGTTTGGTGGTTTGGATATGTGCACAATGTTGAAAATCACATATGCAGATCTCTGAAATAAAAGATTTTCGCCCAAATAAAGTACACACAGGACCATAGGAGACTGAACTTTGGTCTTGCATTCATATAGACCATGCACATGTTAATAGTGTGGGATTGTCTTTTATTTTGGTTGACTCTTTTTCTATCTGGCCTGATGTTGCCATGTTCACAAGAAAAAAAACTAGTACAATAAGGCAAATATTAGAGGTAATATTTGCTATGGATGCTGTACTGAAAACATTAGCTAATGCCCCAGAAATTTGTGACAGAAATCTATTCTTTGTTAAGAATTGGATGGATCCTATATAAAAAAAACCCCACCCTATCATCTGAAATCATATGGAATTGTAAGAATGTTACAGACTATAAAAATGGGAATGAGAGCATTTTCTCCTCAATAAGATGAGATTGATAGTTTCTGAGTAAGACTATTAGTTACAGTACCCTACCACACACTGACAGATTTGAAAGTCAGTCTGCATTAATGGGGAGGCGAATTAGAGTACCATTAACCATGTCGAAAAACTGTGGTAAATGAAAAATAAAGAATCTGCATTCAAAAGTGCAATATTTTATAATGCTGAATAAACACAGTGAAGCATTAATGTTTAAAAAAGGGCAATAATATTCTTGGCCATGCAGAGCGAATAAGATCCAGACAAGAATCTGAAGGGCAGATGGAAATTGACCAAGGAAGTGAGTCCAGCTCAGACCCTATAAACCAGGGGTTGGCAATCTTTTGGAGAGTGAAGGCCAAAAAACTATGTAGAATCATGGAGGAGGGCCAAACAGCTATGGCTCCAGTGTCATGGAGAAGAACCATGTTATTAAATATGTGAATAAATTTTCTATGTGTTTGAAGAAAGCAAGGATTCAATATAATTTAACATCTGACGGGAATTTTATTAAAAAAATATTACATCTTAAAAATAAATGTTTCATAAATCAGTACTGAAAAAGAAAATGCATTAGAATCAGTTGAAAACACGATTTCATATTAATTTAAAAGTGCCCACTCATGAAAGCAATTTCACAGAAAAAGTGAAAATGAGGCCATATGCTAATTTTGGGGATCCCTACAAATGAAAAATAAAAGTAAAACACATTCTCCAGGTAAAAAGAAATAAATTTTTAAATTTCGACGCAATATATTCAGACTATCAACTGTCACTTTGGTTTGGTTTACCTATATTTATATCATGTCCAGAGTAAGGTAGCGGGCCGGACAAGATTCACTCGAGGGTCGGATGTGACCTGCAGGCTGGGGGTTGCCGATGGCTGCTATAAACCAACATTAAATGAGTGACAAGGAGTCAATGGAAGAGCAAAACAGTTTGAACAATTCATACATCGATTGTGAAGAACAGGACTTCACCAACAAGCGAGGCAGATTTAGATCTCCTATACAGAAAAACACCCAAATCTCTAGAGATGGGGAGAGAAAAAAGTCAAAATGAAAATACAAATAGATGAAGAAGCTTGAGATCGATGAAGGGCATAAAGCCTATTTGCTTCAGAGTGATGTTGTAGTGGTTGGTCAGCATATGTGTAGGGGTAGAAGTTATGTGTCAGCTTGCTGCATAAGGTACTGGCAATTGTACTTGGACCATAGAATCAATACTGACTGCATATAACTACAATCCCTACTATGCGTAACAGCATTTTATTGTTGTAAGAGTTTCTCATTCCCATGTCAAAAAGCATTTTGTATTAATTTATTTTTTTTAATTAATTTGAAGCTCAATAGATGCTGAGAAACTTAGTTGTTGCTGTTTTTTTTTTTTGGTAGATTAGATAAAAGAAAAAAATACTTGTGCAGCATAAACTTTTTTCTTTTTTCTTACTATTGTTTATTTAATAAAAGGCCAAAGTGCCACTCATGATAGGGGGGCTACTGAATGAGGTTGTTTGTATGGGTGTATGGGGATGGAGCAATTATTGTGTTTATTGTTATTGTGTGCTAATGACAAAGTTAAGAGTGTCCACCCATCTTTTCTGATGTTAGAGATGGGACAGCAGCTTCTTTCTAGTAATAAATAAGCTGATTTGTAAGACGTTTGTAGATAGAAAGATTATTTGAGAAAAAAAGAAAATCGTGGGAGATGTGTCAAGTTTTAAGTTTCACGTTTATTGCATTGCTTCCATCTTGAGATTCCTGTTATGTTGACGGATTTCAAGGTACCAGCAAACATGTTCAGTAAAAGTAACTTGTTTAGTGCATTGTCAGCTAACATAGAAATAAAGAAAGATGACAAGAATACAGCCCAAATGTTCGGCTTCCATTTGTCAACTTTTACTTTAGTTTGGAATTTAAACTCATTTTCTGAACAAGAAGCCAAGACATGCAGTTGATCATTTCACTTTTTCTTAAGTAGAAAACTGAGTGACCTGATTGAAACATTTGCTGAGTTAGAAGCTGCATTCAGTGTCACAATCATAAACAAAAAAAAAATTCTTTATTTTCTTTCTCTTTTTCTTTTCAAGGACGAAGTGAAAGGAAAGTGTCCTTGTTTTTCCCCCTTAGTATTTGTTAATTCAAATTACCTAAAAACTACTGTCCTTATTGGTCATGGGCATGACAGCAAACTGCATCCGGCAACAAAGTCTCTAAATAGGAGGTTGTGAGGAGCATGGAACCACCTCTTAATTGCTGTTGTTCCCAGGTCCACCCTGACCCAGAGTGGTAACACCTGTTAAGGTCCCAGCTATGGGCAAATAGTTAACCCCCAAATGGGGGTCAAAACACTATGAAAGTATAAAAATAGGCTTTCATAGAAATATATACTTCAAAATATAGAAAAATATACATTTTTGAAGGAAAAATTTTACCAATTTTTGAAGAAAATTATTACCAGCAATACATTTTTGAAGGAAAAATTATTCTCAGCAAAACATTTTTTAATACAATACTAGAAGACATTTTCAGTTTTCTAAAATAAAAAAGAATAAAAACAAAAAAATTTTAATTAAAATCTGACTAAATCAACCATCTTACTATAACCGAACATTAAAAAAAAATAACTTAAGACCCCCACCTTTTTGGCATTAAATAACCTGTAGTGATACCGACCGAGCAAAAGCGAGACCGGATGTTGGCTCTATGCCAATCAGAAAGCGAATGAATAAAAATCACCTCTGCGCAGGTGGATTCGCGCAGATGTTCCGGTTGAAAAATAGAAATTAATCAAATATCAAATTACCATTTCGAGAGCCTAATTTTATTTACCAGCCAATGGGAAGCCAAAAATCAAATTCAAGTATGAAATTCCAAAACAAGCTCGTTCTGATCCAAAAGGCAGATATAAAAAGCAGAGAAAAAGCATCGTTAGACAGGAAAACGAGAGGAGAAGAGTGAAATTAATATCTCCTTGACTTAAGTCAAGAGGCTACTATGCTGACCTCTTTCTTTCTCCCTGTCTCCAAAGTACTTATTGACCTCTTCAAAGATATTCCTCAAAGTACTTACTGACTTACTGACCTTAGGAGTGGCAACTTCAAAATGAACATCCCCTCACCTTCAAGACACTTCCATAATCTTAAGCCTTTAATCTCTTTCAGCTTATCATTATTTGTCATGAACAATTTAACCTCCGTTGGACTTATATTCAAGTATTGCTTTAATTGTAAAACATTAATTGAAATGTATATATATAAATGTTATTTTGTACTCAAAATTGCCTTTCTTGATTTTATAATCATTTTATGAATTATAGTGGGCTATCTTCCCACAAGGCCAAATTCCGTTAACCTGCACAGTATACAATTACCCCTCACTAGAATGGAATCCTACTACAACTAAAAAAAGAATAAATAAAATAAGAGATACCCGCTATAAACCCACAGAGGTGTTGATATGCCGTTCAATAAAACTCAAACTCAAATTGTCCATACTGTAATACTTTATTGGTGATAGATGAAAAATTTTTTTGTACATTGTCCTCTTAAAAAGAGGTGCTTATATTTTATAGTTTATTAAATTTTGCAAACATGTATTGTCTTTTTGTAATTTTTCTTTATAACTCACTATCATAACCGTGCTAGGGATGATAATAAACATAACATTGTCTTTTTGCACATTGTCCTCCCCTCATTCTACAATCCCTTTTTCTTCTTTTGAAAATGTGAAGTACATTCTTATGTGAGGCAAAAGAAACTCAGTCAGGTATATGCATATGAAAATATTTTGGTAGTTGGTTGGCCCCCAAATTTGTTGTGTGTTTAGTTCTGCGTGTTTAGTTCTAAGTTTTTGCTTATATATTTTGATTGTGTTAGTTTTTTAAATGAATGACATCCCATTCAAGAAGTTAACAAAAAAAATGTTCTATGTTGAGAATTTCATATTGGTATTTTAAAAACTTATGCTCAGAATTGTGTCTCCTTAGATATATAAAAATAGTCCTGAAAAGGATGCTCGTCAATTTGATGGGCTTGTCTTTCACAAAAAACAAAAAAACATAATACCAGAGAAATTCAACTCTTAAAAGAAAATGAAATTTGCATCTTAATGTTGAGAGTGTCTTATCTTTAATGATCAGTTGGTGTCATATAAATAAAAAAAGAATGCAAAACTGAAACACATTCAAATTTTTTATTGCTGTTATGTGTTAGAAGTTGTAAGAAAAGAAAAGAAAATGATTTACCAAAACACAGAGCAAAATCACAAACAAATATTTAATTTACTAACAACACAAAAATAAAATATATACAAATATACAATTATAGCATTCAAAACAGAAAACAGAGTTTACTGGCAAAGTTACGAAGAAGAAGAGAAGGTGAGGGTCAAGTATTTTTAACACAGCTAGCGAAGTAATGAAAGTGCTATTACTAGAAATCCTCAAATATGTGTTTATATAGATTCATTTTTTGTTTGTTCAATGAAAATATTCAAAAACTCTATTTACCAGTTTAATTCCAAGAGGTTCTTTTTCGGGTTTTAGTTGGTCGGCAACTTTTCATAAAGATTCTTTCAGCTGGATACAATAATCCTCGAATCAAAGCCAGAGTTGATAATGCCAGAAATTCCCTTTTTTACAACTGACAACTCTTCCAAAAACCTATTTTTGTAGAGGCTAGCACCTAATTAGCATATTTCTCGAATTATCTAGATTTTTCTTGAATATACTGGAATGATCTAAAGACATCCAAACATTCTATTTCTAATTTCTCTATTTTACAACTACTTCATGAATGAAAACTTTTTTGTATTAACAAGTAGGACTCAGTAGAACCCCTTACTATAAATTTTAACCTTTTTGTTGACTTTCTTAATATTTTTTATATAGAAATGCACCCTCGTAACACTAACCAACTAAATGAACATTACCAGCTCTACCCCATTTTATTTCATTAAATGGATATTACACAGTTGAAGATTTTTTCTTATATTTTCTTTAATGATGCTAACTAAAACTGTATGAATTACTGTATTTTGTCCAAATGGTCTTTCTTGATTCACTTTCACCTTGGCTGTTGTTTTAGGCATTTTCTTAAAAATAACCTCAAGCAAAATTATCAAACCATATATCATATATACTCGCAGATAAGTCGCACCTTTTTTACCAAAATTTTCTTAAAAAAATAGGGATGCAATCTACCTACTTGACATACCTGTAAATTCAGCAGTAATTTTTCAGTAACTGTCACTGCGGTCACACGTAGACCTAGATCCAAGTACCAGAATGCATATGCTAAGCATTAGAAAGCTGTCCTCTGCACAAATCATGTACAAAACGATCCTACCGATTCACAGCTTTATACTGATCTGATGCTGTTAGAAATACATACATTTATTAGAATAAAATTGCATAATATTTCCATTTCTAATCCTCGTACATTTGACACTGTTTACATCTTGAATTACGACCTTGCCCTATATCATGTATCGAGCATGCATATTTGGATATATTTTTACACGTGGTATGGTTGCATTTTCACGCTCTGTGTAAGTTGGTATTCCAAGATTTCGTAACAAAACGTAATGTTTCAATATTATAAAAAGAATAATACAATATTCAGGATCCTTGACCATACTAACGCAAAACAGCGTATGACCTTGCCCATTATCATGTATCGAGCATGTGTATTCGGATATATTTTTACACGTGGTATGGTTGCAATTTTTGAAATGAAGGTAAATGTTTTATAATATTTATTTTTATCAATGGGCAGTGTAATTTCACAGATTCCAGTGTGACCTATCTGTGAGTCAAATACCCAATTTTTTGCCTCACACTAAGGGTGCGACCTATCTACTGGTGTGATCTATCCATGAGTATATATGGTAATAATTATCAATGTGTATTCGTTTATATATTTCCTGTCTCCTCTGTCTTGGGAAGTGAAGTAAATCTGCTTAAGATAGTAAATTTTGTGAGTGATCAATTCATTTAGTTGTTTTAATTATTTATACATACAAATGAAATATTTATTTGAATTGAGACAAAATTAGTTCACAAAGTAAAATGAACCATTTAATTAGTTCCTTTACTTCTACTCTTTTTAGATTGCAATCTTTTGTTCATGCCTTTCATATGAGGCACTTGGATGTCTTTTTCTATTAAGTGATCATCTTGCTTCAATGTGGTCTTGAAATAGGCTTTGTCATTACTGTTTTTGTCATTCTGTTAATAATTTTTTCTTTCAAGAGATACTTCCACTTGAAATTTGTTAAGCACTTGAAATTTTTAACATGAAAAGATATTGAGCAAAAATCTATTTCTATAATACCAGGAGTAATCAGCGAATATTAGATTCTCTTGAATGTCTTAAAATTATAGAAGGGAAATGATTAATGAAATGGTTTGTTAGCCGCTATTTCAGTTATGAATTCTTTATCTCCCCTTATTGTTTCCAAACTTTTGTTTCATCCCATCTCACTATTAAAACTTTCTAACAAGTTGCCATCATTTTTGGCAACATGAGTACACCCACTGTGGAACTCTCTTCCATATTCTTGCTTTCCTGATGGCTACAACCTCAATGAATTTAAATGCAATGTCAATATCCATCTCTTAACCACTTGACTCCAGTTCTTTCTGCTTTACCCTGTATATCTTGTTCTTTTCTCTCTACCTTTGCAACTGTCATCACACCTGTATTCCTATCCTTCTCTTGCCTTCTCTGACACCCCTGTAACTGGTTTGTCTTTCTCTTTACTCTCCTCCTATCTAATCTTTTACTCTTATGTTGCCCCCTGCACATCAGTGGTGTCACCACCTTGTTTGGAGTGAAACAATTAAAAAAAAAACAAAAACAAAATATAAACTGGATATAGTCATAGCTCATAAAAAATTAAAATGGAATTTTAAAAAAATGTCTAGTTTTCCTTTTAATGGTCATTCATTTCATTTACATTTGTGGTTGACAATATTTTTTCTAATTCTTGCAATTTGGGGATTAAATTGAAAATTTATTTACAGTTTCTTTTCATAAATTAAATTGGATACATTTTGTAAAAAATAAAGTAAAAATATGAACAGGATATGCGTTTAAGCTTAACTTATGCACACAGATTCCAAAAACTTGAAAATCTTATCAGTCTCCATTTTTTTACTTCTCTTTTTTTTTTTTTTAATGATTATTTGTTTATTAATTCTAGGGATTAGGCTGTACTTTTTAGATTAGAATGAAATTGTTACATTTTCTTAAAAAGAGGTGCTTATTTGCAAACATGTGTTGTCTTTTTGTAATTGTTCTTTTTTTATAACTCATTATCATAACAATGCTAGGGATGATAATCAACATGAATTGTCTTTTCAGCAGGTGCATGTTCCCATTTTTTTATGTATTAGTTCTTTTCATACAAGAGATGTCTGCCTCGGTGATTAATAAAATTTACATTTAATCTTCTGTTCATTGCATGGTGAACACCATGACATGAGAAGTAGTTTTCTTCTAAGTGAGAGAATCAGGTTGATGAAGACCCCAAATTTCTTGCAAGGTATTCTGATAAAATGAAAAATTGTGACAAAAGGAATAGACATTTCACTGATAACTTTTAATGAAACTTGAAGAAACAAAAGACTGAAGAAATTTGTGATGAAAAAGAACAACTCAAAATTAACTTCTATTACAAGCATCAAGTGGGCGGCAGTATAGTATTAATCCAACTTTTACATTGACAAAGTCATTGATATTGCGTTTCTATCCATTGTTGCAATCAAAATTTGGGATCCAAGCAAAGGCAGAAATGATTATTTTTATGGCTTTTGTTGAATGATATTGCAAAAGTGACGTCAACATTTGTCTTACAACAATCCATTCAGTCTTGAATTTTAGTTGCTACTGGCAAAACTGCTGTTTGAAATTCAGACTAGCCTGGCATCAGCTATTTCTGATGGGTCATTCTTCTGGTTATTTAGCACTGAAATGGTCAATCACCATGTGTCATACACTCTTTGGGTTCATCATGACCTTTTATTACTAAAGTTCATCATGACCTTTTATTACTAAAGTCCTACTTTTTGAATACATGAAGACTGCTGGATCATCACATTATTAGAGTTTGATCTCTGAATATTTAAAGTTGGTGCCAATTATCTTAACTATTTTGAGACAACTTTTTGCACAAAATCCTTTTTTATATTAATGAGTTCATGAGACTTTAAATAAGCATTTATCTTTAGATCCAATGTGATTTTAAATATAAATTAAGTTTCTTTTATGGGGGTGGGGGATAAAAATACCCGATTAGTCTTATGTAACAAACCAGTAGGTTTATTTACAGAAATTAAGACCTGGTATTAAGATTTTTCTTTGGGTATGTATATTCATAAGGAAAAAAGTATTAAAAGTTAATTAGCACATTATCACTATCATAGAGGAGCCAGTGTGCTATAAAATCATGTCCATTTCTTTATGAATGATGATGAAAGATTAGCAGTGATTGAAAAAAGTATTTTCTGGCCCTATATGACCATTATAGAGGAGTCAAAATGGCATAATCAGAATATTAAGTATTCGGCATATAATAACCTTGTTAATATTTGAAATCCTATGACAGTATAGAAAAGTAAATTTATAACCGCTTTGTTTATGTCAGACAATTATGTTACAATGGTTATGTATTATTTCGCTATTTTTCCTTATCATTGATCTTATTAAAGTTCATCACTGGCGTTCCATATAGAGTTTTTTATTTATTATGTTTATCTCTCTTCTAATCTTGTCTTCTCTTCATTTTCAAAATCTACTTAAACATGAACTCCTCTTGACCTGTCTCTATTGATAACATTTTTATTCTTGTCTGATAAGTCAATCTGGTAACAAATGTGACGAACATGTTTTTTCTCATCTGAACAGAAAATATAAGAAATTTAGTTTTGTTAACATAAATAGAAGAAAGAATCATAAAAGTAAAGAGTTCCTGCTTATCTGTTCACAACTTGTATGAAATGTTGACAGCCATTGTTGTACAGTATTCACATTATTCGGACTATTGTCCTCATCTTTGTTGCCATTTGTATAACGTTTAATAATAGATCATTCTATTTGTCTATGTTTCTAAGATGAGGTTGTATTTACAGTATTTACATTATTCGGACTATTGTCCTCATCTTTGTTGCCATTTGTACAACATCTCAGCTGTTGTACGCTCCGGCCTTCTTCCAATGCTAGGAATTTTATACTGAACCATTTATTACTTATATATCCACCTTGGCCATATGGATATAGTCATTGGTTAGTTCCTGACTTGATTCTTAGAGTTGTGAGTTCAATACCTGTGGTGAACAAGTAACTTGCATGGTCAGAGGGAGATAACTCATGACCTGACTTCCAATCGAGGCTTCCTGCAAGGAATGAAGTTCATATACTTCAGTGATTGTAATAAAGGGGTCAGTTTGAAATTCCTAGCACCTGAAGGAGGCTGGAGTGTACAACGGCCGAAATGTGGTACAAATGGCAACAAAGATGAGGACAATCGTCCGAATAATGTAAATACTGTAAATACTACCTCATCTCAGAAATATACACAAGCCATTGTTGTTTGTGGATCAAGAGTAAACAAAACGAACAGCTGGTGCTAATTGTTCATTAATGTAGCAGTGTGTAGGGGATCAATATTATTTTAGGAAGTGAAATGTTATCTTCCAAAAAGGTACTTGACATTCTTTAAGCTATCCAGGTACTTTTTTGTTTTTTTTTCGTGTTTATGACAATTTCAAAAAACAGCTTTTTCCATTTAGACGAAACAGCATAAAATTGTAATACTTTTCTTCATTTCCATCTGTATGTAGTGGACTCTTCTGGTGATGTAAAAATAGAATTTTCTAATATTCATTTTTAAATTAATCTTATTTTTTTGTATTTAAAATTTGATTGTACAGAATGCAGGTATTTTTTATTGTTGTATTTCTTTTAGTTTCATTAATATTCAGAAAGTATTGAACATTAGCAAGAACATGCAGAGCAACCTCAACCTTTTTTATATTACATATCTCCAGCGAAATTGGAAAATTATTTAAATATAGTAAGTAAATTAAAGATTAAAAATTGCTTTTAGAAATATTTTTATTAACTCTTAAAAAGGATAAAATTTGAACACTGATCTCTAAAATGTTTTTTAACAAATAATTTTTTTTTCTTTGATATGGAAAGTTGAAAATTTGTTTTTAAAATAATTATTTACTGAATTAAAATGAAAAGTTTTTGATATTATTCTCACATGAGAACTTACTTTTAAAAAATTCATCTTTGTCTTTTGTAGGTGCTGGAGATGATGCTTCAAGTTGTTCCCTGATGTTGGAAGTTCTCCGAGCATTCTCTCAAAGACGCACTCCACTTCGGCACAGCATTATCTTTCTCTTTAACAGTGCAGAAGAGAACATGTTACAGGTAATGTTTCAGTGTTTTATGTTGATCAAGTATCAATTAAATTGGGGGATATGTCTTGGTGAATCAGATGGAATTGACTTTTGATTTACACTCACCAGTCACTTATTAGGCATACTCTTCTACTAGCTCATTGGAACCCACTTTTGCCTTTAGAACAGCCCCAGTTCTTGACATGGATTTGACAATGTTCTGCAAGCATTATTTCGAAATTTGGATCTGTGCTGTTATGGCACAAAGATGAGGACAATAGTCCGAATAATGTAAATACTGTAAATACTACCTCATCTCAGAAATATACACAAGCCATTGTTGTCTGTGGAAAACGAACAGCTGGTGCTAATTGTTCATCAATGTAGCTGTGTGTTTAGGATCAATATTATTTTAGGAAGTGAAATGTTATCTTCCAAAAAGGTACTTTCTAAATTGGTTGGCCGTACATCCAAGATACATCCAGTTTTCCTTTCAATGGTCATTCATTTCATTTACATTTATATTTTTTTTCTCCTTTTTTTTTTTATATCCTTCTTTCTGTACGTCATACTCTCGTTCAACATCTGGGCTTCTCAGCACCCCTTAAAGGTTCTCAAAGTTTGTGTGTTTGTTTTATGGGTTGTTCTTCTTGGTCTCTGTTCTTCTTTCTACAATGGAGGTGGGGTTCTGCTGTTTCTTCAGTGGGTGTCAATTTGGCGTCCTCTCTTCTCTCCACAGAAGGTTTTGAAACTTCTTCAATAAATGTTGACTCTTCTTGATTTAACCTGTCTGAATAAAGGACACCACATTGTACACCCCTCTCAATATGTTGTATACTCACCTAGATTCCATCAAGTGTTCTTTTCCTATGCCTCTTAAATTTCCATATTGTTGCTATTATTGCAGCAATAATTATCAAGGTACCTATCAATGCTGACCAGTTTATTATGATTCCCTTATTGCCATCCCATACCATGTTCTCTATTCCCAAAATATTTAATTTGTCTGTTAGTTGATGGAGACTAATTTTTTCTATTGGTTTTAATTTTGGCATCTTTTCTAGGTTAAACTCAGGAAACCTGCCCACCACCTGTTCCCAGAATTCTGTGCAATTTTCTAAACTTTTGTCAATTATCCCTATAATTAACTCATTTTCTTCATATTTCTCTTCAGACTAGTAATATGGTAGGGAGGGAGATGGATATCCTGATGCTGAACACCCCATGGGTAATTTTATCAAGGACAATGGAGGTACCACCTTCAGTGTCCCAGTAGATACCCTGGACAGATCAACCAGCTCCTGTGTGGCCACTGTCCAAATTCCATCATATATACTAATAGCTTGTGGTAATACCATGTTTGCCAATAGTTCTACCTGGTAATAAGTTCCCAAAGCCTTATCCCTACACTTTCTTGCTTCTTCTGTTGTCAGCATCATAAATTTTGTTTGAGCTGAATTCAAAGTTACATATTTTGTCTTAATTTTGTATATCACAACCACCCCTAATCCCTGATCTACTCAGGGGTAGGGAATAGGTAAATTTATGATTTGATATACTTCAAAAATACTTTCTTCATGTAACAATGGAATGGTCATTAGTACTAGCAATCTCCCATTCTCCAAGAAGGTAACACAACGTAGGGCATTGTAGTACTTCTGTAATTCTTTGGTGGGGTCTATCAGTAACCATAAATGATGGGCTAACTCAGCCTGTATCTTCGATAACAGACCTTTCAAATGACTGGGGGTCACTATACTTGGGGACAGGTGTCCTAGTGACAATATATCCAATTGAGCTCTCACTTGCTCTAATAAAATTGTTAAGGACTGACTAGTCCGTAGCACCTTACCAGTAATGATAATTAGCTGGAAAAACAGTTGTATAAATCCACTCATTTTCTGTAACTCATCTGCAATAGCCTCCAAACCATTAGCTACCTCCTGTCTTAGTTCTCGTAAGTTATTCTTTGCTAGATCCAATCTTGTCACATTCAGGATAGATACACATTCTCTTGCCACCTGAGCAAGGATTCTTTGATCCATTTTTACTTCTCCCAGTTTTTGCCTTATAATCTAGACATTATAGTGAACAACACAAATTCTAAATTTAAAATTAAAATCTGACTCATTGATTTTGTTAGAAAAAAAAAACCCCAAATTTTCTGGAATTTAAAAACTTTGCACACAAAACTCACGAAATTTCACACCTCAATGTGAAATGTTTTTCGGTCAATAGCAGACTAGGAAACATCTAAAAAAAACAAAAATTTAAATAATCCTTAATTATAAAAATAACAAACAAACAAAAAAAATAATGAATTCCTTTTAAGGACCCTTTTCATGAGCCGACGCAAAGTTTGTGTGTCGTCTAATGGGAAGCCCAGAATTATATACAGGTGTGAATTCCCAAATGACCTGTTGGGAGCCCCAAAAAATGAAATAAAAAGATGAGACAAGAAGATGGTCGCAGTGAGAAAATACAAGCATAATTAACACGTCCCTTGACAAACGTCAAGCGATCGTATTATTATTGCCCTTCTCTTTTTCTCTCACCTTCTTTATCATTCCCCAATCTACTAAATAACTGGCCGGTATCCGAAAGACTGAGCAAATACTTCAAAGACACTCCTACTAAACAAAATGCTCAAACATACTTACATACTTACGTACACATAACTCTTCTCAACAAATTACTACTATGAACATTTTTAACGACCTTGTACCAACCAAAGGACATTACTTTTATTTGTAAAAACCTTGATATATATATATATATATATATATATATATATATATATATAAAATTGTTGTTTCTATATAGAGTTTGATTTTCTTGTTTTGTACCCCTCTTATAGTGGGCTATCTACTAACAAGGCCAAATCAAGCTAATCTGTTTCAACATGTATACACGTCACTATAACGGATAACCCACTATAACATTACCTTTAGTCACTGTTCTGAATAGGACACTCAGTGCTTTTTCAACAATAGAGACTAATTCTGTCTTTTTTCTTGTTTGTAGCAGATCAATTCCTCTCCAATAATTCCTCATATCTTTCCACTAGATCCTCATTGTAATTGTCTCTAATTCTAGAGATTACGGTAGTCTAAGATGTCTAAGTAGTCTCCCTGGAATATATTTTTGTTTGTATCTTCACTCTGGCAATTCTCAGTTTCCTTATCTCACTCTCCAATTTGTTCAATAATAACCTGTATGGATTCAAATCTGTTACAAAGGTGACAAACCATTTCAGCCTGGTTATTATTACTTCACTTGTTTTCTTGAAAACTGTATTTTTGCTGTTTCCAAGCTCCTATCATCATCATCATCATCATCAGTAGTCTTCGTATGCCTGCCATTCCTGCAAGGGTCACAAGATTTTCCTGCTTTTACTCCTCTATCTACTTATTGTTTGTTCATTTTTCATACTAAATCACACTAGGGGTCCCCTATTTTATCCTACTGTTTGTTTCCTAATATTAACCTTTCTCTTTTCTTTCAAACCCAACTTTAATAGGCTGGTGAAGTTTAGACATGTGTGTGGTGCTCTCATCCTAAAGGTCGTACTTTATCAATATTATCAGCGGACAAACACATGTGCGGACCAATGCCAGCACCAACAATTAATTTCCTTTGTTCTTCATGATGCTCTGATCGCACCTCCATCCTCTCTAACCAGCAATTTTTGTTAGTTGCCTGATAGGATTTTGAACAAGTCCGGCCCTGTTGTGCACCGACACCAAACCCATCCCACTCGGTTTACAGCCTTATTTTCTTACTGAGGTAACTCTGGCTCAATCTCCAGCTCTTTTTTTGTCCTTAACCATTTTTGGAGTTGGGAAAGAGGTATCCTGTCCTCTTTCTCCCATTCACTTGACTTTTCCTCTTCTTTGGGAAGTTTTGAGTCAGAACTTTGGACTTCACTACTGGGGTTCCTCACTTTTCCTATGGTCTGCTGATGACAGTTGGGCCGGGCAGTGACATTATGAGGCCCTCCATGTGATGACATCAACACAAACGACAAATGAACACCACTGGCTGATACCAATGACCCCTCTGCTGATACTTGGACCACCTCGCTGGGTTTACTATCAACAACTTTTGCTGACTGTTGTCCTATATCTCTTTCTTCTTCCTCAATGGAGTCCTCGTCTGTTTACATTTCTTCTGGCTCTACAAAGGTTGCTCTCTTCATTCTTGCCTTCTTGGTCTTTGGTTAAGTTACTTTCCAATTAGCTGTCCCATTTAACTTCAGGTCATTGGCATGAGCCCTCTTGACTTGATTCCACATGGGGGGGTGCTTTCTTCTCACCACCTGCCTGTCAGACTGATTGCCTGCCTCTCGACCCTGTGTCTGTGTTCCCTTCTCTCCTACTCTTTTGCTATCCTTTGCTAAAGTCACAGCTTCTGAAAGCTTGACTGGCACCCACCTTATCACATCATGTCTTGCATGTTCATCCCGGAGCGCATCTACATACAGGTTGGCCAAGCAGGCCTGTATAACTGAGTTGTTCAACATCACTTCAGAATAGGCATGGGTGGTTATCCTCTCAGCCCTAACTCCTAATTCAATGGGAGCCTCACCCTTTAATTGTACTAAGCACATGAGGTCTCTCATGGGCCCCACAACTCTGCCCTCAGAGAAAAATTCCTTTAGCAGTAACTCTGCTAAGTCCGTCCATGTCATCCAGAGGTCCGTTGCCAGGCACTTCCCTATAAACTTTGACACCGGTCCTTCCCTGGCATGAAACACCATGTAGAATGTTTCTCTATTGGACAGCTCATAAATGAGCTGTTCCTTCTCGATCAATGCCAGCCATCTCCTCCTCAACCTCAACTCTTTCTTGTTCGGCTGACCTGTGGAAAAAAAGTAATAAAAATTAAACAATTAACAATTGGCTCTGGTGAGCTTCAAATCAAGAAATTTCAAGGAAAACTGTCAAGCTTTCTACCTGATACTGTATTTCTTTTCTTGTAACTGCTTCAGTTCAGGAAGAGAGAGAGAAAAAATGTGACCAAAGTCCTTTGGTTCTCACTCCATTATTTGGGTAATTTTTTCTAGAACCGTATGGTCAAAGTGATCAAATTCTTGACTCTTGCTCCGTTTTCAGCTGTCTGCTGTTGTGGCAACCAGTTTGTGGTCTGTTTTCGGGTCTATCCTGGTCATGGTAACCAAATGTGGCCTGCCTCGCCTCCTCTTGTCCTCAGTCTGTCCAATTCCTGGCACTAGATTGGTGGATTGATCACCTTGGACCACACACAATCTTATCCCATGTTGTGTTTCGATTTGATCCTAAGACGGATGAAACCAAATAACCTTCAGTTGATGAGGAAGTCACAAGAAGAAAAAAAATATCTTCATAAAAAAAAATTAATATCTTCAATTCTTGGTATAGGCTTATTCATTCCAGCAGTGGAATTCTACTTCATGCAGACAGCCATCTTCCCAACCCGCATCTAAAGTTGAAATGTAACACTTCAGCTGGTTCTTTTAAATTTGGCACAGGGTTCAAGTCAGAGTTCTTCTTAGGCAGCCAGTCATGTGATGTCTAGCAGAAAAATCTCTTGTCTAAACCACAAATCTCTGGTGTGCTTTGGCCAAAACCGCTCTGCTACACTTTTTGGGTGCTTCAGGCCCTTTATATGGATTTTTGCTCAAAACTGGTGTGGGATCTGCTGTCTGGGGAAATCGGTGAAGTTCCCAATTCCAATAGAGGTTTCTTTATTGTCTGGCTTCTAAAGAGTAATTATCTTTTTCAATTCGAGAGTTTCCTTTCCGTGAGCAGGCATTGATTTGCCCAAATGAACTCTTTTCCTTCTTCATTGGTATCTCATGCCAATACTCTTCAAAGGTGTATACAAATTCTCAGCCTTTCCTAGTTTTCCACCTCTGCCCACTACCAACCAGTCCTCCTTCAACTGATTTAATTCGTCTGTCTCAGGTTGCATTTACTTGCTGTCTTTAATTAACTTCTTATTATTTCAAATTTTCTCCTATGCAAGGAAAACTCTGGTCCCCAGCCAGAAATTTGCCAGATGGCTCTCTTGATTTTTTAACAGGGCCATTAATTAAATTCTTCATTCTTAAAAGAAATCCTTATTTCTGATCCCGTTTATAGTGCAGTCTCATTTGCTGTCAGCTTCACCTGGTCACTGAGAAATTTTTTATTATTTCAATTTTTCTCTTGTATAAAATCTCTCCATCTGGTCCTATGTTTTGATAACTTGGACCAAAAGACAATATCATTAATCAATTGTTTATATTTGCCACATGTCCCTTTTTGCATTCTGCCTCCCTCCCTGTAGGAAATCTCTTTAGGTTTTTGAGATTTTGCTTTTTCTAATAAAACAGAAAAATCTTCATTTACATTATCTGGATGTCTTTCCTTCTATCTTTTAAGTCTTTAATGCCAAATAATGTTACAGTAGGCGATATGTAACTGTTTTGGCCACATGGTACAACAAATAAAAGTGTAACCTGTCTTTTCCAAAATGACAAGATATAAAAATTTGTAAAATCTTACAAAGATGCCTTGTGAATTGTGTCAGTTTTATTTTTGCTTTCAGGTCTGACTCTTCATTTATTTAATAAAATTATTGTTTTGCTATCAATTATCAAGATTTTCTTCCTAAACTAAAAATCACTGCATAAGAGTTTTGAAAACCTTAGAATGTAAAACATTTGCACAGAAAAGAATAAATGACAAACTGCATAAAATTGCACAAAGCAAATAATTGTCATACATTTACTTTTAATATAAGTTGAGGTGATTCCCCCCCTCCATCACACTACTGTCTGTTACTGCTTGCTTAAGGTAACTTAATCTCTCCAGAACTCTCCAGAACTGTATAGAAGAAACAGAATGAAGATAATTTTTGAAATTTTCTTAACTTTTTTCTGTCAGCAAGCCTGCAACTTGGTGAGTTTAGCCAGTGTGATCTTATTTTTTATTATTTTTTGAATTATTTATTTACTTATTTTTACTTGTATTTTTTATTTTATTTTATTCTTTTTCGGTTCTTATCTTTTCTGCCTAATTTTTGTGTAAATTGTTCTTAATTATGAAATTTAGGTTTGGTATATTAGGGTTTTGGTTATATGTAGGAATTCTAAGACCGGCCATGTTTTTTTTTTGTTTTTTTTTTTTATTGTTCTCTGTCATTCCCTTGCTAACTGGACACATGGCTTGGAGGTGATTCCCCCCTCCATCACACTACTGTCTGTTACTGCTTGCTTAAGGTAACTTAATCTCTCCAGAACTCTCCAGAACTGTATAGAAGAAACAGAATGAAGATAATTTTTGAAATTTTCTTAACTTTTTTCTGTCAGCAAGCCTGCAACTTGGTGAGTTTAGCCAGTGTGATCTTATTTTTTATTATTTTTTGAATTATTTATTTACTTATTTTTACTTGTATTTTTTATTTTATTTTATTCTTTTTCGGTTCTTATCTTTTCTGCCTAATTTTTGTGTAAATTGTTCTTAATTATGAAATTTAGGTTTGGTATATTAGGGTTTTGGTTATATGTAGGAATTCTAAGACCGGCCATGTTTTTTTTTTGTTTTTTTTTTTTATTGTTCTCTGTCATTCCCTTGCTAACTGGACACATGGCTTGGAGGTGATTCCCCCCCTCCATCACACTACTGTCTGTTACTGCTTGCTTAAGGTAACTTAATCTCTCCAGAACTCTCCAGAACTGTATAGAAGAAACAGAATGAAGATAATTTTTGAAATTTTCTTAACTTTTTTCTGTCAGCAAGCCTGCAACTTGGTGAGTTTAGCCAGTGTGATCTTATTTTTTATTATTTTTTGAATTATTTATTTACTTATTTTTACTTGTATTTTTTATTTTATTTTATTCTTTTTCGGTTCTTATCTTTTCTGCCTAATTTTTGTGTAAATTGTTCTTAATTATGAAATTTAGGTTTGACTTATACTAAGTTAAAACTTAATTAACTTCAGTCACATATTTATTCTTTTTTTTAATTGGAGTAGATAGTACCTTCTATCGCCAGGTCTCACACTCCACCCCCTTCTTTTGGACAGGAGTAGAGTTGATCGCCTTGTTTCTATTTTAGGAAGGGGTTCCCGAGTAGATAGATTAAACTAATTGGAGTAGATAGATTAAACTATCGCCCGGTTCACACTCCACCCACATCTATTGAACAGGTGAAGAGGCTCATCCCTTGTTTCCTGTTTAGGATGCGGTTTCCGGTTTTCTCTTTTCCAATCTTTTCACTCTTTTCCTTTATTATTTTATTTTCTTTTTTTCAATTGGAGTAGATAGACTAAACTATCGCCCGGTTCACACTCCACCCACATCTATTGAACAGGTGAAGAGGCTCATCCCTTGTTTCCTGTTTAGGATGCGGTTTCCGGTTTTCTCTTTTCCAATCTTTTCACTCTTTTCCTTTATTATTTTATTTTCTTTTTTTCAATTGGAGTAGATAGACTAAACTATCGCCCGGTTCACACTCCACCCACATCTATTGAACAGGTGAAGAGGCTCATCCCTTGTTTCCTGTTTAGGATGCGGTTTCCGGTTTTCTCTTTTCCAATCTTTTCACTCTTTTCCTTTATTATTTTATTTTTTTTTTTCAATTGGAGTAGATAGACTAAACTATCGCCCGGTTCACACTCCACCCACATCTATTGAACAGGTGAAGAGGCTCATCCCTTGTTTACTGTTTAGGATGCGGTTTCCGGTTTTCTCTTTTCCAATCTTTTCACTCTTTTCCTTTATTATTTTATTTTTTTTTTCAATTGGAGTAGATAGACTAAACTATCGCCCGGTTCACACTCCACCCACATCTATTGAACAGGTGAAGAGGCTCATCCCTTGTTTCCTGTTTAGGATGCGGTTTCCGGTTTTCTCTTTTCCAATCTTTTCACTCTTTTCCTTTATTATTTTATTTTTTTTTTCAATTGGAGTAGATAGACTAAACTATCGCCCGGTTCACACTCCACCCACATCTATTGAACAGGTGAAGAGGCTCATCCCTTGTTTCCTGTTTAGGATGCGGTTTCCGGTTTTCTCTTTTCCAATCTTTTCACTCTTTTCCTTTATTATTTTATTTTTTTTTTCAATTGGAGTAGATAGACTAAACTATCGCCCGGTTCACACTCCACCCACATCTATTGAACAGGTGAAGAGGCTCATCCCTTGTTTCCTGTTTAGGATGCGGTTTTCGGCTTTCTCTTTTCCATTCTTTTTACCCTTACGTAGCCCCCTGCGCATCAGTGGCGTTACTGCCTTGCTCGGGGTGATATGATTAAAAAAAAAAAAAAAAAAAAAAATGGCTGAAATGTTAACCATTTAATAACATTTTTTTCAGCCTTCAGATGAAATGGCATTTTACTGCCAAGGTATTTTACTGCCACTGTTTTGCAGGGGGTTACATAGGAGGAAAGTTATGAGGAAGAGTGACAGGTTATAGGGGATGTCAGGAAGTGGGTAAAAGAGGGATGAGAATACTGATGAGAGTGGAGTGGACGGAGAAAGGAGCATGAGAGAGAGGATGCAGGTTAGTGAGATAGATGACTATTGAAAAGGTCTATACTTCTGAGATGAAGTAGTATTTACATTATTTAAATTGTTCGCACTGTTGTCCTCATCTTTATTATGTTTACAATGTTTCATCAAAGACAAATGGCCCAGTGGACATAAATGTTGGTTAGTTCCAGCGACTTGACCCAAAGAGTTGTGAGTTCAGTACCAGGGTACAGCAGTGGTGAAGAAATAACTTAGAGATTTAAGTTAGCAGGAGATAACTACATGGCATCACATATGAAATGAGAATAATATACACCAGTAAATGAAATAAAGGGCTTAGTTTGAAATTCTTAGCATCTGAAGAAGGCCGGAGTGTGCAATGGTCAAAATATTGTAAACATAGCAATAAAAATGAGGACAACAGTCTGAACAATGTAAATAATGGAAATGTTTTTACTATTCAATGTCTTTTCATGTTGACATCTTCATTCTTGTTGTTATAAAAAATTTTGACTCATTTTGTCTTTAAATCTGAGATGAAATATTTTCATTATTTTATGTGCTGATATATTTTTTTGGATTTCCTCACATTTATGTTGTATTTAGAGTTCACTTTGAAAAATAAAATGTATTGGTCAATATTGATCTTTGATGCCAATGTTCTTGTTAAATATGATAAATGTTTAGGATTAGGTGCATCAAATTGAAATTCTTATTGATCAAGTTGTCATTGATTTTTTTCTTCTTTATTATAACCATCAGAATATCATCTCGTTGACTTTAGATTTTGTAAAAGATTGAGAAAAATTTAGATTCAAAAACAGTTTTAATTTCTTTTGTTCTGTAGCTACACTGTATCAGATTTTATCAGGCAAATCAATGTTTTCACAATGAAATTGATATTAATTGACAGTAGCTCTTTTGAGCTTCTGGATGTAGTATATAAGTCATTATTCCGTTGGGCTAGTTCCAACGCAGAAGCTTGGGTATAGGCTGTTTGTAGGTTCAGAATCTTATTTTTCAGGAGTCATTGCCGAATGATATGCGAACCTATGCCTGTAATAAAGGCATCTTGCATTGCTTCTTTATCACATTCTTCAGCAGTATGGGCTTTGAAGTTTCAGTTCTTCCTCAGTTTTTTTTTAACTCGCTACAAAATATGTCTTGTAGCCAGCCGGTGTCTTGCAAAAACCTCATTAGGTGTTTTGATGAATAAGTTGTCCAATTTTTTAATAGCCATGTTGAAATCTGTACAGCCGTCAACGTATATCGAACATGCTTAAACTTATACAGCTCAAGAGGGCGGGGCATTAATTAGAAATCTTTTTCCTGGTACTCTTCGAAATAGTTGAACATTATAGTTCGCCAAGCTGTAGGTGAAGAGGGGTCTACATCTAAGCATTTTGGGTTCCACACCATTTCCATACTTGTTTCTAATTTAACCTTTAGCTAAATAAATTGTAGTAAAGTAAAACAGACTCAAAACTGATATAAAAGAACTAAGCTTTATTTAGCTAAAGTAATTCAGCTACAAAATGAGGATGGGTAAATTGTTGTTTATATAGCCTGCATAGACGAGTCTATTGCTTGTAAAAAGGTGAGCGTAGGATACTACAAGTAATAAAATTGATGTATTGTTTGTGTTTCAGTTGATAACATATATCCTTATTAAAAATACTGATAATAATTCTTTTCGGATTGTCAGGTTTTATTATGCAAACAAACTAAGTGCAGCATCAATTTTTTTTTTATAAATCCAAAAAATAGAAGCTATAGAAACCTGCATTTAATTAACGCAATATCCCATAAGCCTGAATAAGTTATGGCTTTAGATGTTAATATGGACTTGCTAATTTTTCATAAACTTCAATCTTTCCTTTGTAAAAATTTGTTTAACTTTTCTACTGTTTTGACTTTTGAAATGACTTGCAGCAGGTCATCTTTACTTGAAGATTGTTTTATAATCTCATGTACATCACATTTATTGATGAACCACAATTTTTCTATTGGATTAATTAGATACCGTTCCATTAATTTGGTAAGGTGAACAATAGTCAGCTTTACAGAACATGAAGGAGCATGTTACATTTTATCTTAGCTTAAAACGTGTTGTTTATAACTGATACCATTCAAAAATTACTTGTTCTAGTAATGTGTCTATTTTGATGTGATATGATAGGCACCCACCTAAAAAGGGAATAGGTGGTTTCATATTGAGACCAACTGTTTATTTTTTAATTTTTTTTGATGAGTCAGCAGATTTTTTAATTTCGGTTTCCTAAGTGTAATCCTGTTTCACTGAATGGTAACACAAAAGCTAAAGGAATGGATGGGGTGTTTTTGATGATTAAGTGCCAACAAAACAGGAAATAGGGTATATCCGGGTGCTGGTCACTATAAAAAATCATACTTGAGATCATGATTAGTGCTTCTTTCATTGTATCACCTTGTGAACTTGCATTGAGCCCTTTCTCAGCTTTTGATGAATATCGACAAGATCAAGAGCTGAAATACAGTGTGGTCTAATCATTGGATAGTTGGTGGAAAGCTTGGGTGAGGGTCACATTGTATGTTTGCATTGGTACCATAATCAAATATGAATAGGTACCCCCCAAAATAAAATTTTATTTTCAATATATATAACAATGTTTAATACAGGCATAGATAACTTGACAAAACTTTAAAAAATGGTATCAAATTTATCTTGGTAGCTCAATTAGCAACAAAGTTATAACCATTCAAAAATTCATCAGTTTTCCCTCTCATATATTATTGGACCAGAAGCCAATTTCAACAGTGTATAATTGAAGACTCCAGTTTCAGATTAGTTTCCATTGGAAGGAAATGGATGGTACTAGACGTTGGAATGATTTTTCTGCATGGGTGTGGCCACATGGCATTTTCCTTTTCACCCTTCGACAAGTTCAGTAATGATGACTGGGTTAGAAAATCAGATAGCAACTGATGTAGGTTCATTCAGACTAGATTTTGATAAGTAAAAATACTTGTTTTATATGTGTCTGCCTCAAGCCAATCCTTATATGCATAAACAACATTTTCTTTATATGAAGTTTATTGTATTTATCAGACCCTTGTTTGCATTGCTTTATAAAATAGTCGCAATGGCAGTAGTAATTTGGAATGACTTTGGTCTTGTACTAATGAGATACAAATACAAAATTTACATTTGGCCTCTGGCCACTCAGCTATTTATAAAACATCAGTGTTGATAACTTATGCACTCTAGTGTCTGTCTATAGAAGTCTCCATTATCTAATGAGACCTTCCATTTATATTCTACAAATACAAAGGGATTATTTTGAAGGAAGTTTGTTAAAAATAATTTCACCTCATGCAGCCTAAAGACAAAGGTAGAACAAATGAGCTAAGAATTTTTCAGCTCTTTCTCATACCTATATTTATTGCTACCTAAAAATACTATGTTTAAATCGTGTGTGTGTGTGTGTGTGTGTGTGAGAGAGAGAGAGAATGTGGCAATATCATGTTCATAGTAAAATGAACTGATGTGGATGTTGTTGATGGCAGTATTTGCATTGCATATGCATCCTCATCAATTTATTGCATCTGTATCTGCTACTCTACTGTTGCATAATATATATTGCATAATATATATATATGCCTGCCTCATTCTTTTTAAAGCTTTCGACAGAAAAACCAAAGTGGCATTTCTGATTTCTTTGGTAACTTAAACTTTCTTGAACTGTTCTGGGCTCTAAATGCACAATTTTCATCTTTTCCATCTTTATATATCTATATATCTATATCTATATATATATATATATATATATTGTAAGAAAGTGACAGAACACAGATTTTAAACCCACTGTTCAAGCATTTACTTTTATAAAGAGTGCTCGATACAGAGTAGAGCTTTATATTGTAATAGTTGTTACAATGGTTTATAAAAACATAGTATCACTATACAAAAATTCTCATGTTTCGGAGCCAAACTGCTCATCTTCATATAACTGAAAATAAATGGTGGAATTGATTTATTTTTGGGAATGTGAGGTGTAGGTTATTGTAGTAGGGGATTAGAACTTAGTATGTCTAAACTAGTCCATTAGCAGTTTGTAACCATAGAGATACACATTTGGGCTAGGAGAGGGGGGCAAGGTGGCTTAGTTCTGGACAGGTCACTTTTTAGATTTGTCTGGGTAAATTACCTAGTGTAACCTTAGATTTTTTAAAAGGGTAGACAATTTTTATTTGACTACTATCTATGAGTGGATGAAATAGAGCGACCTTTTAGTAATAGGGCCACATAATACTTCAAATAGGTAAATAATTTTAACTGTAAGTTGAATTTTTTATATTAGAGCACGAGTTATAACTGACACCTTTTGATTAATTAAATTTCAACAAAAAATATTTTCAATGTTTATATAAAACTGTTAATTCATCCCTATGGTTCAATAGTTCACCATTGTTAGGGAACCTAATACAGTGGAACCTGCCATATGCGACCCTCTTCATCAGTGATCACCTGTTGTTAACAACCATTTTTCTATGCACGGACGATTTGCTAATGTTAATTGGCCCTCAGTGAGTGACCACCTTCAGAATGCGACCAGAGACTAACATCAACGAGTGAAAATCACTGATTAAGCGACTACTTTGAAAAAAATCCATTTTGGTCATACACCACCAACTTCTAAAATAGGTGAAACTAAATGAGTAATCTATTTCATTTTGATTTGATCCAAGTCAGGAACACTTCCTCATTGTTTTGTTATTGTACTGTTGTATCAAACTATTATTTCTTGTTGAAATGTACCTCATGGTCAAACATCAGCTGTTTTGTACAACATGTATTGCATTTGACATGTTCAAGAGATTTGTTGCAGTCTCTGTACTGACTTGGATAAATTCAGAAATGGGGAAAATAACAACTATGTCCCTTTCTCAAATGTCTGTCTCTGTTATTCATTTATTCCTTATTATTCTAATATGTACATTCTGGTGAGTGGAATATATGTCCCTGGCGTAACTAGGTCATTACCACGAGCCTTTAGTGAGCGACCACCTTCTGTATATGACCAGTTTTTGGTGGGTTGTAGGGGTGGTTGCACATGACAGGTTTCACTGTATATATATATATATTTTTTTTTTTATTTTCTTTTCTTTTCAAAACACCACATAAGTTTGAAAATTTGCAATGTGGTTCTATGATGTCACACCGTGTGATAGCTTGAAATGACAACAGAACCATATATTCAAATGCAATGTAATGTGTTATGACCAGATTTAAACGTGATTTTATTAAGTGTGGATTGTTTGGATTTAATGTAGATGGCCTCCAATATCTGAAAATTGTTGCCATATTACATTTTTGACGGAAACAAAAAATTATTACCAGAAATACATTTTTGAATACAAACTAGAAGACATCTTCAGTTTTCAAAAATAAAAAAAACAAAAATTAAATGTTTCATCAAAATCTGACTAAATCAGCTTTCTGACCATAACTGAATATTAAAAACCTTAAAACCCTACCTTTTTGGCATTAAATAACCCACAGAGGTTGATATGCTGTGAAGCAAAACTCAAACTCAATTCTTCTGATTCTGTTTTTAAAAAAATATCATCAATGTATCATTTGCTGATAAGTCTTGCTAGGTTTTCTAGTTCTTTTAGTACTATCTCTACTGTTCGAGTTAAATAACATGAATCCTTGTTTTACTCCTTTTTATTTTTGTGTAATTGACTGACTCATTTTCTGATGAAGAAGAGGCAGCTAACAATGCCAATGAATAATACAGAAAACAGAATATTAAACACGAACATTAGGAAAAAATGCAAGCAGGTAAAAGAAGAATGGTTCAATGAAAAATGTACTGAAGTGGAACAAATGAGAAACATCAATATGGCAGGCAGACAGGCAGGCATGAAAGAACCAAAACAAATAACAGGATAAAAGAAGGGCTCGTCGACAGGATGCATAAGGTAAAAAGAGGGGATCCCTCACAATAGAGAAAGAAAGATACTCGAAAATGTGATGAATACATCGGAGAACTTATCTATGATGAAAGAGGGAAATCAGCAATATAAAAAAGCATAAAAGAAGCTGAAATATTAAAGTCTGAGTTAAAATCAGCCCTGGCCAAAATACAGGCACGAAGCAGCAGGAACCAATGTGATTGTAATAGAGATGCTATCATCCTTAGTTGATTTATGGACTGACAAGATAACAGAAACAGTAAATGAAAAGCTATAATATAACCTTAGTAGATCCATCTTTATAGCAGCATTTAAGAAGCCAGTTGCACAATGAATGCAAAGCTCCAGGTTAATGAGACACGTAACTAAGATTATCTGGATTCTGATGAATAGGATGCAAAGCAGAATTAAGGCAAGAACAGTGCTTTCGTTAAAGACACGGTAAGAAAAAATGTGATCTTTATGACCAGAATGCTATCAGATCGAGAGAGTAATACAAATGCAGAAGGATGTATATCTATGTTTCATAGACTACGCACAATCATTTGCTGTCTATGACACAAGAATGTACTTGAACTGCTCTTGTTTTCTTGCCACCTACATACACCAGCATCAGTCACCATCCGTCTTCCTGATTCTTGTTCTTTTATTGTCCTTTCTCCTTAATTCTTCTGTCTCTTTTGCTCCCAGTAGCCCTCTTGCTTAGAGTGAAATGATTAAAAAAAAAACGAAAAAGAAATCTGTTAGGGGTAAATAAAAATCAAAACTCCAAATGAAAAATCACACTTGGACATTTCGTTCATTGAAATGTTGTATAAATATCAAGGTAATGTACCAATCAAAATGGAAATCTTTGATGCTTTATGAGCACAAACAATGTTACTATTCTCTCGACTGTTGCCAAATTTATATCGTATCTTTATTATTTTTGTTGTTGTTTATTTTTTTATTTTTTTCAGGCTAGCCATGGCTTCATCACTCAGCATCCTTGGGCAAAGTCAGTAAAAGCATTTGTCAATTTAGATGCTGCTGGTGCAGGAGGCTGGGAAATCGTCTTTCAAGCTGGTATGATTTTTTTTTCTTTTTACTTAACTTTTCTGCATGAATTTTTAGTTTTAGATGTTGAGATTCAAGGTCTCTTCCAAATACTTTCTGGAACAAATTTACGTTCTCTTTCGAACACTCTGAAATGAATTCAGGGTCTCTTCCAAACACATATCTGATTAATATTTTTATTATTGTTGTTTACTAATTGTACAGTCTGAAGATAAATGGAGGGAGGAAGATTGTTTTGTAAGTAATGAGGGCATATGAAAAAAAAATAATGTGCAGAATCCTGGTTTTTATAGTGGCTTTGTGAACATCAACCAAATGGAAAATAGGCTTAATTATTGAACAGGTTATATTATTTTTATCATTATATATTCTACTAAAGAAAAGAAAATCGTCTTTTTTCATGAGAACCTGCAGAATCAGTTATGATGTTGAAACTTCAATGCCCTTCACAATTCAGAGTGGTGTAAAAAAAAAACAATTCATTTTAGCACCAACTTCTGTCTTCTGTTTCATGTTACTGAGCAGAAGAGGGTTATACTTGTAGCTATAGGGAGATGGTTAATGTTTATATAATTCGCCCTTGTGTCATACATAACCAAACTTCCTACAGCTTAGAAGTTTTATCCAGAATTATCATCAGAATTAGCAGAAGGTTTTCATAAGATGGTTAGTTGCAGGTTGGAATGTGTGGATCAGTGTGGAAGAATAAAATATACATTTTTCATTTTAAAATAGAAATTTATTAAATGGAAAGAATAACAAGAATAGGTAGCAGTTAATGTTCAATGAGAAAGTTGAGGGTATCAAGAAATGTTCGTAGTAGTAATTTGTTGGAAAGAGTTTATGCGTACGTATGTATGTATTGTTCGGTAGGAGTGTCTTTGGATGAAGAAAAAGTAGAATTAATCAGCACATGAGAAAGAACGAGAAAGAGGACAAATGTCCAGGTCAGACTTGAAGCTTCTCCTGTTACATTTTAGCTTGTCATCTCTGCTACTTCCATCCCTGACTGTCTGACTGATCAAAGCATTTATATAGTTTTTTAGAATTTTGCACTGGATCATTAAGTCTTCAAGTCTTGCAAGTCACTCCCATTGGTCAAAATATCAATTTAATATCTATTTGTGAAATCCGGTTTTGACTTTTTCTTTAAACACATACATTGTCAATCCTTTTTCTATTTGGGAAGAACCAGGATTTCACACATCATTGTGAATTTTTGTAAAAAGTGAAGAAGAAGGTTGATTTTAATTCTTAATTTCCTATCCACCACATACTTACACACAAGTAGCAATGGTAAAAACTGTTCAACTGACCTAAGGACAGAAACCAATCTGTGCACAGTTTGCATCAAAGAAATGCCCTTTGCAGATGATGCAGCTCTGACCACATCCACCAGGAGAACTGCCTGCAAAGTTTCTATTGCCTACAACAGGGGTCGGCAACCCTTTGGAGAGTGAGGTCCAAAAAGCTATGTAAAATCATGGAGGAGGGCCAAACAGCTATGGCTCCAGTGTCATGGAGAAGAACCATGTTATTATATTTGTGAATAAATTTTCTATGTGTTTGAAGAAAGTAAGGAATCAATATAATTTAGTATCTGACGGGAATTTTGTTAAAAAATATTACATCTTAAAAATAAATGTTTCATAAATCAGTACTGAAAAAAAATTCCATTAAAATCAGTTGTAAACACTATTTTATATTAATTTAAATGTGCCCACTCATGAAAGCAATTTCACAGAAAAAGTGAAAGTGAGGCCGTACACTAATTTTGGTGATCCCAAATAAGAAATAAAAGTAAAACCCATTCTCCAGGTAAAAAGAAATAATTTTTTTTATTTCGATGCAATATATTCAGACTATCAACTGTCAGTTTTGTTTGGTTTACCTATATTTATATCATGTCCGGAGTAAGGTAGTGGGCCGGACAAAATTCACTTGAGTGCCAGATGTGGCCCGTGGGCCGGGGGTTGCCGACCGCTGGCCTACAACATACTTGGCATCACAAGGAAAGACAAAGTTAGAATCACTGCTGCAGTATAGCACACAGACTCCGGTAGCCTATAACTTATCTATGTCATGTAGGTTGAACTGGTCACATAACATTTTCTGGCAGCCCATCCTGTACTCTGTTTTAAAGGACATCTGCAAGAGGAACCTGAAACTCATCAAAGGACCTTTAACCAGATAGCTGGGAACAGCTAGTAGATGACCACATCAACATGCTGTTCCAGGAGGTGTCATGAAGGATGAGAAAAGTGAAACAAACCATTGGAGACAAGAAGACAAAATGCAGGAATTGGAGAGAACAATCTCAGACCTTCATTCCAGTGTTGTCTGCCATACCTACAGAAGAGTGCCATGCAAAGAGCAAACTGTTAAGCAACTCCAAATGTAGCTCCCAAAAAGACTGAATGTTTGACCAAACAAAGTGCCCATTATCTTACATGACATATTGTCGGGATTATGTCACCAACAAGTAGTGGGGAGGGAAGGAAAGAAAATTCTGATGTTGCTCACAAGCGAAGTCTTCCTTGTAACGGTAACAAAAGTCAAAATGACTGGTAACACTCAGCACTCTCCTGTTCGTAACTAGTGAGCTTTACAAAAGATTTGTAAACTACTGCTGTACAACAGAATGTAGCACCTTTTAATCTCTCTAGGTCTCATTCAACATGATCCATGAGGCCAGAGCGTCTATAAGAATCGTCAATCCCATGACCCTGGTTTGGTCGGGAGAAAAATTACTATTTTAGACACCGCCACCAGGGCACTATCCCCCCTCCAGACCTACCCTTAGTGAATACAGTACTTTGTTCTTTCTTTCTCCTTTTTTAGTTACCACAATATGGATGCCAACTACTAATATTATTTAAAAAATACTTTATAATGGCAAATTTAGTTGTTGGATGGATCAGTTCTATGATTTTGTCTTTTTAAGGTATTTTTATCAAGTTGGCTGTTTTTACCAATGATTATTGTTCAATTTATTTCAGGTCCTCAGCATCCGTGGTTGATTCAGACCTATGCCCAATCAGTCAGTTATCCTTTTGCTTCTATTTTGGGCCAGGAAATCTTCCAAGGAGGTTTGGTGCCATCTGACACAGACTACCAAATCTTTCACAGATATGGCCAAATACCTGGTTGGTAGAAATATATTTGCTTGTCTCTATGTTAACTTATGAAAATATCTGAAAAGTTTTCCATTCCATTAAAAATGAATGGATCTGAATTTGATGAAATATATTCACCTGTTTGCTTATTTGTTTAAATAGCATTGTATCTTCATTGCCAAGTGTTGTGTTTTTTTACTGAATAGATATATTATGGCTATAAATGTTTTATTTTGTAAACTGGCATACATTTTGTGTGAGTTGCACATGACTGTTGTTTAAATAAAATGAAAATAACTGTTGTATACAGCTTTTCTATTGGGTGATTGTGCAGTCAGATCACTAACTTAATAAAAAAAATGTATCTTGTGTTATGCTGGATTCTGATTGTAATTGAAATAGTTATCCATTGATATGAAATTGAAAGATTATATTGAATCACTTCTTAGGTCTGCCGCTAAGAAAGTTGGCTCGCTGTGATATGCTAGACAATTGTTTTTGCCAAAATCTGTTTTATAAGCCTGTCATTCATCCATGCATTGAATATTGCTGCCACATCTAGTCTGGTACTTCTGCTATGGATTTAGAGATTCTTGATAAAATACAAAAAAGAATCTGCAATGTTATTAGTCGCAACCTGACACCTCAGCTTCAGTCCTTTTCCCACCACTGTAATGTAGCCTCTCTGTGTCTTTTTCATAAATATTTTTCTGGCAATTGTTTTAATAAACTTTCCTCTCTGGTCCATAGACTTTATGAATTTAAGCGCAGTACTAGAATGGTAACAAGATCTTGTCATTTTACAGTTCTTATGGCTAAATGTAACCATAAGTTCTATGCTAACAGTTTCTTTTCTTGTACTTCTTTTTTGTGGAACACTGTTTCGGCTTCTTGCTTCCTTGTCAGCTTTTATTTTCAAAATTTTGACTGCAATGCCAATCCTTATTTTTTTTCTTAATTCCTGTTCTTTTATTGTTCTCTCTCTCTAATATTTTGTTTTTTTTTCTCATATTCTTACACACTGAGCAACTTTTTGCATCTTAGTGGCTTCATAGCCTTGCTTGGGGTGGAATAAAGAGACAAAAAGTAGCCATTTCTTGGAGAAATTATCACTCCCTCAAAAATAATTAATCCCAATCTTTTTCCGTCTAGCACTGATGAAATTTGTCAAATGGAAAGCAACTTTTATTCTCTGTATGGCCATAGAATCCCCATTGTTAATTGGCCACTAAGGTTTCAATTCATGAGATGTTTAAATTCAGAAAGCATTTGTCTATCAAGAAACAAAAAAGTAAAGAAAATCTACAGTGCACAATTTTCTTCTTTATCCTATTCCACAGGCATATATTGTGAATAACATTTTATAAAGTAATATTTAAAAATAAACACTGAAGGTTTTTCAGCCAAATCTATGATACTTGGATGTATCTCTGAGATCATCAAAGAATTGCATTTTTTTCCTTTCTACTTCTGGCCATCTTCAATTGCTAACTGGCCTTAATATTCAAATCACAGAGAGTGTATTGCTTTGTGAGAAAAGGGTTTTTTTCTTCATAAGGTGGAAACTCTAAAATATATAAGAACTCATTAAATGAAAAAAAAAAACCTCTTCACAACATAAACATTGCTTGCTTTTCTTTCTTAATATTTACAATATCATTTATTCTTTATAATGAATTACTTTCCAGCTTATACACAGATAATAAAGTGTCATGCTGGGGCGGGAGGAGATACTTTAAAGTGATTTAGTTAATGTTTTAGTTTTGTCATGTTGACAGAATTTATTTTAATTAGATTTTAACCCATCGTGAGTTTATGGGCTTCTATTTCTCTTCCTTTTTTTATTGTAGGTCTTGATATTGCTTATGTCTCAAATGGCTATGTTTACCACACAAAAAATGACCGTCCTGAATATATTGAGTTGGGATGTTTTCAAAGAGGAGGTAAGTATTCTGCACAGGGAAAGTAACAAACATTGAGGAGAAAATTTGTCAAAATGACATTAAATCCAAAATTGAAAACTAAATTAAAATTTTCTACATTGTAATAAGGGAACTAATAAGATGTTCAGTGTACAGCAATTCTTATGACCACACTAAGTTGTGAGGCTAATAATAATGATTAATGTTGTGAGACTAATAATGAAATGGTTGAACAGTTGCAAATGACTATTAAAATTTTGAATTTCTGAGATTCAGAGATGTGTGGTGTTTCTGAAATATCAAAACTCCATCCACAATGTCATGCACATCTCTGTCATTCTCATAGAATTTGATATGTCTTATTTAATTTAAGGAATCATAGTAAGTATTCAGAGTCATCATATTGGCTTATCACTGAGAATGGAACACAGCAACTTTTCTTTTCTATGTTGAGTTAAAAATTTTATACACATTTTAAAGTTAAAATTTGCAATTCTGAAAATGAATTGTTTTATTATTTCATAAATTTTCTTTTCTATATTGAGTTAAAAATTTTATATACATTTTAAAGTTAAAATTTGCAATTCTGAAAACGAATTGTTTTATTTATAAATTTTTCAAACTAATCTCATTCTTGCATTTGTTTTGTTTTCTTCTTTCAAATCTGGTTGGTACTTCTAGATATAGCTGTGAAATTACTGTAGACAACATGAGAAGTTTTTTTTATGTTGTTAAATTAAAAAATATATAGAAAGTATATACAGGCTGTTGATGAACACATCAACTAAAAGTGGTGATTAAATGAAGATGAGAATATTATTTTGAAACAATCAAATGTTGAGGCCTTGAAGCAGTTCTTTTATCATTTTTAATTCTCATCTCTCTTGGTATGTTTATCTGTTTATATTAATGTCCATATATCACAAGATATGAATCTGATTATCTATATTGGTGACCAACCATTATCTATTTTGTTGCCTAACTACAGTAGCGGCCATAATATAAAGAACGGAAACTACAAAGGCATAAATATGTGTATTACTTAAAAAGTAATGCATGATTAGCAATGAAATTTTTACCGAATAAAGATTAGGGTGTAATGCATAAATATTATACAAAGTTACAAAAATTTACATAATAGTGTTTTTTTTTTAAATAAAGATTAAATAGAACAAAGGAAATAAGCTACTGGACAAAAGTTAAGGAACGATCTTGTTAATACTTGATTGTGAACAAAATATCAACAAAATTTAATATTTGGTAAACATCCCCTTATTTTCACTGACTTCTCAGCATCGTTGACCACATGATCTAATTAATTTCTTGCAAAAATCAGCAGTAATTTCCTCCCATTTGTCTTACAATAACTCCCATAGGTGATCCTGGTTTTTTGGGTTTCTTTTCTGAGCCCTTCATTTATCTTCCAAACATTTTCTATTGGATTCAGGTTGGCGCTCTGGGCTGGTCATTTCATTAGGGCAATTCCTTCTTCAAATAAAGCCATAACCTTCTGATGAAGGATGATAGAGCCAACTCCTGGAGATGAAACCATTCCCCACACCATCACACTGCCGCCACCAAACTTAACAGTTTTCTTGACACATTGAGAAGACAGTCTTTCACCTGTTCTACGGTGTATGTAAGTTGTGCCCTCAGAACCAAATATGGTAAACTTGGACTCGTCACTGAAATGAACTGTATCCCACTGTGCGTCAGTCCAAACAACATGTTTTCTCACATACTCCAGGCGTGCCCTTTGGTTTCGATTTGAAATGAGTAGCTTTGAAGCTGGAATAGGGGCATGCAATCCTGCATTTTTTAACCTGCGATCAACCGCTTTCCTTTAGTCTGTCTTTTCATTAAATGTACAGGCAATTAGTGTAGCAGTTTCAAAATGTGTTTTTGTAGATATTCTAACAATTCTTTGATCTTTTTTCGATGTTTTTGGAGGTCTGCCAGTTTTTGGTTTTGCATCTAACATTTTATCAGTTTTATACCTGCTAATTATATGATGAATGACACTTTTAGACCTCTGAATGATATCAGAAATTTCTGAATTTGACTTTTTTTTTATATTTAGAGATAATGAGTTTTTTTCTTCAAAAGAGAGAATTTTGTGTGTAGAATTTGCCATATTGCTTAAAAATAAAGTCCTAATGGTAAATGAGCTTTTACTTATCGTTGAAAAGCTCCATCGAGTTTTTTAACAATGTAAATTAAAAGTTTATGCAGATTATTAACATTGTTCCTTAATTTTTGTCCAGTAGCTTATTTCCTTTGTTTCATTTAATCTTTATTTAAAAAAAAACTACTATGTAAATTTTTGTAACTTTGTATAATATTTATGCATTACACCCCAATCTTTATTCTGTAAAAATTTCATTACTAACCATGCATTACTTTTTAAATAATACATTTATTTATGTCTTTGTTGTTTCCGTTCCTTATATTATGGCCGCTCCTGTATGTGTATTATATTTGTCTCAGGGCATGTGTCAAGAATTGAGATTTTCTTAATTTTCTTTGCTACTATTTTATTACATTTTATAGAATATTGTGAATTCTTTTTGTCCAAAGCTAGTATCAATGTTTGGCTTGGACCCGCAAATATTTCTATAAGCATAACTCAGGTGCCTTTTTAGCATCTAATCAATCCATATTTATGATTTTTGAACAGGTGATAATCTGAAATCCTTGCTAGAAGCTATTGCATCTACACCTAAATTGACCAATCCAGGTGCTGACCGTCATGGAGATATGGTCTTCTTTGACATTGTTGGCATTGTAATGATAGCTTATCCAAAGCGAATGGCAACCATTCTTAATATGGTAATTATTATCTTTGGGCTCTTCAGAATTATAAAACGCAGGATGGGATCAGGACATGCCCAGTTAGGTGAGTAGAATTCTGATTTGAATTCATGTTAATTATTTTTGAAAGAATATATTTAAATTCACTTAATGTTCGTACAAAACAATTTTAGTGTTTTTATATGTGAGAATTGTTGTAAAGATTTCAAAATAACATTTCTCTCAATGTGATAATGGTGGTGAGTCAGTCAGCCAGTTAAGTGCCATATGTGATACATGCTTGGGTGATCGTGTCTTGTTACTGACTGGGTAGAAGATTTTCCTGCAGTAGGTTGCCATTACTTTCTGCGGTAGACTGACTGCCAACCAAGGCTATAGAACCCAATCTGTACTGCTATTTAACCCTTTACTTGGAGGGAGAAGCAACGGATTAGTACCTTTCCCAGGGGTATTTGCATGTAAGTCAATGCAATGAATTCATCTGGAATTCAAACTCGACCTCTCCGATTTCTCATTCTGATATTCACTGCATCACTCATGTACCAGGACCCAAAATCTATTATGATAAACCTTTCTCACTTTTATTCACTGCATAAATCCGGATTCTTTTATTATCAAAATGTTCACTAATTCTACAATTGAACATAAAACATTCCCTTTAAACAGAATTTTTTATCAAATTATTTAAAAAACTGATTATTGTTACAAGGATGCATTTATATATAAAAAAATAATATTAATAATGTCTAAAAAGTTATAGTAAGGGATTCTATTGAGTCCTACTTGTTATTACAAAAAGGTTTTAATTCATGAAGTAGTTGTTAAATAGAGAAATTAGGAATAGAATGTTTTGGAAGATTGTAGAATATTCCAGTAAAATCTAGAGAATTCTAAATGATTCTAGAAATATAAAAATAGGTTTTGGGAAGAAAGTAGTCAGTTGTTAAAAGGATTTGCTGACATTATCAACTTCGGCCTGATTCAGGATTTGTATATCCAACCGAAAGAATCTCTAAGAAATGTTGCCGACCAACTAAAACCTGAAAGTGAACCTCATGGAACTAAGTGGGTAAATAGAAATTTTTGACTCTTTCATTGACCAAACTAATAATTATTCTTTATGTACACATTTAAAGGATTTCCAAAAAAGTATAGCACTTAAACTACTTCGCTAGCTTAACTGGGTAAAGATACTTGACTCCTTACCTTCCCCTTCTCTCCTTGTAACACTCACCAGTAGTAAACTCTGTGTTTCTTGTTTTGAATGCAACAAAAATTGTATATTTGTAAATATTTTTTTTGGTTTTTTGTAAATTAAATATTTACTTGTGATTAGGCTCAACCATTTTTCTTTTTTTTTTGTTACAACAACATAACATGTAACAATTATGAAAACTCTATTTTGTGTTTAAAATGACAAAATGAATCGAATTTGTGTGTGTGTGTGTGTGTGTGTGCCTGATAATTATTTTGAATATTAAAATGAAGAACTTTTTTCTTTCAGGCATTTCTAACAGTACCTACTTACGGCAATTATGTCAAGCCATCTTGGGTCTCTTTATCATGTGGATTTTTTTGGTTCTAACTGTTTTGACTTCTGCTTTTCTGCTGGTCAAAGTTGGACGCCCTATGTCCTGGTTTAACCATTCAATTAATGTATTTTGGCTTTTTGTTGCACCGGCAGTGGCTGCAGCAATCACGGGACTAATGCTTCTTCAAAAGTTTGTGCACAAAGTGAGTAAAACTATCAGAAAATGGAAATAAATATATTTTTAAGGTGATGTTTTTTGTGTTAAAATATGAAAATCCAATATTTAGGATTGATTTTGGCTTTATGATACATGCTCAGGCGATCATGTCCCGAAAGAGACATTACTGACTGAGCAGATTTCCTTGCAGTAGGTTGACATTACTTTCTGCAGTAGACTGGTTGCCAACCAATGCTGTAGAATCCAATCTGTTCTGCTATTTAATCCATATAGGGGTTAAATAGCAGAACAGATTGGGTTCTGCAGCATTGGTTGGCAACCAGGAGGGAGAAGTGATGGATTAATACCTTTTTCAAGGTTATTTGCGTGTAAATGAATGCATCAAATTGAACTGGAATCTGAATTCAGCTCTCCGATTTCTCATTTCTTGCCAATATCCACTGCACAACACGCGGCCTCACATCTTTTATATCAATGTAATGTATGATAAAAAAGTTTGATTAGGGATACCTAAGTTTTAAAATGCATTTTTAAAAATAAAAAAAGTTTGATTAAGGATACCTAAGTTTTAAAATGCATTTTTAAAAATAAAAAAGTTTGATGAGGGATACCTAAGTTTGAAAATGTATTTTTAAAAATTAAAAATCTTTCATTACACTTTTATTTTAGTTTTAATTCCAAGTTAATAGATTAAATTTAATATTTCCAGTAAGCAAAATACTTGGTATTTTACAGTGAATTCAAATTGATTTGAGTCATTTTTTCTTATCATTAAAATCAATAAAATGGTCCATATTGACAAATCTATCAGCCCAACATAATTCTCTTTATTAAAAACTCTTTACAAAATAAAATACACTTTTCTGAAATGCTATTTGAGAAAAATAGCTGAGTTAAAATTTAATTAATCGGAATTGAAACAAATGTTACTTTTATTTTAAATTAATGCAGAAAATTATTTTTTAACATGGAGGTGGGTGTCTCTCTCTATGAGATGTTGAATGATATATCGACAGCCTGATGTTTGGAAAATGAAAGAAGGAGATAACAGAAATAAAAATATATAACAAATACAATGTAAATGCTTTAATTATAAATAATTTTTTTTAACTCCCTCAGTCAGTTAAGTGCTATACGTGATACACGCTTGGGTGACCATGCCTCTTTTGAAACATGACTGACTAGACAAGATTTTCCCACAGTATGTTGCCATTACTTTCTGTATTAGACTGGTTGCCAAACAAGGCTGTAGAACCCAATTTGTCCTGCTATTTAACCCATAGCTGATGGGAGAAGAGATGGATTCATACCTTTCCCAAGGGTATTTGCATGTAAGTGAATGTGACAAATTCAACCGAAATTTAGATCTGTTGTATACACTTTTTGTTTTTTAATCGTTTCATCCTAAGCAAGGCAGTATCACCAGTGATGCGCAGAGGGCTACATAAGAGTAAAAGTTTAGATAGGAGGAGAGTAAAGAGAAAGACGAACCAGTTACAGGAGGTGTCAGAGAAAGGGCAAGAGAAGGATGGGAACACAGGTGTGAAGAAGGTTGTGAAGGTAGAGAGAAAGGAAAAGAACAAAATATACAGGGTGATGTAGAAAGAACTGGAGTCAAGGGGATAAGAGATGGGTATTGACATTGCATTTAAATTCCTGGAGGTTGTAGCCATCAGGAAAGCAAGTGTATGGAAGGGAGTTCTACAGGCGGGAAGTGCAAGAAAAAAGTTGCTGAGATAGAATTGTCAGCTTTATTTGGTTGATTTAACAGTGAAATTCGAATTTCAGTTGAATTCATTGCAATTCAAACTACCTAGTAATCTTAAAACATATTTTAAGCATTTTAATATTTTATTAAATCTTAGGTATTTTTATATTATCTTTTGTTAAGGAAATCTTACCAATATATTTTAAATTTATTCTAGTTGCTTTTCTTATTTTCTGAGAATGTGTATGGACATCTCCATTTACAAAAATTGATACATTTTTACGCACATAGAATAAATTTGAAATTTTGCAATTCAAACTACCTAATAATTTTAAAACATTTTTAAATATTTTATTGAATTTTAGGTATTTCCTGGGTTTTGTTGAATTATATTTTTATGATTAGCAAATACATATTTAATTTAATAACAATAAAACTTGCCCACTGCAAATTAATACAGAATTTGAAAAGATTTAAAAGTTTATAAATTATTATAAATAAAATGAAAATAAAATGAAATAATTCTTGTAAAAATTCATTGTTCATCAAAAAATTTTTTTTCTTAAGACAGTAGTGTCCTTAATATATTTTATTCATAAAGGCAATTAAAAACTTTTCTAATTAAATAACATCTTAATTTTATTGCTTTTTTTATTTTTTGGTTTAGAGCAGATTTTCTGTACTGGGATTGTTTGCCCCAAATTTAGTGATTTAAATTCTCCAAGGACTTTTCTTTATAACTATTATAAATATTAAGCAATACCAGAAAGAACTTCTCATTTTCCTAAAACTAAATGAGTGAACAATAATAAATGTAAAAAAAAATATATATTTTTACAAGTATTTTATAAAAAGCAAATGATTCAAAATAATCTCATTTATTCCAACAATTATTTAGTCTTTGCAAAAAAGTTTAAATCAATGTTATTTGCCACAAAAAGATTAAAATTTCCCCTTCAAATTTATGTCCACATTTACACCAGAAAAAAAAAGATTTTTATCAATAATTTCCAAAGTTCTAAAATGGATAAAAAATTAAAAAATGCATAAAAAATACTTTGATTTTTTAAAATTCTAATAACAACAAAATGCTTTTGACAATAACATTTTGTTTTTATTCTGTTTTGTGCTCATTTTCATCATGTCTAATGAATATTTGGAGGTACCTAAAATATTTTTATTTAATTTGGAAAGGGGACATAACATTATTTGTTTCAGTCATTTACTTTTTGAGCTTTGAAACTAAAATTATATTTAGAAAATTTATAAAGTTATCATTAACGGAAATTATTAACTAAATAATCCTATTCTAGTTTCTATATTTTGTCTTCTTTTTGAAAAAAAAAAGTTGTCTTTGAAATTATTTTCCAGTAAAGGTTTCTATTGTTAATTATTTAACTTTTAACTTATTTATTTTTATTTTTTGATTTTGCTGACATTAAATTTAAAATTTTTATTTGTATTTCTTTTTACTTTATTTTCATATTTATTATTTCAAAATTATTTAAATTAATAAAAATATTTGTAAATGTACATAGAATTTGAGAATAATTTTTAATGTAACATTTTCATAATTCTGGTTTTCAAAGCAATTTCTCTGAATTTAATATTGCCAAAGTTAACGTCCATGAATATGAATGTTTTCATAATTTCTTGTTTTATAGAATGTAAATGCATCTATTCTTGAAAGTCTTTATTATGATGCCAACATCATCATCTGGTCTGTCTTTTTGGCCTTCTTAACTTACTACAACATTGGCTCAGCCTTCTTGCTTACCATGTGGTTATGGAGTATGTTTTTTGTGCGAGATTGTCTTGTGCCAATACTGAACTTACAGTTTAGAGGTAAGCGTCTCTCTTTTAAACATTGAACATTGGCTTGTGATGAAGGTATTTCTTGTGTAATACATGACTTTTGTGAAAAGACAGAAGTAAGATAAGAAATAGTTTATTTCTTTTCTATGTCGTATTCCAGAAACAACAACATTATACCAGAAAAAACACTTTGCTGTGGAGCAGTGGTTAGCAAGCTAATCTCACAGACCATTAATACTGAAATGAGTTTGAACCTCACTATGTATATGACACTTATTACTTTGAGCTAGACTAAATTAGTCTTAATTTTAGACTAAATTAGTCTTAAATTAGTTAATCTCACTAAATCTTAAATTTGATAAATGCCAATGCTGTTTAATTTTGATAAGTCACTACTTCAAAGCATTTTTATTGAATTAATGAATACTAACGACAATTTTATTTGTTAAAAAACAATTTACTCTGATATTTGATATTTTATTTTTTAAAATTTAATTATTTTCAAATTTCTTTCTAAATAATTTTTTTTGCTAATTTAAGAATGAAATTTCCTTTGGTAAAAGGATTAAAATAGATAAAAATAATTGCTTTTCTTATTTTAGAAGACATTAAGAATATCAAAGAATAAAAAAAATGGATTTCCCTTTTATTTGTCAAAACTGACCGGTTCTTATTGTTATAATCTTCTGTAGTATTTTCATAGAATTGATGGAGTTACCCCCCTTGTCTTGTTTAGAGTTAGAACCAAACAAAGAAGATGCATTTATAAAACATTGACAAAATCTGTTAATTTATTTGATTTTTATTGACTATTTGTTATTGAAGAGAATATATAAATCTACATCAATATATTTATGACACAAACATTTTTTTTGTGTTTTTAGATTTGAATTTCTTTGAATAAATCTTAATTATGGACATTGATGAAAAAAATATTAGAATCCATTAGTTGTTTTAAAAATAATTTCTTGGAATATGGCTTTTATTTCTGAATAAGTATTTAAAATTCTTATTTAAGAGTAGAATCTTAAGATTCTTTATTTCCTCTCGTCTGAATGTAGTTTTAATTTTAGAGATTTTGGTGTTGCTTTTTATTCCAGATAATCCAATTCGTTTATTTATGCTTCACTTGGGTGCAATTTGTTTGCCAACCATCATGACGCTTTACCTGTCTCACCTGTCATTGCTCTTCTTCCTTCCTATTATGGGTCGAATTGGTAGCTTCATCATTCCTGATATTGCTGTAGGCACTATGGTGGCCCTGCCTATAATCTTCATCACTGGATTTAGTGTAAGTTTTTTTTTTTGACTTCTTTGACAAAAAAGTACATTTCAAAGCCTTTTCTATTTTTTTGCTTGGGTGGGAGGCATATATTGAGTGAACAAAGCCATTTTGGAAAGGGATGGATCTTGAAGCCTCTGCACTCAACCCCAAATGTTTTATTTTCAGCTCAGGAAAAGATGAAACCTTTGGTAGTTAGTCACTGGATTTGAAAATCTTACACTATTTCCAATAAATCAGTCGAATTAATTGTACTGTAATGATTGACTGTTGTGAACTAAAATTTTAATAAAAACAGTTTAGGAGTAGTGCTCTGTCAACGCAGATAAGATGTCAGAAAACCAATACCAGGATGCATACCACAGTGCTGAGGATATCCAAGCTGTTGACAAAACCCAAACTGCCAAGAATCAAATTTCCACCAGCATCTGGCTCGGAAGCGTGGTGTATGCTAGACCAGTATTTCTCAATCTTTTTTCCCTTGTAAAAAGAAATCTCAGGCCCACATAACTTTTAATAAAAATTTCGAGTAACATGGAAATGTTTTTTATTAACATAAAAAATGTAGTAAAAATGTCAATGACTAAACTACTCCTGATGTCTATCTATCAGCTTGTCAAGTTGAATTTCCATGTCTTGGTTCAACCTCAATCGTAAGTCTCCACTCTTTTCAGTCTGCAATTGATGACGTTTCTTTGTGAGTAAATCATTTGCTGCACAAAATCCTGCCTCAACCAACCAAGTGGTTGGAAAGCCAAGTAAGAACGAAACTACTTTTTCAAAGAGCAATGGATGGGATGATCCTACCTTAAGCCATCCAATTTGGCCATTCGTTTTAATATTTGCCATTGATACTTTGTTCTCCTTTAGTTCAAGAAGTTCTTAGTGGGATCAATGTCTTCCTCACTTAAGATGTCAAAATGTGCCATATACGTAATCCAACTAGGCAGACTCATTTCGATGATATTTTAAAATCTTCTGGTCATATCTTCTCTCAAGCTGTGCAGGTGGTCAGTGCAGCTTGTGATTACTTCCGGGCTTGGAGCAGTTTTGACCAAATTCTTTTGTAGATGCATCTTCCAGAGACTTAATTTGTTAAAAAAAGAGCATACTTTTTCAGCACAATCTACCAGATTAGTGTTTCGCCCTTGCAGTGTCTTGTTGAGTTGATTGACATGTGCAAATAAGTGATCCAGGTAGAAATTCCTTGCTTTTTTATCAGTGTTATTTATCGCTGAAAACAAAGTCTCAGCTTTACTTTTCTGCTTCTTGCTACAAGCCTGTGTTTCCATGTGATGAACAAAGATAAGAACCATATCCCACATTTCAGCTGGATGAACAAGGGAATTTCCTTTGGAAAGCCACCGAACTTCAGTGTGCATGAGAAGTGTCTGATGGTCCTCACCTTCACATCATTTCTGAAATAGGTGGTCATGCAAAGCATTGGCTTTGACAAAATTCACTGCTGAAATGGCAACTTTCAATGCCTCTTCCATGTCACCATTGAGGGATCTAGCAGCAAGATGTCCTCCATGAATAATGCAATGAATGTTCAATATATTGGGGGGCAACTTCTTTTAATTTTGCAACAAAGCCATTGTGCTTGCCAGTTATACCGCTGGTACTGTCTGTTGCAATCTTCTACAGATTTGACAGAGGTATCCCATTATTGTGCAGATAGTCGTAAACAGCAGCATATATGGTGTCACTTCGTGTGTCAATCAGCTCCTTCATGAATTGCCATTGCATCAATATATCAAACATATGCAAGTAATAAGACAGAGTTGTTGATTGTTGTCTCATCAATTTGTAGTGAGAACTTTGAAACTTCTAATTTTTCCGCCAGCTGTTCCTTGAGGTTTTCCGCTATTTCATCCTGCCTTTTCTTCACTGTGTCATTAGACAAGGCGATTTTCTGTAGAATATTGGCAGCCTGTTCTCCTAGCAGTTCCTTAGCACAAATCAACATTGCTGGCTTCACCAGATGTTCTGCAATTGTGTGAGTCTTACCCACCTTATCAATCAGTTCACTTACTGTATAGCTGGATTTTGGTGTCTTCTTATCATGCTCATTTGCTATTTTTCAAGAAGAACTCTAAAGATTTTGGAGCATTCTTTTGGCATAACTTCAATTTCTTCTTGAAATAGCTGCACTCCTTTCCTACAGAACCAGGATGCTTCAGCTATTGAGCTAATAATTTTGATTTCTTCATGAAATCATTTGTCATTACTAACCCACAGTCTACACATTCAGGCTTCTCAGAATCAGCATTTGATGGATGGAAGCCTAGTAATAAAAAATCCTGCTGATAATTACGTGTAGTCTTCCTTTTTTTCGAACTTGTTGAAACCATTGTGGAAAGTCAGAGGGCTTAAAAGAAAGTAAAAGAATCATTACGCATCATCCTAATAAAACTACAATACATGCATTTATAATTTAAAAAATTAAACCATTAATTATGTGATGTCATCAGCAACAATCAAACAATGTTTTATCAACAAAACTGTACCACAGCATCAAAATTGCTGAGGTATTTGGAATTTAGACACTTTAGCCTAATAATATAGAAAAATATAATAATTGATATTTAGAAAAAGCATTTGTCAACTTGACAATGACACACGATAGCTGTAACATAACCTACTAGTCAGTGTATGCTTCATATCATAATATTACAACTTCAGAAGTAAACATTATTCAAATTTGAATGAGACAATATAATTAAACAAAATGTTTCAAATTAATTTGAAAATGATAAGAAGAGATTTACATTTATTAACTTTGATTTTATTGAAATGCTTTTGAATTATTTCCCTTTAAAAATTAAGCAAAAAACTTTGTGATTGTAACGTTGCAAGAAGTCTTCAAGTAACAGAAACCAATTCTGTATTGTATTCTTTTGAACTTTAAAGTCAATGAAGCTATACTTCAGTGATTTCATAAATTTACATCAGTAGAAAAACTGTAGAATTTCAACCCCCATATATTTTCTTTTTCTCCACTCCCAAAGAAAGCTCCAGGCCCATTTCAAAATTCCTCAGGCCCAATTATGGGCCTGAGGGTTCATGTTGAGAAACACTGTGCTAGACAACATCATTAGCAAAACATTACGTAAAGAACTGGGAAGAAAGAAATATCATGACTGATCGTGAATGTGTAATGAGGTTCACGTCACATTCTCAGAACGCAAGATTTGCCGTTTTTGGAAATTTTTCGTAAATCTAATTTTGCCATTAGACATTTGAGCTTGTATATCTACAACACACTTGTATTATAATGAGGGCCTCACATTAGTGAAGGGAGCTGGTGTGCAAGTGAATGCCCCGAAACGGTGCATATTCTCTCCTGATGACCCCAATTTAAATATAAATTCGATAGGAACACATTAAAAGAAATTAAATGAAGTCATATGCCATAGAGAAGCTCAATGGAAATGTCATTGGCATGAGGAGCATTATACATTCAGCTTGCTTCAGGTGAAAGAACATTCAGCTTGCTTCAGGTGAGTTTCAATTATTTTTTAGTAATTTACTTTTTCAGTTGTTAACTATAATTTTACTAAAAATGATTTGAGAAAAATATTTTATTGATTGACATATGACATGCTGATATTTTGATTTGAAATTGTATTATTTGAGTTTTAGTTTTAGTATTTATTGCCTTTTCCTCCTTGCTATTTGGGATATATGCATAATTATGTAGGTTAAAATGTTACCATGATATGTGCAACATATGCTTATAGTGTGTGTGTATGTTTGCATGTATTGAATAGTACTTTATTTTTTTTAAGCCTGTCTTCTGTTTTATCATGAGACATGCAAAGAAATTGCTTACAACTTAAGTCTAAGAATTTTAACTTTTAGTAAGGGATAAAAAGAGAAAATATTGATTGAGACATTGAGAAAAAATATTGACAGAAAATATTGAGTCAATGAGAGGGAAAGAATTGAGAGAAAAATTGAATTGTGAATGCATGAGACAGACATACAGGCAGACAGACAGACAAGGATTGAATATAAAATAAAAAATAAATGAAAAGAGGTTTTTTTGTTTTTTCTTCCTTTTGATTTCTTCAGTATTTGTTTGTGTTTTGATGCACTCAGCTGAAATTGCTTGCTGGAATGGACAAGTATAGCTATGACAGCTGGTGGATATAGTGCCCCACCCTCAAAATTTTTTCTTACATTACTTTAAAATTTACCTTTTGATTCTTAATTAAAAAAATTAGAACCAAAATTTCTTCCAAATTTTGGAGGAAATTTGCACCAACACCACCACTGCTACTACTGTAATAAAAAAATTAAAAAAAAAAAAATTAAAAACTTCAACCTGCAAATTTCATGTTTTATGAAATTGAATTAAATTTTTTCATTTTATTTATTCCATGATTTGATTCCTCAGATTATGCAATTGGCTTGAAAAATAAATTCCAAGAAAATATAATAAATGTACAGTTGTTGATGCTTTAGTATTTGAGGAAAATGCAACATAACACAGATAAAGAAACATTTATACAACTTGATAATTGCAATATTATCAGTAAATCAAACCAAGAAATTCAATAAAATTCAAATCATTTTTGGTTTGGGTGTTTACCAACATATATTTAGTCATTGATTGATTTCCTTGATTTTTATAAGTCCTCATTTAATTATGCATTGATTAATTTGTCAGTGATAATTGTTTATTTTTTGAAAATAACCCTTTCTGAGTAAATTATCTCAATGTGAAAACAATAAAACCTTTTCTTATGCTGTTTTGATTGTTGCATGCCATGCATACAATTGCTTACTACTGATGAAAAATCATTGTCTTGGGCATATCTCTTTTTTTTTCATTATTCTTTTCTTTTTTGTTTGTTGAATTATTCAATGAAGATAAATTTATTGTAATAGAATTAAAAAAAAAGCACCAGCTGATTTCTTCTTTTTTAATTTGGCTTTTATAAAGTGTAGAAAGCATTTTTTACTGACTTTAATTGCACACAAAATTTCTCTATTTTGCTGTCACATTTGTCGTTTTCTTCGGGTTTATTTTGTGCTGGAAAAAATTTTATGGGAAAACTTGATCAGATTTTCAAGAGAAAAAATATAATTGAAAATTCTGTAAAACCAATTTGTATTTAAATACTCTATTGAATTTTTTAAAGACATTCTGCTCAAAATGAATATAGTCTGACAACACATGAAATGCTATATAAGATCATTTTTTTGGTTGATTATTGCTTTTGCCACCCATTCTTGCAGATGATGTTATGAAGAGTGCAAACATGTTTGTCAAATTTTAGAGCTTTTTACTATATGAAGATCTGTGTTTGATATTTCTCTCTCAAATCGTGTTCAAAGTTATAGATCTGGACAACATTGGCGGAGAGATACAGTTAGTAAAATCACTGAAAAGTTAAATAGAATGTTTTTACAGGATGTGGATACTTGTCATATTTAGAGAATTCTATGATTAGTGTTAACATTCAGTTGTAAGTATTTATTGATTTCTTAATGAAGTTTGAATATTTGCAGCTTTCATTGCTTCCTTTTCACAGCAGCAAATCTGATGGATGAAAAATAAATGCTTATCGTGTACTACTAGTATATCCATGATTTATGTTAATATGAAAGAAGGCATTCAGAATTAAATGAATTTCATATTGTTGTACTTTTCAGTCCTATCAATGACTTAGCCTCTTATGGAACTAAATATTTTCAAGAACAAGTCATTTGGAAACTTAAGAAAATATTTCAGATTAACACTCACGATATTGAATCATTTCAGTATTAAGACCCTGAATTAGCACAAACCTATGACAAAATACAAATCAATAAAAGTTTTTACATCCATGGGATCATAACTTGCTTGCCTGCAATGTTATTGCTACATCCTCTAATCAATTTGTTGTTTCCTATTCCAGTGCTACTAAAAATGTAGATTTTTTTTTATAATCATGTTGCCCCAAGCAAGGCATTTTACTGCCACTGTTGAGCAGCGGGTTACATAGGAGGTAAGCTATGAGAAAGAGTGACAGGTTACAGGGGTGTCATGAAAGAGGGTAGGAGAAGGATGAGAATACTAATGAGTGGACGAAGAAAGGAGCATGAGAGAGAGAGAGGATGCAAGTTAGTGAGATAGGAGATAACTATTGACTTTACATTTGAATTCTTGAAGATTGTAGCTGTCAGGAAAGCAAGTAAACAGAAGGAAATTCTACAGGCAGGAAGTGCGAGTGAAGAAGCTGCTGGAGTAGAATTTGCGTTTATAATTTATTGGTTTCACAGTAAAAGGGTGGGACCTAGTTGCTAATCTTGTGGCTCAAGCAAATTCATGTATGGGGGGTACCAGTGAGCTAAGTTCATTTGAGCAGAAGCCATGAAAGTATTTGTAGAAGAGACACAGGGAAACCACATTTCACTAGTGAGAAAGTGACTGTATCTGAGCTGCCAAATCGGGATCAATCACATTACAGATTCTCCATTGGATTTTGTCAAGGATCCCGAGGTGGATAGCAGGAGCAACTGACCAGATATGGCAGCAGTATTCAATGCAAGGGCGAATGGTTGATCTTGGCATCATCACTTGGTAGTGAGTACTTTTGATCTTTGTGGCCATTGCATATTAACATCAGCAAGCTGGGTGATAACCAGATTCTACAAGGATTCTTCCCAATGGTCATTATGATTCTGCAGAGGTTTTTTCGGTGTGAAATCCTTGCAGCTATAGCAACATTTCTTTTCCCTGCTGAAAACCAATTTCACAGCACATATCACATTTTGTTGATAACTAACAACAAGTTTAATGGAAATAAATTGAAAAATTTTAAAAATTAAATTTAGAGTAAAGAACTATTAATTTTTCTAGGTAGCCCAGATGATGATATTTCTAGCAGTAATTTGTAATAATTTGAGAGACTTCAGTTTTGGCTCTCTCTATCTTAACTGTGAATTTGTTGGTGGCAGGAACTGGTACTGAGGATTAAAATGGGCTCTGCTTATCTTTCATCTGGTCACTCCTTTCTCTGTTCTCGTATTCTTATGGTTTTTTAAACCTATCAACATGGCACCCTATCATCTGGTCATGTTTCCATGAGAGTATGCAGATGTCTAATGAAATTTCACAAAATCTAGATCTCCGTGTACACACTTGCAGTCTCTTCACAAGATTTTCAGAGGCAGGGAAAGTCAATTTCGTTTGTTGGACCCTTTACTGTTTGCTATTTGTAGACCATGGAAATAGACTAGCACATTTTTCTATGCAATCCATTCCACTCAGTGGCCTGAGTGTATGCGATCAGGTCCCCCACGTTAAAAACTGACCTTGTGGCACAACTCGCTCCAGTGGGAAGTAGGGTAAATCACAGGACATTTTGAAGACAGTGGTAAAAATGTGAATGGAGCATGAAGAAATTTAGTTATATGAACTTGATGACTTCATTTAGTGGTGAGGATTTTTTTCTTTTTTCAGTAAAAAACAGAAATGTAACATAAAAATATTTCTGTTTTTATTTACATTATATATACCAGGTCTGTTGACCTCTAAATACATCATTGGTGACTGTTGTGTTTCATTGTGCCCTATTCTTATATTCTAAGTACTCCAATAATGATGGGTTATTTAAGCAGGATAATGTATCATGTTATTGGTTGCCCAGAAATCTTTTTAAAGATGATTCTGGAGAATTTTGATGAATGGAATGGCCCCCATGTTTGCCAGACGTGAACCCAATTGAGTATTTATGTGATGTGGTGAAGATATGTTTGCACTTCTAAATATCAGGGAACAATGGACAGTATGTCTTAATATTTCTCCAGAGGTCTTCCAATGACTTGGATAATTGATGTTCCATCAAGTTGCAACATCCTTTTTGGTTTGATGAGTGAATCTTACACAGCACTAAGCACCCATGGCTTATGGCACACATCAGTATAATGTAATCAGATGAAGGATTACCTGTAATATTTGATTATCGCCCTTGCAATGGTTTTCTTATAAATGCAAACCTACACAGTGATTCACTGGTTTGGAAGCCATCTTTTGAGTTGCTGTTTGGCAATTTCCAAATAAATTCTTTTTGTTGTTTATCATTTTCATCAACCTTTATCAAATATGCATGGGTGTTTCCTACTTTTAACATGAAAGATTTAAATGATTTTATCTGGGAAAATTGCATGGCGGATCCTTGTAATTTAGAGAATACAAAGTAATAAAAATATTTTAACAAGAAAAATAAAAATATTTAAAATAGTAATTGAATTGTTTGTGAAATTCTTGATAAAGAAACAGAATTAATGTTAAATTTGAAAAAATGGTAAATCTTATATTGATTTCACTTTCTCATTTTTTATTTGTTTTTTCTTTCTTACTCTTTGATGCTTTGATTGTCCCCCACCCCACACTTTTGTATCTCTTTTCTTCTCTTTTTGCCTTTGATATTAACTGTAATATTTTACACTGAACCATTTTTGGTAAAAAGGCTAATATTAAAATGACAATAAAGATCCTTCAACTTATTTTCTTGCCTTAAAAGAAAATAAACTCATAACATTCTATACAATTATCGAAGGATCTTTCATATATTGGAGAATAGACTTCTGACTAAAATCTATGGGAAAGCTGGAATGCTGAAAATACTATTCATACCAGAGGTAGGTAGGTAGATAAACATGAATTATTATTCTTATTGTTGCTAATGTTTTAGTTTCTAAAATAAAAGAAAAATGGTGAGCAAGACAATTCACTGAATGGAACATAAAATGAAGAATGAGATTTCTCAAGATTTGCAACGGGAATTTAAATTGTAAATTGTTTTTCTCCCAAACTTTACTCTTCTTTAGTCTCCTCTCCAATACTATTATTTTTGTGCTCTTCACAAAATTGACAAATATTCGATTGTCTGAGATTTTGTCTTTTGACATATACATCTACATTTTGTAGATTTATTGCTTTGATGATGATATATTTGTTGGTGCACTAGAACCTCAAAGTTGCCTTCCAAAAGTTAAGCAAATTATTAAGAAATGAAAAAAAATTGTTAGAAACAAAGAAAAGAATACTGAGCTTATTATGTAATATCAGTTCTCCTATATGTTGAACGTCAGACAATCTTGTACTCCTGTATGTGAACTTGATGCAACAAAAATATGGTTTTTCAAATGGATGCTGAGGATACCATATACTGAACATGTGAGCAGTGATGAAGCTTTTGATAAAAAATGAAAACAAAAAGCACACTTATAATTAACATCAAAAGAGCCTTTTTGAATTTTCTAGGGCACATAATGAAGAAAGAGGGCTTAGAGAATTTGACACTCACAAGAAACATAGAAGATGATTCAGTTTTTGTTGTATTCTAGTGACGATGTATACCTGTGCAACAGAATCTGTATAACCTGCAAAACCAATGTTGATGATTGGCTTGAAATATAATGATGGACAACAAATGTATAAAAAATCTATAATCACTTTGCAATGTGATGGTTGTGTGTTGAGGAGTAGTCAGAGGAACAGGCACATATGAGGTAGTGATGGCTGAAGTGGTCTTTCCTTGTGTTCTCTTTGTGTCCCAAGCATGTCTGCTCTGTCCTCTGTCAGTCTCAACCTGGGAAAACACTAGTCTTATATATAAGGCCACGCTCTGTCGAGCTTCACACAGTTATGTCATTCCTGGGCAGGCCTAATCACTAATTGTTGTCTTTGATCAGTCGCAATTTGGCGTAAACACATTATTGTTTATTTTATTGTTGAAATTTTTTCCAACTTTGACACACTGACACAAATGCGTGTTATATCACTGTTTCTGATGACCAAAACATATTTCTCGTCTGCTCTAAAATATAATTCATTGTTTTATAACCTAAATAATTTAATATAAATTATATTTGCTTCTGACAGAATAATTTAATTAAACTATTTTTATTGTTTATATTTTGTGATCTTGAAATTTTTCCACAACACACTGTTTAATTTTGTTTTTGCATTCCAACTTTGACTAAAATAATTGCGTGTTCTTTTTCACCTTCAACAGGAATAAATTCTTTTCAAGTTTAATTATATTTCTGTTGGTCCCCAGAATATATGACACTTCTTCCATACCATTTTTCAAAATGTTCACTTGTGAACATTTTAAGGGCATTCCTCCTCCAACATCTCTCTACCCACAACCAAGGCAATTGTACAAAACATTTACATATAATAACATATAAAAAACAAAATCAATCAATGATTCACAAAATATTAATAGTTTTCTTCTTTTCTGTTGTTTTTTTTCTGTTTTCTTTTTAAGAAACACACAGCTCAGAGGAAATTTCAATAATGTTCACAAAGTTTGTTTCCTTCTCGTTATTTTTTATAGGCACACACAACAAAAAAAAAGTTCCCCAAAATTCATAAGTTTGTTTCTTTTTTAAATTTTTTCTAAAGACTTACCCATGAAAAGAAAGTTCTGTAATGTTTCAAAAATTTTTTTTTTCTCTCTCTTTTTCTTGTGGATTGCAATATACCTGTAGACATCTCAATGCATGGCCCATGATCGTAGGCAGTAACCACACCCCAATTTCAAATTGACATCGGGTAAATGACCTTCGCATACACAATGTGTACCTCTGCTTGAGTTTCAATGTTAAACATAATTTCCTAAATTTCAACCATACTATGATTGAATGCAGAAATCTGCTATTATCTGAAGTGCATGTCATTCAAAGTCTTACTGGGATAACAACAACTACAGAAAAAAAAAACAAAGAAAATCTTTTGATGATGGGTATGCACCTTGTTGGAGGATTAGTTATTTAAAGTTTCAATTAACTTAGTTTAAACAAAACGGTCTGTCTTACTCCAAATAACACACAACTCAACAGTCCCCACCCACAGATCTCAACTACTGCATTCAGTGGCATAATGAAGCTAATCTAATCCTTTATCTCAAGCACAGTTTTCTTTCCTCCCATAATTTTCTTTTCTAATCATAATCTAAAGCATCCTGCCAGTAAGTTCACAAGACCTTTCAATCTTTTCTTCCCTCTTAGTCCTGCATTTCCCCTATAGACCCTATGAGCACATCAGTTATTTTTGCCCTAATGGAAGCTTCTCCTACTTGAACAGCGTCGCTTACCTCGTTGCCAGGTGATCTATCAACAACTTCCTCTTCTGCATAAATAGACTCCAAGGTATAACTCTTTTGGCAGTCATCCTTGTCAGTGGATGAATAACTGATCATGCATCCCAACACCTTTGTCAATGGACATCAGACTCATCATCTGATTTTTCATGTTGGTGTTGACATTTTCGCACTGGAAAATTTGGCCTGTTCTGCCTCTGACTCATGAAAAAGGGACAAATCCCACTCCTGAATACAGGTTTGCTGCTTTTTCAAATTCCTTGTTTGGCACAACGCATTTCCCAACAAAACCATTGATCTCCCTTAACAAACAGGACCAAAAAAATGTTTTATCTCTACCCATATGGCCATCGTCATCATGGTATTGAACAAACACACTTTATCGAGGGTGAAACAGAACATGCAGCCTGATGAGGGGTTCATTGTCAGGCTGAGACAAATAGTACACTATCTCATCCATCACTATGTACCTTTTCTGTTCTGCTTCAGTAGCCCTACCATTTTTTTAACCTATTCTTCAGGTCCTGAATGTCCTTGTCTGACTCTTGTCTCCTAATTATGTCTATTCCTTACAATGGAGGACGTTTGGGCATTTCTGTCGAGTCATCGACATTTTCATAGGATGCAAATTCCTTTCTTTCTTTGAGTGGTGTGTGATATGGCCGCTTTCTTATGGGCTCATGTGTTCCAATATTGATACACATCTCCACATTATTGGTTCTTCCAAAATTTTTGTCATCAATAACGAACAAGTCCTTATTTCTTTTCAGTAGCCTCCTAATTTTGGGCTTGAATTCTTCCGGTGTATTAACCTGCAAAATCTACATTGGCATTTTTATTCTTTTGTTTATCACGCATAGTAATTTCAGTAATGTTACCTGCCCTTTTGAATTTAGTGATTGGATGCTCCTGTTTGAAGGTAACTGTTTGGTTGGTGTTATTCATTATTAGCAATGGAAACTAATGAGACTTAGCGAATTTTACTAGCGTCAGCTACTGATATACTGTTAAAATTGCTAACGTATCCACTACTCAGCTGTTCTATCTTATATTCTTTGCTACCCCCTTTTTTACACTTAGTTTGCCCAATACAAGTGCTGGGTTGTTAATGTTATGTTTTGTGCTAACTAAAAATATGGACATCTTCCTCTAATGCAACATATTCCTCTCCAATTCTCAAGGCTCCCAAATCAAAATACAGTCTCACCCCAATTTTGCCTCAGCCAATCATGGCTGAGTATAACATTTCTATTAAGTTTCTTCACAATGAAAAGATCATGATGGATGAACTGATTTCCTCTTCGAACTTGAAGGTGACAAAGCCTTTTACTTGTAACAGGGATCCATTAGCAGTTTGTAATTTGACGCCCTTTTTTTTTAAATTCAACTCCCAGTTTAAACCTCTTTAAAACACTACTGCTTATGAGCGATATTCCTGCAGCCGTATCTACCAAGGTTTGAAAAGTTCTACCTTTTATTCTAATCAAAACAGAATTTGGCATACCCATATTACCAACTACGTGCATCGGTACCATCTCGTTCTGTTTGTTGGGCATCTCACAAAAGAGATCTCTGTTGTTTCCTGAGGCTCGTCATCTACAAAATCTTTCTATGTAGTCTTCATTCCCACAATTCCAACAAATAACACTCTCATCCCTTTCTCGCTCATGAGTTTTATATTTTGCCCCATTATTGCTTCTTTTTTATTGTTCTCCTTATACCTACGCTTATTACTATTTTTAGATGTAGGAGGGCTTGCAGCTTCTATCAGTACTCGCCTTCGAGAGTTGCAAATTTCATTGGCTCGTCTTCATATTCCGAGCATGCATTGAGTCGAATCTTCCATTTCAACTTGGATAGAGCTTTCTGATAGGAAGCATCTAAGGTTTGTGACTCGTCCTTCATCACTGCCAACTTTATGTTCCACTCTCATAGCCCTTCTATAAAAAATCCCAGCACTTGTTTCGCCACTATGTCATTCCTCCTGTCAACTCCCTCCTATGCTTTACCTGCTAGGTGTACCCCCCACTGCATATAATTCTTCCCTGCTTAATGTTTACCAATTCGACTAACTGGGCACTGGGGTTGGAAATCACCCCATAATATTCATTTAAAGAATTTTTTAATTCAATCCATGTGAATTGTGGGTTATCGGTATCAACCTGTAGATATATCATTCGACTGTACCTCTAGTTGTCAGGAGAGCTGCCTGACATTTGTCTTCATCTGCCAACGCACACAACTCTAAAATATCGCAGCATCTCCTCCAACCAAGTCGGATACCCATCATCATCCTTGCCTACCTGTATGTTTTTTAAGAAAAACTCACATTTTAAAGTGTTTGTTATCTGTACAAAATTTGGAAAAGCATGCAGTTCTATTCTTAGCTTTTATTTGAACTAGCAACATATTTTTAATTTTTTTTTCCAATTAACGCAAGAACAGAGATCACATAATGTACAATGAAAAGTCATCTATCTGTCTTGGATGTTGTCCATTACCAAGATCATCTTGTTTTCTCTCAGGTTGCCACCAGGTTTGTTTCAATCTATGATTTTTTCCAAAAATGAAAGCAAGTCAATAGGCATCAATTTAATTAGCTATGTTGTATACTAGTGATGACAAATACCTGTGTAACATAGTCAGTATAACTGTCAAACCACTGTTGATGATCGGTTTGAAATGTAATGACAGACAACATATGTATAAAAGAAGTATATTCATTTAGTTTATTCTATGCAATGTAATGGTTGTGCATAGAGGAGTAGTCAGAGGTACATGCACATATGAGGGAGTGATGGCTGGAGTGGTCTTTCCTTGAGCTCTCTTTGCATCCCATGCTTATCTGTTCTCTGCTTTGTCTGTCTTGACCTGGGAAAACACCGCCTCATATAAAAGTCCATGCTCTGTCGAGCTTCACACAGTTACGTCATTCCTGGGCAGGCCTAATTGTTGCCTGGCCAGTTGCATTTTGACATAAACACATTGTTTATTTCCTTGTTGAAATTTTTTCCAACTCTGACACTCTGACTCAAATATGTATTTATATCATTATTTTTGACGACCAAACATATTTCTTGTCAAAAATATATAATGATAATATATAAATATAATTCTTCATTTTATAACCTGAAATAATTTAATAAAAATTGTATTTGCTTCTTCCCAAATAATTTAATTAAACTATTTTTATTGTTGATATTTTGTGACCTTGAAAACTGCCGTTGTTTCCACTATACACTGTTTGTGCTTTCCATCTTTGACTGAAATCATCTCTTGTTCTTTTTCAACTTCGACAGAAATAAATTCTTTTTAAGTCCAGTTATATTCTGTTGGTCCCTAGAATATTTAACATTTCATTTTAAAGATGTTAAAATTAACAAGCCATTTCTTGGCCAAGTTAACAACAGATTGAAAGTCATTTTCTAACAGAACTTATCAGACTTACCATTAAGACTGGAGTAAATAGTCATCATTAGCATAGATAACGTTTTGAGAACTGATAACCTTCTAAATGTCATTGAAGAAAATTAAAAATAAAATTGATTCAGAGATAGAACCCAGAGAGACAAGTGCATTAAAAAGTTTTAGAAATAGTTGTTCATGACAAAACTTTATTTTATGACTTGGTTAGAGTGAATGAAATCTAAAATTTGTCCAGAAACGCCATAGTCCTTCAACTTGTGAAAAAAACCAACATGCAAACTTTGTGAAATGGCCATCGAGATATGTAAAGCAGTTGCCCAAGCTTCACCATTCTTGTCTTGACAGTTTGACTGTATCTTTTAGCAATAACTTAACTATCTGCAGTTGACCTAGTAAAACGGAAAACCATTTGGTTTGTCTGAAAAAAGAGCCTGTAAGATGAGGTGGTTAATAATTTGATGTTGATTAGAGCCTCTCGTACTTTACCAATGAGATAGAAAACTAAAAGATTTATAATTCAAAGGATCAGAAGAATACAAGGATTGTCATTAATTATGAGATTGAATTATTTATTTTTGATGATTGATGGAGTATTTTTCTAATTAGTCTGTAATGACCTCAATATCAAAAGCAATATGAACTTTATATGTAATTAATAATAGATGAAAACATTCTTACAATGTTTCAATGTTATCAAAATATAGATATGAAGGAAGAGGTGAGGGTTGGTTGGAGGAGGAGTATTTCTCTGATAATGACACATTCCTCTCTGGACAATATTGTTTCCATAGGCTTGTCAACTGTACATGTTATGCTGTGTTTCTTATGTAATTTTTTACTGTCTTGTAGGCAAACATTATAATGTTCAGTAGTGGGAAAAGGAAGGCCATTTTGGCCTTGTCAGCTATCATCATGATTGGCACAGGTTCAGTCTTGTTCACTGATTATGGATTCCCCTACAGTACCGATGATAGCAAACCAGCTTACCAACGAGTTTTTCTGAAAGTAAGTTCATTCTTTTATTTCTGAGTTTATGTTAACAAGATAAATTATCTCCTCAATTATTATTGTAAATACAGAACTGAACAGCCATACATCTTGCACATATGATTTGATTAATGGGGAATATTTGTGCAGAACCAACCACACTTTTTTTGGGAAGAGCTAATAAATTGATAAATAATTTCTCATTCACAGTTTGATGCTTACTACATTTGCCCTGTATTAACTTAGATTTTGTGTTTTTATTTTTTGTTTTTCTTTTGCATGAATAAAATATTTTTCTAAAAACCTTCTCCTAAATTGAACCCAGAAAAAAAAAATCAAGTTATTTCTTTCTTGTGCCCTTTTCTCTTAGCATATCAGAAGGCAGTTCCATGACCAGAATGGTAACATAACAAAATCAGACACTGGTCTCTGGTTTATAACTTTGGATTATTCAGGATTAAAAGGAATCCAGAAAGAAATGCCTAACTACTTAAAAGACGTTCAACCTATGAAATGTGAAGGACCCTATTGTGGTTGGCCTTACTTATACCCCTTCATATGGATCATCGATTACAGGCAAGTCTGTTTTCTCTTGACAATAACAATAGTTTCATATCAAAAGCCGATCTCTGAACACTAGTCAGTAGCAGTTTTAATCTAGTGTTCAAGTCTAAACACATTTTACTAATATTTTTTTTTTTAATCATATTGCCCCAAGCAAGACATTTTACTGCCACTGTTTTGCACTGGGTTACATAGGAGAAAAGTTGAGAAAGAATGACATGTTATGGGGGTATCAGGAAGTGAGTAAGGGAAGGATGAGAATACTGACTATCTGTCTATTTATCTATATATCTCAGTTTTTCCATATCTATCTATCTATCTATCTATCTATCTATCTATCTCAGTCTGTTCGAATCTATCTATCTATCTATCTATCTTTTTTTTTATAATCATATTGCCCCAAGCAAGGAATTTTATTGCCATTGTTTTGCAGAGGGGTACATAGGAGGAAAGTTATGAGAAAGAGTGACAGTTTATAGGGAAGTGGGTAAGAGAAGGATGAGAATACTGATGAGAGTGGAGTGAACGGAGAAAGGAGCAAGAGAGAGAGGATGCAGGCTAGTGAGATACGAGTTGACTATTGACTTTACATTTAAATTCTTGGAGATTGTAGCTGTCGGGGAAGCAAGTAAATGGAAGAGAATTTCACAGGTGGGAAGTGTGAGAAAAGAAGCTGCTGGAGTAGAATTTGCATTTACAGTTTATTGGTTTCACAGTAAAAGGGTGGGATCTAGTTGCTAATTTTGTGGCTCAAGTAAATTCATATATAGGGGGCACCAGTGAGCTAAGTTCATTGGAGCAGAAGCCATGAAAGTATTTGTAGAAGAGACACAGGGAAGCCACATTGCACTGGTGAGAAAGTGACTGTATCCGAGCTATTATTATCTACATTACATCTGGGAGATCGTTAATGTAGGTAAGAATATTACATGTTTCATTTGGCTTTTAGTATAATCATGTCAGCTCCACAAGGAAGTTATGTGTTATCTTGATTTTTGATCTCCATTGAAGGGAAACACCAATAAAATATAAAGAAAGAAATTTGCATTGTTCATTTTTTTTTTATTAAGCATTTGAACAGCTTTTGTGCTTTGTGATGGCATTTTTTTAATTGTTACTAGACATAAAAAACAATTCAGAAACGTGCTTTGCAGATCAGTGCTAAATGTATTTGGTTGTCAAAGATAGTATCCTACCTACTTTGCTACACAAACCATAATAAATAACAACAAAATCAAAGAAAAATGAAACATACAAACTATATAAATATACAACATAAAAAAATTAAAACAATCAATATAGATAAATACAAATACTCAATCACGACAATAAACAGAAAATAATGAACAAAACATACCAATACAGTGTTCCCTCGCTTTTCACAGTGAATGTATTCTGAGATCACCCCCTCCTGTGAAACGCTTAAAACCATGACATATGGATGCCATATTTATTTTATTATGTAGGTATATTTGAAGTCTGTATAAACCCACTCCATACTAATATTAACCCAACCTCTATCTATATGGATGTGCATAGTGTTGCAGTGGATATCGACTCGGAATGACAAATCGGGGTGCCAAGTTCGAATTCCAGTTGAACTCCTTGCATTCACTTCCACACAAATACTTTTGGGAAAGCTATTAATCCATCTCTTCCCTCCAGTTATGGGTTAAATAATAGGACAGATTGGGTTCTATAGCCTTGGCTGGCAGAAAGCAATGGCAACCTACTGTGGGATAATCTTCTGCCCAGTCAGTCATGTCTCTTTTGAGACATGATCACCCAAAACGTGTATCACGTATAACACTTAACTGACTGGCTATCTATATCACCCTTCCCCACACTCTTATGTAGTATTTCAAGTATAAAGACTTTTGTATTTATGAAAATATATAGTAAAATGTTGGTTTACAGTACAGTAGTAACTGTTGAATATAGCCATGCACACTTGTAAAGTACTGTATGCACATATTGCACAAGTGTTAAAAAAATATAAGTCATGTAACCTTAGGTATTTGAGAAGTGTGAAAATGACGCATGAGATCAAGTGCCAAGTAGGCATCTACACAGATGACACCACGATTTACTCCCACATCAGTAAGAAATCCAGCAAAGTGGACAAATATAACCTCGCTGCTGATCTTGAGAGAGATTTACACTCAGTAGTGGAATGGAGAAAGAAGTGGCTTGTAAATTTCAATGCGTCTAAGACCAAGCTGCTGTCTGTCAATCATCACAGGCAATCTCTCCTGCCTCCCATTAGCATGGACCAAGCAAGTCTCCCTGAGAGCAATATACTGCGTCTCCTTGGCCTTACTCTATCTTCCAATCTCAAGTAGAGCGATCACATTGAGTCAATAGCTAAATCCACTGCTAGGAAGGTTGGGTCACTGTGTTGGGCCAGGATGTTTTTCCCCACCTGAATCCATCCTGCATATGTACAAGTCAACCATTCATCCATGCATGGAATACTGCTGCCATATTTGGCCAGGTGTCCTTGCTGTTCATCTCAGTGTTCTTGACAGGCTCCAAAGGAGAATACTCCAGCCACTTCCCCATTGACAGTATGTGGCTTCCCTTTGTCTGTTCTATAAATACTTTCATGGCTTCTGCTCCAATGAACTTAAGTCACTGGTGCCTCTGCAACTGATGTTTACTCATGCAATCAGGATGGCAACTGGGCCCCACCCATACACAGTTAGATCAACCAAATGCAGATGACAATTCGACTCCTCCAGCTTCTTTTCTTGCACTTCCTGCTTGTGGAACTCGCTTCCATATTCTTGCTTTCCTGATGGCTACAACCTCCAGGAATTTAAATGCAATGTCAATACTCATCTCTTAACCACTTGACTCTAGTTCTTTCTTCACCACTCGGTATATCCTTTCTTTTCTCTCCACCTTTGCAACTGTCATCACACCTGTATTCCCATCCTTCTCTTGCACCTTTCTAACTGGCTCATCTTTCTCTTCACTCTCTTCTATCTAATCTTTTTACTCTTATGTAGCCCCCTGCATATCAGTGGTGTTACTGCCTTGCTCGGAGTGATACGATAAAAAAAAAATTGCTACCTAAAGATTTAGCAGGATTCATAAACAGTTAAACATTACAGTGAACTGTGTACGGTCTCTCGTAGGTAGAGACCACGTGAGAAGATGAGACCCATTTTGTTGGCAAGCTGCAGAACTATTTTCAGTTGTGTACGTTTTTTTATTTTTTGTAAAATCAAGCACTATGCTATATAATTTGTGTATTGTATATATTTTTTTTACTGTTTTTAACTGTTTTCTGATGAGAAAATACCTATTTTGTGATTATATACATCAAATTATGAATTTTTATGATTTTTGACTTTCTGCAGATTTTTTGCTATTTTGAATAATTTCAGCGATATTAAATTATATATATATATTTTTTAAAGGCCCATGAGACCATGCAAGGTGAACCACGAAATAGCGAGAGAACACTGTACATGACTTAATATACTCTGCATGTGTGTTTATTAAACATGTAATGAATGTAAGACATTGATTCATTGATTTTTAAGCATTTTATGTTTATAAAAATGCATGTATTTTAGATCATTTGGCCGTAAAGTAGATTTTGCTGAAAGGACTGATAAAGATTGATGTTTGTAGTTTTAATTTTGAAGATTTGATCTCTATAAATTTTCTGTTTTAGTTAATTTTTGTTTTTCTATAAATTTTTTTTATTGATGGTTCAAAAATGCTTACCAAACTGCTTTTTAAGTTATATTTTTTTAATTCTCGATTGTTTGCTTTTTATAATTTTTGCTTTTTTGTGTCATATCTGAATAAATTATATTTTTTTCTATCATTTCACCCCAAGCAAGGTGGTAATGCCACTGATGTGCAAGGGAGCTACATAAGAGTAAAAGATTAGATAAGAGGAGAGTAAAGAGAAAGATGAACCAGTTACAGGGGGTGTCAGAGAAAGGAGAAAGAGAAGGATGGGAATACCGGTGTGATGACAGTTGCAAAGGTAGAGAGAAAGGAAAAGATATACAGAATGATGTAGAAAGAACTAGTCAAGTGGTTTAGAGATGGCTGTTGACATTGCATTTAAATTCCTGGAGGTTGTAGCCGTCAGGAAAGCAAGAACATGGAAGAGAGTTCCACAGGTGGGAAATGTGAGAAAAGAAGTTGCTGGAGTAGAATTGATGGCTGCATTTGATTGATCTAACAGTGAATGGGTGGGACCCAGTTGCCATCCTGGTTGCACGTGTAAACTTCTGTGGAAGGGGTAAAAGTGACTTAAGTTCGTCAGAGCAGAAGCCATGAAAATATCTATTCAACAGACAGAAGGAAACCACATCCCGTCGGTGAGAAAGTGGCTGGAGTCAAGCTGCCAAGTTGGTACCTATCACATTACTGATACTCTTTTGGAGCCTGTCAAGAACACTGAGATGAACAGTGGGGGCGCCTGACCATATATGGATGGATGGTTGATTTGTATATGTGCAAGATGGATTCAGGCGGAAAAAACATCCTGGCCCGACACAGTGATCCAAACTTCCTAGCAGTGGATTTAGCTATTGACTCAATGTGATCGCTCTACTTGAGATTGGAAGATAGAGTAAGGCCAAGGAGACGCAGTATATTGCTCTCAGGGAGACTTGCTTGGTCCATGCTAATGGGAGGCAGGAGAGATTGCCTGTGATGATTGACAGACAGCAGCTTGGTCTTAGACGCATTGAAATTTACAAGCCACTTCTTTCTCCATTCCACTACTGAGTGTAAATCTTTCTCAAGATCTGCAGCGAGGTTATATTTGTCCACCTTGCTGGATTTCTTACTGATGCGGGAGTAAATCGTTGTTTCATCTGCATTGATGCGTACTTAGCACTTGATCACATCTGGGAGATCATTTCTGAAAATAAGGAAGAGCGTTGGGCTTAGGTTAGAGCCCTGAGGGACACCAGCATTTGTACAGTAAGGTGTGGAGTCATGCCCATTCAAGATGATCTTCATTAAGTGGTTAGATAGGAAAGATTGAATCAGAGTAAGCAAGTGTCTGGTGATACCATAACCCTGTAGCTTGCGTAGAAGGCCAGTGTGCCAAACCCTATCGAAAGCCTTGGAGCACGAGCCTAGACTTATCAAGGGCTGGTATATGTACTCCGTGATGGTCATTAGCATATAGGATGTGGAAGCAGAAGCTGTACTGCCTGTCTGAGAATAGTTTATGGACAGTAAGATGTTGAACTATTTCAGCATTAATAATGGCCTCGAACACTTCCCGAAAATTGGTAGTAGGCTGATAGGGCAATAGTTGGATGGGTCCGAGTTTTCCCACAAGTTCTTAAATACACAGACCACAGAAGAGGACTTCCAGCATGCAGGAAAACAGGAAGCAGAAAGGCAGTAATTATAGAGTTTAGAGAGGACAGAGGAGAGTTCAGGGGCAAATTTCTTAAGGACGATGACCGAGATTTCGTCACCACCACTTGCCTTATGGGGGCCAAGTTTTGATATTACCTTAGATACTATGGCTGCTGACATTTAAGTTTGAACACAGATCATCAGAAAACAAACATAATTGAGTTCCTTTTGATGTAATTAGAGGAATTGTACTGCTGGGATCACATGACGTAAAAATGGTATGTATAGGTGTACATAATATGCATTTGAGTCAGAAAAGTAAAGTCTGAGTTTTTTCGTAGGCATTATTTTTTGTATATGTGACTTTACAAAAGTGGAGATGAGTATTTCTTTGAACTTATGTGAGGAAACAAAAGAAAAAATATGTATCCTACACATTGTAATAAGATATTCAGGTAATATTTACCACTTCATCAAAGAGACGTCATATTTGCAGGACTACAAAGAAATCACCAGGCAAAGTTATTCAAAAATTAATTTACGGAATATTCAGCAGAAAAATCTAAAAGAGCTAAAATCTATCATGATTCAAATGTTGGTGCTACAAAAACCACAAGAAGAACAACAATTGCAGCAACAAAAACAACATGAACAGCAACAACAACAACAACAGAAGTTTTTTTGAATTGTTATTTAATAAAATTCTGGAAGAAAAAACATCAGATTTATATGCTCCTGTTGCTAATTCAATTAGCAAATTTTTATACAATTCAGATAAAGGGATAACTTTTCCAGCTTATTATAGAAGATATGAAGAGATCGTCAAAAGGGATTGTTCACATTGGAATGATGAAAAGAAAGTTTGTTTATTATTAAGAAAACTGTCCCTGCTAAACATGAAAGTATGTAAATTTTATTTTGCTAAAAAAACCAGGTGAGATAAATTTTGATGAAACTGTAGTAATACTATCAAAAATTTTTGATGATAGGAGCTTATTATTTAATAAACTTTGACAATGTATTAACTTATTAAATGTTAACTGTTAATAATTTTGAGCACTCTTTGTCCACTAGTACTTGTAGATAAGTGTATATTTTGTTTCAAACTTTTATTTAGCTTTGTTGAAAAATCAGCACATACGTGGATTTTATTATTTCTTTTTTTAACTTAAAAACGTTTTAAAAAATTGTCTTTGTGTACTTTTAACAGGTTAGCATCAAAATAAGATAAAACAGATTAAAAGTGTTACTTGTACTATTGAGTAGTCAATAGTACAGCTTGGAATAAGTTAGAAGAAAGCCATGGGATTGAAAGAAACAACCTGGCCATGACAACTTTGAAACTTTCATGGTGAAAGGTATCAATGATAGAAAATGCTCTTTGCTCTTCTGAAGTTACTTCTTTTAATTTGTGTACTCGGGTAGCCGAGTTCGAATTACAGCTGAATTCCTTGCATTCACTTATGCGCAAATACCCTTGGGAAAAGTATTAATCTGTTTCTTCCCTCCAGTTATGGGTTAAATAACAGGACAGATTGGGTTCTATAGCCTTGGCTGGCAACCAGTCTACCACAGAAAGCAATGGCAACCTACTGCAGGATAATCTTCTGCCCAGTCAGTCATGTCTCTTTTGAGACATGATCGGTCAAGCGTGTATCATGTATGGCACTTAACTGACTGACTAGTGACAAAAGTTGGAATTTTCAAAAAAAAAAAAGACAAAAGTAAACATAATAAAAACTAAGAACAAAAGATGAAGAAAATAGAGAATAAATTATGAAAGTTTTTGTGGAATTTCTAAAAATAACTTTAGAACTTGGAATAATTTATGAAGAAAAATAATCTTATTTACATTTTTAAATAAGTGTTTATTTCTCAGTTCTATGGAAGAATTTCTGTAATGTTGATGCATCATTCATAAAACATGAATTTATTTTATGGTTGCTTAACATAATGTGAAATTAATATCTTTCATTGTTGTTTGTTTCTCTCTGTGTAAATTATGAATTTTGTAGGCAGTAATAAAAAAGTCAAAATTAGTTTTTCTTATGTTGTTTATCATCAAAGAAACAAATGCTTTTGCAGCCAATTTTTATCTACTTAATGTGTTTTTTATTGAATCCACTTGTAAATGACAAATGATTAATGCCTTTTCTTTTTTTATTTTAATGAAAAATAAAAACTCTACATTGTTTTGTTTTTAATGAAAAGTATGCTGAAGATAAACTTCTTTAAAAATACAAAACTGTTTAATATGGCTGGCTGTAATGATTTTTTAAAACATCATTTCACTCCAAGCAATGCAGGAAGGTAGAGGGTTACAGAGAGTGAGAGAATAGACTGGGTATAGGGGGTATTAAAAAAAGGATAAAAGGTACACAGGATTCGAGAAGATAAAAGATGGCATTTGACATTGAATTTAAAATTTGGAGATCGTAGCTATCAGAGGCGAGTAAATGTAAAGGAGATCTACAGGTGGGAAGTGTGAGAAAAGAAACTATTGGAGTAGAAGTAGAGGTTACATTTAACTATTTAAACGGTAAAATGTTGGTGGGGGCTGGAAGGCAATCTAGTAGCATTCTTAAATTCAATTAGTTAGGTCACCAAGGAAAAAAAAATTGTCAGAAAAGTTGCCATGAAAATGTTTGTAGAAAAGACAGGGAAGCCATGTCACATCTGTGAAAATGTGATAGAAGTCAAGGTCATTGCAGATCCTTCTTTGGATTTTGTCAAGAATCTCAAGATAACTAGCAGTAGCACCAGACCATATATGGTAATAGTATCCAATGCCCAAACAAAAGGTAGATTTATAAAAGTAGGAGATAGACACTAACAAGAAAAACCTTCTGGTATGATACAGTGACACAACTATCCTTGCAATTGTTGGTTGACTAAGTGTGGACAAGAAGGCACAGTGTCACTCTCCAAGAGACTAGCATCAGCCATTAAAATTTACAAGTCATTTTCTGCCCCAGTTACTTCCTGATTGGAGATAATTGTCAAGAGCAGCAGCCTTTGTCGGCTCTGATGAGTTTTCTATAGAGCCGAGTATCAATGGTGGTGTCATCTGCATAAATGCATCCTTGGGAACTGATGAGATCAGGAAGATCATTGATGAAGAACAGAAACAGTGTAGGATCGAGGGACACTCACATTCATATGAAAGGATCTAGAATTTTGACCATCCAAAAACAACCTTCAATTCATGATTTGATTGGAATGATATTACAAGACAACTGTCGTGTAATGTTGGAGCTTGTGTAGAAGGCCAGCATGCCGAACCCAGTCAAACACCTTTGAGATATCTAGAGACACAGCTCAAGCTTCCCTGTTATTATAAAGAGCTTGGTAGACATCTTCAGTAATCACATCAACACTATACCTTGTGAACTGGAATCCATATTGTTTGTCAGTGAGCAAGTTGTGAGAGGTGAGATGCTTAACCCCTTCAGGATTTATTAGGGTCTCAAACATTTTCCTGAAAAGCGGTAAGAGACTAATAGGATGATAATTAGTGGGGTCAGGGGGTTCTCCATAATTCTTAAAATCAGGATCTACAGAAGAGAACTTCCAATATTTTTTTTAATCGTTTCACCCAAAGCAAGGTGGTAATGCCACTGATGCACAGGGGGCTACATAAGAGAAAAAAAATTAGATAGTAGGAGAGTAAAGTGAAAGACAAACCAGTTACAGTAGGTGTGAGAGAAAGGAGCAAGAGAAAGATGTGAATATAGATGTGATGACAGTTGCAAAGGTAGAGAGAAAGGAAAATATATACAGGGTGATGTAAAAAGAACTAGAGTCAAGTGGTTAAGAGATGGGGATTGATCTTTGCATTTAAATTCCTGGAGGTTGTAGCCGTCAGGAATGCTGGAAAGCAGGAAGCAGGAAGGCAATATTTGTAGTCTAGAGAGGACTGGAGCCAGCTTGGGGATACATTTCTTTACGATGATAGTTGGGATATCATTATCTCTATTTGCCTTATGGGAGTTTAATTTAAAAATGATGTCTGAGACCAGAGATGGGATTATGCATATATCACTCATTACAGTCTCTATCCTAGGTGGAAAATGGGGTGTGGGTACTCCAGAAAGTCAAGTATTGAGTTGGAAGGGAATTTCAACCTTGTAGATGTGAGGATTTCTAATTGATTGAATAGAGGAGAGATTAAGGATTAGCTGTTGTTTAGCACACTCTTGTGGAATCGGCAATAATCTCTAGAATCGAACTTGCGAGATGCTATACATTTTTTATTCTAGCAGTAAACAATAACTTTACTTTATTTAAAACTCACTAGCAGCTGAGCATGTAGATAAAATCCAAGAAGATGAAGATTTAACTTGGAATTTCTTTGCTGGGATGAAAGCATCGATGCCAGCTTTCATCCAGGAGGAGACCTCAGAGGTACATTTTTGAACAGGAAGATTAATAATTTCATTCTAAGAAAGATCATGAAGAAAATCATGAAATGAATCCGAATCCAGACTTTGGTAGGAGGTTCTTGGCTGGTAAGTGAGTGGAAAGAAACTTTTACAGACACTAATGCATGCCCAGAGTTGCCAAGAGGTAGAGCTGCATAGCGTGTCATGACTCAGAGATTAATATTGCCGCTTATATACACACACATTACAGTTAAAAATTTTGGGGCAACCCCTAGTAATATTTTAAATTTAGTCAAAAAGTTGTACTTTAATGAGATAATTATTATAGATGATTTAAAATAAAAGTTAGAGATGATTTTCTTTAGTATAAATTTTATTATGACAAAAAGAAAGAAAGCATTTAATTTTGATTTTGTCAAAATATCCTACTCTAGCCTTGATTACTGCAGTACAAATTTTTGGTATTCATTGTGAAAGTTTCTCAAAGTATAAGTTTGATAATTGATTCCATTCTTTTTTCAATGACTCTAAGACAGTAATTCCCAAATTTTTTTCTTTCATTTCTCCCTATACCCAGTTCAACCATCCAGATTTCCCCCTTCATGTGTATGAGAGAAAGAGCAGTTGAAACACACTGAGATTATTTACTAATTTTTTTTCAAATGTACAAATATACTGACAAACTTATTCCTGTGGATTCCAGGTGAGAAACCACACAAAATAATAAATAATAAAAACAGATATGAAGATAGAAAATGTAAGTTATATTGAACAAAATATACAAACTGGAACACGGGTTAGTCAATTCAGGAATACTATTAATAGAAATCAATATATACAGTCTTGCAGTGAAATAGTATATCAAGGTAATGAGTCTATATCCAAACAACTCCAACTAACTCCGCATTAACTTACTGACCAACTAGGCAACTCTACAACCACCGTTCTCTGTATAGGCAGGATTATATGTACACATCAGGCGAGTCCATTATTCCACATATAGTTATAGAGTAAAGTGGATAGAGAGCAGTTAGTAACAACTAAGCATAGCCATAGAGAGCGGTTAGTAACAAATAAAAGGACTTTTGTTTGCTCTTCTTCTTCAGAATTAAATTAGTGAGAAGGGTGATGCTGCTTCTTGTGCACCAGTGTATCAATATCAGGTTAGTTTTGACAAGCGTGCAACGTATGAGATTTTTTTTATTTTGTAGGTAGTGTAATTATTTCCCTCTCCCCTGATTGTTTCAAATTTCCCCTCAGTTTGGGTATTACTACTCATTACTTGGTATTACTACTCATTTTTTTTTTCTTTTTTTCACTCTTCTGTCAAGTTCATCCCATGCTAATTCTGGGGTTGGCTTCAAACTTTTGAATTATAGTGTATATATATTTTTAATGGACACCTGTATTTGAGTAAACCCTACATTTATTTTTAAAAGAGCATCTATTTTCATCTCTTGGCATGAATATTACCAATGCTTGTGCATCTTTAGAACATATGTCTCTTAAGTGCCTCAAGTTTAGGAAGAAAGAAATTACCCATTATATGATATTTTTACATTTCATCTGATATGTTTTTAAACAGCGTTAATTTCTTTTGTGGGCACATTACATCCCTTTCAGCTTGATCACCCTGCATTAAGATGGGTGAGTGCTAATGTCTTTGCAGCAATTGACATCTATAGCAGATGAAATACTTGGGTGAGACACTTCAAGAGCGACTTCTCTGTGATGCCCTCACTTTGAGAGTTGTGGGCAACTGTGTGATTTATATGTGTGCATAATTCGTCTGTATAGGCTTCTAGGCCTGAACTGGGCTTAATTAGCTTCTTGAACAAAGAACCTCCTGTTAGAAAACTAGATGTCTAATCATAAACTACTTTTTGATTTTGGTCTGGATTTTTAAGTTTCCAAAATCTAAGCTTATTTATAAATGGAACTTTGTATGTGTGTGTGTGTGTCCGTTACCTATAGAATCCAATACGACTGAACCGATTTTCTTGTAAATTTCCACAGTTGTACTATAAGCGTCTTCGAGTGTTCTTAGCTAGGTTTTGTGTCGAGGTACCCCTGATAACTATTGAAAATCGATAATCGAAAAAATCGGGTTATAGAAGGAGTGGTCCAATTTTAATCAAATTTGATACACTCAGAGACAAAGACATAAGAAATGATATTCAGAAGTTTCAAGGTTGCAGTTCTTACAATAGTGCAGAAAATCGATAATATATGCATAAAAGGCAAGATGTTTGTGTGTGTGTTTATCTGCCTATGTGTCTGTATTTTTTCAGCCCTTTTATTTTAGTTTTTGCTTCGGATTTGGCTCTAAGTAGGTATAATTGTAGTTCTTAGTCTCAGCCATGATACCATTTACTCAGAGGACTTATTTAGCTTTCAAAATTCAGTTTATGACGAAAAAAACTTATTTGATATTGATAGCACAAAATCAAAATTTGACTTACATACATCCATTCATTTTTCTTTCAGTCTACGTTTTTGCTTTAACTGGAAACAATTTATTGCTTTTTAGTCTTTCATGCCAACATCCAAAAAGTCTGAGCTCCAGGACCATGGATTAGTTTTAAAGCTTTCATTACACCTGAGCAATGCTGGGCTATACTGCTAGTTACATCTAAAATAATGTAAATACAATGAACAGTTGCTGAATAAACAAGTCTTAGGGCGACTGAAAACCTGTGGATTTTTGGCTAACTCAGTTATGTAATGTCAACTTCCTCAGCATTATGGAGTTGGGCCAAGGGTGTAGGTTACTTCAGAATCTTACTAAATCTTTTGAGACCCTTATTATAAGTATTTTGTGTGTTTAAATTAATATTTTGAAACCAAACTTTTTTCTATCAGACTCTCATTCAATTAAGCATTTTCCCATATTTTTCTCTTTCCAATATTTTACTCAATTGCTCTGAATTATTAAGCCTCTCAATACCTCAAGTCAATAACCACTTTCCAGCCACTTGTCTGAATCAATCTGGGCCACTTCCCTGTTACACCCTACCTTATCCAATTTGTTTTTTCCATAATCTATAAAAGAAGCATATATCCTACTGCATTGATATCATTTTGATCATAAATATGACATTTTTTCTTCCAGTATCCTTGATAAAATTATATTTATTCTTGTTGGTAAAATTTGCCATAATTTATGGATAAAACTCAGGGATCAGTTTATGTATTGATTATAATAGAGAATCAATCTCCAGAACATATATTATATAGCAACAACAGTCCATGATGGTCACGAAGTAAGGGATTGAAAGTAATGTTGACGTTTCTGGATAGAGAGTATCCTCTTGGCATCTGTTGACCATGTCCATCATAGTATATGGATATAGAGTATCCTCGCCGCACGTAATCTGTTCAATGAAACAACATCAAAGACCATCACTCTCAAATCAGACACTTTCCAGAATCGGATTAGAGCTCCATTACTCGGAAAAATATTGACCGCCTTTTATACACATCACATTGAATAAATATTTTGAGCTTCCTGATTGGTTAAGCTTTCTATTGGTGAACTATAAAATGGGTTGACTCATGGGTGTCAGCACAGTATACAAATACCAAAAAGTCCAATAGTTCTTGTTTAATTTCTGGTCTAATGTTGCTTTGTGCTCTTCATCAGAATTCACATTGTTAGTTTGACTATGTGGCTCTTAATGAGCTGATTGTCATTTGGAGCTTGCATTTATTCGCACCCAATTTCTTGTGGATTTTTATGAAGATAGATCTACAACCATACCAATAAGCTATATAAGTAAAAAATATACTAGTAAAAATGTCTGTGTTTTCTGAGGGATCTTCTTGAAACAATTAGCGATCTCTTTTTGTTTAATTTCACAGTCAGCTGTGTACTGCAGTCTGGAGTGCATAAAAGTTAACTCTTACATCAGTCACATTTGAAATTATAAAAATTAATTTTCAATATAGATTAATAAAAGTTTTAGTTTTATATGAAGAGAAATGAAATCAATTGATTATTTTTTTGTTTAGTTAGAGTGTATATAAAAAATAAAGCTCTTAGTTTTAATTTTATTAAAATGGGAAACTTAACCTTGATTTAAAGTGAGAGCCTTGGAAAATGTGAATTGTGAGCAATAAAAAAATTAAATTGTTGATGTTAGCAAAGATGGAAAATGTCAACAAAATTAACTAGATTTTCTTGTTTGATAATCAATTTTTTTTATAATCATATCGCCCCAAGCAAGGCATTTTACTGCCACTGTTTTGAAGGGGGTTACATAGGAGGAAAGTTATGAGAAAAAAGTGACAGGTTACAGGGGGTGTCAGGAAGTAGGTAAGAGAAGGATGATTGCGGCCATAAAGTGAGGGATCAATTTATATATTGATTGTAATGTAGAATTGATCTTCCACTTCATATCCACATTATAATAGTGTAGAAATTTGTTTTTTTATAATCATATCGTTCCAAGCCAGGCATTTTACTGCCACTGTTTTGCAGGGGGTTACATAGGAGGAAAGTTATGAGAAAAAGTGACAGGGGTGTCAGGAAGTGGGTAAGAGAAGGATGAGAATACTGATGAGAGTGGAGTGGGCAGAGAAAGGAGCATGAGAGAGAGGATGCAGGTTAGTGAGATAAGAGATGACTATTGACTTTACATTTAAATTCTTGGAGATTGTAGCTGTCAGGGAAGCAAGTAAATGGAAGAGAATTTCACAGGCAGGAAGTGCAAGAAAAGAAGCTGCTGGAGTAGAATTTGCGTTTACAATTTATTGGTTTCACAGCAAAAGAGTGAGATCTAGTTGCTAATCTTGTGGCTCGAGTAAATTTATATATAGGGGGCACCAGTGAGCTAAGTTCATTGGAGCAGAAGCCATGAAAGTATTTGTAGAAGCCACATTGCGCTGGTGAGAAAGTGACTGTATCTGAGCTGCCAAGTCAGGATCGATCATATTACAGATTCTCTGTTGGATTTTGTCAAGGACACCTAGGTGGATATCAGAGAACCAGACCATATATGACAGCAGTATTCAATGCTTAATTACCTGAAAGTGTGTGTATTTTATTTTTTATGCTTTGAATTTAATGATTTTTGTTATTTAAAAAGTTTTGTTTTTTAACTTTTGACTTCATTTGGAAATTAAAACTTGAATATGTCTGTCTTGTTATCTTCATTTCAGGACGACTGCATATGTTCCAGTTGATGCTGAAGTTCGAGCTCCATCTGTTCAAGTCAACCTGGTCAGTAAGAGGATGTTGGCAATCCGTGAGGTTGAACTTACTTTTGAAGTGACTGGCAAGTGTCAATTTTTAGTTACTGACTATTAATTTTGATGTAAGAAAAGTCATTAGCAAATATTTGTTTTTTTTTAGCCAAATCCAACTGAAATTGTAACCTATCCAGTCCCTTGACCCATGAATTTTTATAGTTACTTCCACTTTCAAATAGCTTTAGTGACAGCCATATTGGGCAGAGGTTAATTGTAGCTTTGAATACCAGTAATTATGGCATTGGAGCCGTAATTTTCCACAAATTTAAAGATGGGTCAATGAAGTCAATAGCCCATACCTTGTGAACATTATTACCTGCAGAAAAGAGCTACAGTCAAATTGAAAAAAAAAAGCTTGCTCATAGTCTATGAAGTGAAGATATTTCATCGTTTTATTCACGGGAGAAAATTTGTATTACAAGTTGACCATATGGTGATATTGATGAATTTTGGCTCGAAACGAGGTATACCCATGCATATGGCAAACCTGCTAGAGTGATGGGAAATAATTTTACTAAATTACAATTTTAAAATGGAGTTTTTGTCCTCGAAGGAATTAGCTCATGTTCATGGACTATCTAGATTAATCGTAAATTGTGCTGAACCACAAAAGACACAAAGATTGCTGCATTATGGGAGGAAAATGAACCATCCATGTTACTTTGTGATACGATCCACAAATTACCAGTGACATTGGAGGATATAAAGGAAGCAGCGGAAAAAGATGAGTTTAGAAGAAAAACGTAAAAAACAACTATGACTGGACAGAAGTAACAAAAAGTGGCCAAATGATCAGTGTTTTCGATTTGTAAACAAGTCTGCAGGGTTAGGGTTGTTATACCTACACTTTGCAGTGAAAAATTCTGAAAGGATTCCATGTTGGATATTTAGGCATATCCAGAATGAAATCTCTGATGCGTGGTTTCATCTACTGGCCAAAAATGGACCAAGACATTGAGTGAACAGTGAAAGAATGTAAAGGTTGCCAGCTCGCAGCAAAAGTGCCATCTATAAAAATACAGCCATGGCCAAAAACAAACATCTTATGGTCAAGATTGCATTTGGACTACGCCAGACCCATAAATGGTCATTATTATCTCGTAATTGTGGACAGTTTTTCTAAATGGCCAGAAGTAATTAAATGCAAACATCCAACTGCCACAAATATGATGAATGCATTAAATGAACCTTTTTGTCATTTTAGAGTGCCTGAAACCCTAGTCAGTGATAATGGAACCCAATTTGCAGGCAAAGAGTTTAAGGACTTTTGTACATCCCTGTCTATGGATCATCTTACAACCTCGGTAAACCATCCTAGATCTAACGGTCAGGCTGAGAGGTTTGTAGACACATTCAAGAGAGCCTTGATAAAAAAACCAAGGTATAGACACAGATAAGAAAAGCATACAAAAGTTCCTAGCAGTCTATAGGATCACTCCTGACCCAAATACAGACCCAGGACTTTCACTAGTGGAACTCATGTTTGCAAGGAAGATTAGATCTGTATTTGATAGAATGTTACCAGGTCGGATGAAAAAAGTTTCTAAAAGATAATTTTAAATTAAAAGCATACAGAACTGGTGACAAAGTATTTTTTTAAAGTACTACAGAGGTGGGAAAATTTTTGGGAAGATGGCATAATTATAAAAAAGTTTGGCAGAGTCATGTATGTAATGAAAGGAAATGGATTAGAATGCAAAAGGCACATCAACCAAGTAAGGCCAAGACACACCAGTGATGTCATGCAAGAAAGGAGGTATTATATGATACATTTGAGGTGCCAGGGCCCGTATCTTCACCAATCCAGTTGGAAGTGTTCCCAGTACCACCAGTACCGGCCCCCCAAAATCCACTTATCTTACCAATATAAAGGGTTACAAAGCAGAAAAGCACCATGAAGAAAAGAAAAGTAGAGCGACTGAGTTCTGACCCGAAGAGGAGAAAATACTGAAGAATATTTTTTTCTTTTTCATGAAAAAAATTATCTTGGAAGAGGTGGGGTGTTATAATGGAATATCCCAACACCCTCTGTAAACACTAGGGTGGACTAAGTCTATTATGAATAAATGAGCTAGTGCCTTATCACTAGTGAGTCTTGCTTACAGATTAAGTTGCTCAATCGTCCTTGATCAGGCTCTCTGCTTCCAAGGGAAGCTCTGCTGAGTCTCATTTGGGGTGAGGAAACAAAAGCCCAACCCACCCTAAGGCTGGGTCAAGGGATATTTTTGGGTGAACTTAAAAGCTCAGAATCCCCACATTAATTGACCTTGTGTCACATTCGCCTTGGTGGGAAGGTGGTAAATACTGTCCTGCTTATAGATTAGAATCTGGCAGAACTGTGTTTTCATCTGTAATAATTCTTGTGCTAAATAAACCTTTTATTCTATTTTAATCTTTAGCTTGGTAATCTTTCCATTTGTTAAATTGTACCCTTGTCCAGGATACAACATTATTCTTTCACTTCCCAAAGTTGTCTTTTTTCTCTTAATAAAATTTGATTTCAAGCAAAATAGAAAGAATGTCTAGATTGACTGTGCAAAAAAGCTAAACAAAACAAATGCTAACTTTCCAATGAAATATTTTCTTGTATATAAATAGTTTGTTTTTATCACAAATGGAATGAATGTCTCTAGAAAGAAATGTGTGTGTGTGTGTGTGTGTGTGTGTGTGTGTTAATTAGTATCATAGTTTTTGTGATTTTTGATTGTTACAAGTAGAAAATTTTGACAAGGTTGTTGAACAATCTTTTTATTTATTATGATATTGATAACAGTTGATTTTTTTATTTATTTATTTTTTCCAAGGTCCTGATCACATAATTGCTTTCGTGTCCCCTCATGCCGATAGTCCTTTAATTCGTTGGTCTTTAAGCGATGATCCACCCAGATTGGCCAAACTCCCAAGTGATATTGACCAAGACGTCTACTTTATCTACTATTCTCATGCAGAAAAACCGACCACCCCATGGACATTCAGCCTTACATACTCAGTAAGTTATTGTTTGCATCGTTGAAAACATCACTATTTTGTGGTTTCCCAGTCTATGAAAGGAAACTTTTGATAAACTTAGAGCCGTAAAAAACTATTTTTGGGCAAGATATATAAAAATGAAATTTTTTAAAAAGAGTTTGTTCACCACGTTGTGTTCTTTTAACATTTGTTCTCCTTTTAATGATGTTTGACCTGAATATTCTTTGACATTTTTCAAGCATTGTAGTAGCAAGGTGTGATGTCTAGTTGATTACTCGCCCCTCCCTGCCCACGGCAAGAATAATTGAATGAAAGAAGCAATGTAATGCATAGAGATTGATTCTAGAATTGTTCTTTGCACTGGCAAATGCTCTGTTAGTCTTGACTGTTCAGATAAATAAAGTATACACTTGATAGCTACTGTCAGAAAGAGAAGACTTCACAACAAGATGGATATAATGTGATACTTTCACTAAGAAGATAATAGGTGGCAAAGTGGCAAGCCGAAGTTTAGTTTCACATAGTGTAAAACAATAGCTCAGAATGGGTTAGGACTTCTTCAGCACTCATATATATATATTTTTTAATCATAATTTTAATCATAGAAATCTACAACAACATTCCTGTCTACATTCACAATATAAAAAATAATGATCAATAACATAACTATCCTACTCCAAGAAAACAACTACAGCAAACTACAGATTCTCAAAGCAATATTCATTATAAAACTTAAGCCATCACTTAATAGAATTAGCTATGAATACTGTAGTCAGCAACCATTTTCTGTCAGAAATAACATGCAGAATCTGGTTTAGATGCTTAAAAAATAATGATTATCATGGTGAAGATAAAGAATTCTCTGGCACACTGAAAAAATTTGAAGACTAAGAATTGGCGGCATTACTTCATGAAAACTCATGTCAAGCACAAGCTGAACTTGCAGAATCATTAGGAGTTGATCACAACAATTTCAAAATGTTTAAAAGCATTAGGAATGATTCAGAAGTAAGAACAATGGGTGTCGTATGAGTTGAAGCCAAGATGTGTTGAACTGCGTTCAACAGTAAAAAAGTAAGATTTTTGCATTGTGTTGTAACTGGTGATGAAAAATGGATACACTAGAATAATACTAAGTATAGAAGATTGTGAGGCAAGCCTGATGATGCATCAACATCGGCAGCAAAGCTGAAAATTGGAGGGTTTGAAGCTTCTGCTCTGCATTTGGTGGTGTCAGCTGGATGTAGTTTATTATGATCTGCTCAAACCAACTGAAAACATCATGAAAGATTGCTATTGGCTACAACTGATTTGTTTGAGCCAAGCACTGAAGAAAAAAATGGCCAAAAATATGAGCAGAGACACAACAAAGTGATTTTGCAACATGACAACACTAGGCCACATGTTGCAAAATGGGTGAAAACTTACTTGGAAACACTTAAATGGGAAGTCCTATTCACCAGACATTGCCCTGTCTGATTATCACTTTTTTCAATTGATGGCACATGGCCTGGCTGAGAAGCACTTTCATTCTTATGAAGATGCCTAAAAATGGTTTGACGCATTCTGTTTATAAAGAACCATTCTATTTTCATTTAGAATTATCCACTTGGCAATAAATACTAAAAATAGTATGAAATACATTCTTTTAAAAAACTGGAGTGGTCTAATAATTATGGCTGGTAGTGTATATATGAAGAAAAAATTGGAAAAGGACAATCAAAATGGGACTCTCTTAAGGAAGCGATAGTGATATCAGCAAACATCATGGCCCCAAAGGAAATCAGGCGCAGAAAAAAAATGAGTGGATGACTGAAGGGATTTTCAACATGATGCAAAGGAGGCAGAAAATGATATCAAGACATAGAATGGAATACAGGGAACTACACAAGGAAATAAGGAGAAAATACAGACAGGCTAAAGAGGAATGACTCAATGACAAATGTGCAGAAGTAGAGAGATTGAGCAGGTATAATAAAGCAGACATGCATAAGGAAATAAAAGAACTGACAGGAAAAAAAACCTGCTCTTCAACAGGATGTATAAAATCCAAGGATGGGACAATGGCATTGAAAAATATTGCAACGATGGGAAGACTATATAAAAGATCTTTTCCATAACATGAGAGAGGAACCGATAATACACAAAGATGTGGACGGACCAAAAATATTAAAGTCTGAAGTGGAATCTGCAATAGCCAAACTGAACAGAAACAAACCAGCTGGATCAGACGGCATAGTCATAGAGCTGCTGATAGCCCTTAAAGAATTTGGCATATAGAAAATTACAGAAATAATAAATGAAATTTATAATAGTGGTGTAATACTAGATGACCTCAGCAAGTTGATCTTCATAGCACTGCCTAAGAAGCCAGGAGCAAACAAATGTGAACTCTACAGAACCATCAGTTTAAAGAGCCATATAACAAAACTGATCGTCTGAATACTGATGAATAGAGTTAGAAGCAGAATCAGGCCAGAGATAGAGATAGGACAAGAACAGTGCAGGTTTGTCAAAGACACTGGAACAAGGAATGCCATATTTATGATGAGGATGCTCTTGGAAAGGGCAATACAAATGAAGAAGGACTTACACCTATGTTTTATTGATTATGCAAAGGTGTTTAACAAAATACACCACAAAGAATTGATGGAGATGCTTGGCAGCCTCGACATATTTGGGAAAGACCTAAGAGTAATCAAGAAGCTCTACTGGTAGCAACCTGCCTGCATTCGGACAGGTAACAAATTCAGCAGTTATACAAAGATTGAAAGGGGCATAAGACAAGGATGTGTCTTTTCACTGGATCTATTGAACTTATACAGCGAGACTATTCTGAGAACCCTAGATGTTATGCCAGGATTTGTCATCGGAGGCCACAATTTAAACTATAAAGTACGCAGATGATACAGTGCTGACAGCAGACACAGAAAGAAAACTACAAGATCTCCTACAGAAGGTAGCTGAAGAGAGTGACAAGAAAGGACTACAAATAAACTTCCAGAAAAACGAATGCATGGTCATCAGCAAAAAGGGCAGCCCAAAATGCCAAATACATGTGAGGGACACTAAAATCAAGCAGGTACAAAAATTACAATACCCGGGAAATGTTCTAACAGAAGACGGAAAGTGCAACACTAAGGTCCAAAGGCAAATTGGCATGGCAAAGGAAGCATTCCAGAAGTTGAGTAAAGTATTAAGAAACAGGACAATTTTGCTAGAAACAAAGAGGAAAGTACTGGATTGCTATGTGATGTCGGTTCTTCAATATGGCAGTGAATGCTGGACAATATCTTTGAAGATGAAGAAAAAACATGAAGGAGCTGAAATGTGGTTCTACAGAAGGATGCTGCGAATATCATGGACTGAGCATGTGAGCAATGACGAGGTTTTGGAAAGGATGAAAACGAAAAGGAAATTGATACTGAGCATCAGGAAGGGACAACTAAAGTTCCTGGGACATGCAATGAGGAAGGAGGGCTTGGAGAACCTGATACTAACAGGCCAGATAGAGGAAAAAAGAGACGGGGAAAGCAGCGGATAATATATTTGAAGGGCCTGATCAGGTGGGTGACAGAACGAGGGTTGCATGGTGCAACAGGAGAAAGCGTGCTAAGAGCCACCAGGGATAGGGAGATGTGGAAAGCCGTGATTGCCTATGCCCTGAAAAGAACATGGCACATAAAAGAAGAAGAAGTATATATATATAGATATATATATAGTGTATCGAGGCAGCAGATAATTTTCTAAACATATACTGTTTAAGAGACAATGAATGTCTATTATGCTTAATCATGAGCCATTCTAAACATCGTATTTTGGCTTTAATTTCAGGTGAAAATAAAGACAAAAATTCTCCAACATTTGGATAATTTTTTATTAAGTTATCTCTTCCTTCTGCTAGTCTCTTCTTGTTATTGGCTGGCCAAAGCAAAGGCTTCCTGGCTGCCTTGTAAAATTTTGCAAAGTAATAATAACAAAAGAACCATTCTATTTTCATTTAGAATTATCCACTTGGCAATAAATACTAAAAATAGTATGAAATACATGATTTTTTTTAAAAACTGGGGTGGCTTAATAATTATGGCTGGTAGTGTATATATATACATTTACATACATATGTACATGAGTGTGTGTGTGTGTGTGTGCATGTGTGTGTGATTTGTGTGTATTTCTCTCTTTCTTTTTTGCATATATATTTATAGTAATATTTTTATTATAAATGTTTATCATAAAATATATTTGACTGCAACACAAGAGCTGTTGTGTTACTTGTTAGCACCTCATCAGGCAGTGAAATATTTTTCTGCTCGGAATCATTATATATAGAAATTTAAAATTTAGAAACAACACAGTTGTTATCATATCCAGTCAATTAAGGAGGTGGAGCAGTTGATTTAAAAAGGTTGGTCCATATTAACCAATAGAAAGTATTTCAACGATGGTAGGGGAATAAGTTAAGAGGATGGATGGGGTAGATTTTATATTGTGTGTGTGTGTAGTGTGTGTGTGGTGTGTTTAGCACGTGTCTGTAGTGTGCAGGTGTGTGTTTAGTGTGTGCATGTGTTTAGTGTGTGTGTAGTGTGCATGTGTGTAGTGTGTGTTTAGTGCATGTGTGTAGTGTGTGTGTGGTGTGTGTATGGTCTGTGTTTTGTGTGTGGTGTGTGTTTAGTGTGTGTGTGTGTGTGTGTGTGTTGTGCATACTGTGAAGTGAGTTGAAAAATTCATTTATTTATAAAATTTCTTTATCTGTTCATTTATAAAATTTGCTTTATCTGTTCATTTATAAAATTAACCAATAGAAAGTATTTCAACGATGGTAGGGGAATAAGTTAAGAGGGTGGGATGGGGTAGAGAATTGAGATTGATCATAGAAAAAAAAGAAAGCAAATATGAAAAGTTTTTTTTTTTTAAATTTTAAGGGAATATTTATCCAGTGTTTTCTTTCTAGGTTCCTCAAGATTGGAAAATTGACAAAGCAGTTACGGACATTGCTTTTGCGGGTCACTACATGCATGGCGGTTTGAAGGAGAGTGCAGAATTGTCAGCTGCAGAAAAAAGATTACCCAAATGGGTGACGTCTATCACTTGGACTGCAGTGTATGACAGCTGGATTTTTTGAAAGAAGCAAAAACCAAAAACAAAAAACATTCCTTTGGAGAGAATTTTACTTTTTCTCAGCTATTAAAACTCAAGAAGTTGGGGGTTGCCAAAAATTTAGCAAATGATTTACTCAAACTTTTTGATTATTCTGAAGATTTTGGTATTGGCAGCAAATTGAATTAAAAGAAAGAAGAATGGATGTTTTTAGATCAATGGATTTCTCTTTAATTTTTGTTTGGTTTCAAAAGGGATTTTATTTGCAGAAAAAAAAAGTATTGGAAGTGAAACAAAGAAAAGATAAAAAAATGTCACTCACTAAATTGAAAACTAAAAATTCCCAAACGAAGAAATGATTTTTTTTCACTTCTGCCTATGATATCTTGTTGTCTCATTTGGATGCCACAATTTTTGTGATGTCAGGATGTTTCACTGAATTCCAAGTAAGATTCATTCAACCAAGTGATAAACCAATGTGGACATTTTTTACCGACTTTTTACTTAATGTTGATTGTTTTTGTTTTATGCTTGTTTATTTGAAAAATTTGAAATAACCAAATTATTTTTAACAAGAAAAATAATCAAAAAGCTAAACTTCTTGTCATAATGCACAATAATTTTTATGCAATTAAAATTTTAACAACTTGGGCTCATATTTAAGATAAGAACAATATGTAACTTCTAGTTTCATTTGAAACGGCATTTACTACCAAGATTAGACATTAGAAATTGCTATAACTGAAAGAAAAGAAAAGCCTTGTGAAATGAGTGGCTAGTTAATGGTTTTTTAGGATAATTATCTTTGTCACCTAATTTGTCGCTGTTGCAAACTTGAACAAATTTTGAATTGATAAAATTTGGATGAAAGTATTCTATGTGTTGCTGCTTTTACGATTCGGCTGATAAAGCAACGGATTATTTGGGTGGAAACTCTTTTCTTGGCATTTGCTCAATTTGAACTTTAGCTTCAGCCAAGGAATCAGCTCACCAAAATTCCATCATCTTTTATAAACTTCTAATATGTCAATTAAAGTTTTGGCTTAGGTTTATTAAAATGCTGAAAAAGTGATATTAATTGCATTTAAATTTCGATATATTAATTGCATTTAATAACTTCTTAGCATAAAATATATATTTTCCATTTGTAAAGAAGTTATTACGTGACCCAGGGTTTCTATCATTAGTTGTGTCTTCAGACAATTTTCAATAACTGATTTTACTGTTTACTTTTTTTTATAGAATGCTCACATAACAGTGGTTTTTTTGAGTGCTCATGTGGCAGGGAATTTTTGAACTTGCAATTTTTAAAATTACAAGAAATTATAACGTTTTCATCCATGGTTGTCTGAACTTAATAGGTATTTTTTAGTATGGTGACACTTAGTCAAAAATGGACTATTGAATGAAAGAACAGGAAATTATGACTAAGTGTAACCATACTAAAAAATACCTATTAAGTTCATACAAGCATGGATGAAAACATTATAGTTTCTTGTAATTGAAAAAAATTGCAAGTTCAAAAATTTCCTGCCACACGAAGCATTCAAAAAATTACTGTTATGTGAACGTTCTATAAAAAAAAAAACGGTAAAATCAGTTATTGAAAATTGCCTGAAGACACCACTCATGGTAGAAAGCTAGGTTGCGTAATAACTCGTTTATAAATGGAAAGTATTCAAAAGTTCTACGTAATAATTGTATTGAACACTTTTTAATACAAATGTGCACTGGTCTAATTTTATTATGACCAAAAACTAAGTAATTAAACAATCAATATATATATATAGCCGATTATAATAATTTTAATGCCATAATTAGATTTTGTACCATTATATATATATATATATATATACATATATATATATATATATATATTTATATATATATATATTGATTGTTTAATACTTATTTTTGGTCCTAATAGGGTTAGACCAGTACACATTTGTATTAAAAAGTGTTCTATACAGTTATATTGTAGAACTTTTGAATATTTTTCATTTTTAAACGAGTTATTTTGCTTACCTTGGTTTCCACTATGAGTGGTTTCTTCAAGTTATTAAAAATTGCCTGCAGAAACCACTCATGGTGGAAACCAAGGTAGCGAAATAACTCATTTAAAAATAATATATATATATAATGTACCATCATGAAACTCCAGTTGTTAATTTATTCTTTATTTTGTATGAGAAAAACTTGGGTGCAGCTTTTTTTTCCTAAGAGTCGTTCTTTTGTTTCTTCTTATCACAATGACTTTCCAAGTGAATCATTGTGTAGAATGATAAACTAAGAGATTAGTCATGATTTAGGCTCATTCCATCCACAATGTGCAATAAATGCAAATACTTAATTTCAGAATCTCAAACGAAGTCTGTTCAATTGATGATGATATTGTTTTTCTTGTTGTTTTTATCTTAAAATTTGCACAAATTATTAAATTTTTAAAGTGCTCAGGGAACTTTATGAACACTTGAAATATTTAATTGATTTTTCATTGAAAAAAGGCTTTTTTGTATTTATTGATAAATGTACAATTGAATGCTTTTTGGAAAATGGGTCAACAAAATAGTTTTGTTTCCATCATTGTTGATGGGATTTTGTGTTGAGGAAAGTTGAGAATGCTACTCTTTTGGCACTTGGTCCCATTGCTAGTCATCCTGGTCAGGATATTGATTAAACTAATAAAGCCAAATGATCCACTCTTGATGACAATCATTTCATACCCAGACTGCAAATGGCTGTTATATTCATTGTCATATTAGCAACGAATGTATGCACATGTATTTGTGCGTGTGATTGTTTGCAGAAAATTGTCTGTATTTTTTTCATAAGAGGAACAATTTCAAACTATTTCCACAGGATTTAGTGTAGTTCTTAAAATGCAGCCAGCAATAAATGTAGATTGTATTGTCTATTATTATTCCTTCTCTAAAAGAAAGTGGAAAAAGTAAGTTTTGTTTTGGCACAGGATAAGGTTTATTTTCGCATGACCACACCTTTGGTATACACACTGCCACAAGTTGTACAAGTGGAGTCACTTTAATCTCTTTTTTGTTTGCAACAAAAGTAACTTCACATAATGTACCGTCCTTCTGCCTACTACTTAAAGATATATATGTATATAAACATGTTGCCTAATTCAATATATATGTCATCACATTATTGCTAATTATTTTGATATAATTTACTACTAAGAACTGGATACTGAAACCTTGTTAAAAAGTATATTCTTGTGATTAGCATGTGTTTCTAAAATCTGCTGGATACTTAGTTAATTTCATTGCATTAGCAAGAAAAGTGAAATTGTATTAAGTTCTCGGTATCTCCTTCATTTAAACAGCTGTTATGTAAAATGAAAACCAACATTAATAAGCATATGTAAGTTTGGATTTGGTTGCACACTCATGTTAAAGAATTTTGATGTCTATGGCTGTCAATTTTGTTTGAATTTCTCAGACAAATCCATTGTTATTATTATACATTGATTCATTTCACCCATTTTCTCTGTTTCAAGGGAACTGGTTTGAATGAATCAGTTTTCGTTTGACTTACAAAGTGGGGTGGGTGAGCAAAGAAAAAGCAGTGACTGTATGAAATGTCAGAATTTTGTGGTGGCATCATTTCAGCATCTTTCCAAACCTCACTTATTTCCCTCCAGAGAAAAGAAAATGCCACCCTAAATAGTTGCACCATGAAAAGCAAATGGTTATTTGTTATATAGAGGCTCATGGCAACATCACAAATTATGCAACTTTGTAATCACTGGTAGAGCAAGAGCCGGCACCTTGTAAGCTCACAGAAATAAAATGTTATCTGCATGTAAGCTTAGTCTGGCACAAGGCTGTAGTAATTGGGCATCTATTAAAAATGGAATTCGTTAGCAAATTTAATCTTCCTTATAATTGTGCAATGGCAGGAGCCATTTAAATACATATCAGTTGATATCTATGAGAGAAAATAAATTTTTTCTCTTTTTTTTTGCAAGAATCAAATTATCAGAGAATAATATACTGTCATTTATCAATGTTTGCTTTTTGGGGATGTGTTAAATTACTTTTCTTCTCCTGAAAAATCATATAGCACCAGTTTAACTGAAATTGGTCAATGCCTGTTGGTACTACAGATAAGATTGTGTTGTATTTTGTGTGTGTGTGTGTGTGTGTGCTTATATACACACACACACACATACTGATACTGGTTACCTACTGTAATATGATTTACAAGTTTGTTTTGCTATTGTGTGTTTGGACTTCTTTTTGTACTCTCCTTTTTTTCTTGTGCCAGGCTAAGTCAAGCTTAGTCAACATCTTTTACACAGACATGTCCTGATATAACACGTTTAACACAACATGGAATTTGATACACTGTGATATCTTACCTCGGAAATTGTTTAAAAGAAAAAGAAAAAGATTTTAGAATTCATGTTTTATGTAAAATTCAAGATACTGTCTTGTTGTGTAGCAAATGACTGGCGTTAGGGTTTAAATTCTGAAAGTAGTGTGTATCCTTTGATAGTACGTTAACACCAACATACATGACATTAAATGAAAAATATTCCAATGGACAGTATTGAATTTTGCTATGAGTCACTTATATAACAAAATGATATTGTTTTCTTGATTTGTCAACATAGTGTTATACTAAGTTCTGGTTGTAGAGACAGTAAAATTATAAAATATCCATGTGTCACAATGTTTACCAATATATGCAATAGTAGATATATATATATAAAGCTTTGTGGGCTTTTCTTATTCCAAAGAAAGTGATATTTTAATGAGGCTTTTAAATCCAAGCCTGTTTCTTTCTTGATCATCAAATAAAATCCAGCAAGCCTTCACATAGCAAACAAACAAATACCACCATTTAACTTCAGCAGCTGCTTAAAAGGAACAAGTCATTCATTTCTGTCAAACATTTAGCTTTTTCCACTGATAAAGAATTAAATTTCTAAACAATATTTGGTGGCCAAGAAGAGTAAATTTCATTGTGTAAATGAGTACTTTTCCACTTGGCCAATGAGATATGAAAAAGCATGCGAGATTGGTGTATTTTAAATGAAAGGCATAAATCGCTCACTGATCCAAGCTAAATTTATAGATAAATGTATCTATGTTTAAAATTTGTTTTAGTATTTGTGTAGAATAACCAAGAAAGTTTTGTATCTTTTGTTCATTGAGGCATTAATAGCAATTATGTTGGTAAGTAACCAAATTTTGATTTGCTAATTTTCAAATTTAGACAGGTTGATTTGAATGATGGTCACTAAACAACTGTATAAGAATGCAGTTTCAGTGAAGAATAAATAAAATACATTTCTTAATCATACAACTATTTATTAATAATGAGTTGTACTGCAGGGGGTATCCCTGTTTTGATCCAAAATTGTCTGTGAAAAATCAGATCATGACTTTTTTTATTCTTCTTTAAAAAGAGACAAAAAAAAATCTGTAAATTTGTTAGGCAGTTTTTCATTTGTTGTCAAATCTGATTTGAACCTTCCATTTGTTTGGATAGTCAATTAAACAACATTTCTCCCTCTAAGTGACTTCCTCATTCAGGATTACATTCAAATGTGTTTTTTTTAATTGTTTAAATTGGTTAAAAATTTCACACAAATGTAGATAAGTTTGTTAAAAATGTTGTAATGTTTGAAAATAAAAAACAAAACATTTTTCAAAATTCATGGGATTGGATTCTTTTTTCTCATGTTTTTTCAAATTTAAAAAACTGATTTTTGTCATAGGTTTTGGCATCAAGTGTATAATTTTGTGGGTGTGTAATTGAATTACAATTATGTTATCTCCATGCAGGCACACATGCCGATTATTGCCTTTGGCCAGTTGTATTTTGACATTATCACATTCCTGTCTTCCATTGTTTCATTTTTTTACAGCTTTGACACGGTTGATGCAACACTTGTTTATTTGTCATTGTTTCTGACACCAAATTATATTTTGTCAGTTAACCAAAATTAATTCACTCCTTTAATGTAAACTGACTTCAGTGGGTCACAAGCTACATTACTTTTTTCATTGTTTTATATTTCCCGTTTTGAACAATGTTTCATTGCTTGTATTATTCACTTCTGACTGAAATGATATTTAAATAATTATATTCTGTGGGTCGCAAGCTGCATTCCTTTTCTCATTGTTTTATATTTTGTGACCTTAAAAACTGGTGTCTTTGACATAATGCACTTTTTATTTTTCTGCATTCCAGTTTCAATTGAAATAATATTTCTGCTTATCATCCTCTTTTTTTTCCACCTTAAACAGAAATAATATCTTTTTAATGTCAATTATATTCTACAGAATATAATTGACATTAAAAAGATATTATTTCTGTTTAAGAAATGTTATATATGTTTAAGAATGTTATATATTCTGGGACCTACAGGTCCCAGAATATATAACATTCCTGTCATACCATTTTTGAAAATGTTTACCCATGAACATTTTAAGTGCATCCCTCCTCCAACATCTCTTTATCCTCAACTGAGGCAATTGTACAAAGCATTTACTTATAATAACATGGTAAAAAAATCAATCAATGATACATAAAATATTATTAGTTTTCTTCTTTTCTGTTGTTTCCTCTTTTCTTCTTGAGGAAGACACACTTTAGAAGAAAGTTGTATAATGTTCAAAAGTTTCTTTTGTTACGCCTGGGGTTTCGTTAGGACTATGATAGCCGAGACACATTGAGAAAGTAAAAAACAAATATCCCAGGGTTCAATCATGAGTTGTTAAAAGAACAATGGGAGGGGAATTCTCCAATTCTAGATGACGGTAAACACAATGAGAAATGAACAATAAGCAGACACAGAACAACATAAGACGACCCGAGAATATTTTATAAAAATACTTGATTTCAAATTTGTATAGTTTGTAAATAAACGAAAAGGAAACAAAACTAATTAAAAAGGTATGAGGGTAAAAAAAAACATATCTAGATGAGAAAATATATAAAACAGTAAAGACAGCAGATTATAGAAACATATAAAAATTTACAAATTTGTAGGAATTGACGTCGATCAGTTGTTATATAAAGTATTAGAAATAGAACTCAAAAAGAAAAATGTTTTTTACTAGTTATTTGAATAACACAGTTCAATTCCTCAATGATGGTGAATATTTCAGGCGGATGAATCACAGGAATTACAGATGACTTGGACTTAAGAATACCACTCAGTATTCTTCAGAAAATTTAGATGACTTGGTGACATTCAGTTTTTTATAAGACAGCAAAGCAGTTGAGTCCAGTGTGTTGACGTCCGACTTCTTCAAAAACTAATATCCAAGTGCCAACGCTATATGCTGGTGCACAAAGAAACTAAAAACCATTTTAAGTTACGTCACATGTGGATACATGAAAAAAGGAGTAGGCGTTTGTGTTTTGAATATTATTAAGGTCACTTGCATTTTAGACAGAGAGCGTTTGTATAGTTTGCAATCAAGGACCAGACAGGAGGCGGGGGGGGGAGGGAAGGTTCTTTTCCAAGAACTGGATTTAACCGGTTACAAAGAAATTATCTGCGTATTTAAAAATAACAAAAAAAAAAAAAATTGTTCTTATATTTCATTGCAAATCTTTAGTGTACTAAAAATGTACTTGTAAAATATATGGTGAGGATAAAATATTGACCTAACGTAACAGTTTCCTTTACTTTTTTTTGAAGACAAACACATCAAAAGAAAGTTCTACAATGTTCAAAGTTTGTTTTCTCTTTTTTGAAGACTCACATCAAGAGAAAGTTTCACAAAGTTCAAAATTTTGTTTATTATTTTTTTTATTGAAGAACACCCACATCAAAAGAAAGTCCTGTAATGTTTCAACAGTTCGTTTTTCTTTCTCTCTTCTTTCTGCATTGTATCATACCTGTATACATCTCAATGCACAACCCACAATTGTAGGTGGTAACTGTACTCCAATATTCAAATTGACATTAGGTAAATGACCTTCACATACACCATGTGTACCTTTGCTTGAGTTTCAATATTACATATGTAATTTCTTAAATTTTAACCATACTATGATTGAACACAGAAATCTACCATTATCTGGAGTGCATATCATTCAGAGCCTCACAAGAGAACAACAACAACAAACCAAAAAAATTAAGAAAAGAAAAAACGGAAAAAAAACTACCTAAAAATCTGATGGTATGTTTGGCTGATAGGAATGCGTTTGCTTAGAAGATTAGTCATATCATTTACAGTTTCAATTAACTTAGTTTAAAAAAAAATGGGTCCGTCAAACTCTTAGTACTATTTAACTTAATATTTTCTACACGGACTGCAAGTACTCCATGCATACAATGTTTCAAGGAAACAAAAACAATCCTCTATTTCTAACGCAGCTTTCTTCTGTAACATATTATAGCATATTTTTCAACACATGTCTAACTTTCTTTTCTTCCCGTGGTTTTTATTAAACACCAAACAAACCTCACGGAACTATCACAGCTTTCCTTATGTTCTTTCTAACAAAGCAGCAATAGGAGATATTTCCAATGAAGGTTTTCACCCGCCTAAAATTGGTTGAAGCTGAAATCTAACTTAACAATTGGAAGAATTTGAACAGTGTCCTTCGCTTCACAAAGATGTCATTTCTTCTGACAGATATATTTTTTCTGACAATTTTATTTCCTTCACTAATTCCTGTACTCTTGTCAACCCCCATGCATACACACTCTCCCGTACTTAATATGCTTGTAAAAGCCACGTTCCCCACCTTCACGGCCAGACTCTGCACAAAACTGTCAAAAGGATGCTGTCCCATTCTTAGTTTTTGTCTGAAATAGCAACTTTTTTTCCATCTTCTAATAACCACCAGAGCAGAGTACACACAGGCAAAAAGATAAGTCACTTCCCTTAAATTGATGTCTTTACCACGATTAGCCAGTGTCCTTGAAATTGTCCCCAGGTTCATTTTCCGTTTGTTTTCCTCAAAAAACATAGAAACTTACCACACACCAATTCGATAAAACCTGGAAACTAAGGATGACGATCATCTTGATGGATCACCAAAGCAACAAACAATGTGTGTATAAAAATTATTATCTTGTTTTTTTATTCTCTTAGGAGACGGTTGTGTGTAGAGGGTAGTCAGAGGAAAGCACACACATACACACATTCCGAGGGAGTGATGGGTCAGAGTTGCCTTCCTTGCATTCTTTTTGAGTCCTCTGGCTTCATCTTTTTCTGACCTGAAAACACTTGGTCCATCGAGCTTCATCTAATTACGTCATCTCCGGACAGGCACATGTGTCGTTTATTGCCTTTGGCCAGTTGCCTTTTGACGTCGTCACATTCTTGTCTTCCATAGTTTCATTTTTTTGTTTAGAACTTTGACATAGCTGATGCAACACTTGTTTATTTGTCATTGTTTCGGACATGTTTTTTTTGTTCAATTCAATCCGTTTGGAAGAGTGGTCGAATGGTGGGCTTCTTTGAAATGCTGAATAATCATATAGCTTTCGTCTCTTAAAATTCCCTCCATCCGCGTCAACCATACCACCATTCTGGCCACGGATAGCAGCGTAAGAAATACGAAACATTTCACCACAGAGCGCGGTGGCGCTACATTATCGTATACGTATATGAGGTCGATGGGCACGAGATGTTGGGGATCAATATGAGCCCTCAACTCGCCGACTTGATCCCAAAGCTTGCACACCAGGAAGGCGTGCCTTGTCGTTTCTTATAATCCACGATCCCACAATTGGGTATTTATGCAAAGCCCGCTCGTAAAGTCACATCTTTGCGAGATAGCGTGTTCCGGGTCAATCTCCAGGTAAGCGAAAACTCAGGGTTATTTAGGTAATCCGCTACTGACACCAAGGACCAAAAAGAGCGCAGATCGGCCACCGACATGCTGAGCCGTCCCCATAGTGGACCCGACGAAATACAGTGTTATCCTAGGCCATGACCGGACACTAGACAGAAGAGTAGAGCGCAAATCCTTTCAACACTTTGAAGAATTCCGACTGATTCCGTGATTTACGACGGCGCTTAACCCTAAAATAGGGAAGGTGTCCCTAACACTCTCGCTCACAGCGGATTTTCTGTCTATGCACGGCGTAAGAAAACCAATCACGAGTCGTGTTGGTGACACTCCAAGTATGACATTCTTAGGCCCTCATGGCACAAACGCCGGACACAGACGGCTCTGCAGAACTTAAGCTTGTCTCCCTCTTCACATGAGGGTTAATAGCAAGCGCTCGATCGCCTTCCAACGATCCTAGCAGAGAGGGAGTATAGACATTCGGTAAAGGACAGAAAATACCAAAAGAGGCTTCACACAAGGAATGAGAATGATATACCCCAGTGATCGTAATAAAGTGTTCGGTTCGAAATTCCTAGCAGCTGAAGAAGGTAGGAGCATACAACAGCCGAAACGTCGTACAAATGGCAAAAAAAGATGGGGACAATAGTCCGAATGATGTAAATAGTGTATTTAACTCTGTGTTTAGCAGGGTTATGGGCCTGTATGACGTCCGCACTCAGGCTCGGTCCTCTCAGCTGATCATAGAGTTGATCGCTATGGACCAAATTCTTGTCTCGACCCTCGTTGTGTTGATTTATTGCAAGACTGGCTTGGTCCGAATGGTCGACTGGAATCGATGATTTCATTTTGTCCGGTCGGGGAGAACTCACATTAAAAAAAAAAAAAAACTTTGATGAAAGAAAAATATTTATATGTAATTCCAGGATACAAAGTTGTTAGTACAGTTATTGATGACTCAAACAGGTCTCTATTCTCCATACAACGACTATCGACCCTTCTCGATTATCGTGTCACAATGTTTGTTGTCTTGGTTTTTAACGATACTTTTGAAATAAGGCTTTGAGTCAGAGGTTTTTCTTCATGGCGGCAAATCACATCAGATCAGGCTAAGCGGTGTTCTCTTCTCTCTCTCTTGTCTCTCTGGTCTGTGGTCTCCGGTTTGTGTCTCTTAACGTCCGCCGTCGAATCCAATGTATCATGTTTCCACCAGGTGTCTCTGGACTGTCATCGCCGTGTGTTTCCGTGTGTTTCTCTTGACGCCTGCCGTCAAATCCACCCATGTGTCATGTCTCCGCCGTGTCTCTCTGGTCTGTTACTGCCGTGTGTCTAGTCCAAACGGCTAAATTTTGATTATCGCTTATCATGCTTTTGCGTGTGTTTGTTTTCGCACCTGGTATTTATCATTTCAACCCTTTTGCAAACAAGTGACGACAAAAAAAGAGGACGATTCCTTCGTTACGCGAAAAATTTAATTACAATTTATTTCGTATTTTCTTTGGAAGGCTGTCTGCTCTCATCAATCGACCAAATTTTGCGCTCAGAGACCGCTTCATATACAATGCTCATTAAAATATTATCCAAACCGGCCGCTCGTTTTCAATAATTGTAAAAATATTATCTATTCTTTCTAGGAGATTTTTAGAAGATGCCATCACTTCATCTCAGTCTTGACCAAAACCAGATGATTTCTTTGCTTTACCTTTTTGGCAGACGAAAAAAACCTAATTACGATTTTCTTCTGTATTCGTTCATTCGTTTGGTCATCAGTGTATCTTCAGTCTATTGAAAATTAGTGTTTTTGTCTTCTAGTTCTTTCAATTTACTAGCACCTATCTAAATAGTGTCACACTGTAACTCCAACCAACATATTTGTTCTTTTCCAGCAACGTGACCAAACCGCATGAATCCACCCACCATTTCCCCGCCAGATACGTGTTAATAATAGTTTTAGTGATAAGTAATAGTTATTATCTCTACAAATAAAATACAAATTTCATACAAAATATTTAGATTCCGGCATTAAATAACCCATTGAGATGTCAATATGCCGCTAAACAAAGACAACCAAATCAACGGCGATCTAAGCTTTGGGAAATAGCAGAAGTCCGAGGAGCCAAATTTATATTAAAACTTTAGGTAAATCGACAGATTTAGTTGAGCGATGTTTTAGCTTTTTAGTGAATTTAAGGGAGTGATATATGTTCGCATTAATTTTCTATTTTTCACATAATCAATATATTAATTAATGACAGAAATTAGCATCGAAATTTTGAGAGTAGAGAAGGAAATCTCACTGTCAATCCACACGCATTTTAACTGACGAACCTGTGAGAGAAAATTCAAACATTCAATTAATTCAACTCGAAATCCGAGCTAAAAATTGATTTCAATTTCATATGAAAAAAGCGTAATTAAATGTTAAGCGCAAAATTGACGGCGGAACGTCGATAGCCGAGAGTATCACAAAATCAGTGGAGAGGAATGACAGGCCACAGGTAACCCATTAAGTATTCCTTATGCACACGTTAAAATAGTATCGATGGACTATGGATTCGAACCCTGAAATAAATAGTTGAAGAATATCTCGATTTTTTTTTCTTGGGAAGAGCTAAGAAAGAGAAAGAGAGAGGAATAGGCGCTTGGGGTGGCTGGCAGAGAGAGAGAGAGAGAGAGAGAGAGAGAGAGAGAGAGAGAGAGAGAGAGAGAGAGAGAATGAAAGAGAGAGGGTGGCAAAATTCACGAAATTATATGGCAGCAAACGAACACAGACCAGATGAGGGATTCGCCTCGCCAAAGGGAGAGAACTCTTTCTTGCTTGCTTGTTTTTCTTTTCTCTCCCTTTCTCCACCCAAAAGCGATGAAAACCGACCGAGGTTAACTTACCAGCTGACTTCGAAAAGGACCACCCACGTGATGAGAGGAATTATAATTAACGTTGGCATGTGAATGTACTAAATCAACAACCTTTGTCTCCAAGGCTTCCAGTTGCCAGACATCAGCGAGAAATCGTAACTGGTAATTAAAACCAGATACACGAAATTGACATTAGACTTTTAGGGAACAACGTCCCGATTGCCGGCCACTCCCCCCCCCCCACAATATCGAAGGGTTTTTAACAAAATGGCAGAGCGGATGGAAGATAGAAAACACGCTCGAAATACGGTAGAGAGAATTTCGGCCTAGAAACTCTCTCCACACTAAAGACACACTCACCGCTGCTAAGCAGAGAGAAAGGGAAGAGGTAGCATAAAGAGTCCGTGACTGTCTTACCTCTAATGACGACTAGTCATATTCGTTTTTCCCTCTTTTATAATCATTCGTTCACATAGACGTTTTACTGCTGTCTCTTATTTATTGTTTGTTCTTGTCTGTTTATTCCTATTTTTGAATTGTGCTCCCACCCCGCCTCTTCATTGCAGTTGTCGCCGAGTACGACACAAGACGACCGCCTTACGAATCCTCAGCTCAACTTAAGATCATAAATTACAACGTGGCAGGAGGAGTGAAGGATTCGACAGATCATCAACACCTTCGATCACACGGAGACGGAACGGCAGACGACCGGCTGGAGCCTCAAATGCAGGTAACTTACGGCTAGTTGATGCACGCAACACACATCTAAGCAAGCCCAAGACTTGTGTGCGCGGTGGGGAGTCCACGCACATATTCCTGTATTTTCTCCAAACATACTTCAGCACTTTCCTCGGTAAACTAATTTCACTGATAATCCTGTCATTTGGAAGTTTTCAGCTCTTTAAATTTCCAGTTCTTTCAATCGCTTCGGGACTCTTGCAGGAGCTACAGTTATTATAAGTACAACTATTATATTTTTTTGATTTCCAGTTCTTTCAAACAATTTCTAAGGCTCTTCATTACTCAGAAGATTTCTGAAGATCCTCAATTGTTTGAAAGAACTGGAAATCTAATGATAATAGGTACAATTGTCAACTTTGAATCTTTCAACCACTTTTCAAGGATTTCTGTAATTCTTCAAAGCACTACAATAATAATAATGCCAGTTTTACAGTCAGTCAGTTAAGTGCCATACGTGATACAAAGAGACATGACTGACTGGGCAGAAGATTATCCCGCAGTAGGTTGCCATTGTTTTCTGCAGTAGACTGGTTGCCAGCCAAGACTATAGAACTCAATTAGTCCTTTTATTTAACCCATAGCTAGAGTGGGAAGAGATGTACTATATTATTAAGTAGTAATTAGTGGGGGATCAGTTTATTACTTCATAACAATATAAAACTGATCCCCCACTTTATGCCCAATAGAAGCCCTAATCATGTTTTCAACTATTATATTCAGTCAGTCAAGTGCTATACGGGATACACGCTTTGGGCGATCATGTCTCGAAAGAGACATGACTGACTGGGCAGAAGATTATCCCGCAGTGGGTTGCCATTACTTTCTGCAGTAGACTGGTTGCCAGCCAAAGCTATAGTTTTACAGTACATTGCCCTAATATGGTGTTAGATAAGAAAGAAAAAAAGGCGAAGTAACTCTACATGTAAAAGAAAAACATTGTCTTTTTCGTAGCCTGTTTCGTTGATATTTTATTTTGATGATAAGAAAAAGGGAGATTCACTTATCATGCATAAAGAAGATATTTTACAAGAACATTGTTTTCTGCAAGAAAAAGAAAAATCCATGTTTTCTGCACGCCAATTAAAATAACCTTTGCTCTTTTCACCAAACTTTGTATTAATATTTTGAGTACTCTGCATGAAAACACAAAAATGATTAACATTTTTACTAACGTGAGGCTTAAAATTAAAATTTCTGGGACACATGAGAAAGAAAGAGAACTTGGAGAATATTGACCCCCACAGGAGAGAAGGAAACAGCGAGTAGGATATCTGACAGATTTGTGTATATGGATGGCAGAAGATGGTTTGGTTTGGTTATTGGATTTTACGGCATGTCAATTCCTATTTGGGTCATTTTAGGCCGAAGCCTTGTTTATTTATGTATACAGCGTAGTTATTCTGTATAAAAGGTGGGGGGGGGGGTTGTTGGGTTTTATGATCTGTTTTTTTGTTTTTTTCTTTATAAATTGCTTTATCATGTTCCTGGAGCTCAGACTTTTTGGACGTTGGCACGAAAAACTAAAAAGCAATAGTTGTTTCTAGTTAAAGCGAGACCAGAGACTGAAAGAAAAATGAATGGATGTAAGTCAAATTTTGATTTCCTGGTATCGATATCAATTAAGATGTTTTCGTCGTAAACTGAATTTTGAAGGCTAAATAAGTCCACTGAGTAAATGGTATCATGACTGAGACTAAGAACTACAATTATACCTACTTAGAGCCAAACCCGAAGCAAAAACTAAAAGGGCTGAAAAAAATACTGACATGCAGACAGATAAACAGACGCACACACAAATATCTTGCCTTATATATATATATATATATATATATATATATATATATATATATATATATATTATCGATTTTCTACACTATTGTAAGAACTGCAACCTTGAAACTTCTGAATATCGTTTCTTATGTCTTTGTCTATGGGTGTATCCAATTTGATTAATCGGACCACTCTTTCTATAACACGATTTTTTCGATTATCGATTTTTGATATTTATCGGACACACAACCTAGCTAAGAACACTCGCAGACGCTTATAGTACAACTGTGTAAACTTTCAAGAAAATCGGTTCAGTCGTTTCGGAGTCTATAGGTAACGGACACACACACACACAGACACACACATAGACAAAGTTCCATTTATAAATAAGTTTAGATGTGTACATTTACATATACATACATATACAATCTTTGAAAGTATTATATTTTGGTGAGGATCTTGATTTCTTTGAGAAAGTTGTATATTTCATCTGTGTCTGTATTTTTAAAAATTTCTTTTAAGCTTTTTCCATTGAAATATTTTTGTTTTATTTTAGCTATGGTTTTATATCCCAGTAGGATATATTTTATTGTAATTAGGTTTCCGCAAATGCATTTTGGTGGATTGGGAGGCGTCGTGAGAGGATAAGCTACAAAGGATATGAAATTGTGGAGAGCCATGATCGCTCACGTCCTGAGTGGACATGACATATAGAAGATGTGATTCCGTTCCAGATAATTTATAGTTTGAAAAGTATTAAATACTGTGAGAACATCATTGTGATCCAATTATTTTGTAAAAGAAAACTAAAAAGATTTCTATTTTCACCGTCAGCTGCATGAATCGTGTATTCATCATAAAAGAAATTGTTGTCTAACTGTAAAACGAAACGTTAATATTTTTAGAACGAATCTTGTATTGAAATTTTGACATTCCACACCATAAATTAACCAGAAATAACAACGGGTTTCATTTATCCTGTAAATAAACCAAAGTGCATTTGTATTTTCATCGTATATTGCACTAATTCTGCATTCAGTGGAAAATAGAATGGCGTCAATGTATTGGATATTTAAGAAGCAGAAAATCTGCCTTCAATTGCAGTAATCTCTGTATGAATCTGAAAATAAAATGAATTTTATGTATTCTATATGCAAGACGGGTAGTTAGTATTTTCAAAGTATATAATACTAATTTTGCCTCAATTGAAAAGAAAATGGTATCCGGTCATTCTAAAAGTGAAAACCAAATCACCGTTCAGAGGTAGAGTATATAAACGAAAAGTGCCCGGATCAAGTGCCACTCGCCCAGAAGGTAGGAATTTCTAGACGTAGGCTTATATAAGCAGTTATGAGCCGGCTGTTTGTAGTTGATGACCAATACTGTTAAAGTAAGAAAGATATAGAGTCGGAAGCCGATGGAATTATTGCTGGCGGAAGGGACGAGTTGTGTTACTCTGGCGTAAGAAAACACAGTAGTAGCAGCGAATATGTCTCAAGTGTCACCTACCTATCCATGGCAAATGAATCTGTGAATAAATATGTAGTAAAAAAAGAAAATAAATGATGAGGGGGGGGTTCAACAAGTGCGACACTTTTTCTTTCTTTCCTTCTTTGGTCGCCTCAAGGAAATGGATTTCAAGTTTCCCTTTCTTGGTCGTTACACAGGGCAGTTGTAAAACAGACACCAACTAAGCCGCTCCTCCTTCCTCTTTGTCAGTCTTACTGTCAATCCGCAACTTTGACACACGCAATCCGCCGAAAAACACTGTTCTGCCAGCGCTGCTGGAAACCCGCTTTTTATGCCATTCCAAGACGGCCAAAATTTGAATGTGTGCAAATATCGTCTCGTTTTGGACGAGATAGGCACGCATAAATTGTGCCTTCAATAGCGGCCATCTTTCTTTTTTGTTATTATCTTGCAGGCAAGACACGTTCGCGCTCGTTTCGAAATCCGAGGTAAGTAATGTCTTTCGTTACAAAATAACCAAATATATTAAATATAGAATTTGTGCTTTCATTTCTCTTTGTTGAACGTATGCCGGACTTTTCCCAGTTTTGGTGCAATATGGAGCGATTAGTTCAGTCCCTGAAAAACTGAGAAAGGGTTCCAGTTTTATGTTTCCAAATATTAATTACAACGGAAAAGAACACGCGGATCATGTATTCTACCTGGGAAAACAAGACCATTAACCATTTTAACATTATGGTGCATTGTTATTGTTTTCAATAAAATATATCGCGTCTATTTATTGCACCTGAACAATTAAATGTTTACCCTGTCACATTATGTCACGTTGCATTCAACGGAAGAGATCATGGCTTCTATTTCTTCTTTATTAAATACTCCGTTGCTCTAATATTGTGTTCTACGCTAAACAGGAAGCATAAAAATGTTTACCCTTTTCACTTCGGCCAGAACTAATGGAGAGGAAAAAACGATCTAAAAAAAAACCCCAAAAAAACAAAACAAAAAAAAACAAAAATAAAAACAAAGCAAAATTAACAATATTTACATTATTCGGACTATTGTCCTCATCTTCGTTGCCATTTATACAAATTTTCAGCCGTTGTACGCTCCGGCCTTCTTCAGGTGCTAAGAATTTTGACTCGAACACATTATTACAATCACTAAGATATATCATCCTCATTCCAACTTCATTTTCTGGATCATCACAAAAGAGACAGTGCCGGGATCATGCCGGAAAACACAATCACTCACATAACTAGGTGTACAAGAAGGTGTTTACCTTAACCTGGGGAGGGTTCCAAAGGAATCCAACCCGATGCGACTAGTAGATCTAAAAGAGAAAATCAAGGCTAGCCCCGGTCATACGAACCAGGCTCGCTACATTTATCCAACTTTTGCTGAAGTCTGTCGACGTCATCCGTTTCCAATCAGTTCTAATCTTCATTTTGAGCTTGTGGTCAAAATATCGGATCAGATCCTGATGTGATAGACAGCCACCCCGCAAGACTTCCTCCAGTCGCGTCGTCCATATCACCATACCATTCTAGCCGTGACTAGTAGCGACAGAAACACCATTTGCTTCACTCCAGAAAACATCCACACCGAACGACAAGAGGTCATGAAGCAGGGGGGCTGCCGTACACCGATCCCTCAGTCCATTCGCATTCAAACTGGCTATCTTGATAGACATCTTTTAAATCTGAAAAGAGAAAAAGAGAAAATTACTCTAGTCACATACCGGGAGAAAATCTTTGGGAGTTAGGAACCCGACGGACTGTCCAAGGGAACCTGTTCCGACATCGGACGTAATCCGTCCGTCAAAGACAATTCCGCCAACGTCCGTAGGGTAGGTTAGTTTTACTACTCTATATAAACAGGGATGGAGCAGAACGGGGGACCTCCCAGCACAGCATTTATATGTTCCCAAACTCGTAGGCTACTCCCGGTGCTTCGAACTAGGGTAAGAACACCGGGGGCGTTTGGGAAATTAGTTGGATCTTCAGTGGACTTGCCGTCCACTAATGATAATCTCAATAACGTTTTAAGTATGGACCGCTGTTGTGCGGACCAGTTCTTTTTTATGTCTGTATTGAATTGAAGTAAGTCTTCCTCCTGAGAAAGGGGTTTCCTTTTCTTGTAAAGCGTGGGAGTTGGAGAAGGTGTGGGGTTGAAGAAGGAGAGGTGGAGTGTGCTTTGCTTGGTGTAGTATGTGTTATGGGGATAAGTTTGCAGTCCGGGGACTGGAAGAGTCTGTTGGGGGAAGGTGGGAGGCTTCTTGCCTTCTCTGCATACGTTTCTAACGCTCTCTCTGGAGAAACTGCTAGTGAGGAAGCTTTAGAAACTCCCTTCTTCTTTTTGCTACGGCTCTTCCGCCGCACTTTTGCGTTCTCCATTTCTTCTTCGTCTTCTCTCCTTCTCTTCAACGATGATGCTCGTGTGAACGGCATCTCCACGTCCATTCGTTGCTCTTCCCGGGCTGGCTGCTGCTTCGAAGTGGATTGTTTTCGCTCCCCCTGTGGGACATTCTGATTTGGAGATAGTTTCGTTGGCGATTTTTGTTCTGGTGGAGGGCTTTTGGATTTTCGCCCTTTTTCTCGGCAGTCTTCCAATCCCTCTCCTTGTTAGCGGAGGCTTATTTCTCCTTAGCCTGTTCTTCACTTGTTGGAGAATGTGTTGGCTGCGTAGTTTGTGACGGCTGGGTATTTGGATCAGGATTTTTAGTCGGACAAGCTTTATCTATATAGTCCAAAGCTCCGCAGACCCAGCAGTAAGGCTTCCTTCCCTCGACGACGACAAAGATCGACCGGCCTCTACAGGTGAGGATATTGGGTATTTCACCAAATTGTTTCCTTGTAACCGTCACTTGCAGATTAATGTCGCCTGTTGCGAAGCCCGCTTTAGATATCACTGCGGTTACTTCGGCCACCTTCCCGAAACGAGCAAAGAACGCTCCGACATGGTCAAGAGTAATGTCCATGGGCACTCCATGCAAAGTTACTCGTGTCTTACGGGTGCCCATGTACTCCGTTTGTAGTCGGAGCAACTTTGTGTCCAAGGTAGCGCCAGCTAGTTCCTTGGCCTCCTCTTCTGAATTAAGCAGGACGTCCCACATTGCATGACTCCGTTGTGCTACCATTTTAGCTCTGATTCTAAGAGTTTTGATGGCTTCTTCTACTGTTTCCCTGCTGACCCCCACAAACTTGTGGGTTTTTGGGTCTTTAGTTAGCAGGGATATCTTCCTCGGCTCTATTTCTTTTCGTTTTTCGAGAACAGAAAGGAGTTCTGTTCCTGAAATAAATTCGGCATACTTTTCTTTTATGGCATCGTAGTAAGTTTCTCCTTTCTTAACGGTCCCCCCCATTCAACGCTAAGGTGGAGGGAACTGGTGATGTTGGCCTGTCTTCATGAAGTGGCACTTTGTCCCCGACGGTATTTGGGATATGCCATAAGTTTTCCTTAGCGGTTCATGAAGTATTTCCTTTGTTAACTTCCTGCTAATTCTTATTAATATAGGGGGGAGAGTCCATTATCTGAGGAATAGGTGTGTTTCATCATAACACTAGAATAACTGATGGCTTCAGTTTAATTGCCATAAAAACTGAAGTGTATTTTAGATGTTATCATTCTTTGAGTTTTTTGGGTTCATCCCCCTCCCATCATTTCATTTTTCATTAAATGTTATATTGTACATCTTATATTGTACATATATTTTATATTGTATATAAATACATTTCTTATTGTCATGGGTTATTTCCCCACTTTTTTTAGGTGTCCCTTGTAAGTTTGTGACATTATGGGTTTGAAAGATTGAGAGTCGAAGGATGGGTTCTTGTGGTGATTGTGCAAATTGTAACGAGTGAATGGGTCGTGAAAGTGTTTAGCTAGGTATAGGATAGTTCAGTGAGTACCAACCTCTTCCCCTCCCCTTTTCGGCTTTGTGCCACAATTTTTGTATTTTTACAAGAATAAATATCGTTATCATTCTTTGACCAGTGCAGAGTCATTCAAACGTACTGTACACTTCATAATTAAAGTTCCTGTTTTGCCACTCGCATGAATCAGATTGTAGTCTAATTAGGTGCTATTATATTTGGCATAAGTAGACGACCGGAGAGTAAAAACAGCCTGTTTTTAAAGAGACATGCCAGTTCATTTTTCTAGCATGAAATGTGAAAGATATTGGCTATTTCGGTTTGATGTTACCACAAATTTGACTTTCATAATCATGTCTGTGGTTTTCACATCGGCCTATCGGCGGGTGTGACTAAACAGCATGGAAACTCTGCCGATGGTAGTAGTGGTAGTAGTGGTGACAAAAGTTGCAGCCATAAGTTCAGGAAGTTGATTGGTTTAGACTCTTTTGTTAGCGCAATATCAACCGCCCAGGGCCATTTGATGCCGAAATCTAAATATTTTGAACACAATTTTATGCCTTCAACTACATAATTTATTTTATACATAATTTTGTTCTTGTGATACACAAACAACCACAAAGTACAATTACTATTGGGAATTTACCAAGGAGGTTAAACCCATTCGCACTTAGTTGATACTGGGGTACATCTACCAATTGTACTCCGAAAATCTGACGCCTTGAATCTGAAATAGCGGCAAAGCTTTTGTTTCGATTGACCCTCAGCCATCACTTTCTAGCACCTTTAAAATAAAGAGTAGAGTGTTAGATCAGTTTGCCGTGCTTAATTATATAAATCTTAGGGTTTGACATAACCAGTAGATTGAACAGATTGGGCCACTACGACTGCCCGTCTGGCTCTAGTAAATACCAAATACCACACACACACACACACACACACACACACACACACACACACACACACACACACACACACACACACACATATATATATATATATAGTTTATAAAGAAAAACTCAACACGTAATATTAGTTATAAACTATAGTTCATTTCAATGAGTTTAAGCAACTCATCTCATCAGAGCCATTTACAATATTCCTCCATCTGGTATAAAATGTTTGCCGGAATGAGCTTTTTCTAAAATGAAGAGGGAACATAATAAAAATAATAATAATAAACATCATTTTACAAATAAATAAGTAAATGATAATATTTGTAAGGGGAAGTAGGAAAGACAGAAATGAAGGAACTGGAGGGGAGGGGAGAAAGAGATATAGTCCCAAATGTGGGTAGTATTCGTGTGAAGTTATTTGACTGTCTTAGATGGTATGACCTCTGAGAGAAACCAATTTCCGACTTTAGTTGTATCTTTGACCCCTTCAGGTCAACCCACTTACTTACATTAACTTAAATCTACATATCCCGATGTATATATTCCCACATATACTTATCCTGAGATTTTGTTTAATTTTACATATCCACTGATTTCTTTTTTTTATCTTTTTGGGTTTTAGCGTTTTCATACTCATACATATATACATATATACATACTCTTCATAAGCACAGGGCTTCCGTGCGTCTCCCGTAGTGCGGTGTATATACGCACTTGCATATCACGTTAACTAAGTTGCCGTATTCTCAATCTCGCATATATTTATATATACGAGATATATACGAGATAATTAAGTACATATTTAAGTCCACACATCCAAACACACCTATATATACACATACATACACACATACGCATATATATATATATATATATATATATATATATATATATATATATATATGTATATACACACATATATACACATAACTATATATATATACATAGACACACACACACACACACACACACATAAGCACCCACATATGTGCATACGCACACCAACATGACCACATATGCACGCACACACCCATATACGTAACTTATAATTTATACAAGTTCACTTGTAGTTTACGATGTCCCCATGTATAAGGACCCTGTATAGTGACCCAGTGCGTTTGTGTACGTTTAATTTCTCAATTAATTGGTAGTATTCTCTAATTTTATTAGCTTTATAGGTGCTCATTTTTCGTACACTGATGCATTCAATGATACACAATACATAAAAATATGATACATAAAAATGATACATAAAACATAATACATAATACATATGAATGTTCACATGTTTTCTAGGATCATGCATAAGTTTAAGTGGATCCCGGTTTTTTTTTACCTTAAAGAGGCATATCTCACCTCATATATGGGTGCCTCATTTCTCCCGGGGGAAGTGTTTATGTTGAAGTCAATATTTTGAGTATTTTTCATTTCATAGTTTGGAGTAGGATATTTCTTTCACATATATATGTACTAATCGTAATATAATATAATATAATATAATATAATATAATATAATATAAAATTATCGTTAGTCTAGGTGGGTATGTCCTTCTATTGAATGGTGGGTTCTACCATCTTTACAATCGATCTGCACATTTTACCAACTAATGATCCATTAGTTTAGGCGGGTTGGTAAGGGTGTCGGAAGGTGGTGATTCCGGGATTTTATGTGTCGGATAGTTTAAATTTATTTCTATGGCGGCACTTGTAAATTATATCGTTTCTCTGATTTAATAATTGGCTAGATTCTCTAAACTTGATAATTCTAATCTTCTCATCTAAGCATCAGTTGCATCTGCCTCTAAAGCTATTGGGGGTTTGGGATTTCTCTATGATCTTCCATTCGATCTGAGGGTAAAGGTCTTTGCTTTTTAATTCCCAGAAATATTTTTTCGAGGGCGGTTTGATATTTTAGGTGGGGTTTTGAGAAAGATTGGGTGTGATTATATAGGCGTTGTTTCCATGGACCGGTGGAAATTCCTATATATGTTTTTTTTTTGTGGTTTATGTCTACGCTATATATATATATATATATATATATATATATATATATATATACCTTCTTCTACCGTGCGCCCATGGTCCAGAGATAGAACCGCCGACTGACGCCACTTCGGTCGGGTTTCAATCCTGGGTCTACGGATGACTATTTACGCTCTCACACCCTGATTGAGCACTCTGGAAGAATGGTAGACTTTGAAAAACAGTCGCTACTCTGGCATGTACACATCGCTCATTCACTAATGAACTAGAGCACTCTGGTTATTAGGCGTGTATAATGACAATATACATGCTAAAAAGTCTGCTGCCTTCTACCGTGCGCCCATGACCCAGAGGTAGAAACGCCGACTGACGCCACTTCGGTCGGGCTTCAATCCTGGGTTAAAAGCAATCGGAGTCTAACCGTACTGATGAGATGTTATACAGCGAAACGGATCTGTCTGCGGATGACTATATATATATATATATATATAGAGAGAGAGAGAGAGAGAGAGGAGGGTCATAGACTACTCAGTTTCCTTGTTTCAGTAATCAGGCATTACGAATCACTATCTACAGCAAATAGGTGGCCTCATTTGGAAGAGATGCCTTACTCCTCAGTGCAGCCCCAGCAAGCAGGGTGCCAGGAAGATGATTTATAGTGTTTAAAATACCGAAATTAAAGATGGCAGATTACTGAAGTTTGCACTTCATAAACATTTAGTGGGTCTAGCTGATTTTGAAAAGTGAGTCAGAAATGGTCCATCAGTAGAAGGTGCCCATTATCCATCAGTGCGAATTGTCATATTCATCTTTCGGTAGCTGATACAATTCTGCTCTTATAGATGACAGTAGTAGATTTATGGATTCAGTGTGAAAAAAAAAGTATCTCGCAAATAATTTAGAACAATTCGCTCCGAATTTTATGCCTATACGAAAAGTAAGGAAAATAATCTTTTTGGCCTCGTTTGACGATATAAAAAAAAACAAAAGATTTCATCACTTCTGTAATCAAAAACTCAACCGATAAAAATCTATTTTTAGAAAGATGCATTTTAGTTGCAAGTCTCGTAAATAACCAGAGATCTAATCATTATGCATTAAAAAGACAATTTCGATTTTCAATGTTTGTTTCTCCGTGGATAAATTTGATAAAAGCACCTTTTGTAAGAAACTTTGCACATTTGATGGATTCATACTTTTTATAGATAAATGAAAAGAAATACATTTCTGTTTTCAGTGTAGATGTAACAAAAATCAACGTGTAAAATCTAGTGATCCTTTTTATTATTGATAGATGTATGCTAAAGTTCCAACAATTGCCCTTTCAAAGACAAGAAGTAATAAAGAGTTATCTTTTTTTAATAATCATTTCAACCCAAGCAAGGCAGGGCTGCCACTGGTACGTAGGAGGTTACAGAGAGGTACAGAGGATGCCGAAGAAAGGATGAAAAGTGGATGGGATTTAGAGAGGTAGAAGATAGCAATGAACTTTTTTTTTTTGGTCGCTGACGTTTCTTTTTTAATACTGCTTGTTATTAAAATTCACCATTATCAGTTACATGACCTAGTGTGGTCGTAGGGTCACTGCTCATCTGAGTATCTTAGCAGGTCCTGTTTCGGTAGATTCATGCGTAGCATGTCTTTGGCTAAGTAGTTCTATCAATATTGCTCTCACCAAAAATATGGGGCAAGATTTTTTTTCTTTAAGTTGATGTTCTCTTTGTAAACCAAGCGTCAGAAGTAGGTTTGCCTTTTACGTCATAATAGGCCTTAGGCATTAAATTGAATACGAAGTTTTGAAGAGATTTTGTACAAGTTAGCAATGAACATCAACTTATTTTATGGCGTTTGGCTCATTTCTCTTAAAGAAATATCAATGAAAAACAAACTAAATTGGTCTACTGAGCAACTGCCTTTGTGAAATATCAATAATAATGAACTTACTTCAAAATCTTTTTATATTCTTATTGAGATTGTCTCTCACTGTTTGTTTCTATCATTTGAGATTTGACCATATTAACTCACCGCCGATCATAATCCCTTTCGATGAGAAGGATTATATATATTCTGTACCTTTAAACCAAACGATTAGTAAACCGATCATCGCTTACATAGAATTCAAGAACGGGTCTCGTATAACCGATGGACCATTAGCTTCAGAAACTTATATAGTTTCTACTATAGACGAAAATACACTTCATTCTTCGTCTTATAAAGATATATGGGCATCCACTGGTGGAAAACTGTGTCAGAAATCGGTCTGGTGGAAAGATTATCCAGAGCGGCTGAACCGTAACTTTCAAAAAGTGAGATGTGGATCTACTATATCTAAGACGACGCTTCAGGTGCAAGCATTCAGGGGAAAGCTAATTTTAGATGGTCTTTATCACGATCATACCTTGATACCACCGAATAAAAGAATATTTTCGATCAGTTTTCCTAAGAAATTATTAAAAATCTATTCGAATCCTTTTCTCATAACAGCTGCAGCCCACCACCTAACAATTACTCAGCAGCCCCCATTGAAGATAATGGCTAATCATGATTTCAGAATCGTTGCCGAGATTAGGTTTCAAAACGATTCTATCGTCGATACAGGCCTCGATTCGGTACTTCACGTGGATCTTACGGTTCCGTACCAGTATAAGGTTTTTAGCAACATACGTGATTATCGAATGATACTAAAAAAGACAAAATATCGATTATCTGGCGTCAATGTTACTCTTCATCAAGGAAATTATGACTGGATCATAAGAAAGCAAGCTGTCAAGGGACGAGTCGTCTTTGATGGTATCCGTATACTAGATCCAGGCGTGGATTTGAGACTCAATCTGACTATGACCATGATTAGGGATCCTTGGTTAAGGGTACCGAATTGTGACCTTTGTTACGCAGATCTACATTTAAGCTCGATTAGTAGCGATGGGACAGAAGTTACTTTTCAAGAACCAAGTAGTGCTTTACTAAAATTGCTCTTGTCAGTTAGCTTCACCGATAAATTTGAGGTTTTACAACAGAAACTATATAAATTAAATTTCTCTGCTGAAACTTACGAATCTTTTCAGGAACTGACAGAACCTGTAACTAACCTTATCCAAGTGACAAGAAACACCGAAATCACAGATAGTTTCACAATTATCGCGCTTGACTCAAACGGTAAAAGGATATATGCAGGCTCAGAAGCATCGTTTTCATTGGTCTATAAAACGATTCCAGCAAGTGTGTGCATATCAGCCGACTCGACGAAACATATAGAAGGAGGGTATGGAAATATAATTTTATCCTTTTGTCAAATAATCGATAATGTTACGTTAGAGATTATACCAAGTATCCGTGCAAATGCTTCTATTTCAACACCGCCCATGAAAGTGGGTGGCTTCTTGACTATATCTCATTTGGGTGATTTCCGTTACAGCGGTGATAGCGACCAGATCGAAGCGCATATTAATTCTTTTATAAAGTTTGCCGCTTATGATATCAACAATGGTTACATGTTGCCTTTTCTATCAAGACATGGATTTTTTTTAAAGGTAACTACTTACGAAACGAAATCTGAAAAGTATAAGGCATATCTTGCTATGTTAAACATAAGTCGAAATGTTATACCCAAATATAAGACCCGGATTATTATAAGTTCGACAAATGCCGCCATAACAAATGTAATTGCTCCAGAATTATGGCGCCTCAAATTGACTTTTATTAGCACCGGTAACAGAGAACGTCACTTTTCTGACAAAGGAAAATTCCCACTTTTTAACAGGGTTTGTTGGGCAGAAGATGAAATATTAATAAGCGTCTTTCAGGCCTGCAAAGAAAGAAAGTGGACTTCATTAATTATCATAAAGGAAAAGGATATAATATTGAATGAACTTTTCCACTATTTATCAGAGATTTTCCAGATACAACTGATCGGTACAATTGAAGTCGACATAAATTCTGTAATGAATGAGGACAATGAGAATTTAAATAAGGAAATGACGAAATTAAAGTCCTTTCGAATCAAATTATGCTTCCTTATTGCCCGTAAAACTTCTCAAACGTATATACTCCGCGCTGCACAGAAGGCAAATCTTGATTCGCTACATGGTTACCAATGGATACTGTATAGTACGTACGCTTGGCAGTTTCCCTTTCATGACGAAGGTGTGTGTAGTGTGGGAATCCCATGCACTGAGGCTTTTAAATCCACATATCTCTTTTCTGAAGCATATAATATCACCGGCTATAACACCAAAGACTGGATCCGTGTTCTTGGCTATTATTTCTCTGTCGACCGATTTCAATACAAAGGCGCCAGAATCAAATATCGTAATCCGGAAGTGGGAGCTAAAATGGCGTTGGGATATGATGCTGTATTACTTTACGCAAGTGTCGTCCAAAAAATTGTTTCCATAAGAGAGACATTGCACGGACCTACTATTTCGAAACTAGCCCGAAACATGCAAGTGAATGGTCTCAGTGGAAACTTTAAATTGAACTCAGTTGGAGATCGGATAGACTATTTTGGTTACTTATTTCAAATAAATCCGATCGGTAAGGTTAAGAAAGGTACAGCCCTCTCTAACATCTTGAGTTATGTTAGAATCCTGAAATTAAATCCTGACTCAACACAGTTAGAAATACCGTTCAAATCTATTAGACCTGGCACTGACCCCCAAAATCCTATCGCAAAAACTGTGTTACCCGTAAGCTCGAAACTTAACCTTAGAATATACGAGTCTGTGTCAGGATTAGTTGATAGAAATACCCAAACACTTACCATTAATCCAGTTGAACCTTGGCCTTCAATAACCTATATACGAAAAGAAAAAGTCATCCCTTTGTTCTTCTGTGAGCAGGACTGTGGGAATAATCTCTTAAGTGTAAGCGACATTAATGTTTATGACACCGGCAGGTGTGATATAAACGGACGTTGCATATGCTCTCATGGTTTTCATGGGAACTTTTGCGAAAGTATTAGCTGTAAATGTCACTTTGGCACCTGTATATCTTCTACTAGGTGCTCTTGCTATCCAGGTTGGATGGGGTTAGAATGCAACCTAGCAATATGTGATAAGTGTGAGAAGGGTGTATGCAAAAGGCCAAACGTATGTGAATGTATTTCGAGCTCTTATTTTGGCAAACATTGTAGATACCATATAGCCGTTGTTTTAATACCACTTTTTGTAGGGACTATTATTACTATTGCTGTTATTTTTTTTTTAGTCAGATATATCATGAAACACTCTGAGCGTATTGCTGCATTTGCCAATAATGATTGGTTAGTTGATTGGTCAAAAGTGACGCCATTCTTAAATGAACTAACGACTAGACTTGTCGCAACGAAGAGTCAGGAGTCTTTAGGCATAAACAAGTGTATTAATACGTTTTTATGGAAGACAAACAAATGGTATGGAAAGAAAATAAGTAGTTGGACTCTAGACGCCAGTATCCCAGAGTTCCGTCTAGAAATGGTCGACCTAATTAAAATTAAACATCGAAATTTAATAACATACGCTGGAGCCAGCATAATCTCTCCAAATGTCTATCTTTTGTTAGAAGTCGCCGACAAAGGAAGTTTGAATGACATTCTTCTTAATTCGTCCATTGATATCAACTGGGAGTTCAAGTACTCTTTTATGAGAGACATTTGTGCAGGTATGAAGCATTTACACATTAAGATGGGCTCTCACGGGCGTCTAAAATCACATAATTGTTTGATTGATAGTAGATGGACAGTTCGAATATCTGGATTTGGTGCTCGAACAATTCGATTTGGCCGGTTTCGTTTGCCAGAAGTAACAAAAGAAGAAACAAGGAATTTATTTTGGACAGCTCCTGAATTATTAGATAATGTCGGTAGTCTTGATGACGTGAAGAATGGCACAATGTCCGGAGATACCTACTCTTTTTCAATCGTTGTCACCGAAATCATAACCCGTGCTGAACCTTACCAATATGAATTGGATTTTTTTGACCAAGACGAAATTTTAGAAATGATCAGTAATAGTGAATCTCTGGCTGCAACTCCAGTTGGGAAAAAATGGGAAGAAATTGGGGGTGTTGGTAGGTTTATATGTCGTCCAATAATCCAAAACGAATTACTGCCAGATAGTAATCTTGAGAAAAAGCAACTAGTGGAAATGCTTTCTGAATCCTGGAGTGAAAGTCCGTCTACAAGACCACCGTTTGAGAAACTGGAAAAGCTTTTGATTCACATTCATCCAGTCAAGGGGGAACTCATTGATAACCTTATAAGTCTACTCGAATTGTATTCGAATAATTTAGAAGCGATCGTTGCTGAACGAACTAAAGAGCTTGAAATTAGCAAAGCAAGAGCCGAACAGTTGTTAAGTCAAATGCTACCCAAGAAAATAACTTCCGAATTAAAGAAAGGACGAAAGGTTCAGCCAGAATTATTTTCCACCGCTAGTGTGTTCTTTAGCGATATTGTTGATTTTCGAAAAATTTGCATGGAGAGTACTCCTATGCAAATTGTCGATTTCCTAAATGAGACCTACCACATATTTGATGAAGTGTTAAATGACTATGATGTGTACAAGGTGGAAACTATAAGTGATTCCTACATGGTAGTAAGTGGGGTTCCTGTAAAAAATGGTATTAAGCATGCCAGTGAAGTTGCTACCATGGCTCTTGACCTGATGTCCACAGTAACTACCTTTCAAATTCCTCACAGACCGAAGAGCACCTTGCAATTACGAATTGGCATTAACTCTGGTCCCTTGGTTGCTGGGGTTGTTGGAATGTTAATGCCTAGATATTGTTTATTTGGTGATACCGTGAACACTGCCTCACGAATGGAAACCACTTCACGAGCCTTGCATATTCAAATCAGTGACTCCACTGCAGAACTCTTAAATCAGATCGGAGGATTTGAAATAGAATGTCGCGGAGAAACGCACGTGAAGGGGCGAGGTATGATGACCACCTACTGGGTTTGGGGTAAAGAAAACTTTAATAAGCCGATGCCTGACCAATCATTAGCCCTTTGAGTTCCTGTCATTAATTTAAATAGCTTCTAAATCGATTTTTCGTCTTGAATTGGTTCATAATAAAATTTTCTTTGGTGTCAACATGATTTTCTTATTATTCTGAGAAATTCTGTACAAAAAAACTGAGGGTAAAATTTGCAACTGTTCTAGAACAACGTTGTGTTTGCTTCTATAAAACTATTGATACAACGTGTCATTAGTTTAGGGATATTTCCTTCATATAATCTAAAAATATATGAACTTTCTTTTGCCATGTCTATAGATATAATTCGATTAAGGTCAGAACCTTACTATCACTGCTGAGCAGAAGTTTTTGAACGTGTTGTTGGTAGTTAACATTGTCGTTTAAAGGTGAGGCGAGTCGAGTGAGCCGATCAAATATTGCCTTGCTTTAGGCAATTTCTTTGCAATAATTTGTTTCAATTTATTTTGTGCGTGCTTTGACAAGCATTTGATATCATCTCTAGGATGCGTTTAGGTTGGAGTGGGGTCAGAAAAAAAAATTTAGGGCTCGAAAATTTGGCCCAAAAGACAACATCTACACATGGCACTCAGAACCAAAGTTTAGGATATGGTTCTGTGAAAAAAAAAAAAAAAAAAAGAAGGGACGTAATAGTTTTGGCAAAGGTCCGCATAAAAAGATAACATATTTTGTATTGTTATGTTTAGCATTTCTTTGTGTGTAGTAGTAACCGTAGCACATCTCTTTGTGTCTTTTGAGGGAACAGGATTTTTCCTCTGACATACTTCTTCAGTATATATTATTTTCTTCTTCATATTCGTCTGTCTTTTAATTCTCACTTTCTTTCATTTCCTGCTCTGATGTAATGAATATGTATACACCTTGGTCCCCTCTCACTAGTATGTGATTGGCTGGTGTCAGCCATAAATAAAGACGAAGGCGAGGGCGCATAGAGGACTACGTCCATACTACTAGAGGTCCAGAGGTCTTCCACTAGAGATCTTCCACTAGAGATCTAGAGGTCTATTGGTCTTCGACTAGAGATCTACCACTAGAGGTCTACGGCTACTGACTACGCCCACGCCCCAGGATACTGCATGCGGCGAGTACCGTCTATTTCGTCTACGTACTAGATTGTTCAACCCGGTTACCTTTTCATAAACCACTTAACTACCTCGAATGATATATATATATATATCCCTTTCCGAGACATACCAGTTCCACTTTTGAAACTTTCTACGTTCTTTTTGTTCCTGTCCTTCAATCTCCACATCATCAAACTCGTTTCTGCTTCTGAACTGATCCGCATGTACCAGTATATATATATATTGTCCCATTTTTCTCAAGTATAGCCATGTTTTGTTCTTTTTGTATCAGGAAATTTGCTTCTTCTGGATTCACCTCTTTATTCTTTCTATATCATACCTTTCCTTTCGTTGCAAACGACATAGTTATGAGAAGGGCTCTGATTTGTCTTCCCATTAATACCGAAGGGCTCAGTTTCTTTCCTTTCCTTTCGTTGCAAAGGACATAGTTCCGGGGAGGGCTCTGATTTGTTTTCCCATTAATGCCGAAGGGCTCAGTTCCTTTCCTTCCCTTTTGTTGCAAAGGACATAATTATAAGGGCTCTGATTTGTCTTCCCATTTCCGCCGAAAGGTTTAGTTTCCTTCCCACATGTGAAATGGATCCGTAACTGAGGAGCATTTCCGGTAAATATGCTTCTATGCTTTCATTAACTGGTGAGAATGCTTTCGATCGCATTTTCACCATTCATTCCGCAATGCTATTAGATTTTGCTGTTGTCATGTATGCACGTATGTGAATAGCAGTTGAATTCGTTGCCTTCACATACGCGCAGATACGCTAGGGAAAGGTATGTATCCCTCGATTCTCCCTCCAGCTATGGTTTAAATCAATAGATTGAGTTCTATAGCCTTGGCTGGCAACCAGCCTACCGCAGAAATTAATGGCAACCCACTGCGGGATAATCTTCTGCCCAGTCTGTCATGTCTCTTTCGAGATGGCACTTAACTGGCTGACTGAATATAATATAGTTGGAAACATGATTAAGACTTCTACTGGGCATAAAGTGGGGGATCAGTTTTATATAATTATAAAGTAATATACTGATTCCCCACTAATTACTACTTAATAATATGATACATCTCTTCCCCCTCTAGCTATGAGTTAAATAACAGAACAGATTGGGTTCTATAGCCTTGGCTGGCAACCAGTCTACCGCAGAAAGTAATGGCAATCTACTGCGGGATAATCTTCTGCCCAGCCAGTCATGCGGAATAATCTTTTGCCAGTCAGTCATGTCTCTTTCGAGACATGATCGCCCAAGCGTGTATCACGTATGGCACTTAACTGACTGGTGGCTTGTATAGGATGGAGCCAATTTGCTTTAACCACACACATAAGTTATCATGGCAAAATTCGGGTGCATTGTCGGTCGCTATTTTTTGGGGTACTCTATTCATGCAATTCATTATGTGCATCTTTCGGTAGCTGATACACTTTTGCTCTTATAGATGACAGTAGTAGATTCAGTGTGAAAAAAAATTTCGTAAATAATTTAGAACAATTCGCTCCGAATTTTATGCCTAAAATTTAGTGGTTCGTAGAATATACGAAAAGTAAGGAAAATAATCTTTTTGACTTTGTTAGACGATATAAAAAACAAAAGGTTTCATCACTTCTATAATCAAAAACTCAACCGATAAAAATCTATTTTTAGAATGATGCATTTTAGTTGCAAGTTTTTTTTTGTTTTTTTTAATCATCTCACCCCAAGCAAGGCATTCCACTGCCACTATTGCGCATGGGGCTACATAGGGGAAGGTAAAGAGAAGGAGTGGATAGACATAGGGAATGTCAGGAGAAAGGTGACAGATGAGTAAGGATAGCGAGGATGAGGGTTGGGCAGATGGGAAGAGTGCTTGATAGAATGGGAGCAGGTTAGTGTGTTAGGAGGTGTAAACTCCTGGAGATTGTAGCCGTCGGGGAAGCAATCGTTTGGAAGAGAATTCCACAGTCGGGAAGTGCGAGGAAAGAAACTGTTGGAGTAGAAGTTACGGCTGCATTTTATCGGTTTCACTGTAAAAGGGTGGGATCTAGTTGCTAATCTAGTATCTCGTGCAAATTCGTATTTAGGGGGCACCAGTGATCTAAGTTCATCGGAGCAGAAGCCGTGAAAGTATTTATAGAAGAGACACAGGGAAGTCTCGTAAATAACCAGAGATCTAATCATTCTGCATTAAAAAGACAATTTCGATTTTCAATGTTTGTTTCTCCGTGGATAAATTTGATAAAAACACCTTTTCTAAGAAATTTTGCGCATTTGACATTTTGCATCTGATGGATTCATGCGCATATAGTTCTTAATATTTGCTTTATTGTAGAAAATTATTCACCTATCTCTGATATACGCGTGAGCCATGAATCTGCTTCACTGGGTCATGTGTGAATTTTGGCTTACTTGAAGTTTATATTTCCGTATATTTTGGGGATCTCTTGACGTATTCCTCTACGTCTTTTAAATATCCTAGCCAACAATCTTTTTTGCGTTGCTGTTATGCCACAATGTACATCATCATGTACTCCTTTCAATCTATCCCTCTTCAGTATTTGTGTAGCATATAGCGGGTATCTTATTTATTCTTTTTCTAGTTGTAGTAGGATTCCGTTCTAATGAAGGGTAATTGTATACTGTGCAGGTTAACGGAATTCGGCCTTGTGGTAAGATAGCCCATTATAATTCATAAAATGATTATAAAATCAAGAAAGGCAATTTGAGTATAAAATAACATTTATATAAACACATTTCAATGAATGTTTTTACAATTAAAATAATACTTGAATATAAGTCCAACGGAGGTTAAAGTGTTCATGGAAAATAATATAATGCTGAAAGAGATAAAAGGCTTAAGAATGTGGAAGCGTCTTGTAGGTAAGGGGATGTTCACTTTTGAAGTTGCCGCTTCTAAGGTCAGTAAGTCAGTAAGTACTTTTGAGGAATGTCTTTGAAGAGGTCAGTAAGTACTTATGAGACGGGGGAAGGAAAGAGGTCAGCATAGTAGCCGCTCGACTTAGGTCAAGGGAGAAACTAATCAGCTCGTCCGTCTTTGCCGGTCCGTCTAACGACGCTTTGCCTCCGCTTTTTATATCTGCCTTTTGGATCAAGCAGCTTGTTTTGGATTTTCATACTTGAATTTGATTCTGGGCTTCCCATTGGCTGGTAAATAAAATTCGCGTAGGCTCGCGAAATGGAAATTTGGTATTTGGTTAATTTTTATATTTCAACCGGAACATCCTCGCCAACTCGGATGCGCGACGACGAATTTTGTTCATTCGCTTTCTGGTCGGCATAGAGCCAACATCCGGTCTCGCTTTTGCTCGGTCGGTATCACCACAAGCTAATATAACATCTTCATTGCATATTATGCCATTTTTTATGGTTAGTTTGTGTTTTGTTTCCTTAAAGGGTCACTCTGCCATCGAACAATTGCTTCATATATTAGTTTTTATTATCTCTATTATTCTGCTTTGTGGTGCATTAGATATCGGCTTGGAACGAGAAATGGAAGAGCCGAGTTCGAATTCCAGCTGAATTTATTGCATTCATTTACGCGCAAATACCCTTGGGAAAGGCATTAATCCGTCTATTCCTTCCAGTTATGGGTTAAATAACAGGACAGATTGGGTTCTATAGCCTTGGTCGGCAACCAGTCTACCGTAGAAAGCAATGGCAACCTACTGCGGGATAATCTTCTGCCCAGTCAGTCATGTTTCTTTTATTTATATTAATATAGTTAATTCGGGTCTCACTGGAAGTTTTTAAAATGTAACATTGTGTCATATTTAGTTGGGCCAAGTAAATTAATAGTTGGTCGTCTACTTTACTATAGTTATTGGAAAACAAATTCATGGCTATAATGATAGTAACTCGCTATTTGAAAGTCTATTTTAAGGTTTAATTAATTAAAATTAATTATCTTTTTATATAAAAAGATATTAATGAGATTTATTCCTTTTGGATATTTCATTAATTTCGTCTTGTGCCAGACCTAAGTAAATCAGTATTTTAGGTGTTTAATGTAACATAACGTTTATGTTTTGTACAGTAATTCATGTGAATAATGAGTTTTTTCTTGACAAAATAGTCATCGATTATTACCTTGTGTCAATGTTAAATAAATCGCTATTTCCTCACCTAATTTAATCTAACAGAGATCGCTAATTGTACATGAAAAAATGATTGAATTTATTTTCTCAATGAGTCACCATTATTGACTTAGTGCCATAAGAATCGCTAATTAGGGGGACACTATTTCCTGATGCTAAAAAACTTTTCTTGTAGTTTCTGTTTGATAAGAATCTCTTCATGTCTTTTTACCTGGTGCTTAATATAACATGAAAGTTACCTAACAAAAAATTACGAGAAGAGATTTTCACAAGCGATTATTGTGAGAGAAGAAACTGTTAGCATAGAACTTACGGTTACATTTAGCAATTTTAGTTATAAAATGGCTAGAACTAGCTAAAAATCTAGTACCGCATTAAATTTCATAGGGTATCAAAGAGGAAACAAAGCAATTATGAAAATATTTATAGAAGAGGCATCAGTCAGTCAGTTAAGTGCCATACGTGATACACGCTTTAGCCGATCATGTCTCGAAAGAGACATAACTGACCGGGCAGAAGATTAACCCGTAGTAGGTTGGTATTGCTTTCTACTGTAGACTAGTTGCTGGCCAAAGCTATAGAACCCAGTCTGTCTTATTATTTAACCCATAATTGGAGGAAGAAGAGATGTATTATATTATAAAGTAGTAATTAGTGGGGGATCAGTTTATTACTTCATAACAATCGAAAATCGATTCCCCACTTTATGACCAGTAGGAGCCTTAATCATAATTCCAACTATTATATCCAGTCAGTCAGTTAAGTGCCATACGTGATTCACACTTGGGTGATCATTTCTCGAAAGAGACATGACTGACTGAGCAGATTATTCCGCAGTAGGTTGCCATTGCTTTCTGCGGTAGACTGGTTGCCATTCAAGGCTATAGAACCCAGTCTGTCCTATTATTTAATCCATAACTAGAGGAAAGAGACGGATTAATACCTTTCCCAAGAGTATTTGTGCGTAAGTGGATGTAAAGAATTCAACTGGAATTCGAACTCGGCTCCCTGATTTCTCGTTCCAAGTCGATATCCACTACACCACAACGCACATAGAGAAGCTATATTACGGAGGTGGGAAAATAACTGAAATTGAGATTACAGTTCAGGCCCGATATACTTGGACATCCCACTTTGGATTCTATGAAGAATCTCTAGTAAAATCCCTGGATAAAATGTGTCAGCCATGTTCAATGCATGGAAAAATGGTAAACTTGTAAATGTGTGAGATTCTGGCGAGAAAAATTATCTAGCACGAAACAGTGAAACAATTTACGTATTATTAGCACACCTAGCAGCTGATTGAAAACAACCTTTCCATTTTATATCAGCGGAAAACGTTATCCCGACAAAGAGCAACGAGTCGCTCTCCTAGAAGCTAACATCAGAGCGAGGTCGATGAAAATAAAACAAGTTTTGACGACGATTAAAAGAGACGAGATTCATTTTGGAGGTGTTAAAATCAACATGAAGTTCCTTGTTCCAGTTAACAAACTGAAGGTCTCTTTTTGGAGGTCAGGTACGAAACAAGCTGACCAGACTTACCATCCAAACAAGGATAAACAATTGAAGACTTATAGTGGGTTGCTATTGTTTTCCCGTTAGTAGTAGGATTCCGAAAGGTAGTTGTATACCGTTGCAGGTTAACGGAATTTGGCCTTGTGGTAGATAGCCCACTATAAGTCATAAAATGATTATAAATCAAGAAAAGCAAATTGAGTTGAAAATAACATTTATATATACACATATCAATTAATATTTTTACAGTTAAAGCAATACTCTAAGGATAGGTCCAACGGAGGTTAAATATTCATGACAAATAATAATGCTGAAAAAGATAATTAGTAGTCAGGAATGTGAGGAGCGGAGGTATGTGAGGAATATCTTTGAAGTAGTCAGTAAGTACCTTTGAGACAGGGGAGAAGGAAAGAGGCAATCGTAGTAACCGCTCGACTTAAGTCAAGGGGATATTAATTACACTCTTCTCCTTGGTCTCTGCCTGGTCTGTCTTGTCTGCTGGGTACTTTTTGTCTCGGCTTTTTATATCTGCTTTTTGGATCAAAACAGCTCGTTTTGGGATTTCACACTTGTATTTGATTCTGGGCTTCCTATTGGCTGGTCAATAAAATTCGCGTAGGCTCGCGAAATGGAAATTTGATATTTGATTAATCTTTATTTTTCAACCGGAACATCTGCTCGAATACACATGCGCAGAGACGATTTTTGTTCATTTGCTTTCTGGTCGTTATAGAGCGAACATCCGGTCTCTGGCTTTTGCTCGGTATCACCACAAACTGATGACAGAATCTTTTAACAATAATTGTCAGTAGTTGAACTGGAGTTAAGTTTATCTTTGTTTTTATTTTCCTTGTTCTTTCTTTTTCTTTTTCAGTTTTTAAATAATTTTTCTCTCTTCTCTCGGTTTTATTGTAATTTTGTTATATTGAAGTTCTATTCATTTTGTAAATTTCGTATTCTTTCATCGGCTATTCTTGTTTTAAACTTTTACATTTTTCGATGTAGTCGAACTATTCTATTTTGAATTATTTCTTTTGTTTATACCTTTGATTTTAAGTTCCTTTTTTTCATTTCTGTTTTATTTTATTTATTTTGATAAAAAGGAAAATATTAGCTTGGCGTGAAAAAGTTATTACTGAGTGTCAGAAATTTATTATTCAAGATGAACGACAAAATTCGATCCAACAAAAAATATTTATTTGGCTGTCTCGAAGGCAGGCCCACTAGATAAACGATTTTTAAAAGAGTTCATCCTAATAAAAAACAAATTCTAGAAAGGAAGAATCCCCCTAATAGGGTTTCAGAAAAAAAATATTTCAAGGCGGTCATCCGACTGAAAGAAAGGTATACAGACCCAAGAGTGTAATAATGTTTAGAAATCCGCAAACTACAGTGGTTCAAAATTGGTTTCATGTTGCATAAAAAATACAGTAACAACATGGATGCCTTTAAAGGTAATACCGAAAAAATATAACTGAAAATAGCAAGAAATAAGCGTAATATTTGGGAAATCGCACTCTGGAATCTCATCATCTTCCAAACTGTATAATCAATATGGTAGAATTTCCTGAGAGAGCCAAACTGTTACGTTTATCTTATTAAGAAATTTTGGCAAATCTTGAGGCACGAGAAGAGTAGCAGTGGTTGACAAGCATTTTCACAAGAGTTATCGCTCCACAAAAGACATTAATGAAATGCTGATTTCCTTGGTCAAATCTCAACAAATTATTAAAGGAACAGGTTTTTTCGCTACCTACGTCTGAGGACTGTGCACTCTGAGGACGTAGCATTTAGTGATCTGGTTACGAACGATTGGATCCTTGGAACAGAGTATCTCTGACGGCGCCGTATCAATGCAGCTGTGTTTAATGGGGTAGCATTCATCATATATAGTATGAGCATCCCGTAAGTGTCTCTCTAGATCAAACGTGCAGGAATTGGGGATCGAATTGATGTTGGACTGACAAACCTTCACCTTAATTCCAAACATCTTGAAGATAGGCGGATGGAAATACTCTGCTATCGTGATAGGGAAAAAAACTGGCGTGTGGCAAGATTGGCCTCCTCGTCCCTTTCTATCGAGAGAATATTTCTGGAGTGTCACCCTCAACTAATGAAAATACTTCTCGAACCGACATTTCAGATTCCACAGCGCTTGTGGTAAGCCTATGTGCAGCTGGGACCGGTGGCCAAAAAGCTCTGGTTGGATTGCTTCTTGGTCCCACATTTCCTGAGATAAATGAGGACAAGGAAGTAATTAAAAAAAAATTAATTAAAATTAATGTTAATATATATCTAAATTAATCTTATCAAATTAAAAAGAAATGACTGTTCGTAGGTCGGTTGAGAGAGAAGCTCCGAGTTTCGGGAACTCAGTTGTTTGAAAATGAATCCCATCACAGACGTATCCCTGAGGGTGTGGCTTAAGCTAATTACGCTCAAAAAGTAGGACAGCAGTGAATGAAAAGTAAAACCCATCTCATAAAAAATATAAGAAGTCCTGGATCTAAAACGACACTTAAAGGCAAAAAAAAAAAAAAAAAAGAAAAGAAAAGAAAAAAGAAAAGGCCTGTATGGGTATTGCGAGCCCCTCGACCTCTGTCCAGTTTTGAACTCTAAAAAAATTTGTCCCCACCTCCAATAACTCAATTAATTTCCCGTGCCTCCATAAAAATGACCCCCTTAAAAACACCCAATCCAAGCAACATATACAAAATAGCATATTCCGCCTTTTCCACTCTGTCTCCATCACCGTCTCACACTCGAACCCCTTCACATTCTCGTAAATAAGAAAGATTTCTATGAACGCTATTAATACTGCAGTGGGGATTTTCGGCGCTGTGGTTGGAAATATGAGGGTAGGAATTCTTTCGTTTGCTGCTGAATATATTCGACGGCTCTACCCAGATAAATTAGCAGTGCAAATAGCATTTGTAGAAAGAACAGATCGGCCTATCAAATCAGGATATAGTGAAGAATAGTCAGGGCAGAGATTATCTGGAGGGATCAGACTCTGGTAGATAGGGCTAGATTAAAAAGAATGTCTTCCGAGGCGATGAATATAGCCATTGAATTACGACATAGGGATCGATGAAATGCAAATGTATGACGGACTTCTACTGTTGCAATAATGTCGGCTGGACAAACCGTGTTTATAAACGCAGCCAAATGTGAAAATTAGTGAAATTATATTTCAAAATTATTCGCCAGGAAGCTCTGTTTGGACTCATCTTCATTTGATAATTTTTTTCCGACTTTCCTTGCTAAGATGCAACTTAAGTGGTCTGAGATCTGGGATGACTTAAACATATTGGCCGGCACTCTGGTTTTCGATAGTCTTCCTTACGTGTTGTACTTCAGGCAGTCACTTGTGTTTGTTCTTGGTCTGGAACTGATTTTTAACAACTAGACGAAGCAGGCCTCTCTCCCCAATTCATCAATTTAAGTTTATTTATTTTATTTTAAATACAGGATTCTCTGAAACAAGCAAAACGAGTTTCTGTTAATGAATACGATTGTGATATAATGTGTTTCAATATCACTATTAACTCGTATACACCCAAGGTAAGATTTATTTTAACATCTAGAACTTAGCATTTTTCTAATTATTTTTAAATTAGTTTATATATTTAATATCTTTTATTTAGATAAGACTGTACAAAACTTCATTCATATATATATATATATATATATATATATATATATATATATATATATATATATATAATAATTTATAGTTTAGAACATGTACAAATTATAATTTACTACAAAAGTGTATATTTAGTTTCGACATCGAAAAAACTGTTTCACCAGGTATTGTTTTTTGGATGTTGAAACAAAATGTATACTTTTGTAGTAAATTATAATTTGTACATGTTCAAAACTATAACTTACTAGCAGTATAGCCCGGCGTTGCTCGGGTGTAATGAAAGCTTTAAAACTAATCCATGCTTCTGGAGCTCAGACCCTTTGGACGTTGGCACGAAATAATAAAAAGCAATAGTTGTTTCCAGTTAAAGCGAAACCATAGACGAAAAGAAAAATGAATGGATGTAAGTCAAATTTTGATTTCCTGGTATCGATATCAAAGAAGTTTTTTCGTCGTAAACTGAATTTTGAAGGCTAAATAAGTCCTTTGAGTAAATGGTATCATGGCTGAGACTAAGAACTACAATTATACCTACTTAGAGCCAAACCCGAAACAAAAACTAAAATAAAAGGGCTGAAAAAATACAGACATACAGGCAGATAAACAGACACACACAAACATCTTGCCTTTTATATATATATATATATAATCGATTTTCTGCACTATTGTAAAAACTGCAACTTATGTCTTTGTGTATGAGTGCATCAAATTTGATTAAAATCGGACCACTCCTTCTATAACCCGATTTTTTCGATTATCGATTTTTGATATTTATCGGGGGTATCGCGACACAAAACCTAGCTAAGAACACTCGCAAACACTTATAGTACAACTGTCTAAATTTTCAAGAAAATCGGTTCAGCCGTTTCGGAGTCTATAGGTAACTGACACACACACACACACACACACACACACACACACACACACACACACACACACACACACAAAAAGTTCCATTTATAAATAAGTTTAGATAGATTTAGATAGATAATAAATATTCATTGCTCTGTTTCTATATTGAACACTGTTTTAAATTATTTTTTAAACGTTGTTAATACTTTTTTCGTTTTTTATTCACTTGTATATATATATATATATATATATATATATATATATATATATATATATATAATTATTATTGTAAAACGTACCAAGAAAACAGTATCTCTAATAATGACTAAAATTATTAAGTCCTACTGTTAACAAAATGGTAAATTTAGTCGTCAAACCCAAAAGGTAATACCAATTGGGAAGAGGGGAATCAAAAAAGAAACAAACAAAGCAAAAGCTGTGTTCGAAAGAAAAAAAAACCAAGACGAAAACCTTAACAGTAAAGAGCTCAATACGAAAGTACGAAAGTAGAGCAAAGATATATATATATATATATATATATATATATATATATATATAATGTATTTATTGGATATAATATCTTATAGGTAAGGAAACTTCTCGCCGACTGAATTAATAACAACTGATAAATAAGTGAAGTGGAATGGTGAATTTTAAGTTTCACTCAACTTGCTTAATATTCTCATGCCAGAAGATTTCGTCTCTGGTAAACTTATTGAATCTCTTTCGTCTGAACGTTTAATTTTTAAAAATTCAATTTTTGTTCTTGCATAAAGCCGTGCTAAATGTTTAAATACACTTGTGCTAGTTAAGATTTCAGTTAGAAAATTGTTTGTAGGCTGATTTTCTTTCTAAAGAAAGGCATCTGAAAAATTCTCTTGTGGTGACTACTAAGGGATCTCTTGACTTTAACAACGTTATTTAATTGGAGTAGATAGATACTACTGTAGTCAGGTTCATACTCCTCCCACTTCTTTTGAACAGAAGTGAAGGCACATTCCTTGTTTCTTGTTTAGGAAGGAGTTTCCCGTCTCTTTCCTTTCCCAGGTCTTAATTGTGGTGCTGTCGTAAGATTTTTGTAATGTGTGTGGATGGTTGTAACGTCTCTTTATTCTGAGACTACCGGGTTCACAGTTTCCTGGTTGATGCTTCCGACTGGTAGTTAGGAGCCCGAACTCTTGTGTAGCGTCTTGAGGCTACACAAAAATCACCTAAACCCGTTAATATCTATTTCTCGATCATCCGTGGTATCCGTAACAATTTTTGTAGCGTTAAACCCTTCCTCTACATAAACTCACCTGGCATCTTAGCTCTGTGTGAAACCAACCTTGACCTTCCTATCCCTTCCTCTGATTTCTATATCTTTGGTTACTAATGCCCACCACGCCAAGTGGCTGGAAAATTCTGTCACAGATCTTGCTGATGTCCATACAATGAACTTTTCAATCACTCAATCTCTCATGCAAGTGGTGGATTTCTCAACGCATTTCTCCAATAACCCTAATAGACTCGGCTGACTGCTAGGTCTCTGTTTCACGTCTATCCCTGACATTTGCCATGCCATGCAGCTTTGCCCTCTTGGCACCTCGGATCATGCCGGGGTTTCCGTTTATATCAATCTCCACTTCCCCTCCCATTAGGATTCGCCGACCAGTAGAATATCATACTGCAGACTGGGAATCGTTTCGTGATTTTCTGTGTAACGTTCCTTAAATTTTGGTCTTCCGGTTGAAGACTGTGCATGCTCTCATCCCAGTTAGAAAGTTCTGACTTAAATCCCATTCCTCCCTCTGCTTCTCCCTTGCTTGCTCGGCTGCTATTGAACACAGGAATCACTTCTTCCGGCTTTATCGGAGCAACGCGTCTGATCATAATAGACAATATTTTACTTCTGCCCATAATGAGTGCAAGAAGATCCTAAGTGATGCTAAGCTGTTGTTTGTTGACAGAATGAAGCAGCATATATCATTCCGCAAGTTTAGCTCTAAAGACTACTGGTGGATCTGCAAATGTGTATTAAACAAAAGCAAGGTCTTAATCTTTCCTTTAATAAATTTGAGGTCCTGACAGGTTCAGCGGACAAGGCCGAGTGCTTTGCTCGCTGGTTCTCCACCAACCCCACACTTGATTCTTCTGGAGTATCCGCACTCGACTTCCCACCTAGAACCGAGGCTCAATTGAGAAACGTTTACATTACCCCCTCGTTAGTCTTAAAGATAATTTCAAAGCTTAACCTCCGTTAGGCTAGCGGAAGTGACGGAATCCCAATCATCGTCCTAAAGAAATGTGCTCCTGAACTCGCCTTTGTCCTCTCCAAACTCTTCAACTACTGCCTCTCTGCTTCTTGCTTGCTTACCTGTTGGAAGTCTTTCTGTGTGGTTCCTGTCATTAAGAACTCTGGGAAACACTCAGACCCTTCTAATTATCGACCTATCAACATTTTACCGACTTTTGGCAAAGTGTTCGAGGCTATTATCAATGCTGAAGTGGTTCAACATCTCTCAGCCCGCAGCCACTTCTCTGACAAACAGTATGACTTCCGCTTTGCCAGGTCTACTGCTAATATTCTAACAACCATCACAGAGTATATATACCAGGCTCTCGATAAGAACGGCTAAGCTTGAGCTGTTGCCCTGGATATGTTCAAAGCATTTGTCAGAGTATGGCACGCTGGCCTTCTGCGCAAGCTACAGGTCTATGGTATAACTGGACGCTTGTTTGATCTCATCAAATCGTTCCTATCAAATCGCGTAATGAAGATAGTTTTGAATTGGTATACTTCCAGATCCTATCATACGAACGCTCGTGTTCCTCCAGGCTCTATTCCAGGTCCCACGCCTTTTCTCATCTTCATCAACGCTCTTCCTGATTTAATCATATCCCAAGTAGGCATCTATGCTGACGACACCACCATTTTCTCCCGCCTCGATAATAAATAAATAAATAAATAAATAAATAAATAAAATACTTCCGATTCGGAAAGTTTCGGAAAAAATCTAGCATTTCCGAGAAGACCCTGGGCATTACTAGAAGCATCTCGGAGCGGAAGTGGAAGTGTTCTACATAAAAGTCGTGATATAAAAGAAAGAGTTTTGGGGTGAAAAGTGGGAGAGAGAGAGAGAAAGGACAGAGAGAGAGAGAGAGAGAGAGAGAGAGAGAGAGAGAGAGAGAGAGAGAGAGAGAGAGAGAGTGGGAGTCGTGCGGAATAACTGGGCACATTGGTTACTCTTTGACTTTTTCTATTCTTCAACGAAAGAAAGAACATACATATGAGGCTAAAAATCGTTTTCTTTGGCTGTGAAAAAATCAGACGACACGCATTAACTCTGTCACGCTCTCTTTCAACTATACTTTCTTATTTCCTTAAGGTTGTCCGGTCGTAGAAAAAAAAAAGAAAGAAAAAAATTAGCGCACGGAGCTTTACTACTATTCAATTGTGCACATAAAAACATCAAAACAAAACAACAAAAATAAAAAAAACAACTAAAAATTTCTTCTTAAATTCAAGAGCCTGAACTCTTAGCAAATATTATTACACAGCAAGAGTTTCTGATGATTACATAACTTGTTGTAACAAATATAAAGAAAGGAATACAGAGAATTTTAAAATGTGGGGATTTTCTTTAAGTTTGGCATAAGGTGAAAGTAACAAACATGCTACATGCTCCCTACAAGAATAATGAGTGGCTGTGTTACACAACTATGCTTAAAAATTTTCAAAATCTTGAAATCAAAAGAGGAGATTTATATTCACAGAACCCTCCTTGTTTTTTTATATAAAAATTAATATCTTCCAAAGTAATGCCAAAAATGGTAAAAGTCTAAAAATGAAGCAATATTTGTCGAAATAGAAAAAGAAAAGATGCAGAAAAAAAACTCCGTAAAGTCAAAATCAAAGCCTTTCCCCACAAATCATTGAACCCCTCAAGGGAAGTATAAAAAGCAGAGAGTTTTCTTACTCCTCCAAGAAATAAATAAAACTGAATTTAAATAACAAGGAATTATCGATATGAGAAGAGTCAGCATTAAAAAACGCCTAGAACTGATACAAACGAACAGGTCTGCATTAACATTTGACATGCCTACAATTCCTAAAATAAGTCACAATAAGCTATAATATTGAGAATATCTAACATTATATCCCAAACCGCCTTTGATTTTATAACCGCCAAATGTTTGGTCCTCACGAGGGTGTTTGCCATGGAAAAACTGTGATCAACGACACCCAGACTACAGGAAAAAATGAGTGCAGAGGACATAATAATAATACATAAATTTTCTTTACACCTAATGGTGTGTAGGGCAGTGTTTTTGCTTTTTCTGTAACAAACTGTTTTTTATGGGGCAGGGTTGTTAGGCCTGCGCCCAACCTCCAGACCTGGAGGAAGGTGATCTTCTAAGCGTAGCTTAGATATAATACGCGGCTGAAAGTAGGGGGTACCCAGAGGACATAACTGTAACGAAAACAAACCCAACATACGCCAGATCATACGCACAAACTGCATGCTTTACCACAGTTGTATAGTTTGTGTATTTTTACTATCTATATTACCACGTTATATCAGGGCCTTTTCCATATTTCAATTTTAATTTCTACACAGTCATATATATATAAACATGTTACGGAAATTAACGAAGATTAACGAAACTTGGTTATAAACAACCGACAATTTGAAATGATTTGTTTGAACATTATTTTTGATCGATACTCATATTTAAGTAGATATTCTGTTTTTAATTAAACAGTATTATATATTTATATCTACTGGCCTGAATATTTACGATAAAATGTGTGTCATTCAGGAGGATTTGAACCTGCGACCTATGTGGATAAAGAACCTAAATAAACAAGTAAAAAAAGAAAAAAGAAAAAAGACAACACAAAGACTTCAAGGATGCAAATCAAATTGAAACAAAAATCTTCAATCTGTACGTCTATTTGTATGTCATGAACTATAGACAATAAAACACGAACAAATTGTGGAGATTTCATTCAAATTCGTTGAAAATACTCCCAAACAGCTAACATAAATCCTCATAGTATCCCACAATTTCTTTAAAAAACCTAACTGTATTCTAAAATATCAACAAAAGTACAACATAAAACGCACATATCACTGCTCAATAATTATGTCCACACAAACATCTAGCTACACAAAAGCTGAGCATAATCTACCATATATTCAATCGTATTTGAAATGAGACATTTACCGGAGAGCAGATTTTCTTCATTAAGATTTATAAATACGTAAGCCACACTGTTTAAAGTTAAAAATAAATGAATACGAAATGGGCGTCTATTTCAAACACAAGTATCCATTAAAATAGCGTTTCAAATAATAAAAATGTATTAAAATAAATCGATTAATTCTTTATATATATATATATATATATATATATATATATATATATATATGCTGGAGGGCTAGCTACACTCCTATAGAAGTGGGGACTAGAGGATTTGCAGCAAGGTCCTTATGCAAAGCCTTAACAGATATTGGGATAGTGGGAGTCAAAAAAAAAGGAAAGCACTCAAGTCCATAACCGAAACAGCGGAAAGAACAGCTAATTGGTTATGGATCAAAAGAGAGAGTGCCTGGATTCCAAATTGTTACCTAAAATTCCCCGAAATTCTACCTCGAAGTTAATGTTTCGGACGAGCTCATGTACGGTTCGCCTCTAAATGGAAAGTGGCTCTGACTGTCGCCAATCAGAAGCATTTGCAAGGTTTCGTACCGAGCCTAAACATAAATTTCCAGTGTCTGAAAGCGCTTATCCAGTTTTGGCCAGAAACTGATCATCTCTGGTCGGGTCAGCGTGGTGACGGGGGTATGATGTTGAAAGACCCGAACCCCCCTAGTGATCCTCGCGATGACATCACTGACGACACCCTCTAGCGCCCCCATTACGGTGCGTATGTTTGAAATATATATATATATATATATATATATATATATATATATATATATATATATATATATAGGCATAGGTGTCAGTCCGTAAACGGTGAGGATAACCCAAGATTTCCTTAATATAAAATAAAATATTAATTGGTAAATCCATATAGAGAGCTCGATGGGTATTAACCAGAGCGATATGATGTTTATAAAGGACGTCATATCAGTTATAAACTATAGCTCATTTCAATGAGTTTAATTAGCTCATATCATCAGACCTTACAATATATCCTCCATTTGGTACAAAATTTCTGCCGGAATGAATCTTTTCTTAAAATGAAGAGAGAGATAACAATAAAAATAATAATAATAAACATAAAATTACAAACAAACAAATAAATGACAATAAATATAAGGGGAAAGAGGAGAAGGAAAAAAAGGAGGAAAGAGGGGAGAAAGAAAAAGAGTCCAGTTCCAAATAATGGCGTTGTATCCTTTAAATCAGAAAAAGTAATATACCAAGCCACCATCTATCCTAGCGTAGACAACCCCCCACAAACCAACCCCCCCTAAAACAAAACATATATAGGAATTTTCGCCGGTCCATGGAAACAACACCTATATAATCACACCCAATCTTTCTCTAAACCCCAGCTAAAATATCAAACCGCCCTCTCTAAATACTTCTGGGAATATGAGGTATAGTTTATAACTGATATGACGTGTTGAGTTTTCCTTTATAAACTTCACACACACACACACACTCTCTCTCTCTCTATCTCTCTCTCTCCCTCTCTCTCTCTCTCTCTATATATATATATATATATATATATATTCGGTTGTATTGATGTGAGTTTGTGAACCTGGATTTCACGAATCCAACTGAATATGTTAGCTCTATCACTGATATTGAGCGCTTTCAAATAAGTACCACGCATATATAATATATAAATAATATAATATATATAACAAATTGCATATATATATATATATATATATATATATATATATATATATATACATTTCACATCCACACACACACACACACACACACACACACACACACAAAAATATATATGTGTATGTTCACGTATGTTGTTTTACTGTATAAAAATGTTTTTAATTTACTGGTCATGTAGGGACGAGCACAGTATTTTTTTCTTGCAGTAGTTCTTGATATTGAAGAGTGTTTTTTGCATAGAGTTAAATTTACAATCTGGTGGATGTTAATGACGTCATTGAAAGAATCACCAATCGTTTGGTCGTGGCACCTGATTAAGGTTTTTATTGAATCTTTCTCATTCTTTCCCACCCGACACGGATCTGTCTGTCATTCCGATCAGATGAAGCCAACTATAGAAGAAATGAAGAGGCGCTTGGCTGAAAACCATTTCCCACTTATTGTGCTAATATGAGTCTACATCCAAGAATACAAGATGAAGAATATTTTTTTGACTGATAGTCAAACTATGCAAGGCTGTGCTTTGAGGTACAAGGACGTGCGTTGTGGTGCAGTGGATATCGGCTCGGAACGAGAAATTGGAGAGCCGAGTTCGAATTCCAGTTGAATTAGTTGCATTCACATACGCGCAAACAACATTGGGAAAGATATGAATCCGTCTCCATCTAGCTATGGGTTAAATAACAGGACAGTTTATGTTCTATAGCCTTGGTTAGCAACCAGTCCACCGCAGAAAGTAACCTTTTTTCGGGAAAATATTGTACCCAGTCATTGTATCACGTATGGCACTTAATTGCGACTGATGCAAGGCTCAAGAGCTTCTCAAGGTAGGTTTTTACTGAAAGTGGGTTTTGTGTAAGCGGTTAGAGGCAAAAGTTATGAAGATATGTGTAAAACATAACGGTCTCTACAGTTTAACAGGTTAAATTCGTAGTGACCCGGGATACATTCTCTTGGGAGCCGGTTCCATAAAATAGCGATTAGTTTTAAAAAAAATGTTTGAGTGGAGACGGGCATCTTGAGCCATATAATACAGACGTAATCAAGTTTCAGTTTGACCGGACTCTTGTAAAGATAGAATATAGAAGGACGAATCAGGTAGTTACTGAAGCACAACAGAGAAATGATAATTGTTTCTAGTATTTTTAGCGATGCATAGTATATACGAGTTCCACTGAAGTCTGGGGTGAGCTCAAGTCTCAGTTGCCGTTTAAGGCAAAGGCGTCTCCTTGAGGGTACCCCCGTTCATGGCGTTAGACATAAACTCAGGGTCTATCGGGGATAATGGTGCGTTACTAGTTTGTTTTTGGAGGTATTGAATGTGACAATGTGTCTCTTCTACAAATACTTTCACGGCTTCTGCTCCGATGAACTTAGCTCACTGGTGCCCCCATATATATAAATTTACTCGAGCCACAAGATTAGCAACTAGATCCCACCCTTTTACTACGAAACCAATAAATTGTAAACGCAAATTCTACTACCCCAGCTTCTTTTCTCGCACTTCCCGCATGTGGAATTTCCTTCCATTTTCCCGACAGCTACAATCTCCAAGAATTTAAATGTAAAGTCAATAGTCATCTCCTATATCACTGACCTGCATCCTCTCTCTCTCTCTCATGCTCCTTTCTTCGTCCACTCCACTCTCATCAGTATTCTCATCCTTTTTTTACCCACTTCGTGACACACCCTATAACTTGCCACTCCTTCTCATAACTTTCCTCCAATATAACCCCCTGCAAAACAGTGGCAATAAAATTCCTTGCTTGGTGCGATATGATAATAAAAAAAATGGTTCAAGGAGACCTGATAAAATTTGGCATTGCATTTAAAATTAAACCACACTTGACAAGAAAGCAGAAGGCTGAAAGAGAGTTCCACAAGTGAGAAGTTCGTGAGAAGTGTGTGAGAAGTGTTAGCGTAGAGATTAAGCTACCGCTTAAATTCATTAAATCGATAGATGAATGAGGAAAGAAGTTCATGCGAACAATCACCCCGAAAATCACTCAGAGAAGAGGCACAAAGAAATCTATGTAACGGCGAGGGCAGAGGGGGGGGGAGGGCGTAGATAACTGAAGTTGAGATGCGAGTTCAGGATCGATAAAATAACGCACCAAACAAGATGTGGGAGCAATATTCGACGTACGGATACGAATGGTATACTTGTAAACGCAAAGGATGAATTTTAGCGAGAAAAACTAACAAGATATAATGAACCAACGCACTTGATTCAATATAATCGTTCAACTTCATGTTTTCATTGGCTCTCAGAAATGTCCTGACTATTACCAATTACCGGGAATTGGTGAGTATGAGATTTTCTAAGCAAATTTGAAGTTGTAATTTTTTCCCCAATCCACGTTTTGTTTTTGGTACGAGACCCGGCAGTATGTTCTGCCTACTCATCATATTTGTTCTGTCATTTACAAATTCACATGTCACTGCAATACTAAATATGTAGGCAAAATGGGTCTTAGTTTGGAGACACGGATCAATCAACACGTACCAGCCAATATTCGAAAGGGAAACAATTCAAATAGGTGAGTTCATGTACCAGGTTAAGCGATTGTTGAACATTTGATGGAAAACCAGCAGTTTACTCGGTCTTATAGCTAAGACTTGTCAGTGGTGAGTAGCTTTGCTACCGATTATCACTTGAATTGTTTTGAATTAGTATATATATATATATATATATATATATATATATATATATACTGAATGGTAGACTTTGAAAAACAGTAGCTATTGGGCGTGTATAATGATAATATACACGCTAAAAAGAAAGTCTACCCCTTGTACCGAGCGCCCATAGCTCAGAGGTAGAATCGCCGACTGACGCCAATTCGGTCGGGTTTCAATCCTGGGTAAAATGCAATCGGATGTCTAACCGTACTGATGAACGAAACAGATCTGTCCGCGGATATATATATACATATTTATATAGGGAGACTATTGATATTTGTGCAGACTCGTTATATGATGGTGACATTACTCCACCTCCTTTTCCTAGAGATGCACTTGTCGAACTTATGACATTTTGTACTAGTTCTGTGGAGTCCAGCTTTGAAAATCTCGTGTATAACCAAGTGAATGGGGTCCAGATGGGTAGTCCCCTTGCCCCTGCGTTAGCTGATATTTTTGTGGGCTACTACGAGTCATTCTTTTTGGCGAAGTGTCTAAACCTTTTATTTATTTCAGGTACGTTGATGAAACTTTTGCTACTTTTTCAAATGAAAGTGAAGCCATAAACTTTTTCAATAGACTTAACTTTTTACTCAAGGCTTTGTCCTTCACTATGGAAATGGAGAAGGACAATTGTTTGCTCTTTTTGGAGGTTGTTGTTGTTGAGCTTAGTAGAGAGATTTTCTTACAAGTAATTATGGTAAACCCAGCTTTACTGGATTGTATATGAATTGGTGTGCGTTTGCAAATACATTAAGGAAAATTAATCGTATTAAAACCTTGGTGTACAGGACTCTTAAAAATTGTTCTTCGACTAGACTGGACTCTGAATTTGAGAATATCAGGCAGATTTTCCTTAATAATGGCTATACGGAAGCCCTTATTAATTATATTATTAATAAGAAGACTAAGGACTTTCATTCTCCCAAAGTCCTGGGGCCTTTTAAGTGTCCGATTTATTTATTCATTTTCGTTGTTATTCGTTTCGTTTAATTTATATTTCCAACGATTTTCTCCTGCTGAGATGTTGGACGAAAGTGCCTGACTTACTATAAATAAATTCCTTGTTTTTAAAATATTATACAAATTTTGTTCCTCTAAACAGTTGTTCACACACACACACACACACACACACACATATATAACACGTTAAAATTTCCCTTCTCTATGGCTTAGGGAATAGCTACTCCGACTGACACCAAATCGGTCGAGTTTCGATCCCGGCCAGAAGCAAGTGGATGTGTCTAACTAGACTGAGGAGCTGTGATACAGCGCAACAGGCTTGTATGTGGATGACTAATATATTATGCTCCCATTACGATTGCGCTCTCTAGAGAAGAAAAATTTAAAAACAGCTCCCACTTCTGCGATATATGCATTACTCTTTACAAATGAATTGAGTTCTTTCGGTGACGGCCGTGTGTATACACTGCTTATATATAGCACGTTAAAATTTCCCTTCTCTGATTCCATGCACCTATGGCTTAGAGGGCAGTGACTCCGACTAGCATCAAATCGGTTTCGATCCCGGCTAGAAGCAAGTGGATGTGTCTAGCCACACTGATGTGCTGTGATGCAGCAAAACAGGCTTGTATGTGGATGACTAATATATATATATAAAGGGTTTGGTTCGAAATTTCTACTAGAAGAAGGCCGGAGCGTACTACGGCCGAATCGTCGTAAACCTGACAACAAAAATGGGGACAATAGTCCGAATAATGTAAATAGTGTAAATACTACCTCATCTCAGAAGTATAGACAACTATTAGAGGCAAATTACTACAAAATCAAAATATTAACTTGAAAACTCGTGTTAGCCTAATTACGTCGAAACATTTATATAGATGTCATTCCCGGCGGCAACTCGTTTAGAAATATCTAAACTTTCATTTGGATGCAACTGCTTGCTTAAATCAATGATTAAAATGATTTTGTCTTGGCGAAGACCATTCTTTTTCGATTAACGCTACATAATCACAAACAAAGAAGTGTACCAAGAAACCACTTCTCTTGGGGAATTTCAACAGCCGCAACAATTAAAGTGAATTGCACATGCAACTCTAAGAGGAAATAATGACATCATCAAGTTGTTCAGATCTACACTACATAAAAAGGCTAGGAAGTAAATCCCCATCAATACTGGGAAGAGCAATAACAGCTATTGGACTTAAGAAACCTATTTTCCTGAAAAATTGTTTTAAGAGAAAGATTTTATAAATTTCAAGTCAAAGAGAAAATAATGACATAATCAAAAGGGTGCTATTTCACACTACTTCAAACAAAAGGTTAGGATGGAACCCTCCATTAATAATGTAAAGAGCGATACCAGCTACTAGATTTGAAAACCCATTTTCCTAAAATAATGTTTTAACAGAAATATTTATAAGTGCGGTGGATGTTAGTAGAGCAATGATAAATAAGAAGAAAGAAGAGCTTTTCAAAGTTGTTCTTTATGCATGTAGTGTAGATCAGAAAGTGTAGAGACTTACCTGGTCGAGAACTAGACATAATTTCTCCGCAACCCGTTTATACGCGAGAATACAGTTTGTATGAGACCCACTTTCCTTGTTGGAGTATACAAGCAAACAAAATGAAGTCAAATTCTGAGATTATTGTGTGTGTCTCAAACCCAAGTTTTGGATGTTATGCCAAATGAAATGCGTGAAATCAAGGGTTTGTTTTTAAGCAATATTCATTGGCGCTATTATCAATTTATTATTATCGTAAATTGACTAAATACGCGACATCAGTCGGTCTCGTGAGACTCATGGATCTATGGCTAAAAATACCTCAGTTGCTGATGACGGCACGTCATCTGTTTTAGTTCTACAAGCCCACAAAGGAGAGATAGTCTCAATTGCAACCAATGCATCTGAAGATGCTCTCTCATGATATCGGCAAATAGTTTTCTTTCCTTCGAGTTCACTTCATACCGTCGACATGTCTCTGTGTTTTTGGTTCTCGCTCCGGCCCTCGGTATACATTACCTCTTCATTGTGAGCAATCTTTGACGATGTCTTCTCAGCTCTGGATGTTCATGTTCATCTTCTTTTTGTAGATTTGTACATAAAGCGAAGATGATGTCAACATCGTGCCCTCTTGTCAGTTTCCCACACAGAAAGACCTTCAGAATCCTTTCATCAACAGACTGTTGTTTTCGGTGCGGTGAGGTGACGCTGCATTGTTCTCTCCAGGGTGCAAGCCTGGGCAGGGGTTTTTATGAGAGATCGGCAGTTGTTCATGCAGCACATCTCTCCTTTCCAATATGTGCTGTTGTTGACTCAATATTACTAAAATAAAACACATTCGGATGTGTGTATAACGTAGCAGTTTTCGACAGTTGAGATCGGTTTTCCGTTTTCTTTCGCACGAATACCTTGATGATCTATTTTCCCCCAAGTTATGAGTTAAATAGCATGGCAGACTGTGCTCTCTAGCTTTGGTTGTCAATCAGTCCAGGAGAAATTCACAACAGTCTGAATTCAAACCAATTTAGGCGTGTTTTGAAGGACCTGATCAGGTGGATAACGGAACGAGGGTTGCGTGGTGTAAAAGGAGAAAACGTACTAAGAGCCACCAGGGATAGGGAGACGTCGAAAGCCATGATCGCCTACATCCTGAAATGACAGGGGAAATAGAAGAAGAATACATGTGCCAACTGTTTATAAGAAATTATAATGTGGATATAAAATGGGGGATTAAAACTATATTATAATCATTATATAGACTGATGCTTCATTTTGTGGCCATGCTAGCTTCTATACATTTATATTCTAGACTTATGGGCTTGAGCTAGTGGATGGCACAGCGGAGTTTTGGTGGTGTAACAGGAGAAAGCGGGCTAAAAGCCACCAGAGATAGGGAGACGTGGAAAGCCATGATCGCCTACGTCCTGAAAAGACAGGGCACATAGAAGAAGAAAATATATGCCAACTGTTTATAAGAAATTGTAATGTGGGTATAAAGTGCAGGATCAAATCGATATTATAATCAATATATAAGCTGATCCCTCATTTTGTGACCATGCTAGTTTCTATACATTTATATTCTAGATTTATGGGCTTGAGCTAGTGGATGGCAGAGCGGGTTTTGGGTGGTGTAACAGAAGAAAGCGTGCTAAGAGCCACCAGAGATAGGGAGATGTAGAGAACCATGATAGCCCACGTCCTGAAAGGACAGGTCACATAGAAGAAAATTAAATATACCTCATAAAAATTACTTGCTGCTGAAGTAAGAGAAGCAACCCTATGTGGTGGGTGAGATTGTGTAACCCATTATCTACAAGTGTTTTTATTGGTATTAAGGAGCAACCCTAGTACCTAATCGTAATCCGTAGAATTTTCTTTTTATTTCTATTTAACTTTTGTGGCTTCATAACTCATATAATAAAATATGTTTAAACCAAATTCTATTTTTGAAGTGGCGATCTTCTACAACTTATGCGTTTACTTTCAATTCTTATTTTTTTTATCTTTCAAATGATCTTTTACGCGTTCGATATTCTTTCTTTATTCAAACTCCCTAATTTAAACTTCCTTTTTCTTCTTCTTGCGCTCAAAAAGATTTACGGATGCTAATCTTCACAGCAGACAAGACACCATTCCTACTTGTCGTAGTAGAGTTTTTTACTTCCATCTTGTGCCATACAAAGCTACACATCGTTCATTGATAAAATTCAAAATATTCAGCAAAATATCAAGGAAAATGTCTACTATAAATTGTCTTACGATGTTTTGTATTCTATAAATGGGTTGAATATAAACATCTTTTCAAGCGTCTTTAACTAAATATTTTATTAGACTCGTTGTGAATTCAGCCTGCAAATCTACAGGGATTCTCATAAAGAATTAATAATTCGGCTTCAGTTTGACAGATAGTTGTCATTCAATCATCTTTCTTCTGCTCAGCATTCCTATGAATACAGATTGTTCTAATATATCTTTGAGCTTAACCGAGTTGATGAAATTATTTCAAACTCTTATTATATTTTGAATATTCTTTGACAGCATTAAATCTTTGATTTTATTCCATTCTTATTTTCTATATTTTGTTGTTTTGATAAAAATAATTTGGTCTTGTACATCGCGTTTTATGACCCATTCGGTCATTTTTTAATCTAATCTATGGCATGTTAAAACAATTTAAGATCAAAACATTTCATTTGGTTTGTATAGATTTTTGTTGTCTATAAGAATGTCATTTTTCGAAATAACAGAAGATACTTGTCTCAATGATTTCTGAAATAATTACAATATTTAATTTGCAAAGACATCGGAATCTTGCAAAAAAAAAAAAAAAAAAAAAAAGAATACCCTGATCAAAAAAATCTTGATCGAAAGAGCGGAGATGAAGAGAATCTGAATAATTCGTGAAATAATGAATATGTTTCATGTTAAAACTCCAGGAAACGGAAACAAAAAATGTTACTCAGCAAAATCTTCCGCTGAAACATTCTGATACTCCTTAATTTTTAGCACATAAAGTTCCTTATTAATATTTCTTTTGCTATAAGCGCCTTTTAAATGTCTTTATCGTTTCGACCACTAATGGGAAAACAGTAATCTCTGTAATTTGAACCATCTCTGTTGGTAGTGTTTTTATCAATCGAGACCGATCGCAGAACGGCAATTTATATAAAGTTGTCAACTGATGACGTTAGAGGAAATTGTCAACTGTTGACGTTCGTTCTATTACGCCATTTTTGGTTGAGAAATTACATTGGACAATTACGTTGTTACGAATGACATCAATGATTCAAAAGATGTTTAAAAAATGTTCTATTTCTGGTGCCAGATTTTTTGTTATCGTCGTATTATTTTCTCGGCATTACAAAAACTCCAAAGAGAAAAAAAAAGCGATAAGAAACAAACAAAAGTAAGAGGAAACAGAAAAGTACCGAAAGCAGGAAGTATGGAAAAGAGCCAAATGAATAAAGAAAAAGGAAAAAGAATAAGAAAGAATAAAAATCAGAAAAAAAGAGAATAAATGAGATGAAAAACAGTAAAAATAGCACAAATAAACAAGGTAAAGAAAGAAAGAAGGAAAAAAAAAAGAGGACATAAAGAATTAAAAAAAAAGGTAAACATTAGAAAAAGAAATCCGGAAAAAATAAGGACAAATGGCAGAAGCAGTAGGCGAGTCAATTTTGAATGCCGGTTAACACTGTTGTGTATGGGTTCACGTAACATGAATGTATGAATTCCTTTTGCTAGCTTGAAAAACACTTCTCATGTGATAATGTTTGACTGAAAAAATACAGCGTACATTGTTTGGAAAAAATAGAAACTTTTTCTTCGTTCAAGTGATACTATCAAGTATTCACAAAACGTTTAAATGTCCAAAAATTGATAAAACAAACACAAATTGAAAAATATTTTGGTTTCAGATCTAAAATATATTTTCAGATGCTGAATTTGTAACTAAAACATTTCTATAGATGTAAAAAAAAATTGTTAAACAATTGTTTAAATTTTTAATTTAAGTTGGTACGACGGAAAACTTATTCGAATTTTTTTTTTTATAATCATATCGTCCCAAGCAAGGAATTTTATTGCCACTGTTTTGCATAGGAGGAAAGTTATGAGAAAGAGTGACAGGTTATAGGGGGTGTCAGGAAGTGGGTAAGAGAAGGATGACTGTGGCCGTAAAGTGAGGGATCAGTTTATATATTGATTGTAATGTAGAATTGATCCCCCACTTTATATCTACATTATAGTAGTATAGAAATTTTTTTTAATAATCATATCGCCCCATGAAAGGTATTTTTGCCACTGTTTTGCAGGGGGTTACATAGGAGAAAAATTATGAGAAAGAGTGACAGGTTATGAATGTTGGAATTCAGTAGTTTCTAATATTCAGTTCAAGTACAAAACCAAACAAAATCGAATATATCTGGAACACAACACAGTGATGAGTGATATCATTAGAAAACAACATACTTGATATGTCTAGTATTATATTTTCTGATGCCTTGTAAATTATAGGAGATTTATTGAAGATGTAATGATTCTAATTGAGCCTTTTTATCTCTCTCTCTCTCTCTATATATATATATATATAGGAAAGAATATTAAAAAGTTTTGAATTTAAAAATGAATTTTTGGACAGTATTTGTTTATTTTTATTATTGTATTTTATATTTCAGACCGCCCTCGGTCCTTCATCAGAAACAAGTTATATATATATATATATATATATATATATATATATATATATATAAGGCAAGATGTTTGTGTGTGTGTCTGTCAGTATGTCTTTTATACAAATCCATAATTTTTATCCGATTCTCACCAAACTTCACACAAATATTCTTTAGGCTTTCGGTCAGATCATTGGCTACTTATTTTTTCGATTTCCCTCCGATATCGGAAATCCATACCCCGATATCTGATCAGGTCTGATCAAGATCAGGATTTCATCCCTTTTATCGTGGTTCTGGCTGCAGAATTTGCTCTAACTTAGTAAAATTATAGTTTTTAGTCTCAAAAATTAGTAGATCTTCACAGATGATATCGGAAATCGATATCCCAATATTCTATCGAATCTGATCAAAAACCGATATTCAGCTGTCAATATGGCTCATTTTCTCCAATTTTACTCCTGATGGGTACGATGTTTTCATGGATTTACTTAGGTTAGTTTATCCTTGGATGACTTATTTGACTCCGATATTGGAAATTGATACTTCGATATCCTATCGGGTCTGATGAAAATCAGGTTTTCAGCCCTTTTATTTTGGTTTTTACTTCGGGTTTTGCTTTAAGTAGGTATAATTTTAGTTCTTAGTCTTAACAACCCAAGTTTTTCGTGCCAACGTCTAAAGAGTCTGAGCTCCAGGACCATGCATTAGTTTTAAAGCTTTCATTACAACCGAGCAACACCGGGCTATGCTGCTAGTTTACATATAAACTGAAAAAATGTGGGCTATTAACAATCATGTTAAAAACACACCGAGGCTATGTGAATAGAACTGATCATTTTGTTTATATTTGTAGACTTATAAGCTTAATGTCTCAGTAACCAATTTTTTAAAGGAGCTCATATTGGTTACTGGGACATTAGGTTTATAAGTACCAACAATTCATGTCTTTAAGGAAACATGACCCAGTGGATAGTTCCAGTGACTTGACACAAAGAATCGGGAGTTCACACTACAGCATTGGTGAACAAATAACTTAGAGAGTTGAGTTAAAGGGAGATAACTATATGGCATCTAGAAGTGAGAATGGTATACCCCAGTGATCGAAATAAAGGGTTTGGTTAAAAATTCTCAGCGCCTTAAGAAGGCCAGGGCGTACAACGGCCGAAACGTCGGTAATGTCAATAAAAACGAGGACAACAGTCCGAACAGTGTAAATATTGTAAATACTACCCCATTTCAGGAGTATAGACAAATTTAAAGACGCTTGTGAAAAAAACAAAAAAAAAAATCAGAAAGAAAAGCCGTTGTTTAGTGATCTTTATTTTTTCTTTAAAAATTTATTTTTGTTTAACTTTTCTCTCTTTTTCTGTCTCAGTTCTTTATTTCCTTTAAACAATCTCTTTCCTTTTTCTCTTTCTCTTAGATATCATTTGCTACGCTTTTTTCTTTCGATTTTTAATAAAATATATCTAAGCATTAATTGCAGTAACACTAAACGCCATCCGCCCCATGAAATAATTTCCCTTCTATTGGAAAGTGTAAACTTTCAGCTGCCGCCATATTTTGTCCTACAACTAAATTACTAATGGCAAAAACATCTGCCAAGATTGATAGAAAGAAAAAAAATTGGCAAATTTGACGCCAGTTTTTCTTTGAAAATTTGGTTTAAGATTTCGGTTTAATTTGAATTGTTGTTTTGTTGTTTTTTATCTTTTGTTTTGCAAACTACACGTTGAATTTATTTGTGGCAATTCTCCATTTTCTGATTTTCTTTCAATGGTTCAGTTTTCATGAAAAGACGAAGATATCTTGGCGATAAATCCGCTTGTGGGATCAATTCAAGGTAAACAGGGAAATCAAACCGAATTAGACTGAATAATGATGCACCATATGAATTTGTGTCAGATTTCGGAGCAGCAACAAGAATGCTGATTATGTGAATAACGTTTCTTTGGGAAAAATGCCAATACAAACAAATGAGTGTAGAAGTGAAATTTTTTTAAAATGCAGACAAAACCACAGATATTGTTGAATTTATTGTTGAATAAAGACCAACATCTACGAATATATTGTCACATCTCAAAATATCATCAGCGCGTAATAATATTAAAAAACTCTTTTAAGTAGGTACGACGGAAAACTTATTCGAATTTTTGTTTTATAATCATGTCGCCCCAAGGAAGGCATTTTGCTGCCACTGTTTTGCAGGGGGTTACATAGGAGGAAAGTTATGAGAAAGAGTGACAGATTACAGGGAGTGTCAGGAAGTGGGTAAGGGAAGGATGAGAATACAGATGAGAGTGGAGTGGACGGAGAAGGGAGCATGAGAGAGAGAGAGAGAGAGGATGCAGGTTAGTGATATAGGAGATGACTATTGACTTTACATTTAAATTCTTGGAGATTGTAGCTGCCGGGAAAGCAAGTAAACGGAAGGGAATTCCACAGGCGGGAAGTGCGAGAAAAGACGCTGTTGGAGTAGAATTTGCGTTTACAATTTATTGGTTTCACAGTAAAAAGCTAGGACCTAGTTGCCAATCTTGTGGCTCTAGTAAATTCATATATAAGGCACACAAGGGAGATAAGTTCCTTATATTATTAACGAGATGTTAAAGGCGTGTTAAAGGCTATAGGAACAGTTGGGTTAGAGCAGAATGCACAGAATAGTTACCAATAAAGGCAGCGGATGGGTATAAACAAAAAATAAAAAGAATTAGTCATACGGATAGACGATGCCAGTACTCGGACAGGTTTCTCTGTTCTGACTTCCTTTCTCAGAAACCCCAAACTTATATAACGCAAAAATTCCTACGCATTTTTGCTTTTTCGGTGTCTCTTTATTGACGTTAATCAAATCTTTGTCGGCTATTGTCTTTCAAGCCTTTGTTGTTACACTCCACTGTCAACATCTATGGTCGGAATATAATTTGTCAATCATATTTTTGTCGGTCAAAGTAATATATTACAGAAGGATTTAAGTTAATACATGCCTCTCCAAGAAATATGGAGAGGATGGTCTAAAGGTGTTTAAGGTTTAAATGCAAAACACCTGATAAGTGGGATGCCAGAAGTCTGGCAAGGTAGGGCATGTAATGAGAAGCTGCAGAAAAAACAATCGGTTGCAGGTGCTACTGCTCCCGTGACAAAGACAATAGATTAGCTACCTATAGAGTGTTCAGCTTTAAGGAACTTTATGTGCGTTGTGGTGTAGTGGTTACCGACTCGGAACGAGAAATAGGGGAGCCGAGTTCGAATTCCAGTTGAATTCCTTGCATTCACTTACGAACAAATATCTTTCCGTCTCTTCCCTCCAGATATGGGTTAAATAACAGGACAGATTGGGTTCTATAGCCTTGGTTTGCAACCAGTCTACCACAGAAAGCAATGGCAACCAGCATAATGTTCAGCCCAGTCAGTCATGTTCCTTTCGAGACATGATCGCCCAAAACATGTATCACGTATGGCACTTAACTGACTGACTAAATATAGTAGTTGAAAACATGATTAAGCCTTTTACTGGACATAAAGTGGGGGATCAGTTTTATATTGTTATGAAGTAATAAACTGATCCCTCACTAATAACTACCTAATAATATAATACCTCTCTTCTCCCTCTAGCTATGAGTCAAATAACAGGACAAATTGAGTTCTATAGCTTTGGCTGGCAACCAGTCTACCGCAGAAAGCAATGGCAACCTACTGCGGGATAATCTTCTGCCCAGTCAGTCATGTCTCGAAAGAGACATGATCACTCAAAGCGTGTATCACGTAAGGCACTTAACTGACTGACTGTCCTATTAGTTAGTAGCAGTAAAATAAAAATCAAATAACTGGAGATTAGTGACAGAAAAGGGTGTCAACGAGAGGTGCAGTGACAGGGTCACCTCTGATCGTTACATTTTGATAATCGCCAGGATAGTAATAATACTAATACTCTTTTGGTGAAGTATGTGAAAACGAAGATAATGTAGCGGCCATGAGGAAGAACGAAAGAAGGACATTAGAAATAATATTTATATCAGATATGATTGCCATTTTTGTGACGTTTTGTTGCGAAAAATTAAAAGTGTCTCATTTCTTTTTAATGACAAAATATTTAGCTTTTTAAAATAAAAAGTCCATCATTAAAAAAAAAAAATAAATTAAATTAATTTATGAGAAAAACTAAAAAAAAAAAATTCATAAATGAAATTTTAGATTTGTTCGATTGTTAAAAATGATAAAATGCCAATTTTAGCTGCAATGTAAAACGCCAACGTTGTTTACCAATTCCGAAGAAGAAGATGATTTGACATGTATAATTAATGAAGCCACTCCAAAAAACAGTCGCTTATTTATAATGCTCACAAGAAAAAGATTGAAAATGTGTAGGGATTAAATAAAAATACGAAATAAAATAAAAACTACGAAATAAAATAAAAATACAAAATAAAATAAAAGTACGAAATAAACTAAACATAAAATTTCCCAGGAGTCCTCTGACAGGAAAGACAATTGACGCATGCGCAAAAAGAGAGGCCTCCTGGTGCCAAAAATAAACTCTTTCTCTTTCTCTGTTGGACTTTGGATGGTAAAGACGTGCCAAACTGTTCGGGAAGGAATTTCCCCAACAAGAGGTCGTTGGAACCAAAAAATTAAAATCAGTGTCCAAACTGTCCCTCTAGTGTCTCTGTATCTTTCCTTTTTTTTTTTGCCTATTTATTTCAGCGGCGAAAATCCTTCAGTAAGTTTTGGATGTTTAGGTGAAAGAACCAACCCAGCAGTAATAGCCACAACATTCCATAAATGAATTAAATATTTAATAACTTGATTTCGAAATTTGAATATGCCAATAATTTATCTCTATTAAGCAAGAAGCGTTACATTGTCGAAGATGCAGTATTGATGTTGGTTAGTATCTATAATAAATAGTTTCAAAAATGACAACTGAAGGCCAGTTATTTACACACACACACACACACACACACACACACACACACACACACACACACACACACTGGATATAGAGTAGAAAACAAGGTATCTAAAATATTTATGGAAACATTTGCATGCACTCAACAAATATATCAAGGAAAGCGGCTGATGATTACATGTGACACCCAATAAGAGCAATAAATGTGAAACGTAAAAGGGGAGAAAGAGAAAGGGAATCTGTGTTGTGACATACTAAATACCTCGGAGTCCAAAAATAATCATTCTTACTCATAAACATGAAGGTTTTGGAGTCAAAGTCGGGTGTCCCAAAAAAAATTCTAAGATCCGCTGAGACAGCTTTCGTCAAAAAGTGCCGCTCACCTCAGAAAAACTATTAGTTTCTAAATGCGATATTTCAAGAGAAGCTATCAATTTAGGAATGTCTTCCATTGTTCTAATTTTAATTCGTAATCACAAATAGAAAACGAGAGTTAAAGTTGGAAGACCGAGAAAAAATTCTATATGATTATAGAAAAGAATAGGAATTTGGTAAAAAAAAATACATTGGTATAATCACAAATCATCATTCAAGCAAGAAAGCCCCCAAATTAAAAATTAAAAGAAAAAAACTGACAAAAATCCTTATGTAAGCCAGATTATATTGAGAAAAGACCTGGCAGCGGAAGTAATGTCTGTAGAGTGCGCAAAAATAAAAATAAAAGCCAAAAAAAGCCAAAAAATAATCGTTGGCTATAGTATCTTTTCTAGAATGAGAAAGGTTACTAAATGAATGGCCTTGATGTATACATATTAAAAACCCGGATTAAAGTAAGTAGAATATTATTTCGCTAGTTTTGACTAAATTCTCCCCTTCCTGCTTTTTTCTTCTTCTATGTGCCGTGTCCTTTTAAGACGTAGGCGATCAAGGCTCTCCACATCTGCTTATTCCTCGTAGCTCTTAACACACTTTCTCCTGCTAACCCTGATCTGATATACATTAGCTCAAGCCTATCAAGTATGTCACACACTGCTTTGCCCTGTCTCTCTTTCCCTTTATCTGACCTGTGGGTATCAGCTTCTTCAAGCCTTCCTTCCTCATTACATATTCCAGGAACTTCAGTTGTCTTTTCGGATATTAAGCATTATTTTCCTTTTCGTTTTCCTCTTGTCGTTGCTCACATGTTCGGTACATGGTCCATTATTCTGAAGAAGACTGCCACCCTCTTTAAATTTGTTGTTTTTCATTTTCTTATCGATTATTACATAGAGTTTCCGATTATCAAAAAAAAAAAATTGAAAAAATTTCAATATTTAAACAATTTTAGATGGAGGGATCAGTTTCTCATACAACGTTATAGTAAATCGATCCTCCATTTTGGATTCACTCGCGTTGGGGTCACTTTTTTTTTGGACGAGTTGTTGCTCTTGTTTTTGTTTTTTTCAAGTTTTCTTCAGTTCTTACGATGGCATCTTGCTCGGAAACTCCAGGAATGGCTTTATTCAAAAATTTCGCAAACGATTCAGTTGTTGAATATGCGCAAGCAAAAAAGTTAATTGCACAGGATCAATTTACTATAGTGTTGTATGAAAAATTGGGACCCCCCACCACAAAAAATTGTTGAAAGTTTTACAAATTCTTTTGTTGATCGGAAGGTTTAGTGTTCAATCAATAAGATTAAACTGAAACATTTTTAAAAAGTCGATAATTAACCAATTTACAGGCGATGGCAATGTCGTACCGGCGAGTGGTTCCAAAATAGAGGATCGATTTAGTATAACGTTGTATAAAAAACTGAGCCCTTCTAAAATTGTTGAAATATTGAAATTGTTCCAATTTTTTTGTCAATTGGAAAGTTTAAGGTGTAATCGATAAGATTTTACTGAAAAAAGTAAAAAAAAAAAGAACAAAAACAAAAAAAAAACAAAAAAAGAAAACAACAAATTTAAAGGTGGTGGTAGTCTTCTTCAGGTCCGTTCTGTAGAATGACATTTCGGATACTTCAAGACTTCCTTTCATCTTTGGCGATATTGTCCAGCATTCACTGTCATATTGAAGGACAGACATCACATAAAAATACTCTATTCTTTGTTTCCAGCGAAATTTTCTTCTTTTTCAATATTCTACTAAATTTCTGAAATGCATATTTGTCCATATCAATTTGCCTTTGAATCTCAGTGTGGCGCTTTCCGTCTCTTCTCAGGCATTTCAATTTCTGATTTTAGTATCCCCCAGTCTTTAGTTGGCATTTTGGGTTCTTCTTTTTACTGATGTCGATACATTCAGTTTTCTTGTAGTTTATATGTAGTCCTTTCTTTCCGCTTTCTTTAGTTACCTACTATAGGGTGTCTAGTAGTTTTCTTTCCGTGTCTGTTATCAGCACTGTATCAACTGCGTATTTTGTATTGTTCAGGTTGTGGCCACCAATGAAGAATCCTTGCAGGACTTCTATCACTCTCAGAATTGTTTCGCTGTATAGGTTGAATGGATCTGGTGAGAAGACACATCCTTGTCTTACACTCCTGCTGTCTTTGTGAATTTGCTGAACTCGCTTCCTGCCCGTATGCACGCAGTTTGCTGCCAGTAGCGGTTCTTGATTACTCTAATGCATTTCCAGTATATGACTAGGTTGCCGAGCATCTTTATCAAGTCTTCGTGGCTTACTTTGTTGAATGTCTTTGCGTAGTCTATGAAACGCAAATACACGTTCTTCTGCATCTTTCTGATAAAACTATAAATGGCGCGTTCCTTGTTCCAGTGTCTTTTACGAAACTGCACTGATTCGGATGATAAGTCATTTTATATGACTCATTAAGCTGATCGTTCTGTTCAGTTCACATTCTTTTGTACCTGGCTTCCTAGGCATTGTTATGAAAGTCGATATGCTTAGCTCCCAGGGTGTATCCAAGCCAACCCTTACTCTCGGGCCGGCCAAAGTAAGACTGCTTGTTATTAACGAGCGAGGTCTGTCCAGATTCGCAAAGGAACCGTACATTCTTGAAACACAATCCCTGATTCTCTGTAGTCAATGAACGGAATATAATCAGTACAATACGACGATATTATAGATGTACATCTATCTAAATCTAAACTTATTTATAAATGAAACTTTGTCTCTGTGTGTGTTTGTGTGTGTGTGTGTGTGTCCGTTACCTATAGATTCCGAAACGGCTGAACTGATTTTCTTGGAAATTTACACAGTTGTATTATAAGCGTCTGCGAGTGTTCTTAGCTAGGTTTTGTGTCGAGGTTCCCTCCATAAATATCGAAAATCGATAATCGAAAAAAATCGGGTTATAAAAGAAGTGGTCCGATTTTAATCAAATTTGATACATTCATAGACAAAGACATAAGAAATGATATTCAGAAGTTTCAAGGTTGCAGTTCTTACAATAGTGCAGGAAATCGATAACATATATATATAAAAGGCAAGATGTTTGTGTGTGTGTGTCTGTTTATCTGCCTGTATGTATGTCTGTATTTTTTCAGCCCTTTTATTTTAGTTTTTGTTTCGGGTTTGGCTCTAAGTAGGTATAATTGTAGTTCCTAGTCTCAGCCATGATGCCATTTACTCAGAGGACTTATTTAGCCTTCAAAATTCAGTTTACGACGAAAAAACTTATTTGATATCGATACCAGGAAATCAAAATTTGACTTACATCGATTCATTTTTCTTTCAGTCTACGGTTTCGCTTTAACTGGAAACAACTATTGCTTTTTAGTCTTTCGTGCCAACACCCAAAGAGTTTGAGCTCCAGGACCATGGATTAGTTTTAAAGCTATCATTACACCCGAGCAACGCCGGGCTATACTGCTAGTGAATATATATTTATGTTCAATTTACGTACACACTATAAACAAGATCAAAATTAGGAGACGCACAAATAAGCTGGCTGATATTTTAGTATCACAATAAATTTCATAGTAGTAATTTCTCTCGGGAAAGATGCCTTGCTCAATCGGCTCTAGCAGTTGGCCGATTTCAAATTAACCGTCTTTTGCAAATCACAAGTCCAATTCCTTGATTTCGTCTTCCACCTCGGTTTTATTGAAAACCGGGGTGGTAAAGGTAGCTACAGGAATTCAATTTCCCCCTCTCTGTATAAGTTTTATTTTCTCGAAATGAAAATAATATCAGTTATCCGTTTTGACTGAGTCTTCGACCCTTTTCCCGCTGAGGGGGAGAAACTTACTCTCTCTGTTATTGCTTGCCTGTTCATACCAAAAGATCAGGTAGCTGAAGAGAAAGAATTTTCACATTCCAATTTGACCTGGGGCTATGAAATTGTCAAAACAGGACGACAATATTATGTCTACAATCCACCTACACAGATTCAATAAATTCGTTTACTTTTCTCGACAAAAGTAAATGCATCTTTCTCATTCTATTTAGTTTTAGAATAATTTTTTCTTTTTTTTTAAAACCAGCCATCTGGAAATAGGGTTGCATTTCTCTATATCGCTACTGTTGTAGTTCATTCATAGAAATGTTAACTGTCTTATTATACTTGCATCAGCAATCAGTGCGTAAGTTTATATACACATATATATACACATATATATTATGACACACGAAACAAATGCAAGATGGAAAAATTAAATAAAAATATTAAAAAGAAAATTAAACATTTATAACAACAAGATGACATAAAATGATTAACTTATAAGGAACTTTATAATAATTGCTTCATTCCAATCTTTAAATTTGACCTTCTTTTTCCGCATTTTATGGCCCGCCAGGCTAAATTGTTTTCAATGTTATTTTGGAGCAAAATTCTATGTGACTGTAATACATCTCTGGTTTCAACAGCCAAAATCTCACTCTTGAGAAGGATGGTGTCGAGGCAAGTGGGGTGGTCTCAATTCGCTCACTCGCTATTGGTGATGAAGGGGCGAAGAGTCCTCAAATTATTGGTCTACCTTCCGTTTGTTCTTTCTCTTTGATGTTAAGGATTAGTCGTTCGCCACTTACCAAAAAATAACAATTCATCCACAAACAAAAGCTAAATTTCAAATAATATATGCACGTGTACATATAGATATATGTATATATGTATATGTACACGTGCATATATCATTTGAAATACATCTATCTATATATATACATAGATGTATTTCTATACATACATACATACATACATACATACATACATACATATATATATATATATATATGTATAGATAGGTGTATATATACATATATATCTATACATATATATGTATATATGTATAGATCTTTCTCCACAGGACTGCGTAAACGATTTTCCGCTCTATCGAAAAGTCAGGATTGTGCAGCGCTAGCTCATATATGGCAGCAATACTCCGTTTTTGTTCTGGTTTTACTCTTGTAAACATAATGCATTCCAAAAAGAGTCAGTTGCTTTCTTCACCGATAGAATAAGCCGAGTAATTTGTCATTAGTTTTGGGTAAATTGCAGTCAGTACATACAATATGCCTAGGGTCAGTCAGTTAAGTGCCATACGTGATACACGCTTGGGCGATCATGTCTCGAAAGAGACATGACTGACTGGGTAGAAGATTATCCCGCAGTAGGTTGTCATTGCTTTCTACGGTAGACTGGTTATACTTATTGAAAGGAAAAAAAAGACAAGGATTTTAAATTTTGAACAAATGGAAAACATACAACAGCAGGAACGTATATAGGTGGTTTGAATGCAAGATCAATGACAACAAATAAACAGTGCTCTGGAATGACAACAACAACAGCAAAAACAATGGCAGGTGAAATGGGGAGGGGAAGAGGCGGAAAAAAGCAAAAGCTCATTGAGATAAAATTTAGACACCTGCTGTTTTGTAAAAAAACAAAATCATCACTCCTCTTTTTTCTGCCGACCACGAAATTCATCCATTGATTTTGTAACACCATTAAAATAGCAAAGAAGAGACTGGCACTTTGTTGGCAAGAATCTGACAAAAAAAAAAAAAGAACCATGAAGAATTGCTGAAAAAATGCATAGACTGGTATGTTTCTTGTGTGGGAGCAAGAAAGACAAAAAATACAAATGTGAAAGAATTTGTTAGATTCTATCTAGCAAAAGTCAAATATAGATCTTTGCATATTCTAATATCAAGTCACTTTGTTGTTTCTAAAAGAAAACTGAAATGAATTCTGAGTAGCATGTTGTAGAGTCCCAGATTGTAAGATATTACTGCTGCAATACTAAAATCAGAATTACTGATATCAGAATGGACATTTGAGAAGGGATAGCTACAAATTGGCACCAGGCTGTGCGTAGAAGAAACACCATTATTTGGTCAAAGAGGAGTGAGAGAAGAAAAGATGTGACAGTGAATGCCTATCTGTAGCCACCAGTGTCTATTAGAGACTGCAATTCGAAAATCTGTTAAGGCATAGTTTAAGTTGTATCACAGTCCTCAAAAGGTGTTGTCTAAAGACACAATTGAAACCAAAGAAGAGAAAGTCTGGTTCCATTATAGCCATTTACCATTGACATGGATCATATAACTCAGTAGAACGGTACTGCGGCTTCAGCAATGGTGAAATGTCTATAGCAAGATAGCTTGATGGAGTCTATCCTTTTTCAAGCTGGTTTTGAATTTAGTAGCAAGTGAATCCATTTTGCTCTGCTATTTAACCCATAGCTGGGAGGAGAAGAGATGGATTCATACCTTCTACTAATATATAGAAATATAGATATCAGGTGTTCAAGGAAAATCAGAAATGAAAGCCATGTGCTTAGATTTGAATTTCTGTAACTGGTGTTTTTTTTAAAAATGTAAAGCACCTACCCTGGACAGGTAGGCAGGTTTCCTGAGAAAAAGAAATGCACTATTCTCAAAAGCTTAGTTTTTATTTCCCCATTCACTTTGCTTATTAATGAGTGCCTTTATCAAAAAGTTTTAATTAATCATCAACGTCACTTTCAGTTGGGATCAAAGCATGGTATCTGTTCTCGTCTTAGATGGGAGAAGACACCTGATCTCAGAGAAACTCTAACCATATGCCCGTACCTTTCTCATTACCCTAAGAAAGGTGATGTTGGTGTAATATCAATGCCGACAAACGTTTTTGATTGAAGGGATTGGACAGTTTTTGCCCTTGGCCCATATGTATGCATATGGACTACTCAGATAAAAAACAAAACAAAACAAAAAACAACCTTATATTTTATCCTTAGTGGGGAGATCAGATAAATAAAATTAAAGTGTTTTAGTAAAAATGAAATTAAAATTGTTGGTTGAATCGAAAATAACTAGTGGAAATAGAATAAAAAAACACTAGTATTTAAATTTCCTGTCATTCCTAGTATTAATGAATTTATCTGATTAAGATATGATCGTGTGCTTGGTGTCACTTGACCATTGAAATTTGTGTGTTGTTTTTAGGGGCCTTTTTCATTTCAGGCAATCCTAACAGGTACAGTTAATTCTAACTATGAGTCAGATTAATTTTCTCATCTTTGTTGTTATTATCACTTTGGCCGTTGTGCCCTTTTCAGGTGTCTGTTGATCCTGGTAACCTTAAGGGAATTTCAGATTGAACTCTCCATTTAATCTATGGTCCTAGACTGTTCTGTTCCACTGCCCATATCTAAGTATATCTCATTCTCTTTTTAGTACTGTTCATTCTGTTTACCACTGAATCTGTACTATCTGGCTGATTTAACTTGGAATTACTTTTTGTTTGAAATTCCTTGAAGATTACTCAGATTGACAAACATTTGAAGAAGGTTGAAGGTTCAATGGCAGAAATGTTGGGATAACAACAACAAAGATGAAGATATTAGTTCAACTGTAATTAATGTAAATAATTATAATGTCTCATCTCAGAAATTTAAACAGATAATTTATACATCATTAAGTTTCAGAAAAAAGCAAAGATATATGGGTCAGATATAAAAAAAAAATCCTTGTGTGCAGGAGCGGTGTCCTTCTGGAAGACGTGGGGGCGTCCAGAGATGATCTTGTTCATCCAGGGCTTCACCACTCTCCTCAGCATCTCCTGGTAGATCTCAGCAGTGATACTCATTCCATTTTGAAAGAAAAACGGAAGCATGGCGCCCACCTCGCTGGAGATGACACCAAGGACCATGACGGAGGAGGTAAACTTCGTATACTTCACGACGGGAACCTCCTCAGTGTCTTTGCAGATCCACCTGTCGTTCTGCCCGTTGCTCGTCTGGTTCTGGATGAAACTCTTTTCATCAGAAAGAAACTCAGCACTGGACGCCGGACTTATGGCAGCTCTTCTCACCCGACTGTAACCCCCTTGACTATTTCTTTAGGGTGTGATCGATGCCAAGACCAACAAGCACGCCCACAACACGGTCGACTCTCTGAAAGCTGCCATCGTGGAAGCGTTCGCCAAAGCGTGTGAGTCATTTTGCGCCCGCTTTGAGATGGTTGTTACCGCCGGCGGCGGTTGCATTAAAAAGTGATGCAGTATGTAACTCTAACTTTCGCTAAATTAACTGTCAGGTCTTTGCATATACAACTTTTGTTTTTATTGTCTATTTCGTTTTCTTTTTGTCAAGTGTCCGATTTTGCTGCAACACCCTGTATATTCATATTCTATATAATTATCTATATATGTGTGTGTTTATTTATTTGTGTGTGTGTGTGTGTGTGTGTGCGTGTGTGTGTGTGTGTGTGTGTCTAGCAGACAGGAAAGCAGGAAGCAGCAAAACATTTATTATACAGTTTGTGGAAAACAGCAGCCAGTTCGAGAGCACACTTCTTAAGGACTAT